>JACMZG010001908.1:36401551-36554051 GCA_018340805.1 Microvelia longipes
TGTTTGATATTCACTCGTTCACACAGCTGGTTTGCCGCAGGAGAAGAAGCGGGTGATTGCCTCTTAATTTAACAGGGGCCCTTAACAATTAGTCAACCTAGCAGCTTAGTTACTTTTGAAACGCCTATGAGAGTCTCCACCCAATACAAGATATTGACTTGGTTTTGCATAGGACAGAAAGGTGATTTCCCTACTTTTTGAACCAAAGGATAGGCGGGGAATATTTTTACCATATAAATGGTTTTTGGGTAAGATAGTATATTACCAGAGCGTATAAAAAGAGGGCTCGCTTCGGCAAGATTGAACTTGGCTCATATCAAGAGCAACATATTAAATTCATTAAAAAGGGCTTCTCTTCGCTCCGCAGAATGCAAAGCTATATATAAAAAGAGGTTCTCTAAGCTCGCAAAACAGTGAAGTGTAAAAATTAGGTACTCTAAAAAAAAGGTCATTTCGCTCGCTTTTTTTGCTATTAATATTCGTGAGGGTTAAAAACATGACTCGCTACGCTCACTAAATTGCTTATAATTGATAATTTGAAAGTACATAAAAAAACGCTCACTGCGCATTTCCCAAGATTCCTTCTCATTATAATATTAGATAAAAAAGTCTACTGTCGCTTCACTCTCTTGATTCATTAATTCAATGAATAACTTGATAGCAATAGTAGGTAGTCACAACTTTCACTAAAATATGTAGTTATATTTATCTGCACCTAAACTAATGCATAGTTTACTATATTCTTCAGTCCTTACAATAGGAATATCACGAAGTAAACATTACGTTTATAGTGACAATACTTGTATTTAGGACTGGTGTAGTTACAAATTCACGAAAAGAATTAAATATATATTTCATTCCAACCTGGATATATAGATATTCATTGCAATTTAATACACCACATTTTGTTTAAAAAAATTTTTTTTTTTTTGCGCGTGCGCGTATGTGTAATGTTTGAAAATGCTAAAATTAAACTGTTGAAACTTTTTATCCAAAGAATTTCAATTGGCCCGTTATAGGGCTTTATTGGAGCATTTTTTCATATTTTTAGGGCTCCTTCCTTATGGGTTAGTGGAGGGCAGGGGGGACAATTTTTGGTAGTTTTGCATTTTGTGAAAAAAGCTATGCATATTACCATTTTTAGTGTGTAAATGATGGTGTATTTTTACACTCTATTTGCGTGTTAACCAGTATTAATGCATATTGTGTTCTACCCATTCAATCCTAACAATAGGATCCCCACATGATTTGTTAAAACAATATTTATTTTTTGCGAATTGTGAGCACTCGCTTATAATCGACAAATGCGCATGCCAGATTGATGGCTCTATTTTCCTGTTGTTAGATAACATAATGTATACCAAATTTCAATTTTCTAGCTATTGAGTTCCCCGAGATGAGAAATCGGACAGACGGACGCTCGACAGAAAGATAATAAGGGTTTCGAAGATTATCTTCGAAATCCTAACAACAAGCTTTATTTTTAAAAAAAAAACATGTTTACTGTAAACTTGTACATATACTAATAACGTGAACGAAATTTTTAGTTCGTATCAATACATAGTACAGTTTATTATACGTGTAAGTAGAAAATATTCATCTGAGACAAACGAGATAAGACTAATTATTTAAATCGTGTAGGGCGGGTGGCGTAGGAGTGGGAAGGAAGGAGCTCCACACACCCCCCCAACTAAGGAAACGCCCCCTCTTTATACTACAGTAGTAGTTTTTCGTGGGGATTACGTAGTCGCAAATGTTCATTGTCACAAATGGCCCATTGAAGCAAATTTATTTCGAAGGCGTGAAACTTTATCGATTGACGCAAAAGAGCGATGATCCAAATGTTCGTTTTGAGCAAATCTCATTTTTTACGTTATTTTTGCTATTTTCCCGCCAAATCAGGAGAAAACGTTGATAAAAATAAGGTTTTCTAGCAGTTTTTCTTTTTTAAAATTATTCAAAAATATAGATGTCAAAAAATGTTCGAATGAGGCAAATTATCTTTCTAGTTAGATTTTTGAATCTTTCTCTATTTGACACCTCATTGTGGCTTCTCAGTTTCCTTTTGCCTTTATGATTACTGTTATCGTAGTTTTATTTATAAGAAAAGAGATTAAAATTAAATGGTTTTATTTTTATACTTATTATTACAAAGTTTTTATGTTAATATAGGTTTTATTATGTCTTTTATCGTCGTTGTTGTGGTTTTTTTCGGACATTTTAAGCAAAAGAGGGCTTGGCAAACAAAAAAAAACGATGTTTATTACATGGGAAAGCTTATGAAGTGGTTTTGTCCTCTGTTAGTTTTTCTAATTTATTTTGTTACTTTATTTACTGAAGATGCTTTATATTTGTGTCTAGAATGATGTACGCTCACAATGAGCCATTCAAGTTTAAGTTGTTACGTTTCGTTACTATTTAAGTACAAGTGTTTAAAAGTTGGGTGGAAAAACTGTGTTTTAAAGTGACTGTTTGTTTACTTTTTTTACGTTAAAATATCTAATTTACTATTGAAAAAATTGGTTCCAGTATATCATTATTTAATTATCTGTACGCCCTTGTGGTTAATTTCAAGGATTATTTACACGTTTTCCATCAATTGATTTTAATTTAACTGTACATACATAATTACTGTTAGACATCAATGTTATTCCTGATCTGTTGTTTCAATTTTAATCTATTAATTGGTTAATCAGTTCAATTGTTATTATTGTACTAAACAACAAAACAGGTAATTCTGTTTATAATAAAAAAAGTATTGGCATAACAGCTTTGTGGTGTGGATATTAAGTAAATTTGGAGATAAGTTTCTTCAGTCACTTCTGTGCTTCGTGCAGTACATGTTTAAAGTGAAATCATTATTTTTATCATCTAAGACTTGTATGCGGCTATTATCTGTATGAAGGGTGCATGAGATGTTGACCATTTGAATAAACTTAGTGCATACATAAGAGCTGCTGTTAGATGGCAATGTCATTCACTTAATTTATGGTTCAAATTCTGCTTTCAAGAGGATTATCTTGAAGTCTACACCTAATTTCAGGGTAAAATAAAATTATCAGTTAAAGCTGGGCATCTTGTGGTGCTAGGCAAATTATCGAGTCTGGACTTCATCGGCGACTCTACAACTGCGAAACGATGCCCACCTCAAGAAAATAAGTTTCACCAGGACAAAGACTTGAAGGGCGGTCAGTCAACAACCTCATGATGATAATATTCCACTTTAAATTAGGATTTAAACTCTTTATTTGGTTAAAATTATAATATCATAATAAAAACTAAGCGTGGAATTGATTTTTCTTTTGTTCTAACTTATGTTGGACCAACACCATTTTGGAGGTTTGTCCATACAGGCCCTAGGAAACCCCTTATCTATATTTTTCTGACTTACCTTAGCATTTCTACATTACCAGTCAGACGCATTACTATAGCTTCTTAATGGTGTGCCAAATATACTTGGCACATATTTATTATTTATAGATGTCCACCAAGTGTCAGGCAAACAGCATACAATTTTAGGAAAACAATTTTTGATGGAAAAGTGTTTCTTCATGTTGCTTAGAAAGTTATCTGGATAGAGAGAGAGACCTCAACACATCTGAAGCTCGCATAGTTCTCGAAATATAATAAATGGATGTTGCACATTTCTTGTTAAACCTTTTTCAGGTAAATGGGCGTGATCCATTTTAATGAAACTTGGCAGTGAAGTTAATTATTTTTGGGGGGGAAAAGGAAAACTTAAGTTTTCAACACAAATTACATATTTGCGTGGAACTTAGCAGTTTTCCGATTGCCAAAAGGTTTATTAAAACAGAGTTCTTTCATGCAATATATATCACAACTGCAGTGAGCACAAGGGGAACAGCCTCATAAACTAATATAAATCAAAAGTGTGTAAAAATGAGGGGTCAGGGTAGAGCAGCCTTCCGACTCCCACTTTTTCCTTATGAGGTGAAACGGACTTGCTTTCCATCCAGGAGAGTCCACTTGCATTTTTAAGGTTCATCTACTTGCTTAAAATACATATAAAAACTTCATAAAATGTGAAGGAATCAAATTTTTTCTTAGTTAGCCCTAAGTCAATCTGTGGAAGGAGGTTACACAGAGTCCCTGAAAGGCCCAAAAATGATAAACTCAGGCCTTTTAAATGTATTGAGATAGGGCTATGCCCCATCTAGTGATATATCTCTATGATGGTGGGATATGTGGCGCTTCAATGCAGATATTTTAGAGGATCTGAAAATTGTATATATATATATATATATATATTATATACTTATAATATATATATATATATTATATACTATATATATATATATATAATATATATATATATATATATATATATATATATTAATATATTTATTTATGTAGTTATTGACTTTAGGATATTCACCAGAGTCAAAGGGGCCCCAATTCTTTAACGTACATAAAAATATTTTTAATATGTTTTTTTTAACTATTTAAAACAGACTCTTGATTAAACATAAACTTTTTTGTTAAAATGTTATTGAGTTATAAAGACCATTAAAAAAATAATCAAGTAAAAAATTTGTATTAAAAAAACCATCAAATTAAATATAGACCAGTTTAGACTATTATTTTATTTTATTTTTTTTTAAAATAGTTAAGCATAATATTTTTTACTCTGCATAAAGATAGTTTTTTCTTTCTATTACATTGCTGGCTTTATTTAACCAAATTACTTTTTGTAAATATTTCATGCATACAAATTTTGACTGGATGTCTAAAATATTAAAGTAAGTTATAAGTTATTAATAAGATTTAATGTTACAATTTTTAACAGAAAAATAATAAAATCACAACTTATTATGAATTTGTGAAACTTCTGAATTCTAACAAACCATGTGTGTGTTGCAAGAGCACAGGCTCGTGAGCAAGACAGAAATTTTTTTAGATGCAATATAATAGAATTTAAAAAAAAATGTTGAATTAACAAAATTGTCATTTTGTTGTTTGTGATCAGTGGCATAGTGGGCTAAAAAGACTTAAGGAAGGGCCGAAAAGGGACCAAACCTACATCTCACAGGTGGTTCTATATAATATTGTTTTTCAAGTAGTCTACTTTTAACTAGAGTAAATATTAATGATTATAGCTAGCTTAAATAAATTTATTTAATTTTAATGTAGCATTTAGATAAAATTATTTTATTTCAATAAATAAAATAAATTTAAACTAATTGAATAAATAAGTAAATTTTATATAAACCTAAGTGAACAAAAAATCAATTTATTCAAACAGTATTTATTTCCATAAGTAAAAATAGAAGAAGTAAAGTAGAGAATTTAAAAGAGGTAAGTATTTTACATAATCTTAAGAAAGCCAAGTGGCCAGAGTTTGGGCCTCCAACTTAGTAAAGGTTATATTTTTTTGTACTTAAGTTTATAAAACTTCAGTACAAAATAAAACTTAATTTTAATGGAGTTAAATAAAACTTAAGTTTATTCATTAAATGTATTAATTAATTATACAATTTTATGTTTCATTTATAGGGCCCCTTGTGGTCCTAGTCTTCTGTACATGATCTTTAAAGTCTAGACACATCTAGACTTATAAAATTAAGGACCCAAAGGATCCAGATTTAGTTAGCAAAGTGAAAATTTTTAAGTACCTTAAAACTTCTCTGAGATTCCTTTTCTGACCAAGTATCTTAAGGGCCATCATTGGCTTTTAATATTTGTATGGTGCCTATAAATGTCTAGTACTCAGCACAGTTTGAAGCTTCATTTACAGAACTGCTCTCACTATTAGAACACAACCCTAAAATTTATTAAAACTAAAACATGAGTTAAGCACTTACAAAGCAATAATATTCTTGAGCACTATAAGAATTTTTTGTTTCCAATTCTGTTATTCCACCTAATCAACAAGGCTCAAACCTAAAAAATCAGTTGTTATTAATGTACTCTCATGCTTTTAAAGAAATGGACCTTGTGGTATGATAGTTATATCCATTTGATGTTATTTGTCTCAGAAACTTACAAAATCCTGACAAATTCAAATTCAAAACATCCTTATTGCCAAATTACAATCACAATAACAGAAAACACATTTTAGAAAATAAAAAATAATCACGCCGATTATTTTTTATGTACATATTTAAAAGAAAAGACAAAAAAAATACATTTAAAAAAAAAAAAAAAAATAATATATATATATATATATATATATTAAAAACTATTTGACTTAAATTAACTTTAAAATTATCAAAAACTAAATTTTGACAATCCCACCAAGCCAGTAGCTGAGTGTGGGGGTTTGTAGTTATTAAGTTAGTGGAGGGGTTAGCAAGGAGTAAATATGGTTTTATTATATCTATTTAAAAGTAATAATAGTCATGGCATACAAGATTATATGTTGTTATAATATTAATGAGAAAAATAAGTTAAAAAGCCAAGTGCCAGAGTGTGGGCCTCAACTTAAGTAAAGGTTATTTTTTTACTTAAGTTTAATAAAACTTCAGTACAAAATAAACTTAATTTTAATGGAGTTAAATAAACTTAGTTTATTCATTAAAATTATAATTAATTATACAATTACACACACACACTCACACACACAACACACACATATATATATATATATATATATATATATATATATATATAATTATATATATATATATATATATATATATATATATATATATATATAATAAATAAATTTATTTATTGTAGTTATGGACTTAGGATATCACCAGAGTCAAAGTATATTGTTATTTACATAAAAATATTTTGAATCTGATTAACTATTTAAACAGACTTTTGATTAACCACTTTCCAATTTTTGCTCATCTATATATACATGAAAAATAGGAGAAATCACACAATTTTTTAAGATTCTTTATTTGAGACCTTGTAAAATCTATTTGCTGATCTTTAATAGGTTATATCTGTGACATTACTGGCTTTATTTAACAATTAATTTTTTGTAAATATTCACGCATACAAATTTTAACTGGAAGTCATAAATATTAAAGTAAGTATAAGTTATATAATAATGCACTGCCTAACAATATAATAGTAGACAATTTTTAAGATTTGTCCAATTGGTTTTTTTTATTAATTGTTTAATAATTTACAAGTACAAGATTAATTTATATTTTTAACAGAAAAATCATAAAATCACAACTTATGAATTCTAATCAAACCATATGTGTTGCATGAGCACAGGCTCGTAAGCAACTCAGAATTTTTTTTAAATGCAATATAATAGAATTAAAAAAGTTTTACCTTGAGAAAGATTCAGTTAGATTAGTTAGACTGAAAGAGGGTCATTACTACCTCTAATTGCAATGCACCAAACACAAAACCACTTACTATGAGGAATTGTTATTTTGTTGTTTGTGATCAGTGGCAAAGTGGGCTAAAAAGACCTAAGGAAGGATAGGCTGAAAAGGGACCAAACCTACATCTCATAGAGGGTTCTATATATATTGTTTTCCAAGTAGTCTACTTTTAACTAGTGTAATATTAATGATTATAGCTAGCTTAAATAAATTTATTTAATTTTAATGTAGCATTTAATAAAATTGTTTTATCTCCAGACAGTGTATAATGTAAAAGTTTATTGACTAGTTTTAGAGAGTAAAAAGTAACTTTGAGAATAAAAATGTTTCCTATTATTGGGTTATTTTAGCCAATTATGACAATTTTTTAGGGGAGTGGTACTCTCTAAATTTATACAGGTGACCGATAAGTTTTTGTCATTTTTACGGGGGATGGCACCCCTAAACTTTATTAGGGGGATCAACAACAATTTTTTTTATTGGCTCAAAACTGTTTCAGTCAAAATAAGTTGTTTGGAACAATAAAAAAAATTTGAGCAGCACCCCTAAATTTATAAGGGTCGACCAAAAAAAATTATCAGAATAGGTAGAAAGACCTACTTGTAAAAGAATAACTATAGTATGGGTGCTGTGATCGAGCATTATAAAAACAAAAAATAAAGCATTTTGATCAATGAAACTAACAATAAATTATTCTTCAATAGTGATTGATGATTGTTTCTAGTTAGGCATACAAGATATTTTACAAAGGAGAGTTAAAGTATTAATGTGACATGATGAGGAAGTACATAAACATTAACAGACTTAATATATAATATGAAATGATCTTTAACAGTTGCTATAAAAGCGTCAGTCAAATGGTAGGAAACAGCTATAATTATAATTACTAGTTTTATAATATAAAATCAATTATTATTACAAGAAATGTAGCACTCTACTTATTTTATACAAATATAACTAATTAATATAATTTTAAATTATAAAATACTTTTATAAAAATAGGGGTAATGTTAGGAATATTTAGAAAGCCCTTTTCCATGATTTAATTTTTTATATGGTAGGCTATGTATTTATTTGAACAAGAGTGTGTTTTTTAGGCTTGCAATGTTAAATAACTAGTCCATCTTACAGCAATTAAATCATGTTTGGCATATGTCAGCATTATAAAAACTATGGACATAACAAATCAAAGTATAAATAAAAGTATGCACTGCAATAAATTGTTTAACATAATAAAAAATATTAAAAAAACTTGAGATTTAACCAGTCCTTAAATAATACTAGTTTCTAAAATAACAAAAAAGCTATTGAAGAGATAAGTTTAAAGAATTAAAAATTTTGTTTTAAAGCGAGATAATTGCACTTTTTTACATATTGCTACTTAAAATTCTATGTTTAAATTATTGACATTACATGCAGAGACAATATTCTGTGCTAAACTGTTCCATTTATTAATAACTCACTGTGAAAAAAGTAGGGCTCTAATGATAAATAACATTACATTATATAGAGATAGTGACTCTCCTCACAAATTATATCTGTTGAGTGTTAATAAGTGAAGAGGAATTGAGTAGTAATTTAGTATTTAGTAGTTTAGTAGTATTTAATAGTATTTAGTAGTAGTAATTTTAGTTATTCAACACGGAGTAAAATCAACCAAAATCTTTAAATCTAATTGTAGTAAGAAAGTCAAGTGTAACTCTATATACCATACTGGAATTAACATGTACAATCTTTACCTCTAGTTATAGAATGTCACAAAAATATCAAAATTTAAACTTTTCTTAGCCAGTGGATACAAATTGACTTTTGAGTTTGCTGATAAATCTATGTAATCATATAACAAGAATAGTGTGAGTTTTGATTTATATTCTATATACAAAATAACTGCTATAATTCTGTACATCTGTATGATTTAAATTTTATTTCTTTTAATTATTATATTTTAAAAATCTAATTCCTACTAGTTACTCAAAATAGGATAAACTTGTTGAGAAAAAAAATTCTTTCTTATTTTAAAACTAACATAGTACTGTTAACAATCACTTTGGTAGTACATCACGGCTGTGACATACGCATAGGGAAAAATTTGGGAACTGAAATCCTAGGTGGGTCCCTTATGCCTTATCCTGATCTCAGACCAAAAAAAAAAAAAAAAAAATAATAATAATATAATCTTAAATTATGTAACCTGACTAGACTATATCTCAAATCCTTTTAATATATTTTTTTTACTATTTTGCTCCCAGTTAAATAGTTAACATTTTTTTTATTTATTTACTTTTGTAATTTTCTTTTAAGTAATTACATTTTCCTTTCTTTATAAATAAGTACTAATGTTCTAAAAAAATGTTTTGATATATTGTCGATCATTTTAATTATTTTTAAATTCTTTTTTGTAAACATAAGTATCAGTAATTTGGATTTACATATTTAATTTTAATTTAATTTTTTTTTCTTTTTGTTATTTTTTTTTTTCTTTGTAAACTTATTTTTCTCATTAATATTTATAACAACATATAATCTTTATGCCATGACATTATTACTTTTAATAGATATAAAAACCATATTACTCCTTGCTAACCCCCTCCTACACTTAATAACTACAACCCCACACTCAGCTACTGCTTGTGGGATTGTCAAAATTTTATGTTTTTGATAATTTAAAGTAATTTAAGTCAAAATAGTTTTTTTATATATATATATATATATATATTTTTTTTTTTTTTTTTTTAAATGTATTTTTTTTTGTCTTTTCTTTTTAAATATGTACATAAAAATAATCGGACGTGATATTTTTTTATTTTTCTAAATGTGTTTTTCTGTTTTGTGATTGTAATTTTGGCAATAAAGGATGTTTGAATTTGAATTTGTCAGGATTTTGTAAGTTTCTGAGACAAAATAACATCAAATGAATATAACTATCATACCACAAGGTCCATTCTTTAAGCTGAGTACATTAATAACAACTGATTTTTAGGTATGAGCCCTTGTTGATTAGGTGGAATAACAGAATTGGAAATAAAAAATTCTTATAGCTCAAGAATATTGATTGCTTGTAAGTGCTTAAACTCATGTTTTAGTTTTAATAAATTTTTAGGGGTTGTGTTCATAATAGTGAGAGCAAGTTCTGTAAATGAAGCTTCAAACTGTGCTGAGTACCTAGACATTATAGGCACCATACAATATTAAAGCCAATGATGGCCTTAAGATACTTGGTCAGAAAAGGAACTCAGAGAAGTTTTAAGTACTTAAAATATTTTCACTTTGCTAACTAAATCTGGATCCTTTAGGGTCCTTAATTTATAAGTCTAGATGTGCTCTAGACCTTTAAAGATCATGTACAGAAGACTAGGACCACAAGGGGCCCTATAAATGAAACATAAAATTGTATAATTAATTAATACATTTTAATGAATAAACTTAAGTTTTATTTAACTCCATTAAAATTAAGTTTATTTTGTACTGAAGTTTTATAAACTTAAGTACAAAAAAATATAACCTTTACTTAAGTTGGAGGCCCCACACTCTGGCCACTTGGCTTTCTTAAGATTATGTAAAATACTTACCTCTTTTTAATTTCTCTACTTTTATGTCTTCTACTTTTTACTTATGGAAATAAATACTGTTTTGAATAAAATTGATTTTTTGTTCACTTAGGTTTATATAAAATTTACTTATTTATTCAATTAAGTTTAAATTTTATTTTATTTATTGAAAATAAAATATTTTATTAAATGTACATTAAATTTAATAAATTTATTTAAGCTAGCTATAATCATTAATATTACTCTAGTTAAAAGTAGACTACTTGGAAAACAATATATATAGAACCACCTGTGAGATGTAGGTTTGGTCCCTTTTCGGCCTTCCTTAAGTCTTTTTAGCCCACTATGCCACTGATCACAAACAACAAAATGACAATTTTGTTAATTCAACATTTTTTTTTAAATTCTATTATATTGCATCTAAAAAAATTTCTGTCTTGCTCACGAGCCTGTGCTCTTGCAACACACATGGTTTGATTAGAATTCATAAGTTTCACAAATTCATAAGTTGTGATTTTATTATTTTTCTGTTAAAAATGTAACATTAAATCTTATTATAACTTATACTTACTTTAATATTTTATGACATCCAGTCAAAATTTGTATGCATGAATATTTACAAAAGTAATTGTTAAATAAAGCCAGCAATGTAATAGAAGAAGAAAAAACTATCTTTTATGCAGAAGTAAAATATTATGCTTAACTATTTAAAAAAAAATAAAATAAATAATAGTCTAAACTGGTCTATATTTAATTTGATGGTTTTTTAATACAAATTTTTACTTGATTATTTTTTAATGGTCTTTATAACTCAATAACATTTTAACAAAAAAGTTATGTTTAATCAAGAGTCTGTTTTAAATAGTTTAAAAAAACATATTAAAATATTTTTATGTACGTTAAAGAGTGGGCCCCTTTGACTCTGGTGATATCCTAAGTCAATAACTACAATAAATATATATATATATATATATATATATATATAATATATATATATAATATATATATATATATATATATATATATATATTATATATATTATATAATTTTCAGATCCTCTAAATATCTGCATTGAAGCGCCACATATCCACCATCATAGAGATATATCACTAGATGGGGCATAGCCTATCTCAATACATTAAAAGGCCTGAGTTATCATTTTTGGGCCTTCAGGGACTCTGTGTAACCTCCTTCAAGATTGACTTAGGGCTACTAAGAAAAAATTGATTCCTTCACATTTTATGAGTTTTGATATGTATTTTAAGCATAGTAGATGAACTCTTAATGCAAGTGGACTCTCCTGGATGGAAAGCAAGTCCGTTTCACCTATAAGGAAAAAGGTGGGAGTCGGAAGGCTGTCTCTACCCCTGACCCCTCATTTTTACACACTTTGATTTATATTAGTTTATGGAGGGCTGTTCCCCTTGTGCTCACTGGCCAGTTTGTGATAATATTGCATGAAAACTCCTGTTTAATAAAACCTTTTGGCAACGAGAAAACTGCTAAGTTCCACCAATATGTAATTGTGTTGAAAATCTTAAGTCAAATATTAACTTCATGCCAAGTTTCATTAAAATTGGATCAGCCATTTGACCTGAAAAAGGTTTACAAGAAATGTGCACATCCATTTATATATTTCGAGAACTATGCGAGCTTCAGATGTGGTTGAGGTCTCTCTCTCTATCAGATAACTTCTAAGCAACATGAGAAACACTTTTCATCAAAAATTGTTTCCAAAAATTGTATGCTGTTTGCCTTGACACTGGTGGACATCAATATAATAAATATGTGCCAAGTTACTATTTGGCACACATTTAAGAGCTATAGTATGCGTCTGACTGTAATGTAGAATGCTAAGGTAAGTCAGAAATATAGATTAAGGGTTTCCTAGGGGCCTGTATGACAAACCTCCAAAATGGTGTTGGTCATACATAAATTAGAACAAAAGAAAAAATCAATTCACCTTAGTTTTTATGATATATATTTTAACAATAAAAGAGTTTAAATCCTATTTAAAGTGGATATTATCATCATGAAGGTGTGACTGACGCCTTCAAGTCTTGTCCTGGTGAAACTTTATTTTCTTGAGGTGGGCATCGTTTCGCAGTTGTAGAGTCGCCGATGAAGTCCAGACTTCAGATAATTTGCCTAAGCACCACAGAGCCCAGCTTTAACTGATAATTTTATTTACCTGAAATTAGTGTAGACTTCAGATAATCCTCTTGAAGCAGAATTTGAACATAAATTAAGTGAATGACATTGCCATCTAACAGCAGCTCTTATGTATGCACTAAGTTTATTCAAATGGTGCAAACATCTCAATGCACCCTTCATCAGATAAAATAAGCCAGCATACAAGTCTTCCAGATGATAAAATATGATTTCACTTTAATAATGTACTGCAACGAAGCACAGAAGTGACTTGAGAAACTTATCTCCAAATTTACTAATATTCCACACCACAAAAGCTGTTATGCATACTTCTTTTATTATAAACAAATTACCTGTTTGTTGTTGAGTACAAATAATAACAATTTGAACTGATTACAATTAATAGATTCAAAATTTGAACACAGATCAGAAATAACATTGATGTCTAACAGTAGTTATGTATGTACGAAGTTAAATTAAAAATCAATTGTGGAAAACGTGTAAATAATCCTTGAAATTAACCACAAGGGCGTACAGATTAATTAAATAATGATAACTGGAACCAATTTTCAATAGTAATTAGATATTTAACGTAAAAAAAGTAAACAAACAGTCTTTTTAAAACACAGTTTTTCACCCAAATTTAACACTTGTAACTTTAATAGTACGAACGTAAACTTAAACTTGATGGCTCATTGTGAGCGTACATCATTCTAGATCACAAATATAAGCATCTTCAGTAAATAAAGTAACAAAATAAGAAAAACTAACAGAAGACAAAACCACTTCATAAGCTCCCATGTAATAAATCGTTTTTTTTTGTTTGCCAAGCTCTCTTTTGCCTTAAATGTCCGAAAAAACCACAACAACACGATAAAAGACATAATTAAACACTATATTTAACATAAACTTTGTAATAATAAGTATAAAAATAAAACATTTAATTTCACTGTAAGTCACTGTCAAAACGACGTGTTTTAATAATCGAAGTATGGCTTGTTTTACAATTTTTAGAAGTTGGTGGCGTGGTTGTCAAAAATGTTCGATGAAGCAAAAAAAATTTTTAATATAAATAAATTTTTTTTGCAAAATCTTACAGTTATGACCATTTTCCATGGAACACTTGTCTTCTTTTTAGAAAATTACAGCTGGAAAATACTTAAAAAAATTGATGTCAAGAATGTTCGTTGGAGCAAATTAGGAGGAGTAGGGGATTTGCTCCAGTGGCCGGTTGTGACATTGGACATTTGCGTCAACGGAGGCGACTCAGTAGTTTTCTCTCTAGCGCATTCTAGTGGATAAAAGCGGAACCCAGGTCAGGTCCCCCGCTGAGTTCCTTTTCCAATCCCACCCCACCTTAAGTTTAATTTCGCTTTATACCCTCTGATTTATGATCCCAAACACATTTGCTTATTTTTGACACAATATTATTGTGCGAGAAACACCTAGGAAATATAACAAGCAAAATGAAATGTCATTCGTCATCATTTATGGCTCGCCATAATGTCATATTACACTCTGTTTCAGTACGTCTATCTCGTCATGGTGCTAACAGAGCCTGAACTCACTCTGACCTTCAATTATAATTGCATTATATTCCGAGGAATATAATGTGAAGTATTTATCAGAGACCAGCGGTGCTCTCTTACCGGCATGCTTGGCTAGCAAAACATATAATTTGATTGTTATATTTCTTAGGTGTCTTTCGCACAATTGTATTATTACAACTATTAAAAACTTGGGAGTATCAAATGACAATTGCTTATTTCTCTTTAAAAATTCACTAATAGATAAAGTGGTCACTCACAAATGCGATGGCAGGAGTTTATCCATAAGAAATTGAACTAGGGCTTTTAAATTTTAGAGTAAAATTAGAGAGTTCTTTACAAAATTTAGTGAAAATGAACAAAATGAAAGTAATGATAACTTAATTTGCAATCTACTTCATTACACCAGAACAATTTTCATAATTTCGTTTTAATAACACTGAAAATTCAACTTCCAGTTATAATGGCACGCGTTTAAAGTATACTGCAATAATAATTAAGTAACAGGTGTGTAAAAAGAGCGTTTACAAAGTAGATTCGCTCGACGTAGAAATATCCTTGTCGGTTTAATATTAAAAAAAATATTAAAAATAAGTTAATTTGATTTACTATCTGTTTACTTTTAATATTGCTAAAATTATAATTAATAACTAGTTGTTTCTCATTAACATTAGAGTTGATTAAGTTTAAATTTACCTAAAATGTTTGAGTTGTTAAACCATTCATATTGATATTACCTACCGTTATTTCCACACAACTATAATAAACTTCGTTTTATTAAAACTAAGAAGATCAGAATGTCGACTGCAGAAGAACAGTTCGTAAATTACTATTTAAATAAATATAGGTTATAATTTGTACCACAAACTTGTTTCATATAAATTTAATTAGTTTAATTTAATAATTCTAAAGCATGAACCGGAACCACACAATGGGCATGGTTCTTGCAAAAGCAGGAAATGGGTTGTTTAGCACGGAAACACGCATTCTAAATGAAATTCGCCCGACAGCAGACCACCGCGCCGAAATTATTTATTAGTAGTTGTAAACTTATATAATGTAAAAAGCACGGAAACACGCATCCAAAGAAAATTCGCCCGACGTGCGGACCACCGCGCTAGAATTATTTTCTAGTTGTAAAATTATATTAGGTAAAAAACGATAAAAAATATTGTCCCTACTAAGATTTGAACCCAGTTTCTCAGGGTTTGAGTGCTCGCATCCAAAGGAAATTCGCCCGACATGCGGACCATCGCGCCAGAATTTTAATTTTCTTAGATTCATAACTTGATCATCTCAAAACTAGGTAAGAATAACTTTAAATAAGTACAATTAACCAAAACAACAAAAAATTAAAGGATTTAAATTTAGCTCGACATGTTTATAACTTGGCTATAACAAGGCCGTGGTCGTGATATGAGTGCCCAAAAGAGTAGCGGTGGGGGTTGATGAAGGTTTTTTTTATACTGATAAGGTAGGAAACGCTCCTTTCCTTTTTTAAAAGCTCCTTTAGCAATAACGGCCTGTTTTTCGTTCTTCATTCTTCAAATACAGTAAACTAAGCGAAGCAACAACCAAAAGTAAAATTTCCAAAAACATAAAATTTCTTTCAAGCTTTTTAAAATGTATCCAAGACTTTCTAAGTTTTATTTAATGCAATTAATTCTTAGATGCATGTCATTTAAAGAAAGATCTTTTTATTAAAATATTTAAGATCTGTCTAAATAAATTCTTTTTATCACCAATCTTCAATTAATATTCTGCAAACGTAGAAAATATATTAAATTTTAATCGTTTAATGTTGACAACCAAGTCAAACTGGTTTATACCAATAATGGGAATGTCAAAAATGTTTAGAAGCGATTATTGAATTAAAAGAGATATAAACTGCTGAGTTAGTGAAATAAATATACTGTGTTTTAGGGTGTTAATTGATACACATTTTGAGTCATGTTGGCTTGTGGAAGAACTGGAGAGTTTTACCTGAGGTAGAGTTTTAGACACTAAACCTGTAGGGTTAAAGCTCGGGGTAAAGGGCCTAACTGAAATTTGATTGCTTTAATGAACCTACACCTACCTCTACACCCTTCACCTTGTCTCTCGACTCTCCAATATTGGCCTATATGTAAATTATCTTCCCTTTGCTCTATCATGGACTATATAATCAAAACAGGTTTAGTAGACTAACTAACCTCTATCTAACTCATCTCTAACTTTATAACAATTTTATAACAATACATCATCTAAAACAATAATTTCAAATATTTTATCAAAAGCAACATGAATTTGACAAAGCGCATTTATCTAAATAAAATTTAAAAGTAAGTTTTTTAACTATTTTAAAAGGATCGAGGGGCTTTGTAAATCAATTTGATGTTACATAGGAAATTAATTCTACCTGATATTCAGTCAATATTTAAAAAATCGGGTACGGGGTACCTCGGAACTTTTCCTCATTACATCGAATTTCTTACGCTCATCCAAACTACTTTGGACTCGCTTCGATTTTATCATGAAAAATTAGGCTAATGAGGTTTTAAAATCGTTTAAGTATCTCTATTACCCGCAGGACTTTGTCTTGTAATCCTAAAAATTTATAAAACATACTTACAATATTAAACCATAACTAAAAATAGGGTACGGGGTACGCCGTGAAACTTTTCCTCATTACATCGGATTCGCCACGCTCATCCTCCCAACTTCGGACTCGCCTCGCTCGTCCTTAGACAATACAAGTCGTTGATGATAACACACACACATACAGAGAGACAACTTTGCGAAAACCACTCAGGAGGCCTTAAAAACGCCTAAAACAGATGATTCCGGCGACATCCCGGTTTCGGATTTTTTGCAAACACAATACTTTTTCTATATACCTATATGGTATAAATGAGGAAAAGTAAAAATACGAGTAAAATTTAATAAAAAAATTCTATTAAGAATAAGAATATTTAAAAAAATTGAAATTACTTGGACACAATAAAAATTTATTTGCAATTAGGCATGGGGGGGGGGGAATAATAAGGAGTGAAAAACCTTAAAATACTAAATTTAATTTTAATGAGATTATAATACTATTGAGCTTTTTGTAAGACAAACAAGAGGTTTTCATATTACTGTGACATATTAAGTGCCATATTGCCACAATATTAGCGAATTTACACGTGCATGAGAGGGAAATCGTGCAAAATGTATTTTGAAATTAGAGCAGCACATTTCAAAACGTTACATTGTCATATGGACGTGTAAAATAAAGGAGTACAAACATAAATCAGCATTTAAATAACATAAAATAATTATTTTTTTACGCAACAAATGATGGAAGAAAGTCTTACAGCTCAAATTTAAGTTTTATCTTAAGACAGAGCCGAAGGAGGAAACTTCACTTGCTACCGAGGCTCTTCCGCGAAAGGTAATACGAGAGCTAAAAGCTTCCACCTCTGTTTCATGTTAATTTTTATCATAGACAAGTCAACTAATACTAACACACATATTACAAAAAACCAACATAATTTGTAATAGAAACTGTTATTTTAAGGTAACAAGTTTTAAAATAGTGATAGTAATAAGAGAGAGTTGTGTGTGATCACCTAGATAGTCGGCCACGATGTTGCTATTTTCCTTGGATAGATGACAGTTTTCTATATAATGAGTCCTAGTGCAGGCATTTTGCGTCTAATCCACATAAGAGCCGTGACTTTTCCATAAGTTCCTATAGCTTTGTCTAGGAACAACACGTGCCCCACTGTCAGATTAAACTTTCTAGCATTCGAATACCATACGGTAGAAACATATATATTTTATATAAACTAGTTTATAAAAATATTTATAAAGTTTAGTGACCTAAATTTTGCCTAAATAAACCCAGGTTTATTTAGGGTTAGGAATCTTTTACGAGAACCTGACCCTGATCGCTTGGATTCCCCATTTAACCATGCAATGTAAATATCAATCTGACTTTTGTCTGCCTGGCTTTTGCTACTTACACCCCCTAGAGCGGAAAATAGAAAATAATATTACCGTGCGCGTTAACAAGAGTAAATAAAAGAATAGATACAAATATAAATGACAAGAAAACCCAAACACAATCAGTGAATTTAAAGACGAATAGAATATATTTTGAAAAGATAATAAATAAATGAAAAAGGTTAATTAAGAGCATTTATTGATTTTCGTGTCATCAAAAAAATATAAAATAATTCTTGAAGGCAATCTCGTTTTTATAGCAAGAGAGCAAATCGAGTCCACCCCTTCAGGCTCTCATTTATACTCTTTTAAGTTGTCAGGTAAATTACATTTTTAAAAAGGTTAGGGTTTTTAAAAAAGAATATTTAAATTAACACTCAAGAAAATTTAAGAGTAGTATAATTTTAAGTTTCTAGATATTTTTTCTATCATTAGAACTTGTTTATTCTAAATATGAGTAAAACGTGAAGCATGAATAAATGCTTAATTAAGCGTTCCAATTATTGAATTGAAGAAAAATGCTTATGATGGAATTCATGCGTACCAAAGTTTTATATAATTTAAAATTAAAAAAGTTACCTTTATTCAAAATATTTTTAAAAAATCCACAACTAATATGTTCATCAGTGTTGTGAATTATAATAGAGTGTTTGTGTTGTTTTAAATTAACTTAAAATAAAAACAACTATTGTTACATAGGATGTGACGTCCCAGGAGGAGGACTTATTCAAATATTTTTTTTTTCTTTAATGTATTTTATTAAATAAATATACAATATTTTTATGCTTTTACAAAAATTATTAAATATAAAAATCAACATGCAAATAATTAAAATATAGGTTAAAAAAATACTGCCCTCCATCTGTAGGAAAAAGTCCTGTGCTGATGGAGGGGGATAATTGTAATATTGCTTTGCTAACTCGTATAAATTCTGGCACGGCGGTCCGCAAGTCGGGCAAATATTCTTTGGAATGCGTGTTTCCATAATTAACAATCCATTTCTTACTTAAGATTCCGGTTTATGCTTTATAACTCGAGCAGAACTACTCGTAACTCATTTTTTTGTACTTTTTAAAGAAAATTATTATCGCGTAGGTTATACAAAACTATGCCTCTAAAATTGGCAGTGCATACCATTATTTTCATTAGTGTATTGGTTTAATTTATTATGGTTTATTTTATTTTCATGGTTCAGTTGGTTTCATGGTAGGTTTCTATAAACTTTGGAAAGTCACCCTTGTCAATAGAGGAATATTATAATTTTTTACAGGTAAAAACAGAGGAAGATTGTACTAAACTAGCCACCTATGTAACAACCATTTGGAACTACAGAACATATCTTGTCTCCAATTTTAACTTTGTCTAATGCCATCCAAGCACATTAAATGAATGTGTATATTTATGTGTATGTATGCATGGATATGTGTATTTATTTATGGGTGTGTGCGTATAAATATTTATGTGTATATATTTGTGTGTATGTATGTACATGTATATATGCAGTTGTATCTAGATGTGTGCATGTGAATATTTGTAGGTGTGTTTCTGTAGTTATATATGTGGTAGGCAAATAGAAATATGTAATACTCTCCCCCTTTCCTAACAGAAAACAAACAATTTTTGGATCTTCTTTTTACTTTTAAAAAAAGCATCTAAAAATATGTACTTATTTAATAATAATATTCATTTATTAATTAAAATTTATACTACAATATACAGTATAATTTATATATTGGTGTAATATATATACTATAGATTAATAATAATCTATAGTATATTATTTAAAATGTATTTAAAAAATATATATATAGAGAGAGAGAGTAACTTAGTAACCTCCTCCTGAAGGTCCAGTCCACGGACCCTGGAGTAGGCTTATGAGTTGTAGGTATTATTTTGGCCTATTTTGTAAATAAAAGTCATTTTTTTTCTTTTTTTTTTCATGGTAGGTATAAAAGTTTTAGCGATTTTTTTTCAAAAGAAGTTCGCTAAAAGAGGGGAGAAGCATAGCATTAGGAAAAATAGGAGCACCCGCATTTCCGAAAAAATATCGACATTCAAATATACCTGGTAACACGCCACAGCCCAAACAGCTAATCCGATTGTAATGGCAAAAGCATCTAGTCCAATAAGTGAAAGAGCTGATTAAAGTTTGGAGTATCCAACTCGGCGTATTGCTAATCCAGCAAACCAGGTAAAATAACCTCTCGCCTTCCTGGTAATAGGGTAAGCATCCTTCTCAAGATTAATTTTTGTACCAAGTTTGATTTAAAAATATTTACTTGTTCAAAAATATCGTGTTAACTAGGACTGTCTATAAATTAATATAAACACAAACACACATCATACATATGATATATATATATATATATATATAATATATATATATATACATATATACATATATATATATATATATATATATATAATATATATATTAATATATAATATTTAATATATATATATATATATAATATAAATACATTATATAGCTTTCAAAGAAATACAGGTCATTATTAGTACAAAGCAGTTAGTAAGTTAAAGTTAAAACTTTGAGACAGAATACATACTAGACAATATTTTTTTATCTGAACAAATACAATGTAAAACGCCAAGAGTATCAATGGTTATAAAATATAAAAGTAAAAACACCAAAACCTTCACCGCTCACGCCCGCAATTTATACAGTATTGACTTTTCATAGACTGCCAAATATTTAATGTTTGCACAAAACATCTGGTAAATTGAAAAAGAGCTAAAGATACAAACTGTGTTCTCGGTAGAGGTTGCTGTGTTAGACTCTGAACAATATGGTTTTGATTTATGATGGCTAAAAAGTACAGAGAGAAATAGAGATATGGTCCCAACGGTTACCATTTCCTATTGTGAAAATTCTTTTTTTTTTTGAGAAAAAAACTTTAACCCTAAAATTCACCTCTCTAGAGAACAAATCAAAAGAGGCTTTCCCAGAGGGATTTTTTTTAAAACCCTTTTATATTGGTAACAATGTACATGAAAAATCCTTACTAATTACTCTTAGGTTTACCAGGTCCTTTTTGCCTCTACCACATTGTGTCTAATTTCAAAAGCAAGTCCATTGTTTTTTTAATATTATTCAAATATATGATTTAATACATTTATATAAATTATAACATGGAAATATTTAATCAAGTTAATTAATTTAAAAAATTGTTTTTACTTTTCCACATTTATACCGTAGGTATATAGAAAAAGTATTGTGTTAGCTAAAAAATCCCAAACTGGGATGTCATCGGAATTATTTCACTCTCTCCCATTATATTGAAGGTATAAAGGAAAAGCAATGAGTTTACACAAAAAATGTATCTAAGATTTCACCTGTTTTATTATTTCGGATGTTTTTTTTTTTTAAACGAACCGAAATTGTTTGTCTTTATGTATAGTTTATGTATGTGTAGTGTACTCGTATGCATGTGAGTGTGTGTTCAATTTATTTCTTTGTTAATTTCATGAAATAGATTTCAATAATACTATGAATTATACTTATATAACAAAATTATAATAATATGCTTAAGATGTGCTAATTAATTTTTTGTAGTTATTTTGTCAGATTTTGAAAAATATTCCAGGGATGAGAGAAAGACATTTAGCTCCTCGTATATTTTAGTGAAAATAAGTGGCTTAAGTAAAAAATGGAGACTTGAACACTTGAAATTTAAGCTTAAGTACTGACATTATATATAAAAAATAAGGCAGAAAACGCCTTATTTTTGGCTTAGAGACACAAATTATTTATTTATTTGCCCTTATTTTAAGCTATTTATTAACACAAATAGTAACATTGAATGTTTTTAAAGTTAAAAATATAAAGAATGAATTAGTGTTTTTAAGCCAAAAATAAGCATTTTGCCTCAAAATTTATTTGTAATTGTTTCAAAACAAATAAAACAAAAACAAATGGTTTGTTTGTACCACAAACATGTGGTTTTTTTGTTTGTTTGTTTTTGTTTTGTTTATAATTTTTTACTTTTTCTCATTTATACCGTAAGTATATAGCAAAAGCATTGTGTTAACATTAAAAATTCAAAACCGGGGTTTTAGCTGATTCATCCGAGTTAGATGTATTTAGGATCTTCTAAGTAGTTGTTACTAAGATGGGTATGTGTGTAGTGTATCTGTTATCATCGTAGCTCCTTATGTTAGAGAGTTGAAACTTCTCACAAAAGCAATCTTTAGGTCTAGTCGTGCTATCCGGAGATATTTTATTTATTACGTTACCAACCGACAATAATGACTCCAAAAACATTTCGAAAATGCATATAATAAAGAAAAAAAATGACCGCATCAGAATTTAACAAACATGTAAGTCCCATATGATACCAATTAATGAGCTAAGTTTCATCTTATTATCAGGATTAATTCAAGTCTTCAAATTATTATTAATTGTTAAAATTTTTTTATTACTTCAATTTCATCAAATGACAGGAACTCGTTTTTTAAAATTGTTAAAACCATTCATACGAGTTGGCATATTTTTACTGTCCGAGGACGATTGGAGTCAGTCCAAAGATGTACTTCAATACAAACCTTCGTGATTAGCATATTCTGAGGGAGAGCAAAGCGAGTCCAAAGTAGTGAAGATGAGCGTAGCAAATCCGATATGGTGAGAAATTATAATATACAATAATAATTAATATTTATTTATTTATTTATACATACTATAACAATTTTAAAAACTTGTAAACTATTTTAAACAAACGAAAATAATGTAACATACTAAACAAAAAAACCAACAAATTATTTTAGAAATCGGAAGAATATTTATTTTTTTAATTGTTTAAAAGTTTATTTGGAGTCTCCTCTTAACCATTTATCAACTTCTGCTTATTAAAGTCATGCACAGGTTTGATTTATTTACTTAACATCCTAACGGGATTGCTCATAAGTAACAATAAGTATAAAATACACAAAGTAGAAAGAACACAAATTCTTAACTGGATAATACTAAACTTAACATAATTACCTATTCGCGATTCAAAGTCCGTAGCAGCGCCACCGTCGCTGATAAGAAATTGATAACGAAAGGGTGATCGTTGTTAAAGCCCTTATGGGGATTTTCTGGTTTTCTTATTGTGACGATTATTTTTAAATTTTTTATCAAAAGTGCTTTAATTTAACTAATTTAGGGCGGATGAACTCAGTAGAATCACAATTTCATTGGAAAATAGCGTTTTAATGGGTTGTCACGAGTATTTAAATTGAGTGATAAGAAGACGAAGATCATAATATAGTGTTTTATTTTATTTATTGTTAATTGATGTTACTTTTAAATAATTTTAGTTTGCACAAACTCACAAAATTACCATTTAATTGCATTAAACTGTTTAAATTAGTTGTAACAGGTATTTAAATTAACTGATAAGAAGCCGATTTTCACTGAAATGGTGTTTAATTTATTAATCATTTTTATTTATGCACTAAAAATAATTAATAACTCATAAATTCACTTTTTTTTGTAAAATGTTTGTTTAAATTATCCGTTTAGGTTTTATTATTTCTGGGTTAAATCGGACGAATCCAAGTCTGTAGTGATAAGAGCCTGATTCTATATTTAAATCCTGGAATTATCAAAATATTTATCTACGAAATATTTGCAATTTTTTTAGTACCGATGGTCGTTCTAATAATTTTCATCACATTTATCACAAATTAACTAACAATAAATAAATAAAAGAAGAATTTTCAACGGGCTCCCATGCTAATCCTTGATAAAAAAATTTTTGATCACCCTTTCGTTTTCCCGCCATTGTATTGCCAACCTACAACTATCTCTTTGAATCGCGAATTTTAACTTTGCTGGTAGCGCATTAAAGCGTGTCTTTGTGCAAAGGTAGAGAAGGTTTTTTTTACTGTGTCTCGTATATAGTCTTTTAAGTACTAAAAGACTAATTCGTATTTCTATCCTTTAAATAGTACTTAAATACATTTTACTGTATTAAAACTACTTTATGTATTCCTTCAATGAATATTGAATAAGAAATAAGATAATACCGGTAAAAAATTGAAGTCAGCCCACGCAAAGTTAGTCAAAAATGGAAAAATAAGGCAGATATTTTTCAATCCTACGCAATTTGGAAAAAAAAGAATTTTACATTTCTTTCCACCTTTTCTTTGGGAGGGAAAGTAAGATCGTATTTTTGGGATAGAGGTGTAAACATAATTAAACTTTTAACCTGTTTCTATAACTTAACATGAAGAGACTTTGTTTTATGAAACATTCAACTGTAAACTAAAATAAAACTACAAATGTAAATATGTTAAATATGTTTTACGTTAATATGAGCTTTTTTGAAAACCAAAAATTGTTTCACAAAAAGAGCAATTTTATTACATTGAATATATATTAGCTTATTAAAATAAATGAATTTTAAAGAAGGAAAAATAAATGAAAAGTTTTTGCATAAAAATATGTGTATATAATGCTTTTATTTAGAGTTTTACAGTATAAAAATAAAAATTAAACCTATTTAGCACTTCATTTATTATTAATGCCTCCTGTTTTAATTCTATAGATATTACACTATAGATGACTTTCTGAGATTAAAAATAGAAATCAAAGTTTAGGAAAATCGCGATTTATAAGGAACGGAATTTGGCTAAACCCAGTTATACAAAGGAATAAAGCTAAGAGAAAAGCCAAGCGAACAGACCACGTTCGCTAAGAATATCATCTTGCCAGCCCAGCCTTAGTTTTCTCGACCCACACATCACAACCATTTTTGCCTAAAGTCATTTACACAAGAGGATATTATTCTCACAGAAGGGAAAACACCGACACCAAATATACGGGTAAGATAAAAGTGTAATTCCCACACTTAAGTACATAGACCACTATCTTTTTACCTAGACAACTGTCACTTTACCAAACTCGACAAAGAGATTCCTTTGACTTTGAGTTCCAAAAATTGATAAATTATAAGTCTCGTAGAATTACTTTCCTATTTAAATTTTTGAATTTACCTATTTTTACTTTCCATCATAAATTATCATTTTGGATAGAAAAAACACACAAATCAGGTCTTCCCTATTATTTCCCCATATTTTCAACTCAATGTGCTATCAGCACATTGTGCATATCAACACATATTTAAGCTTCTAAATAATGGTCAAAAAAATTTAGATCAACTGCGAATTGAGCTAATATATATACGAATATCGCAAGTTTAGGGCGACACTTCGCATAGGACTAACATTATAACATAATGGATTATGACATTACATGGATAATAGACTCCATTATGACATCATGTTATATCTTATATGACATGATTCCCATACAGAGGAGTATAACTTTTAAATAACCATGTTCTCTAACTAGTATCATAAAATATAAGACGCTGTACGCGCCCTTTTATTAAATAAAGAATCAATAATAATGTAAAAAAAAGTCAATATGCTCTCTAGCTGTTTTAGTGTTAATAAGGGAAAAAGACCCTTTAGCTTTAAATAACTTCACAGTTACAACTTAAAAATATAAGGCCAATAATATTGTATGAAGAATAATAATACATAGAATGAAGCATAACTTTTCATCAATAGAGAAAGAAAAGTAAAAATATTAAGGACATTGTTTTTACTAATTTCTTAAAGTTAGTGCCCTTCAAAGTCTAACTGCGTTGACGTAAGCTCAAGTATTTTTTTTCTGGGCTGTGCAAACACTAGAGCTAGGGTAAAGAGGTTGTTTGTATTTCCCTACCCACAACAAGAGACCTTGTTCATATTTACACCGGACTACTCCTTCCACTCCCATGGGTGGAATTATTCCGCAAATACAATGGAAAATTCCAAAGAGAGAACAAACAAAATGATAGCTTTTTCAAATGAACAAAATTTTTGAAAATAACCCCAATAAAGGTAATAATATGGTTACAACGATTCAAATTTTGTATTGTCACGATTGGAAAAATTCAAATCTCCTCATTAAAACCTCTTTATGCGATATAATATGCAAATGTGTGACAAGTATTTCCTAATTAACTCATTACTTCTCAATATGAAGATTATAGTAAATTAGTAAATAATTTAGCACTTCTACAATACACTTCATGTTATTTATTATCTTTATCTAGCAAATATTTACCTTTTAACTCGCGTCAACGAGATAGACACTAGTAAGCGGAAAGGGGGATAGACTGCACAAGGGATCCAAAGGGCTTTCCTTCAGATCCTCTAAGCTAATCAGCTATGTCTGTTTCGCCAAGGTTCGAAACCCAGTTAGCACGGTATTTCCTTTTTCAGTAGTACATGGTGTCCTAAAAGTGTTCTAAACCCAAAAGGGATTAAATAGGCCTCAAATAAGTCGGCTACTTACAAAAGATAGAACAATTGGTTCCCTCTCTAATCTAATCTTGCGTCAACAAGGGCATTCTCATAAATAGACAGGATTTACTTTACTAATGTGGAGAAATTGTGTGGAATAGAGGGTTTACTTCAATGTTTTTCGGGCTCTGCGAGTAGATAGAAACTGATTCGGAGTCATTTAAATTACTAATTAACTAATTACTAATTATATTAGTACTTGGTTCTTTACAATTAGTGTTGTTTTTATGAAAAAAGTAAAATTTAGTTTGCTATTACTGTTAATTTTTACTCTCCTCCGTAGGTAGATAAGAAAAATGTTTACAAAAAAACGAAACCGGGATGACACCGGAATTATCTGTTTTAGGTCTATTCAAGACTTCCTGAGTAGTATTCGAATAGATAGAAACTGATTCGGAGTCATTTCAATTACTTTATAACCTGTGCACTGGATTCGAATCTTGATTACAAAAGTTTTTATAGTTACATTTAGATGTATCTATGTCTGCCAGTAGCGCTAATTTTTTTGATTTTGGTTTGGTTCGACCAGGTAATTCCTTGAAATGCTCAACAACACAGTTCTTGCGCTAAAAGTTTAGCGCACTAAAAGAAAATGTGCTAAAATATATTCAAGATTAGTATAAACCAAGGTTTGTACCACTTGTACTAAGTAAAGTTCAACTTATTTGATACATCAGCATATTGAACTAATGCAGATACTGAGATAAAAAAAACTTACAAATCTTACATACAAATCTTAAACATATCTTCTGCGACATTATTGCGAGTTAATGACGTCATAAAAAATCCTGATAGCTCCCGTAAACTTAAAGTCATCTTTATCAACAATATTAGAATTTTATAATTATTTTTATGAAAGGTCAATACCATTTGCTCTTATAAACACTATTTTAATAAAGTCTCAGCTTTTATAGGTTATGATACATGCATTATTTTGTGTAATAGTTATAGAGAGTGGTACGATATAAGACGTAACACAGAAGAGCAATTTTAACTCTCGGTTTATTTCAGCTCCTTGACTTTGCCTTGGGAGCCAAAACTGGCCAAAACTGTAATCAACTTTCTCGGGAGCCAACTAATATAAATCCCTTGGTCTGGCGGCCTATGAATCTAATAAAGATTACCATTACAGAGAAAACATTCTTACCACCCTTGTTATGTAAATAAATACTAACAAAATCAGGAATTTTTTAAAGATGTCAACAGATTAATTTCCTCATTGATCTTATCATATCTCGGAAGCTAAATGCCTGCACAAAGTAATCCGATATTAATTAATTACACACATATCTCAGAAGAAAAAGGGAACAAAAAACCGTTGAACCGGTTTTGTTTACCGTTGATCGGTAAACAAAAGGAAGATCGGTTAACCGCTTCACTTTTCCCAAATACCAGAAATATTTTCAGCGGTTTATGAAAATTATAACCTTTTCCTAAACAAAGAGACAACTTCTCTTTATGACTAAAATCAACTAGAAACACTCGTCCACTAGTGTCAAATCAACCAAATTT
This sequence comes from Microvelia longipes, assembly GCA_018340805.1. NCBI lineage: Eukaryota > Metazoa > Arthropoda > Insecta > Hemiptera > Veliidae > Microvelia > Microvelia longipes. The sequence continues at coordinate 36,429,941 of JACMZG010001908.1, forward strand.
CGCACTTATTTATCTCTCTATTCTTAGTCTGACTTCTATTTAACAGAGTAACCCGTAAATGTATAATAAAGTCAAACCAAAGTTTAATAATTACACAACATTAATTTTAATACGGAAGAATATAATCAACTCATTTTTTAATTAAATAATTTTAACTCAATTAGATAGACAGACAGTTAATACAAATAAATTGGGTATTGGGTGCCTTGGAACTTTCCCTCGCCACATCAGATTCGCTACGCTCATCCTCATGACTTAAGATTCGCTTCCCTCGATCTCAGAATACAAAAATCACCATACTTATACTGCAACACGTCTTCAGACTCGCTTCGCTCGTCATCAGACAGTAAATACATTCCGAGCGGTCACTCATTCAGGTACTGACCTTGCTCAATGCTTCATAAATTTTATGATCCAACAAAAACCGTAGATACGCTGACCGTATTGAAATGAAACTTAGTACAAATATTAATACAACAAATTACGATAAAAGACACAACTTTGTAAAAACCACACAGGGGATCTTAAAAACAACTGAAACGAATAATTCAAATGAATTCTGGGTTTCGGAATTTCAGTGCTCCAGAATTTTCCTCTGCGGTATAAATGAGGAAGAATAAAAGTTTTTCAGGTCAGGTCAGGTCAGGTCAGGTATCGCAAGATTTACGATATGACAAACAAAAGACCAATATAATTGAGCATCTTCGCTACCAAATTAATAAAACGATAGGTAATAATACTAAGTTCACAGAGAGATAGTCTAAAAGGTCTATTAATGATAATAGTTATTTATGCACCAAGCATTTACAGAATGCTATTATTTCCCTGAGCAGTTAATTGGTTTCTAAGGCGAAAGCCGAGGAAACCAAAGCATTTCACTCTCGAGGCGAAGCCGACATAGGTAATTGCGTGGGAATAGCATTTCACTCTAGAAGTAGACGACATTTAATTATTGTTATATTCTTATTTTAATACGTTATGTTGTATTTTAATTAATTTTTTTTGGGCGGACCCGCCTAATAATTTTTGGGGGTGCAGCCCCCAAAATAGTTTTTTATCGCTCCCAACTACTTCTTTTGACCTTAAACGGATTTTAAAACAATACAATTTCTTTTTGGTCAGGTCCCCCTAATAAATTTTGGGGGTGCTGACCGCCCCCACCCCCCCCCAAAAAAAAGAGAAAAACAATTTTTTTATTGTTCCAAAAAATCCAAGTCTGGATTTTTGATCCAAAAATGCAGGTCCTTCTTTCGACCTGAAACGGGTTTTGCTCCAATATTTTTTTTTTTTTTTTTGGGGTACTGCCCCTGAGAAAGTATTACAATAATTGATTGGTCCGCTGTATACATTTAGAGGATACAACTCCCAAAAAATGGACGTAATTGGCTCAAACCAAAATAATAGTGAAAAGTGCTTCTTTACTCCCTAAAAATTAGTCTATAAACTTTACATTATACACCGTCTGGAGATAAAGGAGTTTTAATTAAAAAATCTGCTCTCAACCCAATTCAAGTGAGGTTACCTGTGTTGTATCGTTTACGTAGATTTACATTACGCAGATTATGTTTCTTAAAACTAGATTACGTCTCTGTTTCTAAAAAGTTGTTTTAATGATGAAAGCGAAACGTCAAAAAATACCTACCTAAAACTCTACCAACCTCTATATAGTTTTAAGATTAGAATAAGCAGGAATTATTACTATTTACCATACAAAATATGCAAAAACTTTAAGAAGTATAGAATAAATAAAACTAATAATGAAATGCCGCCTTAAACAAAAAGATTTTTGAATAAACTGCCAACTTGTTCTAATAAACAAAAGGTTAAGAACACAAGAACAAATCCAAAGATATAATACAAAAGTAAGAAAAACTTTGAATCATATTCATAATTTCCCGTTACTGTGTCTTCTTTAGGAAAACACAAAGAAGAAACGGAAAATCGATACAAGTATAGACATCTCATATTTCTGCTTACTAAGTAACATCTTATTCTGAGAAAACCTTTTGTTTTCTTCGGCTGAATAAAACTTTAAGACTTTCTTTAAAAAAGTCCTCAAAAGAAAATCTAAATTGTCAGCTAATTTTTAAGTCGTCATACTCAAGTTCAAAAACAAAAATAGTATTGTTTAATTATCCATATCTGAGAGTTGAGTTTTTAATGGGGTTAGTAAAGAAAATCCTGGATGTTTTTCCCATTGAAAATTTACTTTAAATAACAGGCGTAGACGGTTAGACACTTCTAAAGAATTTCTGAAGATTCATAGTTCGAATCCAGTTAGAGAACAATTGTTTTTACTGTCTTACTAAATATCGGAGCATTTATAAATAATTTTAACTACACACACATGCATTTTTATGATATGTGCTACTATTTTCATGTGTTTTAATAAAATTAAAACATATAAACAAAAAAAACTATCAACTTTACTTAAATATGGTAAAAATAAATATGGTGTCACTACCTTTCTTACCTTATTTTTTATCGTACTTTTGGTAAACAAAGTAGTCTCTAGAGATTATAATTACTTCGTTTACACGGGAGGTTTGGCAGGGGGTTTAACCCCTCGGCATTGTCGTGTTACGTCTAAACAATAGGTTAAAAATACCCAGTGAACAGTTGGGATTGAACCCCCTAGGGGTGTGAACACGGAGTCTGAACAAAGAACATGTTTGCCATTATTATAGCAGAAGTAAAAAAAAATTAAACTTTAAAGTAGAAATCCTTTAAGCTTCATTTAACTTTTTTTTAAATGAAGCTTTTTATTTTTTAAAACTAATAAAGAAACTAATAGTATCCTTTCTTTCATCGCATTATTTCTTTGCCTAAAAATATGTTCAACAGAATTGTATTTATACTTTAACATTTAACTTTTATTTTATTAATAACCAAAAATCGAGTACGGGGTACTTCATCACATTGGATTCGCTACGCTCATCCTACCTACTTCGGACTCGCTTCACTCGTCCTCAAAATATACTAGTCGTTAAATTTATACTGTAACACGTCTTAGCATTCTTTATCTTAGCTCGTCAGATAGTAGAAAGAATAGAAAAATATTTATTGCAAACATATTTACATTATTTCTAAACCGAAAAAATATAAATTTAGGCTTAGCTATAGGCTGACAGCCGAGGTTGCAACACAAATAAGAAGTTTAAATGTTCTTTTTTATTAATTTTTTTAACATTATTACATTTTTTTTAAATATATTTTTTATTCTATAGTATGACTCTTTTAATTTACTACATTAGATATACTATTCTATTTATTTATTCCTTTAATTATTTACTATTTAATTTTAAACTGAACAATACCATTAAAACAAAAAGGCCCTGCCTTTACAAATCAATAATGATTATAGTAAAAAGTTTTACAATATATACTGATTTATTCTCCATTAAAATCAATATTAATACTTTTAAATACCCACTAACATATTCTGCCCAATTAATTGACTATAACAATTAATAAAAATATACCAATTAATGGTTAGTGCCCTCAGATAATAAATATATCTGTTTCATTCTAGGAGTCACCCATCCAGGCACTGACTACGCCCGATGCTGCTTAACTTTTATGATCCACCAAAATTCATTGATATACTTGTTGTATACAAATGAAACTTGGTGTACTTAATTATTACGTAAAGGTATAAACTAGAACCTAATTTCAACATAATTGGATTCTTTTTTGATTTTTTAATATTTTTAAAATACGTACACAAGTTATTCGATAAAAATTGAACTAATGCTGATAATGAGTTAAAACTTAGCTTATATGTTAGTGTTATACATGGCTACATACGTAGCATATTTCAATCAGATCGCATCCGAATAAAAACACCTGAAACTGATAATTCTAGTGACATCACGGTTTTAGATTTTTTGCAAACAGTATATATATAAATATATTATATATATATATATATATATATATATATATATATATATATATATATATATATAATGGTTTACAATAGCTGCACTCCTGGGTCCAACCATCCCCTCTCGCTAACAATTTTCACAAAGAAGTAAATATAAATAAGAATTTATAGCGCTAAAACGTTATAAATTCAGGAAAATAACTTTTAAATAAATTGATCAAAGCTTTATTTTAAAACATGAAATCAAAAAACTCATTGATAATAACTTTATATTTTTATAAAAAAAACTTGATCGTCAGCTTTAAAAAGAAAACTTTTTAAAACAAAAGAGGAAAATATCTTAATAAAAATAATAAAAAGAGGCCTCCAACCTTCGTTTTCTTATTAATTTCATCACCCATTCTACCCTCAAAATTTACTTAGGTCCTCTTTTAAAAGACTTCGCAAAACTCTTCCATACCTTCCTCCCCAAACCTCCTTTTAAACACCGACAGATTTCATCTAAAGTAATCACAACAAGGAAAAGCTCTGGGGCTCAAAAAACGACATTTTTTAATCACGTCTTAATAAAAAAAAATGAAATCTTTCCAAAATGGCGTTCTAATTATCTTTTTAAAATAAAAATTGTGATTTATATTTTACTTCTATAAAATTAGATGAGCTCATTAAAATTTGTGTTTTAAAATAATATTTTTTATAAAATTAATCTTATTATTTTAAGGAAACGTCTCCATAATAATTATTTTCAATTTTGTTAAACATACATAAAAACTTTTAATCTGTATAAAACATATTACAAGTTTCAATTCAGTATATTTAAAAGCTTCCGATCGGTTCCGTAAAAATATTGAATTCGAACATTTAAAAACTTTTTTTCTGTATTTGCGCGAGGTTTTATTTTGAACTCCAGTTGTTAGTCATCAGCCACATACAATATTGAAACCTATTTCAAAATTATAGATAAAAGTCTGATCATAAAATTATACGCTTTTATTAAAAAATAAAAAACAGAAATCTAGGGAAGTTTTATTTCTACGTAAGCTTTCTTTCTTTCTATTTGGTTTTATAAGCATTGGTAATAGTGGATTACGTAACTAGGCTGTAATATGATATTTTATTTCTAAGGAAATAATTAATTCCCAATGCAATGAAATGGCTTTACAGCCGTGCTATTTTTTTGGCGGCACAGTCAGTAAAATAAAATTTTAAAAAATATTTTACTTCACTTACCAATATACCAATTTGCGTAGTGCTTAAAAGTAAAATTTTACAGACGGCTGACGTAAAGTAAATGTTTTATTACCTGACTAATAAAATTACCCTTTACTACTGTTGTTAGTAGTACTACTTGTGAGACTGTGTACGAGTTTAGTACTTTTAGTGCCTAAAAGTAAAATTTTACAGACGGCTGACGTAAAGTAAATGTTTATTGCCTAACTAATAAAATGACCCTTTACTACTTGTGAGACTACGAGTTTAGTACTTTTAGTGCCTAAAAGTAAAATTTTACAGACGGCTGACGTAAAGTAAATGTTTTATTGCCTAACTAATAAAATCGTCCTTTACAATTTGTGAGGCTGTGTACGAGTTTAGTACTTTTAGTGCCTAAAAGTAAAATTTTACAGACGGCTGACGTAAAGTAAATGTTTTACTGCCTAACTAATAAAATCGTCCTTTATTATTTGTGAGACTGTGTACGAGTTTACATTTTTTACAGCAACCCTTAAAAAAAGTTATTTGAGTTAGTTAATCTAAAAAAATTATGTTTTCAACCCCCACTTGAATCAAATATTCAATCCGGGTTTACAAGTAGGATTTAAAGATTGATAAAGATTTAAATATTTTATGAAAGTGGAAGTAATGTTACCTGTATATAAGGAGTATTGTGATGCTGAAGAAGTATGAGGGTGGGCCCTCCTTCCCTAGCACCATCCTTACTATCCACCTCTTGATCTTTGACGCTACTGCTCACCGTCTTCACTCCCTGTAAATCATAAACAAACATCCCTGTTGTCCAAATACCCTGAAAAAATGTGACTCATTTTGTACTACTTCAAAACAAATTTGTCTCAAAATATACCTCAAATTATGAAGAAAAATCATAATCTGCCTATCCAGAGCTAACCCCTTCAAATGATTGCGAATGCTCACAACTTTACAAAATCCCACAAATTTCAGTTTTATTGACCACTTATAAATAAGTGGTTCCCTTGTGTCGGGTGCAAAACATGAACAGAACATTTTTTGAAAGGTGATAAAATGTTCTGTAAAACGAGTTTTTAATCATCAAAATCGGATGACTACAACCGAAGTTATGTCTCTTTCCAAAACACCAAAAAATGGTTAAATAGTGTAGTCATGTTAACTAAAATATATTAGATGTTTGGCCATTGGTCATTTAACAAATCTCATAACTTTAGTTGTAGATCCGATTTTGACGAAAAAACACTCTTTTTATAGGAAACTTTATCAGCTTTCAAAAGTGTTGGAATTGTTGTGATTTTTTACTATTTTGTGCAAGCGCATTTATATAAAGGGCTCCACTTCAGGGCTCACTAATTTAAAGTATATTTCAGAAAACTTCAGTTTAAAGTAGCACGAAATGAGTTACATTTTTTTGGCCTGACTCTTGGACTACTGTCAATCAAGAGATATAGGGAAATATTATATGATACTCTTTATAGTACTTTTATAATTTATGCAATGAGGTTACAATGATCCCCTAAGAGCCCAAAAGAGATGTTTCCAACCTTTTGATGTATTGATTTAGGGTATGGCCACTCTATAGCAATATATCTCTATGTTTTTAAGCAATAGTAGTATTAGTAAACCTACCCTGCCAGAATCGATTTCCCAGGTATTGTCACATATTGTTCCTCATATTATGTCATAATAGGGAATTTCGTTCTCAGGTTGATCAACAAAACACAATTATTAATACCTATGATTAAAGTAAAACCACATACCGGTTTTATTTTCTTTGAAAATTCTCCTGACGAATAAAGATATACTGAATTGCAACAACGTCAGAAGTAATGCTATGTTAGAAACCCCATCAATGGATAACGGATCAAAACATAACATTGAATTTATGTAAAATGAAACATCATAATTAATCCTTTTATAATCCTTTTCACATCCATCAATTATTTACGATTATCAAGACGACCAGACACATTTATCAAAAACAACTAGCAGAAATTGTTTATAATAAAAGTCCCAATATTACGTAAAATAAGATCTAATTAAAAATAATAAAATTTTATTAATAATCACTACACTTGGAGATAAAATAAACATGGTTACTTTTGATGGGGAATTATTGTATTAAGTTACATCATACTGAGATAGAAGTATTAAAAGTACTTAAAAGATAAGTCAATAACTTTCAATCAAGTTATAAAGTTGTAATTAATCTATTTGAGGACCCTGCAAAAAATGTCTTCTTTAAAAGTTATAATTAGTTCATGAAACAAAGTTCTAATTAGATTTTTCCATCGCGATTTAATTTCAAATTTAAAAACATCCCTAAAATAAGTTAAATGTAAATACTCCATAAAAGCGATTTTATATTTTTTTATTATTGCTAATTTAAAACTTTAGAACATGAACGAAAGTTGACTCATCCCAAATCGGTGGAACTCACAAACAAAACGGTCATAAAGAACTTCACAAAAGCCAAGACAAAATTAGCTCAATGATTAAAAAAAGAGACGTGGTCCTTACCAGATGTAGCATAAACCAGACACAAAATTGGAACTAAGTCATGGAACTAACACCACCTCCAATATGTCAAAACATCTACTATAAGAATCAGAAGGGAAAAAGCATGAGAAAAGCATAAATAATAATAATTAATAATATTGCATAACATTATTATTACATAATAATAATTGTTATCATTATTATTATTTCTAGTTCCATAAATGGTTATTTAAAGAGTTAAGAATCTACCCAATATTTGTAAATTACCATGATGAGTTTTTATCATGATTTAGAAAATTATGAGTAAAATTCATTTTAAACAAGACTAAAGAATATATACCCTAGCTGCATCGCATAACTTAATTCTTGCCATTAACAACTGGGCAATACCAGTGTTAACTTACTCTTTCGGAATAGTAGCATGGTCTGAAAATAACCTCCAAAGAAAAATACAAATTGAGCTAACGAAATTTAGAATAGAAAACATCATTAAACAGTTAGTATGGAGCACGGCAGTGTCCCCGCCAAGTTTAGCGGTTACTGGTGCACCATCCTTTACAGGAAGCATCTCGAGGCTATTTACACGCCCTCCCATCTTTTTAATAAGGATAATAAAAAAAAATAATTTTAATATTAATTAAAAGACATGGTTGAGCTGACCCATTCTACCGAATTGCATATCTATGCCATTCACAGGTGTTGAGATATAATGGCTCAAAGTTAAGCAGTTTTGACACTCACTCACTCATCAAAATTCTAAGGCACGTCTAGCAATCGTAGACACTTGTAATTTGGTATAAAGATAAATGTTGATGTGTGAATCAATAAAAAATTGTCAAAATATAAACATTTTAGTTTCTCCTACCTAATATGTTCTACCTAAGTTGAAAAATAACCCTAACCCCAATTTCACGTATAACAAAAATTTTTGTCAACTAGCGCTACCTAGTAGAGGACACCAAAACTAAAGATATCAAAAGTTTTATTTTGGCAGAATATAACAAAATATTTGTACGCAATTTATCCATAGTTTAATTAAAGGAAATTAACTTGTTTAGAGTAATAAATAAGTGGTGTAATATGCTGTTACTAATTAATAATTGTTTCTTAGCGTATTTTTGTAAAAAAAATAATGTTCAAGCTTACAAAAAGAATGAAATACCAAAAAACAAGTCTAACGTAAAAAGTTGTGGAATCATTGGATAAGCCGAGTCGTAGAATCCCAAAATTGTTTGTAAATATATAAGGTCTTGGAGGTTTAACTTTGCGACTTGGCCATTACGTAGCACACACAGAAATTAAAATTAAGCTTACTAGTAATGCGTTGCATCAAGAACTCACGGCAAAGAATACATAAAAAAAAATATTAATTTAAGACAAGCGAAATGAGTTTATCAAAACATTCGGATGCTATACTATTTTAAAGTATAAACTCAAAAAGGCTCGCATCGCTTGCTAGTTTAGGTATCTTTAACATTTACATAGTAAAAAAGGCTCGCTACGCTCGCTAGATTGCTTATATTTAAAATAATAAAAAGTTAAAAAAAGGCTCGCTTCGCTCGCTAGATTGCTTATATTATAATAAAATATTGTTTGAATAATACAACGTCAAAAAATAGGCTCGCTTCGCTTGCTAGATTGCTTATTATTATAAAAATATATTGTAAAAAAGGCTCGCTTCGCTCGCTAGATTGCGTAGATTTATATTAATGCATAGTAAAAAAGGCTCGCTTCGCTCGCTTGATTGCGTATATTTATAATAATAAATGGTAAAAGAAGGCTCGCTTCGCTCGCTGGATTGCGTAGCTTTATTTCGCATGTAAAGAAGGCTCGCTTCGCTCGCTAGATTGCGTAATTTTATTAATGCATTATTAAAAAAGGCTCGCTTCGCTCGCTGCGTAATACTTATATAATAAATGGTAAAGAAGGCTCGCTTAGATTGCGTAGATTTATAATAATACAACGAAAAAATAGGCTCGCTTCGCTCGCTAGATTGCTTTTATTTATAATAAATATATTGTAAATAAGGCTCGCTTCGCTCGCTAATTGCGTAGATAGAATATGATGCAAGTAAAAGGCTCGCTTCGCTCGCTAAATATATTTTAATAATACATAGTAAAAGAAGCTGCTTCGCTCGCTAGATTGCTTAATATTAATATTAATGCATAAAAAAAGGGCTCGCTTCGCTCGCTAGATTGCTTATATTTATAATATACAACGTTAAAAATAGGCTTGCTTCGCTCGCTAGATTGCTTATATTATAAATATAATATATTGTAAAAAAGGCTCGCTTCGCTCGCTAGATTGCTTATATTTAATATTAATGGATAGTAAAAAGGCTCGCTTTCCGCTAGATTGCTATATTTGTAATAAACAACGTTAAAAATAGGCTCGCTTCGCTTGCTAGATTGCTTATATTATAATAATACTATGTAAAAAATAGGCTCGTTCGCTCGCTAGTTGCTTATATTTATAATAAAATATATTGTAAAAAAGGCTCGCTTCGCTCGCTAGATTGCTTATATTTAATATTAAGGCATAGTAAAAAAGGCTCGCTCGCTCGTTAGATTGCTATATTTATAATAATACAACGTTAAAATAGGCTCGCCGCTCGCTAGTTTGCTTATATTATAATAAAATATATTGTAAAAAAGGTCGCTTCGCTCGCTAGATGCTTATATTTAATATTAATGCATAGTAAAAAAGGCTCCCGCTCGCTCGCTAGATTGCTTATATTTGTTATAAATACGTAAAAATAGGCTCGCTTCGCTCGCTAGATTGCTTAAAATATTAATGCTATTAAAAAGGCTCGCGTATATTTATAATAATAAATGTAAAAAGAGGCTCGCTTTAAATTTTATTTTTTGAGTTATTATTTTAGCCGCCATTTTTAAAATAATAAAAAAATTTGAAATGTAGACCATGAAAAATATATTTTCTTTTTCTACTCTTTAAGAGCTTTTAACGATATACAACACGATTGTTGCTCAAAAATTTTTTCCGGTCCGCCATATTGGCCGCCATTTTGAATATTTTCGGATATTACCAAAAACTATACAGCTCTGACATATAGTTAATTTTAATTGTATAAAAGTAACTAAAGTATATTACAATAGATCTTTATCTTGTAAATTCTTAAAAATAGTAAAAACTAATTATTATATTAAATTATGGCCCCATGTTGAATTTTCGGAATTTAGTATAACATTTTGGTTCTACTAATCAAGAGCTTTACAACGATATATTACTCGAGTTATTCCTTCAATTTTAAATTTTTTGGTTCATTATTTTAGCCGCCATTTTTAAAATTTTCAAAAAATTTTAAATTTTGACCATGAAACATATATTTTCTTTTCTACTCTTTAAGAGCTTTCAAACGATATACAACACAATTTTTCGCTCAAAATTTTTTTTTATCCGGTCCGCCATTTTGGCTGCCATTTTTAAAATATTTTTCGGAATATTACCAAAAACTATACAGCTCTGACACATAATTAGTTTTACCTGTATACAAAATTTTATCAAAATCGGTCAATTTTTACGGCAGTTATCGCGACACGTACAAACAAACACACAAACAAACATACAAACAAACATACGCGCCGTCCCAATCTTCTGAAATGTAAGAACTCACTTACGTTAGTTCAATTATGCATGTTCAGGCAGAACATATTATTGTAGTGTTTGTCTACACTCTATACAAGATAATTAGTACTACTCTACCTTAAGCTGCGTAATAGCCAAGTCACAAAGTGAAACAAGTGAAGACCTTATATATTTACAAACATTATTGAGAACCTAGGACTTGGCTTATTCAACTTTTTACGCAAGACTTGCCTCTTTTTTTACACGCATATATTTTTGTTGGGATTAAATTGAAAATCCCTAGAACAGATTTCTAAATGAAAACATTAATTACATTTTAGATTTCTAAAATGTAAATCATTAATAGTAAAACTGATGATTCTTGTAGTCAAATCAGTATATTTTGCTATCTTTCTTAGATGTTTTGACTGGAATATGGGTAAGTAAATATAAGGTCATCTATGAATAAGTAAAATCATGCTTTTCAGATTACAGGAGTAGCATAGCTCAGTTCTCGAGAGTGTAATGTCATAAACTAACAGCAATTCATACTACTGCGCTTATTACGTTTACAATAGAAGAAATGAAAGCTAAAAAAAACTCATTACCGTGTAAGCGGAAACTATTTCTGCCATTTCAATACTTCTTTTTTTAAGATAAGAAACAAGAAAAGAGCATGAAATGTTTCTCTGTAATATTTTATGAAAGAATAAAATTTAAGAAAGGTGTTTCAAAGAACGCAGTTGTGTTTATATACTTGTTTATGTCTTGGATTAAACGTATTTGTAAGTAGATACGTTTATAATAGTAATAGTTCGTGTCCGTATGTTGTTATGTTCTCATAACAGCAAATAGACTAAGGCAACATTATTCCAGAGTAAGGTTTAAAGTAAGCTGTTATGAGTTTTTAGTATACATTTCTTTTATATGCTATAATGTTATTTTCTTTTGTCTGTAATCGTATTTTATATTGTTAAAGTACGTCGATGTTATTGTGTTTACAAGTTTTAACCTTAGTGTGTGAAATATATATTTTTAAGAACCTCGAGAAAACTGGTTACCAGGGAAAACTTCCAGAAAGGCTTTATAGCTCTGTGCTACAGTAAATATTGACAAGGGGACATTCAGTATCATGAGGTCCGGCCAGGCTCAAGCTAAGTAAAAACATACCCTCACCTTCAACTAAGCAAAGTAAAAAAGCCTACCTCTTCACAAAATTGCAAGTTTGCCTGTCAGTAGTAAAATAACTAAAACAAACATCAGTTTTCGATGTTTCATTCACTATTATCAAACAAATTAAGTATATAAACACCAATATAATAGAGTTACTATCCCCAGCTCTTAATTAATATATTTAAGTACAAGCTTAAATATATATTGTATATTAAATATAAATATAACTAATGTAAAAACCACTTTTGTAAATTTAATCTATGTAATTTTTTTGGAAAATTAAGGTATATATATTATTATACAATATAAAGTACTTTATTAATCATGTTATTTATTTCTTCTAATAGACAAGTAATGCGTTAAAACACCCGCCAACAAGGTTTCAGTTGGCTCTGTACTCACACTCACTATATCTTGCAGTCTCTACTAAAAACTTAAGCTCAGTTCTGTTTAAAAGAACCTCTTTGGGCAAATATTCAGGGAGTGTGTTGATGAATCGCATGATTACAACCTGAAATTTGAAACTAAACAATTAACTCCATCCAACTGCGCCGTTTTACTAAGGGTTTACACCCTCGTTCCTTTACTAAGTTCACAGATTTATTTCTCTTTTCATAGCCAAGCTTCTATTAAAGTTTAGACTATTTATAAATACGCGTCTAAGCCCGTCCATATATGTATTGACTCCCTTAATATGAGACAGTGCAGACTAAAGAGATACAACAACTATAGATCCCAGGACACAGTGGCGTTGAAGGCAATGAGCAGGCTTGCCAGAAAATCGGGCGAGATCTAGATCCATTCCTTCCACTCCGAGGTTTGTTTTCCTTTGCATTGTTAAAATGACTCTATGCATAGTGACTTTAGAAACCTGTAGATTGACTGTTAGGATAAGACAGTCCAAGCTTTTATAATATCAAATGATCGTCTAAGGGTAAGTTCGCGAGTGATAGATCTGAATAGATCAGAGTCATGGCGTCTATTTTACCCCTACTATCGAAGTGACCAGAGTTATGTTGGTGAACTCTTTTTGATATCAGTGATAGGTAACCTGGTATAACCTTTTAACAACAACATGCTTGCCATTGTTTACGCTTTGATAAACTCGTCATTACTTTTAAAATCTTGATTATGTCATGTCTTTATGTTTATTAATCCTACTTTAGCAATAAGTCTACAACTCCAGGCTTTATTGTATCTCATTATTTCAAAATTTGATGAATCAACTAAAAGTAACTAACCACAACGTATTGTGACGTTAAAATAAACACGTTTCTTTTAATTCCGCGAAAAAGAAGCCAAAACAAACAAAAGTTGGTGAAAATGACAAAAATATTGGTAGACCTGAGTCAAATAACCCACCTTTTAGCGAATTTCCTTTGGGAAAAAATTCGCTAATGATAGGCGTCATGACGGAATTCGAACCTCGGACCACGACACAAATCCGTTTCAGAGGTCCCTAATGACGAAAAAAAAAAATTTCGCGAGACTTTATATATATATTATATATATATATATATATATATATATATATATATATTATATATAATATATATATATATGTATATAATATATATATATATAATATATATAATATATATATATATATATATATATATATATATATAAATATAATATATATGTATCTACACTTTCTTGTAAACACTCTATCTTTCGAACGGATTAAAATTTTTTTACCAAACTTGGTACAAAAATCAACCTTCGGGAGACACGAACCCTATTGAAAACCAGGTTTTGTGACGTCATTAACCCGGTTTGCTGAGTCAGCGAAATTTTCAAAAATCAGCAAAATTCAGGGTAATATTTTTTGCCGCGAAAAAGGTCAATATTTATGTTTTTTGAGACGCTGAATCGAATGAAACCGGTCCAAAATCGATACGACCACTAAGTGACCAAAAAGTCGAAAAAACCACAAAAAATATAGAAAACCAACATTACGGTCGTTGAAAATTAAATTTCGAGTAGGGTGTCGTTTTCAATGTTTTTTGGGCCTCTGAGTAGAATGGCAGTGGTCCGGAGTCAATACGACCACTCAAACTCAGGGTACCTGGGTTCACATCCTGGAAGGGTCGATAATTTTTTATCGTTTTTTTTTTACTAAATATAAGTTTACAACTAGAAAATATTCTGGCGCGGTGGTCCGCATGTCGGGCGAATTCCTTGGATGCGAGCTCTCAAACCCAGAGTGCCTGGGTTCAAATCCTAGTAGGACAATAATTTTTATCGTTTTTTACCTAATATAAGTTTACAACTAAAAATAATTCTGGCGCGGTGGTCCGCATGTCGGGCGAATTTCCTTTGGATGCGTGTTTCCGTGCTTTTTACATTATATAAGTTACAACTAGTAAATAATAATTCCGGCGCGGTGGTCCGCTGTCAGGCGAATTTCATTAGAATACGTGTTTCCGTGCTTAAACAACTTTCTTGCTTAAGGTTCCGGTTCATGCTTTAGAACCTAAGCAGTTACTCGATTGTCAAGCACTGCTCGTAACTCATTTGTCTGTATTTTTCAAAGGAAATGCGCTAAAACCTTTAAAGATAACTGACTAAGCTTAAATATAAGTAACTAAGCTTTAAAACTAGTGCAAATAATAGTGCGTACTTCTAATTTTAGAGGCATAGTTTGAACAACCAACTGGATAATTATGCGCATTTCCTTTGAAAAATACAGACAAATGAGTTACGAGCAGTGCTTGACAATCGAGTAACTGCTTAGGTTCTAAAGCATGAACCGGAACCTTAAGCAAGAAATAGGTTGTTAAGCACGGAAACACGAATTCTACATGAAATTCGCCCGACAGCGGACCACCGCGCCGGAATTATTTATTTACTAGTTGTAAACTTATATAATGTAAAAAGCACGGAAACACGCATCCAAAGGAAATTCGCCCGACATGCGGACCACCGCGCCAGAATTATTTTTAATCACATTGATCAGCAAAGCCACCTTGATTTTTAAGACACGCCCACTGAGTAATTTCGCCTACTAAGCGGGAACAACATGCAGAATAGGGCTCTTTGGTCAGATTGATCAAATTGGTTAGCGAACGGAGCGTAAGTGACGAGGTCACATTTATTCCTAAAAAGAAGTCACTGTCACTACTACAATCACAAGTATTCTTAGTCGGCAGCTAGTCCTATTTGCAGGCTATTTGAGGATGCCTTGGAACCTCCTTCACACATATCTTAAGCACTTATCCTACATTCGCGCAACTTGGGTGGCAGACTTTGGTCTTCATAGCGCTCCTTCAAAAGAGCTTGTAGAACTACCCCTACACAAGTTGTAATTTTCTGTGAATCAGTAGATTTGTTCAAAAGGTAAAAGGATCTAGAGAACTTTTTCTTTCCTTTTTTGAGTTTGTATTTGGGACCCAACTGAGTAATGACCCAAATTCCATATATGAACATAAGAGTTTAAACTAAAGAACGATGAAACTAACCATACAGGTATATCAGAAAACAAAAGGTTTATTTATTTTAAAAGGCAGTTAAACCTAAATTATATTTGTCAACACCGTTTAAGTACTAAAACGTGCTTTATCCAGGATTTTACTAGCAGTGAGAGAGTTAAACCATGTTATCGAACATTAGCTGGGATAAAAAATAAGCTACAGGTAAACAAGTAAAGTAATAAACTTAAAGAATATTGGGGAATAAAAACAAGTTAAAAAATCAAAATAAAATACGGATTAAAATGAACTATTTTAAGTTGTATTTAGTGAATACAGGTCTTATAGTTCTTCATTAATAAATCACTTTAGTCAAAGTATTTAGGTTTTTTTAAATATTTGTTATGTTTTATGATGGAAGGTTATGATGCAACACACCCTTCCTTAAAGTTAAATTTAGCCATGAAATTTTAAATTTAAATTGGGTAATATATTAAAAAACAGGTATGAGGTAACTTACCACGTCGGAATTGCTATGCTAATTATCACTTGTAGTCAAGGACCAATCTAAGTGCAGAGAAAAATACTTGCCTACATGAAAAAGTGAGAAGTTTATGATCGGTTATAATTTTGAATTGACGCGCTTTTATTAAGAACCGAAGTAGACAGCTAAGAGTTTTATCTCGTATACACAGTCCTATTCCAAGCTTGAGTTAATATAGCTCTATAACTCAATAACTGGAGAGCAGGTATATAGCTCGAGAGTGGCGTTGATGTCTGCTGACCACGAGTCAAAGGGTACAAATATTAACTCGCATGCGTAGACAGATAATATGAAGCCGTGCGTCTTTCGGATATCACTGCAGAGGTGAATTCTTCAGCTGGTAAGCAGATTTGACGCGCTTGCTATATTTACTACTGACATCAGTTTGAAGCTAGCCTGCTTTATGAACTTCTAAAGATATGTGGGATTCAGAGAATAAAAACGCCTCCACACCAGCCTCAAGCAAATGTTATGGTTGAATCTCTTCATAGACCGAAAAGCGTGATAAAAGGTATAGTGCCTGATGCACTTCCAGCAGTACTGCTAGAGATAAGATTTAGGCTTCAGAACTTGTTATTGAATAACTTGTAATTGAATAATACACAATTACGGTTAGCATTCCAATTTCTAGAAAAACAAAACTAACTCACAATGACTTTAAGAATTTTTTTTCTTAGACCCACAACAGCGCTTTTGTAATAAAAAGAAAAAATATTAGTCAATAATAAATATCTATTAACGAATAATCACGTGTTAAAGACTGTTCTACCAAACCACCATTACAACCACCATACTTTTAGTCTCATAACAAATAACTAACTCGTAAGAAAAGAGAAAAGTTAAAGCATACTTATAAAAGAAAAGGGAAAGAGTATTTCTATAGACAAAACCAGCTTATCAAAATAAATGATAATTAAAATCAACCCTTATACCTACCCCGAAGAGACATCCAACACAAGACAGTCAAAGAAACTAGGATCCTTTTTGGACTCTAGAGTCTTTTCTCGAAAACTAGAGTCCTTCTCGGACTCTACAGGGTCCTTTTCAGAATTATTCTTATTTGTAGTTCCTACTTGTAGCTATATATGAAAACGCCTCCTAGAGATATCGTGTGCCAACATATTCGATGAATAATATGTTAATAATAAACTTTATTTTCAAAGAACAAACATATTTATACAGCATTTTGTTTTAGGTGAATTGATAAAGTAAACATCATTTTTAACATTAATTACATTGAAGCTTATAATTGATGTTTATATAAATATATAAAAATATTATATAAAATAGCGTTTACTTTTTCTCCATTATCCCATGTCGATTTTATAAAACATTTTGTTCAGGGTCTCTGAGAGTATAGATTATTTATACTTATTTAATAATTTAATTATCACTTATGCTTACCAATTTATAAAAAGGGATTGACTAAAAAACTGTTCTTACAAGAAAAAGGCTAAACTAAAAACGACTAAGAATAGGCAATATGAATAACAATAGCTAAAAGCTTTTATGCATATTGTCTCGGCACTAGAGCATTACCCCCTAGAGAAGGTTTTGGAACATTTCCAACAAATCTTATTCTCAAATAATTTAAACCCTTTGCAGACTCAACATGAAAACGAGCAATCTTAAGATGAAAAAATATCAATACGATTTGGCAAGAAAATGGAAAACACTACAAGCAAATTAGAAATTAAAGATCTTGTTGTTGAATTAGTAAAATTAAAGTATGACAGAAATATAAAGTAGACACCCTTTCTTTTACATTTAAATCTCGGAACTTTCCTTTTCACATCGGATTCGCTGAACTCATCCTACCTACTTCGGACTCGCTTCTCTCATCCTCAGAATGCGCAAGGAGTTAAATTTATTCAGCAACACGTCTTCGACTCACTACGCTAGTCCTCAGATAGTAAATACATTCATTTCATTTCCTGCGGTCGATGAAGCTTAACTTTTATGACCCAACAGGTACTTAACTTTCATGATCTAATTTGTATTTTAACAGGTCTTGATTGACCTATTAAAGTGCAACATTGGACTCATCCATATTTTTTTTTGAAAGTTAAAGAAAACCAGAACTTAGTTTGTGATTTTGAAGTATACACGGACGGCAGTAAGACGGACGTCTTTGAGGGTTGTACTTTTATCGTTTACAAAAATGTAGTTGCTTCCTATGAATATGGGTTGTCAAATCTGTCCTCTAATAATCAATCCGAGCAGCTTGCTATAATGTTTTAGAGTGGTTGAAAGACATGCGAATGCAAAAGCCAAGTAAATTGAGAATTAATACGGAATGTTAAATAAGCATAGACATGCTAAGAGAATCCTTATAATCACCAGCCAATCACTGAAGACATCCGTAAACGGCTTTGTAAGCTTGAGGGCAATATGGAGATATTTTTCACTTGGGTTAAAGCTCACGTTGATCTAGAAGGTAATGAGAAAGTAGAAGAGCTAGCAATTGAAGCATCATGTAGTAACTTTCCTTTATCATACGTTAGATTACCATACATCAAGTTAAAGCAATATGCACGAACCATCAGCAGGCAGCAGAGGGATTTTTTAAGAGGATTATCTTCAGGTCTTTTACTCGTCGATTTATTCCAACTATAAAGGATCAGTTAACTCTTCAACGCATAACCACACAAAAGTCCTTTATTTTTTAATATATAATAATAACTAAGCTTTCGACTAAAAATTAGTCACCATCAGAGTTTAACAAATATAAAATATAAAATGAAAATACAATTTTACAGACTACTTCATATTGCACCTTGGTATGTTTTGGTAAGCTATGTTTAAAAAACCGTTTAAAACTGTTACATTGAAGAATTTTGAAAAAACAATATTTTAAACTAAATCAAAGAAATGATAAATATAGTCAAATTTGATAACAATGTTAATTTTAAAAAAGATGTAGAAAAATTAAGCTCCATTTACTCAAATTCAATAAGGAACTCTTAAATCTTGTAATTCTTGATTTAGTTTAAAATATTGTTTTTTCAACTAATATTATTGGTAACACTGATATTTTTAAAAATTCTTCATTGTAACAGTTTTTAACGGTTTTTTAAACATAGCTTACCAAAACATACCAAGGTGCAATATGAAGTAGTCTGTAAAATTGTATTTTCATTTTATATTTTATATTTGTTAAACTCTGATGATGACTAATTTTTAGTCGAAAGCTTAGTTATTATTATATATTAAAAAATAAAGGACTTTTGTGTAACTAATCTGTTTTAATTTATAAATTAAATATATTGAGAGCCCAACTAGTAATGGTCGTTTGTCCAATGTGTAAGTTAAGATATTTACAACCTGAATATACTTTATGTGCAAAATACATTGACTATTTTGGTACTTAAAAGCTCTCAATGCATTAATATGAAATGTTATTCTTGTTTAAGCAATAATATTTATTTAAACATACCAATTTTTAATTTGGGTGTCTTTGTACAATAGCCACTTATAATACAGCGATGCATTCCGTGGAAGAAGGAACTAACACATTAAATAAGGAAAATCCTTATTTAATGTGAATAAGATTCCGCTCAGAAGAATCTTCTGATTTTAAATTAGGCAGTTACTTTGAAGTTATTAAATGAGATAAAAACTTGAACTAAATAAACAAACAATATAAACATTTTAAATTGAGGAGGTCATTTTATGATCTAAATATAAAATTGTTACCTGATTATTGGTTAATTTGTTGTTAGATTTGTTGACATAGTTTGAGATGGGTGGTGGGGACTGCTGTTGCTGGGCAAGGAAGGCAGGATATCTCCCGTCACCTTGGGCTGCCATAATGGAGACCAACATTGGTACAAGCACCATCAGCCCACACGCGGCATGGTACACACCTCAACATCCCTGCAATAGAAATTTTCATTACTTTACTGGGGATTTCAGCACATTGATGATCCTTAGAATATACAATGAGCCTAATTTATACAGCATCACGTCTTCGAATTCCCTTCGCTCGTCCTCAGATAAAATTCATCCGTTTGATTCTCATCTGTCACCCATCCAGGCACTGACCAAGCTCGATGCAGCTTAACTTTTACGATCCAACAAAAATTATAGATATACTTGTCGTATAAAACCAAAACTTAATATACTTATTTTTAACGTTAAGGTATATACTTGGACCAAATTTCAACTCAATTAGATTATTTCCTGATACAATTTTTTTTAAAAAACGTGAACATAGAAATTTGATAAAAATTGACCTAATGCTGAATGAGATGAAACTTGGCACATATATTAGTTTTATACAAGGCTGCATGCGTCCCAAATCTCAATTTGATCGCAACATTTTTCCGCGTTTTATAATTTTCAAAATTTTTGCTAAATAATTTTAACGTGTTAATGATGTCATAAAAATTATTTTCGGAATAGCACAACTACACCTGATTTTTTTTACAAAGTTTCAACTCTTAAGCATAAATATACTGGAAGCTACGATGATAACAGACACACACAGAGGCATAAAACTTTACAAAAACGACTCAGGAGGCCTTAAAAACGCCTGAATTGGATAATTCTAGTGATACCCCAGTTTCGGAGTTTTTGGCAAACACATTATACTTTTCCTATACCTACGGTAGTACATGAGAAACGTAATAGTACAAAAGCAAGCAATTTAATAGTGAACGCCTCTAATGGACTTAAGTAGGAGTACTACTTTAAAAAATGAGACAAACGAAGAGCTGTAGTTCAGAGATATAGCTGTACTTAAGTTTTTATACATTAAAATCCAAGCGATTTATGTTTGTAGATTGTTTGAGTTTAACCAATTCTTATATTAGTAAAAAGTATGACTTTTATAAAAAAAAGCCATTTTGGTGCAACCAAACCATATTTATTCTATCCATAAAGTACCATTTTAATGTAGTGTGGAGAAGGAAACTAAGGGAATTAAGGAAGAGTGGCGCCAAAAATACTTCTTAAAAACATAAGAAAGGAAACTATTAAACCCAACTGGCTTTATAAAACCAGTAATCTGACCTGAACTTTTTATAAATTTTTATCTCTTTAGAGTAAGGGAGGAGTTAAAGGAGCTGAGCTGTGGTATCAACATCTCGAGAAGGCTCATTGGTTTTGTTTTATGCACCCACGCAATCAAGCAGAATTTGGCCCGACATTATATCTTACCAGAATCAGTCTATGTCTATAGTAAATAAACATTTTTCAAATTTATTCATAACGCTAAACGATAATTTTTTACGCCTGTATTCTAATACGTTTATATTTCCTGTTCCTGGTTAACGAAGACCTCAAGGAAACTTTCTTACAAGGCTTTCTTGCAGTCTGCTTAAAAAGTGTAGTATATATATATATATATTATATATATATATATATATTATATATATATATATATATATATATATATATATATATATATATTATATATATTAAGAGAATCCTTTGGAAGAATTAAAGCTTCCTTGCAGCCTCCTTAAAAGAATTTAATAATATATAACTAAGGACACCTAAAGTATTCTTAAGAGATCCTTTGGAAGACTTATGGCTTCCTTACGGTCTCTTAAAAACTATATATATATATATATATACACTAAGGACACCTAAGTATTCTTAAAAGATGCTTTGGAAGACTTAAGGCTTCCTTACGGTCTCCTTAAAACAAGTTTAATATATATATATATAGGATACACTAAGGAGACCTAAAGTTCCTTAAGAGATCCTTTGGAAGACTTAGGCTTCCTTACGGTCTCCTTAAAACAATTTTATATATATATATATAGATACACTAAGGAGACCTAAAGTCTTCCTTAAGAGATCCTTTGGAAGACTTAAGGCTTCCTTACGGTCTCCTTAAAACAAGTTTAATATATATATAGGATACACTAAGGAGACTAAAGTCTTCCTTAGGAGATCCTTTGGAAGATTAAGGCTCCTTACGGTCTTCCTTAAAACAGTTTAATATATATATATATATAGGATACACTAAGGAGACCTAAAGTCTTCCTTAAAAGATCCTTTGGAAGACTTAAGGCTTCCTTACGGTCTCCTTAAAACAAGTTTAAATATATATATATAGGATACACTAGGAGACCTAAAGTCTTCCTTAAGAGATGCTTTGGAAGACCTTAAGGCTTCCTTACGGTCTCCTTAAAACAAGTTTAATATATATAGGATACACTAAGGAGACCTAAAGTCTTCCTTAGGAGATCCTTTGGAAGACTTAAGGCTTCCTTACGGTCTCCTTAAAACAAGTTTAATATATATAGAGCATACACAAGAGAGACCTAAAATATTCTTTAAGAAGACTTAAGTCCTCCTTAAAGATAAGTTAAATAAGGTATAGAACATTTCTTTGAGTGAGGGTTTTAATATTAGTATTTTAGTTTACTCAAATACTTAAGAATTTTCATATCAGTAAATTTTCAAACCGTTCAAAATTACAGTACCGTAAGTATCAGTAAACCATTTTTTAATTCTTTCACTAAGATTGATTCTATATCGGCTATTAATATTTCTCATAATTCTCTTTCAATATATCTCTTGCCTTTATGATAGAATAATTTTGATTTTATTATTGTTAAATAAATAATATAATTCGCCGTCTTGTAAGGAAAATCAAGTCAAGTTTAGAATCATAGCTTGACTGATAGCAATTTAATTGAACACACATTTTTCTAAAATAAAACGCATGCTTTTATCTGTTACATTTTAGAAAATGTATTTTCTATCTAAGATGTAGACACAATGAGAAAAAAAACCCTTTACTCACAAAGATAAATGAATAAAAATAAAAAATATATTTGCACCTTTGTGCGTTACACCTGAAAGCGGTGTAAAGAGAATGATATGTGTCTGGAGTGATAAATGTTTTTAAAAACAAAACCAAGCGGAGATGGATTGCCAGTCACTAAGCGAAATTGGAGGCTCACTTTTACACGAACTCTATGTGCCTTGTATTTTTAGTTGTTTTAAAAATATTATTACGAAGATAAAAAATAAAAATTGAGTAGGACTGTGTCAGATATCAGAACGTCAATATCTAAACAACGTTTGTAGAATTGACAGCAGCATTTACTTCAACCCTTATTGCAAACGGTCAACGTATGGATTAATATTATTTTTACAGACAAACATATTTTATAGAGAAAATATGAAGTATATAACGTTGCAAGTCTGTTAGTGATTTGTTTTATCATGTTCCAATATCAAACTGTCTGTGGTATATTCATCAAAATGAATGAGGTTTTATTCATCAAACTGTATGAGGTTTTATTAATCAAACTGTGTGAGGTTTAATTCATCATAATTTATGAGGTTTTATTCAGCAAATTGTATGTAGTATGTTTATCAAACTGTATGAGGTTTTATTCAGCAAACTGTAAGTAGTATGTTTATTAAACTGAATGAGATTTAATTCATCAAACTGTTTTAGGTTTCATTCAGCAAATTGTATGTAGTATGTTTATCAAACCGTATGAGGTTTAATTCATCAAATTGTATGAGGTTTTATTAATCAAACTGCATGAGGTTTTATTCATCAAAGTGTATGAGGTAATATTCCTTAAAACGAACGTGTTATATTCAACATACCACTTATAAGGTAAACTATATAATAGTCTAGGAGCCAGACCTGAAAAAATCTGACTCATTTTGTACTACTTCAAACCAAATTTCTTTGAAAATTTACCTTAAATTATTAAGGAAAAGGCATATTCTGCCTATCCAGAATAAAGCACTTCATATAAATGCGGTCGCTCAAAATTTTAGAATAACACACAAATTTCAGTTTTTTCTTTACATCGATGAAATTTCTTATGAAACGAGTGTTTAATCATCAAAATTGGATGACCACAATGTTAACTCTTTCAAAAACACCAAAAAAATGATTAATTTATGCAAGTAAGTGAATTTCTTTAAAAAATATTGGCTTTTTGTGCATTTTTTTACCATGTAACAAATGGTTAAACATAAGTAAAAATTGAGTCCCATTTTTTAGGCCTGGCTCTTGGGACTATAAAGTATTATCAATCGAACTGTATGTTACGCATAAAAATTATACAAGAAATTATCTATCAAACTATATTTGATTCATAGAACTGTGTGAGGTATTATTTATCGAACTCTGTGTAGTATTATTTATCGAACTGTATGAGACGCGTATTATTTATCAAACTGTGTGAGGGATTATTCACTAACTATATGTGCTATTATGCTCCAAACTGACGTATATTTGAGCATTAGTTACTAAGAATCTTAGTCATTTTCTAACTAGTTAGAAAATGACTTAAAAATCTTAGTAAACTTTGGACGTTGGTTTTAATGTGTAATTAGTAGAAATGGATATTATATATTCATATGGAAATTTGAAAATAACGTGTTCCGAATTTGTAAAGATTTGGCAAGAATTAATAACACTATGGAGTAAACTAAAGGTGGTACTCGATAGCGAGGTAATATAGATACAAGAGCGATATTAATATATTCTCTTAATAAAAAGAGAAGTCGCTTAAATTATTTAAATGTTCATTATTATTTATGATGCGATAAATTAATCAAATAACGCATTAAAAACAGTATTAATTAATGCTATAACTTTAATTAATCGTATCACTTTATCAGGCAATAATTGCTAGCATCAGGTTGCAGAAATTAAGAGATTTATACGAGAGAGTGTATTAAAGAATTCTAGCATGAAAACCAGAGAGCAATTAATCAAATATAACATTAATTATTCATTTATCTGCTCTAGACATTTTTAACAGCTCCCCCGTTAAATTATCCGGTACGATGTGATGTGGAAGAATAATGATTTCAGATCGTTCCCTACAATAATGAATATTTATTTTTATTATCATTGATTGCTAATTAAAGGTGTAAAATCAAGGTCTGTTTGATTGATAAATATTCATCGTAAATATAAAAACGCTTATGCTGCAATGAAAAAATATACCTCCATGAAATAATTATAAATGTTAAAGAGATAAAGAATGTTTAAAATCTAATCGCGTTGGGAATTTGGTCAAACCAATGGATTCTGTTTGATTGACAAAATTAAGTGAAAGAGGTTGAATTTGAATATAAAGTTTAGCAGCATTACCTTGGTTAGTAAAGTGATGAGTGGCCATAAAATAATATGAGACAAATGACCATAAAATAATACGTCAAGTCTCGCAACAGCGAGGGGAACTATAAAAGGTCAGTAAAAGTTAATTTTGACCACAAGTCATATATTTGTAAGAAAATATTTTCTTAATTTTTATGTACATAAAAGAAAGAAAAAAGTAAAATGTAGTATAAATATAGACAAGAAAATTTGAGAAAACTGATTTACGCCTCTTACTTATTATCGCAACAAGTCTTTAAAAAATGTTACCTCCAATTTTTATTATACTCTTTTCAAATTTACGTCATAATTGTTTACGCCATATAAACTAAACTAATATTTCAAAAATTCCACGTCTATTATTGATTTATTGTATTGATGACGTCTTAATTTTTTGATCTATATAACACGTCAATGATTTTGCGTAAGAAAAATTATATTACTTGGATAAGAGTGACGCAAAACATTACTTAAAACAGTAAGAGAATACCTAAGTCGCATGCACATGGGAAATGAATAATTACCGAGAGGAGGAACCAGGGTTATCTGGGTTAACCTGAAATTAGTGGACTTGAGTGAGATATAACTAAATAAAGATATGATGATGTGGTTTATTTTAAAGAATTTCTAATTAGAGTTTTGCATCTTTTTTCATCCAGTGTCTATGTTTTAACACGTACAGATTAAAACAAATGTTCGAATCTGCATGCAGAAGGATGCTCGTCTGTATGATAATAAATCAAATCATATAAAATAGATACTTTAAATAGATTAAGTTTTGACCAAGTCCAACATGTCATCTACCTTGAAAGGTACTAGGTACCTTGAATTCAACAATATTGTTTTCTAAAAAATTACTTTTATCGTTTCTATTTCTGAAAAATAAAAGTATACAATTTTCAAATTCCGTAGAAAAGAATGAGCTAATGTGAGTTATGTGTAGTGTTCCAGACGCAAAGCTTCGACAAAAAGCTGTGGAACAGACAAATGGCCTAAGGCTATGTTTTTTCATAAAAAAAAATCTTGTTTTCATATTTGGCAGCTTGTTTTTGTCAATTTTCAATAAAATGCTTATTAGGTTGTTTGGATAACGGAAGTGGAAGGGGGAATGGAAGGAGGGAGGGTGGTCGGTTTAAATTGGCTTCCTAATTCCAAATATATATATAGTTAAAAACTTGCATTTAGAGTGTCTACGAATTTAAACAAATAATGATTGTATATAAAGGATGTACAAATAAAGCAAGGCCCTCAGCCTGTTAAGTCCCATCCAAGACTCCAATCTCATAAGCTCATTTTCTCTTCGAAAATTCGCTAAAAGGTGCTGATAAGAACCTTAACTTAAATAAAAAGTGTAACATGCAGAGATTCGATATTTTATCTATATATTTTAGTTGTACTATTGTTTAATATTACTTTATATTTATTATACTTTTAGTTATATTATTAGTTACATATACTTAGTTTTAATATTCATAATATACATGTATACTAGAACAGTTTGCTGAGGTTATTTATGTGTTTATAATTAATTTCTATTACGCTATTATAATTTATATAAGTTCTCTTATTAATCAAAAAATTCTAATCAGTAATAAAAATTTACATTTGGTAAAAATTAATTAATACTTTTAATATTTATGTGGGAAGATAGTTAATTAAATTTGGTATAATTAATTTCTAGAGACAATTTGACAAATGTGATAACAAAATGAACTTTATTTTTTTGACGTCACAAATATTCTTGTTAACAACTTGAATTAGATAATATTCTAATTATAGTTTTGGCTATGGGTAATAAAAATTACTTATACAAGCAATAACTTACATAAGACAACATATTACATGAGCCAAGTACACTAGCGTAGAATAATAAAAATATCAATTAAATAATAATGTTAAGAGAGTTAACTGCTGCTGTTGTCATTAAAGGAAAACATCTCACTTTAAAATGCATATTTAGAATGTTTAAAAATACCTAAGAATTATATAACATTAGAAAAATAGGGTTTTCTTATAAACCAACATTATAATAAGCTCAACATTCTTAATAAGCTATTCGTACTGGGATTAAAACCAAAGTTTAACAATTAGTACGTTCTCACACACTTCTAAATCCGCGGATCGTATATAGTACGATATCTCAAAACGGTAATATTAGCTTTATGAACCATGCGGAAGGAATCTAATACGCTGGAACTAGGGAGATGGAATCTAAATGAATCCCCTGATAAGCTGTATGTACCTTTAGAGGCGATCGTATTTAACTAACGGATAACCTTCTCGTCAAACTTTTATTTCGCTTAAATAATACCGTTTTTCATCAAATAACATTTGGAATATTATTTTTTTAGTGTAACTTTATTATTATGCAAAAAAATCACATTTTAATTAAATATATTTAAACTTCCTTATAACCAAAAGTGAACCTTCACTATAAAAGACGCGATGTTTTGGCGGGATCAGTCATATGGAGCAAGAACCTTATCGTATTTAATGCGTATGGAATACGATCGCCTGTTAAATACGATGTGTGTACGTAGTAATTATTTGAAGAAATCGAGGAAATAAGCGACTGTCCCATGAATATATATTTTCATTCGGCTTTATATTAATGCTATATTAAATAATAGGAAGTAATTATTTAAGTAAAACTAACTGGGGTTCAATGTATTTATATAACGACTTTATAAATAAATTTAATATTCTTATGAATAGCTTTCAATTACACTTGCATTCCTCGGCAAATTTGCGATATAAAAAAGTAATAAAATATTTAAGGAGAACATGGTTAGTTGACAAACAAAATGACTAGAGAAACAGATATCATTCTTATGCACACAATCATAGTAATACTGGACGTTACTTTAAAATAAAAACTCTATATCAAATAAAAAATCAGCTACGGGGTACCTCGTAACATTTTTTCATCAATTCGGATTCGCTACGCTCATCCTACCAGCTTCGGACTCGCTTCACTCGTCCTCAGAATATACAATTCGGCAAATTTACCTGCAACATGTCTTCGGACTCGCTTCACCATTCGGCAATTTACACTGCAACATGTCTTCGGACTCGCTTCACTCGTCCTCAGAATATACAATTCGGCAAATTTACACTGCAACATGTCTTCGGACTCGCTTCACTCGTCCTCAGAATATACAATCGGCAAATCACTGCAACATTCTTCGGACTCGCTTCACGTCAGTTTACACTTGTCTTCGGACACTCGGTCGGAATTTACACTGCAACATGTCTTCGGACTCGCTTCACTCGTCCTCAGAATATACATTCGGCAAATTTACACTGGCATGTCTTCGACTCGCTTCACTCGTCCTCAGAATATACAATTCGGCAAATTTACACTGCAACATGCTTCGGACTCGCTTCGCTTGTCCTCAGATAGTGAATACATCCGTTTCATTCTCGGCAGTCACCCATACAGCACTGCTTAAATACACCACTT
This sequence comes from Microvelia longipes, assembly GCA_018340805.1. Classification (NCBI taxonomy): domain Eukaryota; kingdom Metazoa; phylum Arthropoda; class Insecta; order Hemiptera; family Veliidae; genus Microvelia; species Microvelia longipes. Next base: position 36,458,801 of record JACMZG010001908.1, read on the forward strand.
TTTTTTTTTTTTTTTTTTTTTTTTTTTTTTTAATTTACCATAACAGTATCCCTGCTATGGCTCTTTATTTTCTAACATGCACCGCTTTTGCATAACATGTTGATTTTTATCTTCTTTTTTCTTTTTGCATTTTCATTTATTTTAGTTGTAGCATTTGGTTCAAGAATAATTATGATTCTTTTTTATTTTTTTTTCTTTTCTTTAATTGTAATCTTCTTTCTTTTTCGTAGCAATCTTCTGTTTATCATTATTATCATACACCACACTTATGCTGCTTAATTTTTATGATCCAACAAATCATGGCATACTTGTCGTATACAAACGAAACTTAGTTAACTTTTTTAATAAGTAAAGTTAAGTACACTTGTACTTAATTTCAACTCAATTGAATCATTTTCTGATTTTTTACAATTTTTTAAAAAACGTACACAAGTCAGAGTTTAATAAAAATGTAACTAACGTCAATAATGAAATAAAATTTGTCATAAACGTTATCTTATACATGACTACATACGAGCTCAAGCTTAATCCGATCCCATCATTTTTCCGTATTTTATGATTTTTTGACATTTTTGCTGAGTCATTATGGCGGGTTAATGACGTCATAAAAAACATATTCCGGGGAGCACAACTAAACCTATAAACTGATTTCAATAAAAAGTTTCAACTCTTTAGCATAAATACACTAGGATCTATGATGATAATAGAAACACACAAATACAGACAGTCAACTTTTGTGAAAACCACTTAGGAAGCTTTAAAAACACCTGAAACGGATAATTCCAGTGACATCCCGGTTTCGGATTTTTTTTCAAACACAATACTTTTCTATTATACCTACGGTATAAATGAGGAAAAGTAAAAAGGAAAAATAGATATTAAAGTTATTGGCTTATACATTTGTCTAAAGGTATCAGTAAAGGTATCAGAAAATTAAATAAATATTTCTAGTATTGATTTATTTAAGGCTGCGAGAATGCAAGAAGCTTAGCTTGAGCTTTCGAGGAATAATAATATTTATTCAGTTCAAATAGAACTCCACAATCCAAAGTATACTTTTGGGGATTATAAGGAATAGTAAAGGACAAAACCAGAGCTTCTACACCTTTCTGCTTCAATGGAAATCATCTAATCTGACATCTGCTTCATATAAACGTAAAAATGTGTCATTTATTTGCTTCTTCTCGATACTTCGAACGTCCTTGACCCAACACGCGTTTTAGTTTTCAGGGCTAATAAGACTAATACATGAATTATAAATGAAATCTTTATAATTTGAAATAGACTTTTAAGACTAAATGAAAAGTTGGAAAACTTTAATAAATGAAATAAATCCATGTAAATTTAGTTTTGAAATATGCGCTTATCTATAAATTGTTTAACGTTAAATTTCCTCAGAACTTAAAGGTACCCGGTACACGGGTACCTCGAAACTTTTCCTTATAACATCGGATTCGCTACTCTCATTAGAGAAATTACATCATTATTTTCCAGATAGCTTTTTTTTTGTCTTTATTGGTAATTACAACTACATTTACATTGTTATAAGTAATTAAGATAATTGGATATAATTTTGACTTGAAATTTGACATGAAACAAGGCGTCTGCCCAGTGGCAGATCTTGCTGACATGAACTATACAGAGCATGATTAAATTATTAATTTTAGATCAAAATCTTTTTATTCTATCCGCATAGCCGAGCAGCCTGCCTCCGTACGAGATCCATACTTGTGTATTTCGATTACTAGAATACACAAGTCTGGACTCTAGTCCTTGCATCAGTGGCAAGCCACTTAGAGCTAGGCGGACGAAGGATAGTTTTTTTTTTTAAAAAGTTAGTTTTAAGTTAGGTCTCTAAGTAGGTCTCGCGGCCACTGCCGCTTGAGTCTACGGGGAGGGTTGTTAGGGTTTTCATCAGAGGAAAGAGTACGTACGAGAGGATTTGGATGGTTGGCAAAGGAGGCATGAAAGGATTTATAACGAGATATTGCAAGGTCACGGACAAAAGGTATGTTAAAGTCATGATGTAGGGTATTATTGGAGACATAAAATGGAGCATCGGCTATTTTACGTAGGATAATGGATTGGAGGGATTGGAAGGTTTGGTGCTACCCCAAAGTTCTATTCCGTAAGTCAACATGGGATTTACAATAGTCTTGTAGATAAGTAGTTTGTTATGTAATGTTAGTTGTGAGCGTCTATCAAGAAGTCGCTGTAGTAGTTTGTAGCGTCTGTTAGCGTCCTGTCGCTTCGTCTTGGTATGTAAAGCCCAGGTGAGCCGTCTGTCAAGGTATAGTCCAAGGTATTTAACAAAGGAAGCTTGAGGGATTAGTTCTTGGTTAAGAGCTACGGGTTCACATTCACCAGGTCGTATGGCAAAGGTGACATGGGTGCTTTTAGAGGGATTGATTTTGATTCTCGAGTTTTTAACCAGATTCCTATGAGATCAAGATACTCTTGAACATTATCTGAGGAGATTAAACGGGTTGGGCTTGAGGATAAGATGCATTTATCGTCAGCAAACGATGCAATGAGGGTGGATGGATGTTCTGGAATGTCGGAAGTGTAAATACAGTACAGGATAGGACCGAGAATACTACCTTGTGGTACACCGGCTTTTACAGGAAAGATGGAAGACGTAGAAGAATTGTAGGACACAAGGATTTTCGAAGTAGGATTTGAGGATTAGGTAATATGTAAAAGGAAGGATTCTCTTGAGCTTCCAAAGTAAGCCAGCATGCCATACCCTATCAGGAAGACCGCTGAGCAATACTTCTTAGACTCAAGAGCAGTGGAAATTTCATCAAGTATTCTAAGGCATTGTTGGATGGTAGAGTGAATAGATTTCCAGATAGCACAACTAAAACTAAAGATTGATTTTTGTGCCAAATTTCAATTCTCAAGCATAAATCACATAAATCATAAATCACCCTCGGGAAGGTATGATTATAACACACACACAAACACACAACTTTGTAGAAACTAATATGAAGGTCTCGAAAACAACTGAAACGGTTTCAGATTTTAGGTTTTGCATGTTTTATACACCTCCGGTATAAAAGAGATTAAATAATAACTAAGCAATAAGTGAATTTAATTATAAGTCTAATTTTTTATATATATATATATATTATGTATATATATATAATATATATATATAATATATTATATATATATATATATATATTAATACTTTATAAGTTGAATAATTTAGTCGATGACTCAACAAATAACACTTAAAGTACAATGACTGTAACATTAACAAAACATGATTATAAAATAAGGAAAAATGAGTTGTGGAGTTTCAAGTAATGAAATAAAACAGAGTCTCTCCACTAATGATATATATTTGACATAGCCAGCTTTCAATCTTAACAGATCATCATCAGTGCCTAACCAAAAAAGTAAAAATATATTACAAAAATACTCTAAATAAAAATAAAATAAATTACTAAAATAAAAAGAAATACAATATAATGAGATGAATTAAATAAAATAGGGAAACAAATAAAAACATAGACCAAATAAAACAAATAAAGTAACGAAATAAATTAAATATAAATATAAATGTATAAAAGTAAAATAACTACCGGCGAGCAGCGAAGAAAAGAGTTAGGAGACAGCGGTTACAGTTTTGTCTAGAGGCTTGTAGCTGACTGACGGGAACCGAGTAGCGCCGCCAACGCACTTTGTATAAGCGTTATCTCGCCACTTTCGCCCCTCTTATTAAGTGCCTTATTCACCATTTTCTTTCACGTTCTTTAAAATCTCCACATTTTCCAGAAGTTCATAGTATTTCCTTTCTGTGTCATGTGGAGGAAGCAGCCTCATGTGAAAGTTAACATGGCCTTCCTCATGTATGTGCTGGTAGGACTTACTGTTCGTTCGCCGAAAGAGCTCTTTAAGTCTCGTAAAGTAAGCTCTACCAGTTTGGCCAACATATGTGCCAATAAGCACCAAGCACAAAACCACAAGATGGCGGCCATTTATGCTTTTGTTAATAGGTTGTTAGCTGTGCCCTTAGAACCTGAAGCGTACGCTATAGAGCTAGCTAATATATATCACATAGCTACTTCCAATGGATATAAAGCTGCAATAGTAGATAAAACTATTCAAAGATACAAGAGGAAGCAAGCGTTACGCCAAATAGGCGCTGAAGATGCTCCTTCAGAAGTGAAAAAGTTGGCGTTCGATACCTTATATGGGGCTTGTCTGAGAGAATTGGTAGAGTTATGAAAGAAACGGGTTTGGTGTGGGTTATAAGAGCCTTAACTCTCTTCGTAGCTCTTTATCTCACGCCAAAGATAAAATTGACTCCAGCAAGAAGAGTGGTGTTTATTCTTTGAGATGTGGAGGGTGTAACAACACATATGTTGGCCAAACTGGTAGAGCTTACTTTACGAGACTTAAAGAGCACTTTCGGCGAACGAACAGTAAGTTCTACCAGCACATACATGAGGAAGGCCTTGTAACTTTCAACATGAGGCTGCTTTCCTCCACATGACACAGAAAGGAAATACTATGAACTTCTTGGAAAATGTGGAGATTTTAAGAACGTGAAGAAAATGGTGGTGATAGGCACTTAATAAGAGGGGCGAAGTGGCGAGATAACGCTTTAAAAGTGTTGGCGGCGGCTACTCGGTTTCCGTCAGTCAGCTACAAGCCTCTAGCAAAACTGTAACCGCTGTCTCCTAACTCTTTTCTTCGCTGCTCGCCGGTAGTTATTTTTTTACTTTTTTACATTTAATATTTTATATTTTAATTTATTTTCGTTTACTTTATTTGTTTTTATTTGGTCTATGTTTTTATTTTTTTCCCTATTTTATTTTAATTCATCTCATTATATTGTATTTCTTTTTATTTTAGTATTTATTTTTATTTTTATTTAGAGTATTTTTTGTAATATATTTTTACTTTGTTGGTTAGGCACTGATGATGATCTGTTAAGATTGAAAGCTGGCTATGTCAATATATATCATTAGTGAGAGACTCTGTTTTATTTCATGATTATAAAATGTTCACTCTTCACCTATTGACTTCATCTCATAAGTAAAACCTTCATACTTGACTGGATTTTAAAGTTATTTCCTAACTTCTTTCAAACACATTATAAACATTTAATAAACTAAATATTTTAATATAAGCCCTAACATGGAATTGATTCAACACTGTGGTACTTAATGCATGTTATATTAATGTATTTAGAGAAATCAAACATGGACTAAGCCGGCTCTCTTAATATTATTAACTCACTAGTACATAAAGATTAAACAATATAATAAGTTAATAAATTATAATAATATATTTGATCATATTATAGTTTACTGTAGTTGAATTTAAAAGATATTTAAATCAGCAGATATATAAACAGAACTAAATCAAACAGAAAATTATAACAATGGTATAAAACAAACTCTATAAAGAAATAATAATATTAGATAAGAAAATGTAAAATAAAGGAATCCATATTCCTAATAAATAAGGAATTCTAATAAGCAGCAAAACAAAATAATTGAAGAACAGATTAAAATAAGACTGTTAAAGTTAAAGAGAAGTAATTCCTAGGTATATTAATAATTACCTAGGAGAAAATCCCAAGAATTTCCTTCTTCAATACCTAAAGAAAACATATTTTCTTAAGAGGTAAACCTTTAGAAAATATTCCCCATTGCTTGAGGGTTATTACCTGGTTTAAGTATAATTAACATTTAAGCCAAAACTGCTCATGAAGTTAAAGAATTTAATCTTATCATAAATATTTGGTATTTTTTATTTTTTATTTTTTGAGTACAAAGCGTTTTACTTTGGATCATAACGCTTAATTTATAAGGAACAATTTTTCATATTTGTAAAGTATAAATTTACACACACATATATAGGTAGACAACTTTGTGAAAACCACTCAGGAGGTCTTAAAAGATCTGAAACGGATGATTCTGGTGACATCCCGGTTTTACATTTTTTGCCAACACAATAATCTTATATATATATATATTATATATAATATTATATATAATATATATATATTATACTAATGGAAATTATGTCAGTATTAATTTTAGATAGTATGTAATTATGTTATGCAATAATGGTTATTTATATATATGTATATGTATATATATATATATTATATATATATATATATATATATATATATATATATATATATATATATATCTACGGTTATTTGAGGAAAAGTAAAAATTAGCCCGGCTTGCAGACCTCTGCAACAAATTTTTTTTAAATAATATTCTTTTGAGGGTGGCTCTAAAATAGAATTTTACAACTTACAACAACACAAGGAACCATTGAGAGCTTATTTTACTTTCTCATTGCTTCTGCAATGAGAAAGTAAAGACTGAGTGTCAGCAGATAGTATTTACATATAATAAACACGTTGTATTTGTTTAATCATAAAAATTTCCCTTAATAAAGTGTTTACAACAGGCAAAAAAAAGTAAGTTGTTGAATAAATAAACCTAGATGTTTGACGATAAATCGACATCGGTGTAGAATTTTATTAAAATAAAAAGAGAGGTGTCTTGGTGTCATGTTTTAAAAATGGCAAGCTATATTTTTACTTTTTTTCTCACAGTCCCCAATGGATGTGCGCTTGGTGACTAGATTGATGAGTTTTTTTTGGGGTAGGAAACGATGGAACGGTGGGTTAAAAATTTCTCGAGTTTTTAGAAGTGGGTTTAGAGGGCTTGGAAATATTGGGTGATGTGATTGGAGAGACGGAGAGAGAGTGAAAGAGAAAAGTGAAGCTGTGATGAGAGTGAGATGAAATCCATATCGATTTATTATCCAAACTTCTCTTAGAACCTTTTTCAAGTTGAGCACAATACTTATGTTGTACAAGACATAATGCTACAACTAATTCTATAATGGATATGTTACGATAAAACAATAACTAATTCTATAATGGATATGTAACGATAAAATAACAACTACTTCTATAATAGATATGTTAAGACAAACCAACAACTAATTCTACAATAGACATGTTATGATAAACAAATACAAATTCTATAATGGATATGTCACAATAAAACAACAACTAATGCTGTAGTGGATATGTCACAATACACAGCAAGTAATTCTATAGTGGATATGTTAAAACAAAACAACAACTAATTCATTAATGGATAAGTTACAAAAAAAAATCACAAACACATTAGATCAAGTCTTGTCATCATTTCCTTGTTTTAGTATGTTATAGCAATTTTGATACAATAATTGCCTTTGTTTCTTGTTGAATCATCATTCCCTCGTTTTAGTATGTTATAGCAATTTTGATACAATAATTGTCCTCATTAGGATTCACTGTATTACACATATATTAATTAAATACGTATTTGCGTTAATTCCATTAATACACTGATTTTAGTAATTATATTTCCTCGTTTAAACTGAAGGTAGTATATAAGTAAAGTGTTGTTTTGCAAAAAAATCCGAAACCGGGATTTCATCTGAATTATCCACTTCAGGTGTTTTTAGGACCACCTGAGAGGTTTTCACCATGTTTTGTCTGTCTATCTGTATCATACCCACATCATGTATATGGGTATGTGAGTTTGCGTTATCATTGTAGCTCACATCGTATTTATTCAATAGAGTTTAAACTTAATACAAAAATCAAACGATAGGTCTAGTTGAGCTATCCGTCATTAGCCCCTCAATAATGAATCAGCAAAAAATTTCTAAAATTCTATATACTGCGCGTATTCTTACTACGAATATTCTATCTGTTTTCGATTTAGCACGCATTTAGTCATTCGTGGGGATTTGGCTTATTTAACGTACGTGCCAAATTCCATCATATTATCAGCATTATTTCAATTTTTATCGAATGATATGTAAACGTTTTTTAAAAATTGTAAAAAATAGTTATTTATGCCATAAGGCTGAGAAGTGTGTCTTTATGTCACGGCAATTAGATTTACCGACGAGCGAAGCGAGTCGGGAAAAATTCCCAAGACATAGAATAGAATAGAATAGAATATATATTTATTTCATAGACAATTTACATTGTATTGAAATATGTCAAAAAGTTTTTCAACAGAATCTTAAAACAAATAAAATATTAAATAATCAATAAATACATAAATAATTTTTTTAATTAATAAAAACATAATGACATTCTCAGCCGGATGGCATACACTATTTTTTTGAGGTAGCACTCATTAAATAAAGCACTCATAAAAAATCAAAAAATAGCACTCATTAAACTGCGCTATATACTTAATTGAAAAAAAAACAAACGTCCAATTATTATTAACTCCATATTATCGCCGTCATTAAATTCATCCATAGCTTCACACTTTTACTCAAAAATGTATAAGCTTTACAAATAAACACACAAAAATTGTCAATTAGAACACCTTTTAAAAACGAAAAAAAAAAATTAGTCTACGAACAAAAACAGAAACAAAATGAACGTTTTTAAATAAAGCTCATGAAGGTTTAACACAGATTGTTTTTTGAACACACTACATTTCAGTAATAGCGGCAACATTTGAATTACTTTTACGTCCTATGAGTTTTTTTACATTCATTATTGTCCTCGGAGGTGAAAAGTACTAAATAACCTCCTATAACAATAATAATTGGCTTCTCATCCTAAAAACGGTCCAATAAAGTGCTCAATTACGTACTACCTCAAAAAAACATATTACAATAGAGTATTTGCATTTTTCCAAAAAAGTTTGCTCACAGAATGATTAAATGTGTTTAAAAAGATAAATTAAGCGGCAAAAAAATATTTCATTTAATTTTACATAGTCAAAATAAGCATTCAAAGAAGAGGATAGGGGGAATGAGTGAGAAAGTGGGGTGTTACACACACACACACACACACACACACACACAACATATATATATATATATATATATATATATATATAATATATATAATTATATATATATATATATATATATATATATATATATATATATATATATATATATTATATATATTATAACCAGTAATACTTTCTTACGATACATTTATTCAGAAAGTATAAGTTCAATTTGTTATTACATCATAGATTTGAGAGTCAAAAGATTTTTCTTAGTATTCTTATAAAATATAATATATTTTAGAGCAATCCGTAGGATTTTGAATCCTCTTATAACATATTCTATATATTTTCTTATTTTATAAAAAAAAATTCCAGTAGAAAGTTGAATTAACTTGCTAAAAGATATATTTTGTAAAACTTATTATTTCTTGATCAAAAGAGTGGCTAAAGCTACATCCAGAAATGTTTTACTTTTCCTTATTTATACTGTAAGAATTCAGAGAAGTAATGTTTTGGACAAAAAACCCGGAGCCGGGATTGAACCTAAATTGTACGTTTAAGGGGTCTTCAAGATGTTCTAAGTCGATTTTACCAAGTTGTCTGTTTTATGTATGTGTGTGTGAGTATGCCAGTTATAATACTAGCTCTCTGCATATTTAAGCTAGAGAGTTGACGCGTGGTACAAAAATCAATATGTAGGTCTAGATGTGCTTTCCGGAAAATAAATGTCATGCCGGCATCAACCGTATTTAATATGTCATCAAAAATTTAAAAAAAAATAACATAATTTTTATATCATTTTGATACTACCGAGTTTTGCAAAACATGAATAGTTGACACAATATAATTGTGCGAGAGACACCAAGGAAATGTAACAAGCAAAATGCAATGCTACATCTGGTAACTGTTCCATCATTCGACATTCGTCATACTTGATGGCTCGACATAATGTCATGTCCCACTCTGTTTCGTTACGTCTAACTCATCAGGGCGCCGACAGAGCCTGAACTCACTCTGACCTTCAATTAATTCCGAAGAATATAATGTGAAGTACTTACCAGAGACAAGCGGAATTAATTATATTCTTCGGAATTAATGAAGGTCAGAGTGAGTTCAGGCTCTGTCGCGCCCTGATGAGTTAGACGTAACGAAACAGAGTGGGACATGACATTATGTCGAGCCATCAAGTATGACAAATGTCGAATGATGGAACAGTTCCCAGATGTAGCATTGCATTTTGCTTGTTACGTTTCCTTGGTGTCTCTCGCACAATTATATTGTGTCAACATAATTTTTATTTTATTTTTTATAAAAACATTACTAATAGTACGTAAAAAACATTACTATATACATATTATACAGTATAATAATACTATAAAAATTGCAAACAATTTGTATAGTAATAAATAAGTACTGCAAATGCTCAAAAAAGATTTAGTGTAATTATCAACATGAGTTCAATTCTTATGTAATAGCATGTATATGTCATTTTTAAAATTGCTTAAAATGAAAAAATAATCAAATTAAGTTGATATTTGGCACGAGAGCATTTCTTTGTATAATAAAAAAGTATACTAAGTTTTATTACAATACGACTATTATAATACAGTTTTATCGCTAATGTTTTAAGGTGACCGCTAGGAATGAAATAGGTGTTTTAACAGTCTGAGTCCGAAGATGTACTGATGTACAAATTGGGGGATTTTTATATTCCCGTGACAAGCGACAAATAAGCGGGGTACCCCGTACCCGAATTTTATTATTATTATAATAATATTGCAAGAAGCCAAAAAGCCTAAGCAATGGAGTAAATAATAGGGAAAATGTAGGAACTATTGAGAAAGAAATTTTAATCATCATTGTTGAATAAAATAGAATTGAACTATTTTAATACATTCAAAATACAATTTTAATAATGTACAATATACAGCAGCATGATGCAAGGAAATCAATTTTGTAATTTCTGTATTAATTTAAATAATATTTCGCCCACGTATTCAATATGAAACAGATGCAATACCCAAGAGATAGAATAAACGTAATCAGTATTTTAGTTATTAATGGAAGGAACAAATTAGTTTATACATTAATACTAATGAGGAAACTAAGGAAACAATTTTCTCTTTAAACCAAATGGAAAAATATAACTAAATAATACATTTTGATTATATTACTTATTGTTACATTACAAATCACTTATCATTATTTTAAATGCTGGGCAAACCAGTTGCCTCCAGCTATGTATTTAATCTATCTGATACATTTAGTTAAGTTTAGAAAGAGAGCATACCATAATATAGTTTTTATTACTATATGATTCTTATTTTGCTTCTACAGATTTTTTATAATTGTATTATTTATTAAAATTTTCTCGGACTCGCTTCGCCCGTCCTCAAAAAGTAAATACATCCGTTTCATTCTCAGCTGTCACTTATACACAACTAACCAGGCTCAATGCTACTTAACTTTTATGATCTCACAAAAACCATGGATATAGTTGTTTTATTGAATCCTGTGCCACACAGCACAGGATTTTCCAATTCTCCTGTGTGGCACTCAATCCTTTAACATAGATATAGTGAATACAATAATGTAATACTTTATAAATAAAAGAATTTGTTTGAAAAAAAAACATAGTGTGCTTATTTATTACGTGAAGGTGTTCAATTGTACTAAATTTCAACTTAATTCAATAAGTTTACAATTTTTTATAAAACGTACACAAGTCATTTGATAATGAACTAATGCTGATAATAAGATGGAACTTAGTATAGTACATATGTTCGCCTTATACATATCTGCATGCGTGCCAAATCACAATCCCATCGCATCGTTTCTCCGCTCTTTATGACTTTTAGAAATTTTTGTTGTGTTATTATTGCGGGTTAATGAGTTCATAAAAAAATATTTTCAGAATAGCACAACTACAGCGGTAGACTGATTTATATTTACCTAATGCTGATAAGGAGATAAAAATTGGCCCATATATCAGTCTTATACAATGCCAACAAGCGTGCCAAATCTCAATCCCATCGCATAATTTTTTCAGCGTTCAATAGTTTTTCGAAATTTTTGCAGAATCATTATTGCGGGTTAATGGCGTCATAATTGAATAATTTAATAACTTTCGAATAGCACAACTACAGCGGTAGACTGTATTTTTTATACAATGTTTTGTATTTTTATACAATGTTTTAACTCTCTAGTAAAATTCACTAGGAGTTACGATGATAACAGATACACACACATGCAGACAGACAACTTAGTTAAAACCACTCAGGAGGCCGGTTTGTTTTATCCGGACTGAAACGGATAATTCCGGTGACATCCTGGTTTCGGATTTGTTTGCAAACAATATATTTCCTACATACCTATAGAATAAATAAGAAAAATTAAAAAGGTTTCTAAGAATATAGAGATTACAGTGATAAACTTTTTACCAGAGGTTAAATAAACCACTAGAGTGGTTTTAAACCACTAACTACTTTGTGGTGAACAATAACCTCTTCCGACCTATATATACGCAACATCAAACACTTTTTATTTTTAGTTTTGATTTTATGCGACTTTTTAAAGAAAATGTTGCTCATGACTTCGATGGCAAAGAAGGGGAGGACATGTTCCCTCTAAAAGTGGGGACCAATAAAGGTTTAGATAAGGAAAGCTCCTTGTTTTGAGATTGATATAGTAAGAATGTTTTAACGATACTTTAAATAATAATATATTAGCAGGAAATTAAGAAAAACAAACTTTCATTGCATGTTTAAGGACATACTTTTACCGGTGGGGGGGGGGTCATTTCAGATATACCAGCAATAATCCTTAAAAAAAGTTTCCTAGATGATGGATTGAGCTGTGGAGTGTTATGATAAGAAGAAATAAAACTAACAAGTATTGCCTCTCTAATTATTATAATTAGTCGTTTGTCGTTTTCTATGTATTTTTGGTTGCTGAATCGAATGAAACCGCTCCAAAGTCAATATGGTCTGTACACTCTGTACAGACAATTTTCAAAACTCTAAGATCGTGTTTTCCTATATTTTTAAGGATTAAATGTTGGTGCATCTGAAATGTTCCACCCTGTAGAGGTGTAATCCAGAAAGGGGTCCAATAGCTTCTATACCTTTCTATATTTCCCTCCAAATGCCAAAATATGCTACATATACGCAGAACAGCTATGTTTATATTATATATATATATATATATATATATATATATATATATATATATATATAATATATATATATATATATTATATATATATATATATATATATATATATATATATATATTATATATATATATATATATATATATATATATATATATATATATATATATATATATATATATATATATATATATATATATGAGTGTGTGTGTGAGAAAATATCAGAGTAGAAGAAAAAGATATTGAAAAAATTAAAGTATTAGCTTAAGAAAAATAGGGATTTCAGTATGGAATATAGATACAGGTTGAGAAGAGAAATAGGAAAAGAGATGGAAATGACAAAAACGTAAAAAGAGAGAAAATGTGTTAGGAATGGAATTGGAATAAAAGGCTGTCCTACAGTAAGACTTGTAAAGGTGGCGGAAATGGATCAGAGAAGCCCTGGGAAACATGCTCAAATACTGACGGAAAACTTGCCTTGACTCCTCTAACCTTCTTGGAATAGAAATTAGGAACAACCACTTCTTCCTTTCAAGAAACCAGAGAGAAAATATCCTACTTCCATCCAAATATTCATTTCCAACAAGAAAAACTACGTTAATAAATCGCTTGTTAATTAACGCATTTTACGTAAAAACGAATCCTTGTACTAATGTTAAGTCTTTATTTACCCAATAAGGTACAAAATCATTTCTTTAATTATAAACAATTTGAAAATAAATCTTAGAATATGGCATGTGAAATTTCGTATTTCCCATTCCTTAAATTAATTTAACAAATAAGCTGACACGTAGAATTAAACAGTGATTTCTAAAAGATCAAAGTATTTTAAAGTTATCACTTGAAAATGTTTCAGATAAGTATCATCAAAATAATTTCATTCCCTTTTATAACAAAATTTTCTAGTCAGTATAAAAAGAACTTTTGTTCTTTTAAAAAGGATCGCTATTCAATTATTTCTTTTAAAACTGAAAGATAAAAATAATAAGTTCAGAAGGGGGTTCTCTTGTAAAATGAGATATTCTACCTGAGTTTTCGGTAAAGAAGGTGTCCTAGTCAAGTGTTATCTTATTTAATAAGATAAGAAAGTAAGGTTTTAGAGCCCATAAGGCTGTGTTAGGTTCTCTTGAAGCCTCTAGGTTTCTGTTTCAAGCACTAAGATCTTATCTTTATAATATTCTCTTATCATGATATATCTTTTTTCCTTGTAGTCTTTATATTTTCTTCACTAATACCACAATCACTGACCTTTCTTTAAAAAGAAAATTTTTACGTTCTGCTATTGTATTAAACTTTTACTTGGGAAAATCATTGAAGAAAACTATTTGTTGAAAACCAAATAGAATTTATATAAAATATGGTTTTAATGTAGCTGTCATGAATAATAAAACACTAGATTCTTATGAATGAAATTATTTCTTTAACTTTTCTGGCATGGTAGAAAATTTACAGCTTTATAAAATAATTAGATCCTTTATTAAATATTTTGAAATTTAAGAAAATGCCAGCACAGCCTAGTTAGTCCCTGCCACACAGGCTAGCCAAGTCCCCGCAACACAGACGAGCTCTCTTAGTCCAGTTAAGTCCCCGTAACACAAACCAGCTCTTCCAGCCCAGCCAAGTCCCCGTATCACAGCCCAGCCCTCACAGCACAACCCAGACAAAGCAGGCACGCAACACTATCTGAGTTGACACCTTAGACATGCCTAAAGTGTCAATCAATTCGGTGCTGTTATTACTACCATCTCCGTCAGGTTGTTGGAGAACTGACCAATTAGCCGATACTAAATATATATGTGGATTAAAAAATGCGAAGAATACATCTCTGCAGTACAACCAACCAGGCCGTTAAGCTTACTATCATCAGTATAAATTAGAACATGTGTGTGTGCGCGTTTGAGTCTGTTATCGCCGTAGATTTCAGCGTGTTATACAAGAGAGTTGAAACTTGGTAAAAAATATATTTTGAAGTCTAGTAGTCCTATCCGTTTAATATTTTGTGACGACATTATATGTCATTAATGACTCAGCAAAAATTTCAAAAATTCATCAATTCCGGAAAAATGTTTGGATTGATTTGTCATGTAGCACGCATGTATGGATATAAAAGAAAAACAATTCTGCCAAGTTCCATTTTATTATCAGCATTAGTTAAATTTTTATTGAACGCAACGTATAAGTATTTAAAAAATCGTTAGAAATTACCAATTAAGTTAAAATTTGGCACGAGTAATACTACTGGGTATAAAACAAATAGTTTAATGTCTGTGGAAGAGCAAACTAATGTCGAAGACGAACTGCAATATAAATTAGACGTTTTTTTTATTAGGACGAGAGTAGCGAGTCCAAGGTAGTAATTGTGAGTTTAGCGAAACCGACAAGTTCAGATCCGAGGTATACCGAAACCAAATTCTTGATAACACCATTCAGACAGACATGTACAACCATTCTAGGTATATAAAGCTTGGAAAAACATCAAGCCTTGTGATTATATATTAGGGTAAACCAACATAAAGTAATAAATAGTGGTAATTTCAACTATTTTAAAAACCCTCAAAGTTCAATTTTTCATAAATGTTTTCTAATGATACTTTGATGTGTTCTCAGTCTAACGAGATCTCCTCCACATCTGTAGCCAGAAGGTTTTCAGAAAGATATTTCCCACAAACACTACCGCAGAGCCGGTATTATTTTAAGATGTGTAAAATAGAAAATTCAAAAACATAGTTTTACATAAGGCCCAACCTAGATAACTTCATATTATTTCTTTTACATTTAAAATTAAAATTCTGCATTTATTTATTTCGTAATTTTATTCGTTAAAAAAGTTAAAAACATTTTCTTAAGAATGTTACTTCAGTGTTAAATGTATAAAATTAATACCATAGGATTAAAGGAGAGTTAGAATTAAGAATGTAAAAGCTAAAGTAAAACAATAGTTTAACATTAGAAATAAAAATATATAAATAAATGACTTTTCATTAGGTAAAAACATAGTGAAACCATTGAACCATTGGAAATCTGTTAAGAACTGTTCTACATTGAATGTAGATGACTAAGCGGAAAAACGTAAATGAGTTTCTATAAAATTAAACTTGTTAATTCTTTTAAAGTTGCTAAGAGTTGGAGAAAATGATCTTTTTCTTTTCTTTACGCTCTCTCTCTCTTTCCCTCTAAACAAAAGGAAATGGCTTCAAGGATAAGAGAATAAAGGATAGAGAGGAATACGGTAGAGTAAAGAGCAAGGAGCAAAAGGAACAGTACTGGAGTCAAAGACTGAATCTCATTATAATACACTTGTTTTACAACAAGTTTCTCCTTTGATACTTTTAGAAGTAAGCAAACCTTTTCTTGAGAAACATCGGGGAACAATTTTCTTTTTCTAACATTTTTGGAACCTTCTTAACGAATTTTCTTAAGGAAAATTCTCTAATGGGAATGCTAAAATGGCAGGCCTCGCAGTCAGGAATGGGTCGGAAATCCGTTTCAGTATATATATATATTTTTTTTTAGATAGTTTCTTTTTTTTTTAAATTTTTTAATTTACCATAACAGTATCCCTGCTATGGCTCTTTATTTTCTAAACATGCACCGCTTTCGCATAACATGTTGATCTTTTATAACATGTAATCTTCTTTCTTTTTCGTAGCAATCTTCTGTTTATCATTATTTATCATTTTAGTTTTGATGAATTTAATATTTTAAATACTAAATTTTATTTATTTATTTATTTTTTTTTTTTAACTTTAATATATTATCGTAAATTTCAATGTTTTTAAAATACTTATAATTTTGAAAATAAACTAGTATAAATTAATTTAAATTAATACAGGGATTGAAATATGTATTATACATACACATACATACATACACATACACACACATACATACATTTTTTACAAAAAGCCGCTCTTAATAAAGCCTCAGGTGAAGACGGCATTACTCTTGCCATACTTGAAAAAAAACTTTTGAAATCTTACCAAACCTTTTTACTGCCATCTTTAATGAATGCCTAAAAAGAGCTATATTTCCCACTTGTTGGAAAACTTCAAAAATAATTATGATAGAAAAACCAGGTCGATCTCACCTTAAAAATGCATGCCAATACAGACCAATAAGCTTACTTTCGACTTTAGCTAAATTATTTGAACGTTTGATGATAGACCGAATTATGCACTATCTTCATTTCAACGATCTTCTTAGCAATCGCCAATTTGGTTTTAGACCATAAACCAGCACCACCGATGCCACAATGGAACTAAAAACCTTTGTTGAAGCTAATTTAGAAATTAAAATGCATGTCGCATTGATATCACCAGTCATTGAAGGGGCATTTATTTGACGCTGCATGGCAGCCCACGATCATCCACCGACTAAGAGAAAATAAATGTCCAGCTAATCTCCTACTCCTTGTGCAATCCTACTTCACCAACATAAAAGTAAATCAAGATTTGATTCAGTTTATAAACCGATAACCCTAGCTGCTGCTGCTCGCAGGGATCCTCCAGTTCTCCCGGCTTCTGGATTATTCAGTACGACTCATTACTTCGACTAGTTTTACCACCCAACTGTCAAGGACTAGCATTCACCGACGACTATCTTCTTTTGGCAGCTGCCAGAACAGAAGATAGTATTTTTAGATAGTAACCCTATCTAAAAAGCATTTATTTTATCACATAAAATATATATATATTTTTTATATATATATATATATATATATTATATATATATATATTATATATATATATATATATATATATATATATATATATATATATATATATATATATACATACGTATGTATGGGTGTGTGTTTATATTACTTTCTAGACAAACCTAATAAACCCAATATTTTCGAACGAATAAATATTTCTAAATCAAACTAAATACAAAAATTAACCTTGAGAGTTAGATATACTATCCCTGAAAACCAGGTTGGTGAGAGGTTATTTTACCTGGTTTGCTGGATTAGCATAATATCAAGTAAGGTGTCTTTTACGATGTTTTATAGGTATTTGAATGAAACCGGTCTGGAGTCGATTGGATTACTCTAACTTGAAACCAGGGTTCCAGGTTTTAATGATGGTACTGTCCCTATTTAACAGTATAAGATTATGACAAGGATATGATTCTGGTGTGGATTTCCGCAAGCTCATGCGGACAACATCCACAAATACGTGCTTTCTCGCTCTACAATCCAATTTATGTGGATTTAAAGAATTCACTTATGAAACACTTAAAATATTTAAATGCTCTCATTAATCAGATTTAAAAGAAGGGAAAAAGGGGAAGACAATTATGTATGACCTATAGGATTAGTATGCACATTTTTTGAAAATCTGTAAAACCTCAGTAACAAGTAGTAATGCAATATTACTGCTCAGGTCATGAAGTGGAAACCGAAAGCTTAAGCAAAGAATGAATAATACTTCTTAGGAAATTCGCTCGGTTTACAGAACTTTAAGAAAGTTATTTTTTTTTTACTTTTATACAAGTGTAAGAATTAGAAACACACTACTGTAATAATCCTAAATGTAGAAACATTAAACCCTTTCCATTCTTTTTTTACTAATTTCTAAATAAAAATCAGTCAGTATTATTTTACAGGTTACATTAAAAATTTGTAATTTTTTGAAATTCTTGCTGAGTCATAATTCAGAGTTAATATGAAAGACGTTAATAATGTATATATATACATATATCATATATACATACATATAATATATATTATTATATATATATATATATATATATATATATATTATATATATATATATATATATATATATATATATATATAATATATATAATATATATATATAATATATATATATATAAGTATTTCCGATAAAACAAGGTCCGATAATATGTTCTATTGTTTTAAAACAGTTATTGAGCTACACATTTTTCAGACATATTCAAAGACCTATTCCTTATTTATCAACTAACAAATATTAAAAATAAGGCATATAATTTTGATACATACATACAGCCACCGCCGTGGTCGAGGTCGTTAAGGCTTTAGTTATTAAACTGACCTTTGACACCACTGAGGTCTGGGGTTCGCATCCAAAGTTACGCTCTCAGTTTGTATAAGATTATTGTTCAAATATATTATCGCCAACTTCAGATTATACTTTGAGTGTAATGGTTTCCACAACCACCTCAGGTTGTTCCCGCAGGAGCTATCCCTAATGGGCCGCAAAGCTCTAAATGGTTATTTTTATTATAATCGCATACATACGTTTTTAAAGAAAAATTGCATAAGACATATGAAGTTTTCTCAAGTTTTGAAATTTTCATGAGGAAAGAAGTTTTGTTCCATGCCAGGTAGAGTTTTTCTGTTTTCATAACACATCATTACATTTTTTGACAAATTACACTAAAGTATTCAAACAAGAGATCAGCTGATAGTAAACTCTATTATGGAAAATTATTGAGCATGACCCACGCAACTTCACAAAAATTAAAATACCCTCAAATGACAATACGTGACTATAAACAGGTTTAATCTATGTGTAACTAATGTTTTATTATGAAATCATTGAACCCTTAGTTCAACGCAAGTTTGCAAATGTCTTTAATTAGATTAAAATAAATTTAAAGCAACAGCTAAGTTATGTGAAGATTGAACGAAACCCTCGGCCATTTGGTTCATAGTTTTAAGATACGAACAAAATACAATATAATTGTGCGAGAGACACCTAGGAAATGTAACAAACAAAATGCAATGCTACATCTGGGAACTGATCCATCATTCGACATTCGTCATCATTGATGGTTCGACATAATGTCTTGTCCCACTCTGTTTCGTTACGTCTAACTTATCAGGGCGCCGACAGAGCCTTAACTCACTCTGATCTTCTATTAATTCCGAAGAATATAACGTGAAGTATTTACCAATGTGAGTCAGAGTGAGTTAAGACTCTGTAAGCGCCCTGCTGAGTCAGACGTAACGAAACAGAGTGGGACATGACATTATGTCGAGCCATCAATGATGAAGAATGTCGAATGATAGAATAGTTCTCAGATGTAGCATTGCCTTTTGCTTTTAACATTTCCTAGGTGTCTCTTGCACAATTATATTATGTCAACTATTCATATTTTGCAAAACTCGGTAGTATCAAATGATATACGAACAAAATAATTTGTTTTCTTTTATTTAAATAGAACATCTATATAAATTCAAACTTGTATTCAAATACTTCCAACATTATTTACATTAAACATGTTCACCTTAAACATTTTCACCTTTCCCCATTTATACCATAGGTATAATAATAATAATAATAATAATAATAAAAAGCTTTATTTATTAAAAAATACATACAATCCTTTTTTAATCATTCATTGTTTACCCATGGTAACTGAATACCGTTAGGGGAGGGTTTCAAGAAGCACCAAGTAAATTTTGATTTACTCCTCTACATTACACTAATTTAACACCTAATTTGGCTTACAGGGTTTTTCACCTTCTATGCCTAGCACTTTTATTTTTTGTGCACTAGCAATAACTGGATTTTTATATTAAAAATCATAAATACTAGAGACACTGCCCACTCCCTCAGTCTAGCTGATACAAATCCACCAGAATCCAGTAGAGTCAGACGAACACTAAGCTTTGTATTTAAAGAGGAAGTATTAACACTCCTCCATACCATAGACTGGTTGGCAACCAAGGAAATGTTGACTTGCTGCATAGAAGATAAAAACATAAACTCATGATCTAACCTTCCTATGGATAAAAGATAGAAAATTAACAAACAGGTCAACAGCTGTTTAAATTTCTTGTTTCTTTTTAATTTTACACTTCATTGTAATTCTTCATTTAAACTCCTTTGTTTTCATTATTTACTTATTACATTTTATTTTCTTCTTAAATGATTATTGTTCTTTACTTGACTATTAGTATCTCACTTCTCAGCTTTATGCTTAAATGATTATGTTTATTTGTTTATTTATTTATTTATTTTTTATTATTATTATCATTATTATTATTTATTTTTTTTAAGATTATATTTATTATTCTATTATTTAATTCAACTTATCTTTCTGAATAATTATTATCTCCTCACATATATCTTTATCATGTATATTAACATCTATAAATGCCTAAATAATAGTATTTTATTTTGATTAATATATCTAAGTGTTACCATAGGTATATAGGGATAAGTATTGTGTTTGCAAAAAAAACCCGAAACCGGGATGTCACCGGAATTATCCATTCAGGTGTTTTAAGGCCTTTTAAGTGGTTTTCACAAAGTTGTTTGTCTGTATTTGTGTATGTGTGTTTCTATTGTCATCTTAGCTCCTAGTGTATTAATGCTAAAGAGTTGAAACTTTGCACAAAAATCAGTCTATAGGTGTCGTTGTGCTATCCGGAATATATTTTTTATGACAAATTAACCCGCAAAATGACAGCAAACATTTTGATAAATCATAAAGCGCGGAAACATGATGCGATCTATTGAGATTTGACACGCATGTAATCATTTATAAGACTAATATATGTGGACTAGTTTAGTTTTTATCATATGACTTGTGTACGTTTTTTTTAAAAAATTGTAAAAAATCAGAAAATAATTTACTTGAGTTGAAATTTGGTATGAGTAGAGATCTTTCCGTAATATATAATTACACTAAGTTTCGTTCAATACGACAAGTATATCTATGATTTTGTTGGATCATAAAAGTTAAGCAATATCGAGCGATTTTTTATTTTAGTCACATTCTAAATTTCAACAGTGTCTAATGAAAGTAATCATTATACTTATATTACGGTTGTAACGTAGTGAGTCATACATTATACAATAATACAAATAATTTTTAATACAAATAATGCTGCCCAATTATACAATTGGGCAATATCAAAATCTGACAGAACACATCAACAATACCGACCTGAGTTTAAGGTTTGATATTTTAATCCAGTGATGATTTTTGCCTTAAATTATGACCTCAATGAAATCGTTTAAAATCAACAAGAAAAAAGCAAGGGTGAAACGGGAATATAGCTGAGTCGATGCGATGAAATAGTACGTTTCGGTTTCTAGTATTGCTGTATTGTAAATTTTAATCGTAAATTGTAATTTGTTTATAAAGGAAAATGTAAGTTAAATTCAATAGGATAAGAAAATAAAAACTTTCCACGCTAAAAAAATTCTTATTGTTCAATATGTTTCATAACTTTAAAATTATGAGATTTCGGAAAAAATAACTAAATTAAATTTCATTCAAAGTTTTAGCTTAGTGTTAGGAATCATAAAGCTAATTTAAGGTTTCACTGTAACAATATCAAGAAAATTCAAGCCGAGGAACTCCTAAATCAAGGTTGAAGGAAACTTGGCTTGGGGAAAGTTTCTCTCCCTTAAAACTGTTTGCAACTCTAGTGATTACTGAAATTAACTTGGGGTGTAAGTTAAACCTGTATATCAGTACTTATATGTTCAGCTTATAAGACCCAATACTTTAATACTTCTTACAAGACAAAGTTTCATTTTATATACCTATACTATTAATCTTATAGCCGCTTAACATATAATATTGACGTATGAATAAAAATTTCCACTCTTGGAATTAAGGTTTCTCATATCAAATGTTTGAAAAATGTATAATATACCTGTGGCTTTACAGCTAAGCGGAAGATCTTTCACTTAGCAATGAATTCCAGATTTAAATATGTAAACATCAGAATGAGGTCTAGTCGAACTCAGAATCTTAAACTAATAAAAGCCTCTCTCCGATTTTCCTAACATTGCAGAAAGTTGTTATTTTAAAACGTATTTTTTTTTATTTTAAAAATTATTACGCATAGTTGTATTGAGTATTACTCTTTAAATATTATTTATAAAAATGTGGAGATAATAAAATATTAAAGTTTAATTAGAAATAAAATTATACACAAGAATTAATTGTATCAAAAATGATGGACAGTTATAAGGTGATTCAATTGGTGTGTCGACAAACCAAACGCACACAGAGGTAATAACCTGAATTTTTAATGAATGACGTGTGACGTCATTGCAGGACTCTGTAAAGGCGCTGACATTGCAAATTTTCAGTTTATTCCCTTGAATGACGTCACTGCCGGATATAACCTAACATGAAAATAAAAATTTGGTTTCATTCACAAAAACCCTCTAATTCAATCACCTTATTAACTTCATCAGCTTGAATTATAACAACAAAAATATTATTGATGTAAGCTCAGAGTAATTGCGATCCATATATAAAACATAACATGAAACACGTCAGTTGGTGCCGTAGATAGCTGTTTTTCGAGTTTTAGAAACAGACGGAGTCGATACGCGAGCCTCTGTTTGAACCTGTCAATTAATAATAGGATACCATAATAGACTAAGAGCTGTTTTATTGTTTTAACAATATTGTTAAAAAAATTTATAAATAAATAGTTATATTTTTCTACTTGATTTGAAGAGAAAATTGTGTCCTTAGTTTCCTCATAAGCATTAATATATAAACTAATTTGTTCATTTCATTAATAATTAAAATATTGATTACGTTTATTTTATCTCTTGGGTATTGCATCTGTTTCATATTGAATACGTGGGCGAAATATTATTTAAATTAATATAGAAATTATAAAATTGATTCCCTTGGATCATGCTGCTGTATATTGTACATCAATAAAATTGTATTTTAAATGTATTAAAATAGTTAAATTCTATTTATTTATTCAACAATAATGATTAGTTATAATAAATTATAACGAAACACTTAATTAGATAATAAATTATTAAAAATGATTAGAATTTATTTCCCAATAGTTCCTACATTTTCCCTATTTTTTATTCTATTGCTTAGGCTTTGTGGCTACTTGCAATATTATTATAATAATAATAAAATCGGGTACGGGGTACCTCGGAACTTTTCGTCATAACTTAGGATTTGCTACGCTCATCCTCTACACTTTGATCTTTGCTCGTCCTAACAATATATACATGTCGTTAAATTTACACCAATTCAGATTTGCTTTCCGTGTCGTCAGATAGTAAATATATTCCTTTCATTCCCAGCGATCTCCCATACCGGCACTGACCACCCTCGATGCTGCTTAACTTTCATGATCCAATAAAAATCGTGGATATACTTACCGAATTGAAACGAAACTTAGTGTACCTATTTATTACCTAAAGGCAAACACTTGTACCAAATTTTAAATCAATTGAATTATTTTTCGATTTTTACAATATTTTAAAAGACGTACACAAGTCATTTGATAACAATTAAAGTAATAATGAGATGAAACATGGCGTATATGTTACTCTTATACATGGCCACATGCGTTCCAAATCATAAATTGCGGATTTATGACGTCATAAAAAATATTTTCCGAATAGCACAACTACAGCTATAGACTCATTTTTGTACAAAGTTTCAACTCTCTAGCATAAATACACTAGTAGATACGATAAGACACACACACAGCCAGTCAGACAAATTTGCAAGAACCACTTAGGAGGCATTAAAAACGCCAGAAACGGTCATGGTATGTATATATTATATATATTATATATATATATATATATATATATATATAATATATATATATATATATATTATATATACTTTTAAGCCGTTTGCTACAAAGTCTGTTATAGAATCATGGTCTATCGAGTCTAATATTTTTCTTTAAACATAATGAATATGAATTACTCACTTCTATGTAATGATATCCACATGCGTTCCAAATCATAAATTGCGGATTTATGACGTCATAAAAAATATTTTCCGAATAGCACAACTACAGCTATAGACTCATTTTTGTACAAAGTTTCAACTCTCTAGCATAAATACACTAGTAGATACGATAAGACACACACACAGCCAGTCAGACAAATTTGCAAGAACCACTTAGGAGGCATTAAAAACGCCAGAAACGGTCATGGTATGTATTATATATATATATATATATATATATATATATATATATATTATATATATATATATATATATATATATATATATAACTTTTAAGCCCGTTTGCTACAAAGTCTGTTATAGAATCATGGTCTAGCGAGTCTAATATTTTTCTTTAAACATAATGAATATGAATTACTCACTTCTATGTAATGATATCTTGAAAAATCCAAATATTTGAATAATCGTACCTGAAACAGAAACAAATAAATAATTTTTAATGTCTAGTACGTTAAATAAAAATAATGCAGTCAAATCCAGTAGACACGCTAAATCTATAAGCACCACTGGCAATGGAAGAGGAATGCATAAGTATTATAATGAATCACACTTTTACTATACGAACAACCATACCATACCATACCCTGGTATGGTATGGTAATGGTACCATACCATACCATAATAATAATACCTCTTTATAATATCAAGGAAAGTATCTCCTACTTGTAATACCAAGGAAATTATGTAAAAGGGAAGAAGAGTATCATACCTTTTCAATACAAAATATAGGCCTTCGGCCCGTAGCCACAAAGTGACGTCGGCCCCTAGGATCTCTTCGCGCCCAAGCGCATCCTTATAAATGGTGTTGCCACCATATTACAAGAAAATAAAGGGTATCGTTATAGAAGGTACAACACAACTACGGCAAACTTGTTTTCTTTCTCCCAGGGAATGGCTGCCGCTAATATAGGTAATTCTTCAAAAATTATGCTTTTTTATCCCAGCGTTATTGCTGTTATTATAGGGATTTCACATACCAGTATTTAAAAGTCTAATAATAATGGATGCTGCTTCTTTTAACATTACGGAGGTACATTTTGGTAAACATAAAAGAACTTCTAGAGTAATCGTTGGAGTATATTCCATAGATCCTGTGATAGCAAGACAAGCTTTTTTAATTTGCTGAGTTTACAATCAGTGGTGGTTTTATGCACAATAGGCCACCAGACCAAGGAACTATATTATTGCTATAGAATAAAATTTTCCATCTGTTAGATGCTGCTGGAAAGAACAAGTTTCCAATAGTTTAGGTATGTTTATTGTATGTGAAAATGATAAGATTACTTTTTCCTGGGTTAACAGATAGTCCAACTTTCCTCCACTAACTTTGTAATATTGTACTGTATATAACTGTATTGCATACTACTACACAACTAGCATAATCAGAAAGATATAAAAGAGTAACTAGGATTATAACAACGTAAACAATTATTTCGTCAAAAATAAAATATTCATTATATTCAAAGTTCATATATTCATCACCGATTGATCCAAAGAATAATATAAGTACAAAATGAAATATAGAACAATCATCTTGCATTATGTTTTAAATATGTTGAAGCTTCTGTTTTCCAGAGTAATTTAAACTCGTTCATTTAAAAGTTTTCATTAAGAAGAAACTTGAGCAAGAAAAGTTTGAAACAATAGAGATAAGAAATGAATTAGATAATAACCTCCTACCTTGACACCTATTTTGTATAACTTCAGTCATTATGTCTGCGAAGTTTTTGAACACTCTTCTGTATTATAGCATTATTGCTTCGCATAGTTTATCTTTTTACAATTTTTAATCTTTTATATGTATATTACATATATATATATTATATATATATATATATTATATATATATATATATATATATATATATATATTATATATATATATATATATATATATATATATCTATATATATAAAGATTGTTTTATACACAGTATTAAAAATTTATCAAAACTACATTATCTTAAAAGGCACTGGACAAAAATAGAGGGACTTAAAAAAAATAGTAAAACAAAGCAAAAAACATTGCTATGCCTTAATATATTCTTTATGGAAAGAATTTACATTATTTCATTAAGGAATAATGAATTCGCACTTGATTTAACTCTTATAAGTAAGTCTCATACAATTATTAAATTAAGATATTTAACCTCCTTTTATCTTCTTCTTAATTTATCTTTATATTGTCTGTACCAAAAGAGTTGCGACTGACAGTACCAGAATTTTTATTGTATTTTCATAACTGATTTCCTTTTTTTGAGAATTATGATGATGGGTCCAGTAATGAACTTCCTCTTTGACTCTTTTTCCTTAGGTCTGATGCTTATCGTTAGCTTTATGAGCGGAATTGTCCTCATCTGGGAAAGAGCAAGTCACGAGTCTCTACTTGAAATTGGTCATTATTATTTGAAGAAAAATATTTGGATTCGTCAGTTTTAAATACGACGACAGCAGCGGATTCTTGCAGTTGGCATAGTAAAACTAATACACTAGCGCTCCTGTTATCTGGCTATGGAACTAACCTTTTCTTGTACGAAATAATAAATCCCAGGACCATCTCTCTATATCTATATATTCTTTGGTTGCACCCTAAAAAATTTTTGAAAAAGGAATGGTGTAATACGCACAACACCCATTTCCTACCTTGAAGTTTAATTTCAAACATACTATTCTTGTAAACAAGTCTCAACCAAGTCAACTTTGGGCATCATAATAAGCAAATAATATTCCATTACACGGAACAAAATATATTAAATGTGTAAACATCACGCAGATCTAAGCAAGGAGATTCCAGTAATTTAAAACAACAAACGCGTGATTAAAACTACACACAATACTTCCCTAGCCTCCACATCTTTATGACGCAGATCTAAAAAAAAATAAAACATGGTTTTATAATTTAAAGAACCTACATGATACATATCATAAGGTATTTCACAAATTTAATTAAATATTAAATTATATAAAAATATATAAAATTTATTTACAGGAATGCCATAAGAAATGATTTTTTTTCTTAAAAATTGATTTCTTCAAAATAATGAGTTTAGGTTCACTTTATTCCCACTTGTACAGAACGTGAAATGCAAAATATGTATCTACCGTAAAAAGAATATTTTTTGAGCGTACAAAATAGTATATTATGTTACGAGGTTGTGAAGAAGGTTTTTTTTACCTAGGCGTCTATATTTACTGTCAAGCGATGCGAGACAGTAAAAAGAGCCGAGGTAAAAAAACCATAACCAATTGTGAGCATATACTATTTTTTCGGGCGTAGTATTAGTAAACAACTATTTAAAAGAAAACGCTACGCTTATCCTCCTAGTTTCGGACTCGCTTCGCTCGTCCTAAGGCAGTAAATACGTTCGTTTCATTCCTAGCGGTCACCCATCTAAGCCCTGACAACGCTCGATGCTGCTTAAATTTTATGATCCACAAAACATCTTAGGTATACTTTTTGTATTGAAAGAAAACACACTGTACTTCTTTATTACGTAAAGGTATACGTAATAAAAAAGGTACGTAGGCATTTGGTTACTTTAACCAAATTTTAACTCAATTAGTTAAAGGACGTACAGCGGTAGACTGATTTTATTGTACAAAGTTTTAACTCTCTAGCATAACTACACTAGGAGGTACGATGATAACAGAAACACGTGTGTGTGTGTGTATACACACACACACACACATACAGATAGACAACTTTGCAAAAACCACTTAGAATGCCTTAAAATGCCTAAAACGGATAATTTCGGTGAAATCCAGATTTCGGAATTTTTTCGCAAACACAATACTTTTCTATGGTATAAATGAGGAAAAATAAAAATTAATAAGATCAAGGAACGTTGGTTATAACCTTGAATTAAACTACTAGTGCCCACCTAGTAGATATTTGACGGAGAGACTCGAGCCCATAGGAACCCCAAATAACAATTTGTAAATTTCGTTATTAAATTTAAAATAACCATTGTCCAGGCATAACTTAAGGCATTCAATGAATAGATCTTTATCTTTAATACTAGTGTGAGGTTCTATATCCTTCCAATTTGATATGATAATGTCATAAAAAATATTAAGTGGAACATTAGTAAATAAAGATGTTACATCCAATGAAATCATAATTTCATCTTGGTCAATGGTTATATTAGACAACTTTTGTTTTAATTCAAATGAATTTTTGACATCAAAATCATTTTTATTATTAAAATAGTCCAGAGATGAATTAAGAAATTTACTAAGCTTTTCAAAAACCGAATGGATTTGACTGACTATAGGACTAAGAGGGTAGCCTTCTTTATGGGTCTTAACCAGGCCATAAATCCTGGGGGCATAAGAATGCTTACTATTTAGAGCAGTTCGTTCTGCGGCTGTAATATAACCTTTATCGAGGAGCTTAGTAAATAACTTAGCACATTTTCTAATTAATTCATCAGTAGGATCTTGGTCTAATTTTTTATAAGTGTCTCCATCAGACAACATGTTGTTCATTTTAATATTATATTCAGTTCTAGTAAGTATTACAGTGACATTAGTTTTGTCTGATTTAGTTACTATAAGATCTGGGTTGTTTTTAAGAAATTTTTTTGTTTCATTAAGATCTTTATTAATTTGGTTTTCTATACTACCTACTTTATAGTTATAATTATTTCTCTTAAACTTTTTTGATAATTGAATATTTTATTAACTAAATGACTTCTGAGTGCATTAATGTGACTATCACAGGTATTAATATTGGATAACATTGTTTCTATATCAACTATAAGTTTAGTTAAAGAATTGTCAAGTGATGAGGGAATTATATTAAAATTAGGGCCTAAACTTAATAAATTAAGGATACCTGTAGGAATAGATACATCTCTTAAATTTTGTACCCAGTTCTTTTTGTGGAGTTCTAAATACTTATTAAGAAAAACATCATTATTAGTTCTATTCTTATTTCCAATTTGATTTCTACTATACATCTTATTTTTATGTTTAGTTTTGAGAATATCTATAAATATAGTTTGAAAACTGCTAAGGACTTCTATAACTTTTTGAGAATTATCATTATCAGAATCTTTTAAATGGTCTTTGATCTTATTGTATTCAGATTCTAATTTGCTGATTTTCCAATGAACTTGCTTAAGTTCAAGAGCAAGCATATTGTGATGCATATTAGAAATAAAATTTTTAGATTTATTTTCAAGAAATTCTGAAATGTACATATTTTGTATGTTTTTAGTATTCCTTATAATATGGAGGGGAATAATGTTATTATTCTTATGTAAATATAGATAATCTCGTTGAGCATGTGCTCGGCATATTTTAATCATAATATTCTTAAGTTTAATAGTTCTTATACGGTCTAAATTGCAGGAATTTAGAATTTTAAAGATGTTGTAGTCTAAGTTCTTTAAAGTTGACTTTTCAACGTTACATATCCTATTGTTCATTCCTTTAACAAACATTAAGGGACAATGATACTTGTGAGGTTGGTCGTTTGAAAGGTGAGATATTATAAATATTGTCAAAGAAGAATTGCGAAGTTTGGTTACAGAATGTGTATTCAACTCAACGGATTATTATTTGTCTAGAGGAGCCAAGGAAGCCAGTTTTCTTTCATACCCAACAGTACCGATTATGCGAAAATCCATAATAATAGATTTAAAATGCAGAAGGGCTATATAAGTAATGCAGAAAAAAACAAGAAAGCCCCAAACTTAAACATAAACTGGCTTCAATCAATTCAATGAAAAAGAAAATAAGATATAGCAATAAAAGAAGTAGTCTCGACTTGTCTCTTTTTAGAGAAACAGCTTTTTTTAGTAGGATTTCAGCAGCTACAAATTTCCTGCCATATGTCACTGTTAAAACCCAAGTAAATGTGTTACAGTGTGTACCTTTCTAGTCTAAAGAAAGAGCTCTAATGGTTAAATAACTCTTCATAAAACTCCACGCAGTATAAAGAGTAAATTCAGGAAGAAAGCTGAGTACATTTATTTTAACTCTATTTGTCGAGAATCAAAAGCTTAATGACATAAAATATACTTCGAAGTCGTCGCTTAAAACTATTAAAAGTCTTAAAACAAATTGTCGCACACTAAATGCATAAAGTAGTGGAAAGTACAGTTATAAAATTTAGTTTTCCTTAATGCACCGCAAGAATAATAAAATTTCCTTTTTAAATAAAAGAATTTAAACTAACCTAAGTTTTAGAAAAAGTGGAATTATAATTTTTACTGAAAATGTTTCAAATTAATACTTTAATTTGAAACAGCTTCATTATCAACACAATGACACTGATACAAATAGTATGCTTTAAAGCATTAAAAATCGGGTACGAGGTACCTCGGATTTGCTACGCTTGTCCTCAAAATGAGAAAAAAAAATCACCAAATGTAATGTGGTATCACGTCTTCAGACTCACTTCGTTCGTCCTCTGTCAGTAATTACGTTTGTTATATTCCACGCGATCAACCATCCATGCACCAACCTTGTTCGATGCTGCTTAACTTTTATGATTAAATAAAAACCGTTTATGTAACAAATAAATAAATAAATAAATAATATCATTCACAAGAATACGCATTTTTAAAACAAGACATACAGAGAAGAAAAAAATAATTTGGTAAATAAGGAGAGCATTAAGCCCCTGCCTTGGCTTCCATGCTCCCTTTTTAAGTACATATTACATATTTATATTATTATTGACATGTTTTTTCTTCTTGTCATAAAAAATAAAGTAAAAGAACGTAGTTCGTGCTTTTATCCAAAAATCGGAGTTGAGACTATTTTATAATATATTTATTATATACTTGTTTAATATTTATAATATACGGTATATAAAATCGTATAGATATACGGTTTATCGATATTTTGCTGTATTGAAACAAAACTAAGTATACCTACTTATTTGTTACAAAAAGGGAAACAATATTACCAAATTTCAACTCAATTCGATTATTTTTCAATAGTTAAGAAGTTTTTAAAAACGTACATAATTCATTCGATAAAAATTGAGCTAACGCCGATTATGACTAAACTTGGATAATGAACCAAGTTTGAGCTTATTGATTAAACTTAAACTTTCTTTAACAAGTTCATATCTAACATATAAGCTTAGGATCGGAGAACTATGTTATATAGTTATAACACATAACATAGGGACTGAATTATCAATTTCAAGTCCTCTTGAGTAGTTACCACAAAGTTGTCTGTCTGTTAGTGTCTTTGTTATCATGGTAGCTCCAAGTGTATTTTCCTATGTTAAACTTATTATAAATAAGCCAAGTTAAACTTTCTTTAACAAGTTAATATTTAACATATCTTTAACATCTCTCTAACATAAATGCACTTGGTGCTACGATGATAACAGAGACTCATAACAGACAGACAACATTGTGGTAACCACTAAAGAGGTCTTGAAAACACCTGAAATGGATAATTCAGGTCCTAGTTTCTTTTCACAAACACATCACTTTTCCAATACACTTAGGCTATAAATGAGAAAAAGTAATTTCGCAAAAAGGAAGTTCGCAGGTACTAGCTTCCAATTTTCAATTCCTGATTAATTGTTAATTCAATCAATAAATTGATTTCGTAACTCATTTTAACATTATTGGTTACACAAAGAAAAAAATCGTAAAGAATTATTATTAGTAATATTTCTAACTAAATATTGATGCTGGCTATTGTTATCATTATTTAGTGAAATATTAAGGATACTTAAGACTTATTTCAATTGTAACCAAAATTAACATAACAATCTTAATCAACAACTCTGAGTTGTTAGTGGTAAGTATGTAAAACAGTTTGTTTCAGACAAGTATTATTACAATTTAGTAGTTTCACTAATTCAGCTAATATTCACCAAAATTAATATGAAACAACACAATGCGACAATTGCTTTCAGCAGCATAAAGTTTACAAATAGCAGTAAAACATAATCCTACAGCAAACCAGGGTTACTAAACCATAAGTTAATTACCTAAATAGCAATTATACTGAAACTACAGAGCTGGGGACTGATTCTACAAGTCACTTCATCTTGTTTCCAGCAAGAATGCAGTTCTGTAACTAATAATGTCTTTAATAATGCCTTAATGTGAGGGATAATTGGGGATAATAGACAAAGCTACCTAATACCAACACTCTCTCACATCACATTGAAATTTATAATGAAACGGGTTTGTTAAATATTTGATAATAAGTCAAGATGTTTATAATGGCATAATATTCCAAGCAAATGTAGTCCCTATCAAACTAAATAAGCATATTTCTCATCAATAATACTCAAGGTGGTTAATATAAATATAGAGAATAATTTATAATAGTTTAGTACAATATTATAACCCAAATGTATAATATAATAGACTATGAAATAATACGATTATTAACGAATATTTTAGTATACAGCAGTATAGACTATAGAGTATATAGGAGTATATAGTATATAGCAGTATATAGAGTATATGCGGTATATTAACAGTATAAGTAAATAGGAGTATATAGTATATATCAGTATAGAGTATATAGTATATAACAGTATAGAGTATATAGTATATAGCCGTATAGAGTATATAGAAGTATATAGTACATAGCAGTATTTATCATATATAGTATACAGCATTTACTCGTATATGGCGAAAGGACACTAAAACATTCAATCTTTATAAAATTGTTGCTTATTTTTTTTTTAAATTATCCAGATCTTACAAATTAAATCCTTCTCAGATTAAAATATGCTCTGACATACCATGCCAAGAAGTAGCAAAGAGAATGAGGAAGTTTGTTTTATTAAAATATATTATGAACCCTTATAGAAATAATGTAATTATTAAAAATTTGCTTTAATAGATTTTAAATGTCTAAATTAATTAATAAAAATCAGGGATTTTGAATTTTATGGTACCATCACCTTTTATGGTGTGAGACGACGTCACATGTTCAGGTTAAATGTTTGCTTGATTTTGAAATCGCTTAATTCCGAAAATGCTTAACAAAATCATAAAGTTTCTTATAGTAAACAAATTAAATACATTGGTGTACCACATTTGAACCATAACATACAAGAGAATTTATTCATCACATTCTTATTACATGGTGAAAAATTTAGACATTCCAAATTAAATTTTTAAGATCAAAATAGTATAAATATTTCACATTCAATAATCTGTAATGTTCAATAATCATTCAATAATATCTGAGAGTTCCAATTTTAAATTTAACCCTTGCGTAAATATTTTTACTCATAAATAGAGGTTCACCATTTCACCAAATATGGGTTTGCAATTTATTATATCCAAATAAGGTAATGTTACCACTTCCTCAAATTTAACTTTTAAAGTTACCAAAAGTAGCGAGGAAATGATTATATTCGGATAATAATTACAAAAATTATATTAGTAAATATAAAACCTTAACACTATTTTCGAAAATATATGATCATTTTATTTTGTGTACGTATAATTAATATTGAAGTTTAAATTGTTAATCTCATAAGTAGAATGGAGTACATAATTATCTTGTTCAAGTTGTAAATAAAGTGAAAAGTTATACACTTTGAACAGTTTCATGTTTAGTGTGATACCAAGGGAGTTAGTTCGAATTTCACCTCAAGTTCTAGCATTAAGTTTTACCTTTGATAATGGTAATCATGATTAATTTCAAAGGAAACAACTTTATTTGGAATGCTTTAAAACTTGCTTTGTAAGATAGAATAAACATGAAATATCTTCATTTCTCATATGAATACATTTTTAAAATTTATGAGTAAATTACGATTTCATTCCTACTCAGCACTTTATTTATACAAGGCGAACAGTACGTAGCGCATTGCATAGACTGGAGAACTCAACTTCAATGGGGTATTTAAAAGTGTTGGGTTATTTTTTATTCCATAATATTTCTCAAAATGAGTAAGTAGTAAAGGTTTCGGTGAATATTTCAATTAGAATTTTTTTAAAGATTAGAACTAATTCGGGACCTCATTTTGATTTAGTTATGCTAGCTAACTTATTCTATAAAATATTATATCCACACCACCAATTCGAATGTTTTTTTTCGCTCTGAAAAGCATATTTAATGTAATGACATATTCATACTTATATATTAGTAATCGAATTACATTTCAGCTTTTCTCCAAAAAAAAATAATGGCTCGGAGGTCCGAAAGCCGAGCAACATTATAAATGCTTGTTTCTGTGCTCAAGCATATTCTTCGTAACCCCACAGCAGTATAGCATTATTACTTGACTTAGCTGTAGCATTAAAATTAAGCTACTGGTTTGGTTGTGAAGCATAAACTGAACACTTAGGCGAGAAATTAGTGATTGAGGACAGAAGTACGCATTTAAGATTTAAGAAATCTGCCAGGCGGTGTTTGACTTACCGACCTTCGAGCCAGAATTACTTTGTAGTCATAATCTTATATAGTGTAAATAAAACGAAACAAATAAACAAATTATATCCGATATCAAGATTCTTACTTGGGAGCAGTGAATTTAAGAATTTTAAGTGGTCATAACGACTCCTGACCGGTCATTATCATTTAACTTAAATATCTATAAAACATTTGAAACGACACCCAACTCGAAATATTTTAATGACAATATTTTAGGATATCTACAACGATTTACCGAGTTTTTGGACACTTAGAGTGGTCGCATCGACCCCAGGTTGGTTTTATTCGGTGAAGCTTCAGAAAAGCTAAATGCCGTTTTTTGATAATATATGCTGACTCAGAAAACGGGGTTAATGACGTCACAACAACCTGATTTTTTAATAGAGTTCGTGCCTTCCCACATGGTTGATTTCTGTACCAAATTTAAACAAAAAAAAAATATAGAAAGCTTGATTTCCATGATAGTTCTCTCTGCTCTATAACTTATAACATTACACTGACGTAATACAAACACTACAACTTGAGGAATTATTATTGTCAAGTGATATTATTATTCCAATTTATTACATGATAATACAACAATAATAATTAACAAATAACAACACCATAATCTCTCCACAAAACCTTTATTAAAACCAGAGCCGGCTTTCGACCTCACGATCATCATTAGTGCCGGAGAGTTGAAAAAGGAGAATCCTAGTCTGACTTTTTAGGCAGTCATATAGCGGACTGAATCATAATTACTGAATTAGCGGACTGAAAAAAAACCTATATAGTTTTTTTTCTTCTTAAATCATAAAATCAAAAAATAGTCTTATTATTAGAATAGAAATTAGCATAATGAATATGTATGTATTTTATTGATATGTATGAATATGTACTGTATTTTTTATTGATGGAAATAAATATTATTATTATTATTATTATTATTATTATGGTGTTATTATTTGTTAGCTGTGTTTACTCCACTGCTCAGTTTTCTGTTAATAATAATAATTAAGAATTTAAGGAATAAAATAAGCAATTAAATACAAAAATATTCCAAATTTTTATACTCCAATTCCATCAAATATTATGTCCATCATAAAGATCATTATATTTTGAGAGACAATGTCTCCGAATTTGAGAGATAATTAAAATTCAGTGACATATTGCATCAGAAAATGCTTCATTATAATGAATGTTTTGTGAATTCATTGTGTAATGGATATACCGTTCTACATTATTAAGGTAGTTTTTTGTCGGTGTTTACGTTCTAATTAAGCTATACAGCTATACAAGGATTTTAATAAATATTATATTTTACTGTTATTTTTACCAAATTAAAAAAATAAAAAAAGTTAAAATTAATACGTAAATAGTTAATAATAACATGTTATAAAAATTTGTGTTATGAAAAGTTGACGGAAGTGCATTGTACTGAAATATTTTCTGCTGAAAAACAGACTAGTTTTAAATAAAATTTATTAATAACATACAAAAAGTTGTGTTTTTCATAAATTATTATACTAGATAAAATCTTCATAACATATTTCACCGAATAATTCATGCATAATGACATAAATATCCACGAAATTATCAAAATTAATATTTTTTTATAAACCTTGAATATTTCAATGTCTAATATATGCATTTTAAAAACACAAATGTAAGACTAAAACTGAATATTTAAAAACAGCTGATATTGATAAATTTGTTTTGTATCTCACTTTGTATCTCATTCAATGTTATACTGACTTAGACTACTTTGCGAGGTTTTAATAATACTATGTAA
The DNA here is from genome assembly GCA_018340805.1 of Microvelia longipes. Classification (NCBI taxonomy): domain Eukaryota; kingdom Metazoa; phylum Arthropoda; class Insecta; order Hemiptera; family Veliidae; genus Microvelia; species Microvelia longipes. The sequence goes on from JACMZG010001908.1 coordinate 36,495,652, forward strand.
GCCTAATAGCACTGTTTAGGGTATAAAATCATTTTATCTCCAGGCTGACTATAATATGAAGTTTAATTAATAAATATGAAGGAGTAAATGAGCACTTTTCACTCCCTTATAAAGTGACTTTTTCTTCCTTTGGGACGAAAGGTAACTTTTCTCTCTCGGGATAAAAGTGTGTTCTATATGATTGGACTTAGAACCCCTACATCTTATGTAGTAGTAGTAGAAAATACCCTACATCTTATAAGAGAGGGTATTTTTTAGGTGTGGCTACAACTAAATTTATGAGGGGGCCGACCAAGTTAATTTTAACATTTTTTGTAGAGGACGTCATTTTTTATAGAAATTTATTGGCTCAAAACCAGTTCAGGCCAAAAGAAGTTGTTTGGAGCAATGCTTTTTTGGGGAGGGTGGAGTGGAACCACTAAAATTTAAAAGGGTAACCGGGCCAAAAAAATGAACAACAAAACAAATGAAAGTATAAATATAACAGTCATTGAATTACGTTAAAGTCTGGAGACAGTTTTGTGTGAACCTAAGGAGTTAAATTATATTTTTTCATTCGTAAGTAACTCCCTTGGCTTCGCCTTAGGAGTTAACCGTATTGATTCCTCGGCTTTTGCCTTAGGAACCAACTTACTGTTCAGGTAAAATAATGTAACCGTCTTTATTCCCTTGATACATAAATAACTATTATTTTGTAATACTATAAAGAAATTTAACGAAAAAAAATTATGTTGTAATTTATTTATTTGTTTATAATTCAAATATAAATTGGTATTTTCCAAATAGTACCCTGAGTATATAAACAACACCTAATTCGTTTTTCTACCGATAGGCCTCAATTACTCTTAGAAGATCCGGGTTTTAGGTATAATACCATCCCCCTAGCACTGTAGATAGCATTATAGCCGTAACCCGGCTCTGATGCTTAGAGTGATAAAAGCTTATTAATTGAGAGCCGAAGTTGGTTTTGTGATTGTAGACAATTCCACGGCCCTCAATGTAGGTTTAAGAGCATTTAAAAATCTCATCTAAAACGGACACGCATTAATTTATTAGTTTTATTGTAAATTTTTAAAACAAATAACTTAATTTGTTCTTGTGTATTTCTCATACGATACAATGGCATATTATTTAAAGGAGGCCTTGTTATTTTTGTACCATTTAGTGCTATGTATTTAAAAAAAAGAAAAGCAATATAAAAACTTAACAAAATAATAAAGTGGCAAAAAAGTGATTTTTCCAACGTAGAAAGTTTAAGTGTTGGGAGAAAAAATAAAATAAAAAATTGTCTCGGCAAATTGGCTAAAAAAATTGTTTCCACCGCTTCCTTCCAAAAAAAGAAAAAGGTTACTTTATTGAAAGAAGATATAAACTGAAATTGGTAAAAAAGTAAAGAATAAAATAGACTAAACGATAAAGTAACAAAAAGATTGAATGGGACTTAGGGAAAAAGAATTGATTGTTTAAAGAGATATATTGAGACAAATTGGAAGAATACGACGTAAAAACTAGATTTTCCTGGAAACAAGTATACTTATAGAAATAGACCATTACAGCGTATTATGGCAGTGTTGACAAGCTAGTATGACGAGTTTTGGAACATTTTTAGCGAGAATGAAAAAGTGATAAATCAGTTTCTTTAAATGATAAGGAAGAATGACGTAGATGTGAAAAACAATAAAGAAAACACTTCCATGAAAAATAGGGAAGGTAAACAGCAATTAATAATTGTTTACTTATTCTTTAACTATGTATAATTTATTTATTTTAAATTATTTATATAAGGCAATTTTACACTTACATTACATACATTTCACATCCATGTAATTGAATAATATTATTCAATTACATTGATTATATAATAATAATAATTATTACATAATAATATTATATTATGTTACAAGAATGTGAAAAAGGTCTTTTTTACCGTGGTGAACAAAGCGTGACAGTAAAAAAAACCAAGATAAAAAAGCGATTCCTATTCGTGTAGCATATGCTATATTTTTCAGGCTTAGTAATAGTAAACTTTTTAAAATAAAAACAGTATAATGTGCAAAAATTTGCCGCTAAACTTCTTTCGATCGCCTCGTTGGCCAAAAGTTTCAATTCTGGCGGCGTATTTTCAATGTCTGAATCACTATCCATGATTATTACACACTTGTTATTAAATAATGAATAACTCACTTTCTAAAAATAACAAAACTTTGTTAACAAACACGTTCCATTATTTATTTGAAAAATGGGGTATGGGGTACCTCGGAACCGTTTATCATAAAAATCGGTTTCAAACCTGTTTCGAACTCGCTTCGCTCGTCCTCAGAAATATTTTTATATTTTTTAAAAAACGAAAAGTCATTCAATAAAATTAAACTAATGCTGATAATGAGATGGAACATAGCACATATGTTAGTCTTAGACATAGACATAGTCACATGCGTGCCTAATCGCAATCCAATAGCTTCATTTTTTCGTTTTTTATGAGTTTTCGAAAATTTTATGAGTCATTATTGCGGGTTAATGACGTCATAAAAAATATTTTCCGAATAGCACAAATTTAGCGGTAGACTATTCAATTCTATAGCATAAATACACTGCGGGTGCTATGATGATAACAGACGCATACACTCAACATTGAGAATTGGATAATTCGGTTTCATCCCGGTTTCGGATTTTTTTGCGAACACAATACTTTTCCTATATACCTGCGGTATAAATGAGAAAAAGTAAAAAGTAATAAAAACAAGAAAGGTAGGTTATAACCTTTTAGTAACTACTATCGCCCACTTTAGTGGACATTTAAAGAACAAGTTTTTTACAGTCGCCGACAGTAAAAAACTACTAAACTATCGTAGACGGCGAATTTCTTGCCCGGCATTCAAAATTGCTCTCACAATTTGTGTTACATAAATGCATACAATAAATTTTCAAATGCAGCTGATCGCCGAGTTTATTAACTCTGTAGAGTGCTATTTTTCATGTGGCACATTTTTTATTAATGCAAAATAAAACAGAAATTATGGTATTCTGTGCCATTTTAGGATTTCTCAATACAGCTCGAAGAGCTACTATGTGCTATTTTCCAAATAATCACATAAAAATTTGTAAAAAAATATGAAGGAGTCACTTGTGTTTCCATTTTCCACCGCTATTTTGAGGGGACAAGCGCTAGTAGAGTGTCAAAGGTAGAAGAGGAGGGAAGTCGACAATCTTGCCGTATAGGGTTATCTGTACTCGTAACATTATTTTAACTAAAAGAAATACAAAATTTAATTAAAATATAAATTTGCAACAAAAAATTACATACTGTGACTTGGAATTGAACCATCATCCAAATACCACCTCAACCCTTGTCTACTCAACCAGAAGGAAGGTGAAACACTATTTATTATATTACCTATTTATTATTACCTATTTATTATATTATATTAGGGAGAAAATTTGCACTTTTCTCCCTTTAAAAGAGGATAAAAGGTGTACTTTTCTCCCTATAAAAGATGAGAAAATGTATTATTTATTTTCTTTTTGAACTAAAACCATTTTTCATAAAAAAAGCAATATTTTAGTGTAACTCCTTCTATTCGAGAAAAAGAAGGAACAATGTTAATGCACATTACATTTATTAATAGCTATTAAAATTACCATGAATTGCATTAAAAGTTAGATTATTTAAACAACAATTAATTTACGGTATTAGTAAGAGATTACGAATACTTTTTAAAACTGAACACTAGGAAATACTATAAAACTTCCCAATTAATTAACCCATATTATCAGATTAGTGAAAAAAAAACATTTTAATACAAACTGATATACAGTTTGATTAGTGAAGTTTGGTTATATATAAGTTCATGGCCTTACAAAGCTTTGTGTTGGATGTCTATGTCATGGTCACTCGTTATATTACTCGAGAACCAAGAGTTCAGGTTCAGTTCCGACTCTGTTCCGGCATTAAACTCAGTTAATTGTGTTAGTTTGTATAGTTGCTTTCGGAAGAATCTAATAAAATAGATGATATACTATAACCAATAAAAAACAGTGAAAATTTTAAAGTTTAAACTTTACGACCAAATAAAACTTATTTTATTTGACGATTCAAAGCAGGCTTAATGTGATTTAAAATAAAAACTCTATTTCATTAGTTTAATATAATAAATAAACTTAAAATTACATATTCGACCTAATTATTTAAATACTTAAATATATTTAATTTAATATAATTAAACGTAGTACAAATATTTGAGATTTAACTATTAAAATTAATAAAAATAGCATTTACAATTTGAAATAATTCATAAAAAATATTATTGCACACATTCTACTGCTTTTAAGATATTTTATGAAGACACAAATCAACTCAAGATGTGTTAAATTATTATTTTTAATAAATTTAATAAATTTATTTATCGTGCAATAATTTATTTACATCTTCAATGTTAAAAAAGTTTTATTAATATTTTTTTACTGAGCATTTTGATGACTAATTTAACATTGATAAATAAACTATTAATTAATTAAATATCATCAATAATGGTTGTGATTTTTTCCTCATATTATCTTGAACGTAAGTATTTTACAAATTAGTTATGAAAGTGATTTATCTAAACTATTTTAATCAAACAGAATATTTCCCAGAATTCTCAAAACTTAAGTGCGATAAGACATTTTTTGTTCGAATTTTGTTTTAAAGTACAAACATTAGACCACAGCATTTTTGTGATTTTATGAGTAAATACTAAAATGATTTATGTGACAACAGTGTTTTAATACGTAAGCAAATTTATGTTTTTCCACAAAAGCACTAAATTAGTAAGTGTAGTTAGAAATTGTTCGTAGAAATACCAAGAAAACACAAAGAATTTGATAATATATAAAGGTTTTTCATATTGACATTCTGATCTTTTAAAACCATACGGTCAGATAATAGTATGAACATAGAACAAACAATTATATTTAAAATAAATAAAATAATTACAATGTTTATTTAAAATATACATAAAGTTTAGTAGTTGGATAGATTAATTAATTGCAAATACATTGTTTAAAATAAAATTATAAATACTTTAGTAAAATAATAAGTAAATTAAAGATTATTGACTTAATCATATATTAACTTAAAGTGCTCTAATAATATTTGAAGTGATAATCATGTCATGAACTTGAACTTGTAAGTGCTGAGTATATATTTACGAACACGAAATCTTACTCTATGTAAATTTATTTCCTTTTTTCTCGTATGTAAAAATATTTTTACAGAGTAAATTATATTTTTACAACATAGTTTAATTGCTGCGTTTTTAACACAGTGTTAATAAATAAAATGACATCTGTAAAATCTTTTATATTAAAAATTACTGTTTGTTAATTGTTACTTTTTAATTAATATTAACTATTAAAATCGGATATAATCATCAACTGGAGGTAATTTACTTGGTAATTATTGAAACTGATTAATTAGAATAACAATAACAATGCTATAAATATAAAAATAATATATATATATATATATTATATATATATATATATATATATAATATATAATATATAAATATATATATATTTATTTATAAACAAATAGTATATTTTGTTAAAATAATAAAATCGGGTACAGGGTATCTCGGAAATTTCATTACGATATCAGATTCGCTACGCTCATTCTTACCACTTCAAAATCGCTTCGCTCGTCCTTAGAATATAGAAATAATCTAATTCATATTTTAACTTGCTTTACTTGCCCTAAGACAGTAAACACATTCGTGTTATTTACAACGGTTACCCACCCACATATAGACCCCGCTTGATGATGCTTAACATTAATGATCCAACAAAAACCTTATATATATATACTAGCGGAATCAAAACGAAACGAGTATACTTTTATCGATTTAACTAGTTTTATTTGATTTAGCACTACTAGAAACATTAAAAATGATAATTATCATAAAATTATATTAAATTTGCACACCATGTCTTAAGAATTATAAAGTATTATAAATATTATTTATACAGTTTTTTACACTGAGTTATGATTTATCATTAATTTTAACAGTATTGAATGACTTCATAACAGAGAATGTCTTATGAATGAAATGTCTTATAACTTAAAAGGGCCATATTTTTCCCTTTAACTTAATTTTGAATCTAATAAAACCAGTTAATAAAACCAGAAAAACAAAATAAACAGGTTAAGTAACTAGGAAATCTATAAATTGGAATAATTTTAATAGCGACAATCAGAGTTTCTTAAGTGCATATTGTACAAAAATGTTATTATAGATAGTTTTTTTGTGATCATCCAAGCTACCTCGTCATCAATTACACTTCTGCGCCTAAATGCCTTGAACTTTATCGGGAAAATTATAATTTAAATAAATTTTTGATTTAGTTTGATAACAAACTTGATTTTAATAACAGTCAACTTCATGGCTAAGAATTAAATTCTACGAAAATGAGTGAAGGATTTTGTCAGGAAATGCCTAAAGGTAAATTATGAATCTATCTTAACCAAATTATCTACTCCGATATCTATCTTGATGCTGTCATAACCGGAAGACTTAAAACTTAACATAATTACTATATTTTAATAATAAAATAAAAAGCCTAAGCTATATTTCAATTTTTACGTTTTCTCATTTATACCGTAGGTAAAGTATTGTGTTTGCAAAAAAATCTAAAACCGAGATGAAAACAGAATTATGCGTTTCAAGGCCTTTTGAAAGTTTTTCGCAAAGTTGTTTGTCTGTATATATATGTGTGTGTGTATGCGTCTGTTATCATCATAGCGCCCAGTGTATTTATGCTAGAGAGTTGAAATTTAGTACAAAACTCAGTCTACCGCTGTAGTTATTTTTGTTTATGACGTCATTAAGCCGCAATAATGATTTAACAAAATTTCGAAGGATCATAAAACACGAATAATTATGCGCTCTGATTGAAAGTTGGTTCTTATTCATGAAGCCAGTATAAGACTGACATATGTGCTAAGTTTCATCTCATTATCAGCACTAGTTCAATTTTTATAGAATGAGTTGTATACATTTTTTAAAAATTATTAAAAATCGGACAATATTCCAATTTATTTGAAATTTGGTACAAATGTACCCATTGACGTAATAAACAAGTGCACTAAGTTTCGTTATAATAAAACTAGTCTATCTATGATTTTTGGGGGATCATAAAAGTTTAGCAGCATCGAGCGCGTAAAGTGCTTGGATAAATGGCCTCTGGGAATGTAACGAATGTATTTACTATCTAAGGACGAGCGATGCGAGTCCGAAGACGTGTTGCAGTATAAATTTAATTAATTTTATTTCTCAAGACAAGCGAAGCGAGTTCGAAGCTGGGATGATGAGCGAAGCTAATCCGATGTAATGAGAAAAAGTTCCGATTTTTAATATTTCTAATATTACTTTAAAAAAGTTATTACTACTTATCTTGCTTCTAACTCCTTTGCTCGTCAATAAACTTCACAATAAAAACCTTTATTTAAATAATTACATTATAAAAGGCAACACTCTTATCTTAAGTAATAATAATAAGTACAGCTTAATAACCTTTTTTTAAGTAATAAACCCTAAAAGTAAGATGTGCCTTTTTCATTTATAGTTTAAATTAGTTCACTTTTTCTATAGATAATTAATTACTTAAAACAATATCAGAGAGAAAAGTTTTACTTCAATATTTTTAAATAAACAACAGAACTTTCAAACATTGTTTTATTGAAAAATTTGAATATTATTTTTTTGAAATATTTAGGTTTAAAGTATTAAGTAAAGGCAGCTCAAGCAAACTCATTCTTTACAAGTTTTAAAAAGATATTAATATTACTATTACTTGCTATTTATTTATTTTGAAATTAAGATATTAAAACCAATTCTAGTGATGAGGTTTGCAAGCCGTGCGGATTTTTCAAAGAATATTTGCATATTTATCCTATAGATTATACAGACATTCCACGGGGTAGCATTATTTGCACTCATTTGAGTATCAGTCTATGCTAATTTTTAGCTCTAAATTAAAAAAAGTCAAGAAATTAAATAAATTTGAAACTACTGCGAAGGCAATAAAGTATGTACAGAAAACTTAAGCAAGCGATTGATAAGCAAGAAAAACAAGCAGACCTTATTTTGAAGTTATTAACTTATATACTGTAAATAGGACGCGATCAAAATTAGCACCGGTACCAAGATTGGGTCTTAGGAAACCCTGGCATTTAGTGTTTGAGTAGTCGAATTAACTCCTAACCGGCTTTATTCGATTCAGCGCCCCAAAATACATGGCAAAGGACACCCAACTATAAATTTATGTTTCCGACCGTATTTTAAGTTTTTCTGTAATTTACCACAGTTATTTGACTTTTTTGTCCCATTGAGTGATCGTACCGACTTTGCACCAGTTTCATTCGATTAAGAAACATTTAAAACGACACCCTACTCGACGTTCCTTTATTATGACCGTTTATAGGTTTCCGGGAACTAATACTGATAATGAAATATATATATATATATATATATATATATATATATATATATATATATATATATATATATATATATATTTGATCAGAGTTACCTAATCTTCGAGAATACGCTAAAAACGTAAACCTTGTCTAAGGTTTGCACCACAAATGTGAATAAGTCAACAAGACCTAAACCAGATATATGGATGTTGTTAAAATATTTTTAAATTAATTATGTCCAATGTCATTTTTAAATGACATTGAAGTGTTCCATTTTTGAAATTTATTTTTAGCTTGCTTCGCTAGGCAACATAAAATTTCCTCCAACAACAAAGAATTACGTGTTGCATAATCAACTACGTTTTTACAAATAGCAATAAAGGTGCAACATTTTAGGTACACGCGTTACAGTCATTCATTGAAGAATAATAAAAGGCCTTCAAACTATTTAATAAAAACTCTTATAGCTATTAGCACCCATTGGTTATTATTTCTTTTTAAAAATGGGATAAAAGGATAAATAGGTATCTTTGTTTATGTAAATTGTTTATTAGGTTCATAATTACTTCAATTTACTTTGCTAAAACACGAGAGCGTAATGCTTATGAAAAACAATTTTGTGTCATTGCGTATTGTCTTTTAATGTAAAAAACGTGATTAAACGATCGTGATTTCAGTAGAATAGTGTTACATAGAAATGGCAGAGTCAAATTAGATTTGTATGGACTTTATTTTGTTTTTAAATTTAAATCAATTTAAAGCCGCAATGTGATCATGTTACATTAAAAATTGACTTAAACAAAACTTTAATGATGTCATATCAAATACTCATAAAAAGAAATCAAATATATTATTTCAATTGAAATACTCGTGACATTAACACGTGAATAAATAATTGTTTTGAAAAAGACTTTTGGTATGAGAATCATGTAAATGACCTTATGTCGTTGGGGTAACAAAGAGAGGGGGGGAAGGAAAGGTTGTTTTTTCTAAATTTGTTTCAGAGATCTTAAACAAATTATTTAAGATCTATCACTATTGATAAGTGAGAGATCTCACTTATATATATACACACACACACAAATATATATATATATATATATATATATATATATATATATATATATATATATATATATATATATATATATATATATATATATATATATATATATATATACTATGGATATGTAAAATAACATCCGTGCAATATATTTCGTTTAAATTTGAAACCCTAGTATATTAGAATGAAAACTAGCCTAACCAAAGTCAATCTGATTAATACTTTATTACAAAAAAACTTAATTTTCATATTCAAGAGTCACTGTCAGGGACAACGTTAATTAAAATAATTAAATAACTAACTGTTATCATTATTTAATTTAAAACTTAATAAACTTAAATCAATATTTTTTTCTGATAAGGGTAATAAACATTCTATTAATTAGTCCAATTAAAACTTTGATTTTCTAATAGTTGAAATTAAGTTACAGCTGTTCAAGGTTGGATACCTTAAATACTTGGGGATTTTATCTAATTAACAATTATTTTTGTTTATTTAATTTACATATTTTCTAACAATATCTGATTTTAATCAATAATTATCATCGTGAAATACAAGGCACACTCTCATAATTGATTATTAAAGTTCTGCTTTCTCCAACTAACGAGTAAAATAAATAATGTCTCTTAAAAGCACAAAATAAATAATAGAACTATTCTTGTGCATCTTGTAATCATGCTTTGATACAACAATACAACAGTTCTTTTTAAGAATAATGACATAAAACCTAAGTTTTTATAATTATATCAAACTTATTATTAATTGGAAAAAATCAGGTACGGTACCCCGTACCCGATTTTTATGCTACGCTCATCCTCCCTACTTCGGACTCACTTCGCTCGTCCTCAAAATATACAAGTTGTTAAATTTATACCACAACACATCTTCGGACTCACTCCGCAAGTCCTCAGATTCATTGGTTTCATCCCAGCTGTTACCCATCCAGGCACTGACCACGGTCGATGCAGTTTTACTTTTATAATCCAACAATAATCATGAATATACTTATCGTATTAAAACGAATATTACTTGTACCTAATTATAACGTTAAGGCATACACGTGTACCAACTTTCAACTCAATTAGATCATTTTTATAAAGACTGCAGTCCTTTATAAATAATATTAATTTATTTAATAACCTTCACATATAATAATCTTCACAACGTTTCATTGAGCGAAGCTCAACATCTTCAGGTAAAATTAAATTAAACTAAAATTGTAATGTAATTTTTTTTTTTTATAAACGAAATATAAAATTTAAATTAATTTAGAAAATGAAAGAAAATGTCAGTAAACCAAAATATTAAGGAGGCAGGGACAAAGTATTAAGATAACGGTGATTTGGAGGCACTGTATTTTTTGGGGGTCTTTATAAATTTAAAATATTTGAATAAATGGTATTTAAATTGTTAGTATCCCGTTTTTTATTCATGGTGTTGGGGTCAGTTTTGATGTAAAGACTTTCCAAAATGCGTCGTTTGTTCAAATGTTTTTCAGAATGTAGTCCGAAAAAAAAACAAAAAAAATCAAAATAAAAAAAATGTAAATATAATTTTCTAAATTAATTTAAATTTTATACTTCGTTTATAAATTTTTTTTACATTACAATTTTAGTTTCATTTGATTTCACCTGTAGATGTGGAGCTTCGCTCAATGAAACGTTGTTATTATATGTGAAGGTTATTAAATAAATTAATATTTATAAAGGACTGCAGTCTTCAAGAAATTTAAATTTTTCCGTGCTTTATGATTTTTCGAAATTAACGCAGTCATTATTACGGTTAAATGACGTAATAAAAAAATATGAAACACACACTCACACACACACATACAGACAGACAACTTTGTGAAAACTACTCAGAAGGCCTTGAGAACACCTGAAAGGGAAAATTTAAGGGTTTCGGATTTTTGTCAACAAAATACTTTTACTATATACCAACAGTATAAAGGAGGAAAAGTAAAAATATAAAATTATATTTCATTTCATCTTCATCAAAATACAAATATTTTGATGAAGACAGAAGATATTTTAAGTTGATAACTATTAAGACACCAGACAAGGCTTTGACCATTTTGGCTTGGATAGGACAATAGTTTTGAATCTCTCATGACGAATCGTTAAATTTAGCACGTCTAATTAAAATGTCACTAAAAAATATCAATACACACTATTCATAAAACACAATTAACACTACTCGTTTTGTGATAATTTATTTTGTATAAAGAACTTCTCTCAATGCCTTTATAATAACACATTAAAAACTGGAGTATGGCAGGTTACTGTCCTATTCTATTGTTATAATGGCTTTAATTCAAATCAAATTGAATTCAGAAAATGTGAAAATAATTCATAAAATTCTATGTAAATATTGCATCAAATATGAGATTATTATTACAAGGGTATTCTCTGTTGAGTTTATTTATTTAAAATGCGCAGTAATGCCTCTACATTTTATATCATTATATTTAATACTTCTGTTATTTCATATTGAATTTTGCTAACGATTAAGCTAAATAACAGATAAATATTATTTAAATGATGAGATAAAGCAATTATTAAAAGAAATTGTTTCAACTTGATAAGAGAAAATTGAACCAACGTTAATTTTATGCAGTTCTTTCTTATTTTCGAAACTAATTATAGACATATAATATTGAAATAAAATTATTACAATTTTGTGAATTAACTGAAGTCGCGGAAATTATAGAAACATTATATGTGTTTATTGGGTAAATACAGTAACAGTGCAGTTTGATGCCTCATACTTCCTGGCTATATCTCTAATCAAGTTATTAAATAGCAAACTTAGTTTGTAAAAATCAATGTCATAAATTAAATTTGACATTTCAACACTACAGCACCTGGTAACCCCTGTTTATATAATGACTTTTTAGTCAAGTCACACTTTAAATTATAGTCAAAAATATTTTAGTGTTTACACTTTAATCAATTTCCTTGAGTAAAGTCATCATAATTATTAAATATTTTAATATGGTCTTACCTTTGAAATAACAGGAAGTAACTAATTAATAAAATTAATTAAAATTCTTTGATAATTTAATGATATAATTTATTCGCTTTGGTAACCCAATTAATTTTTTAAAACATTTTTCAGGGCTTGTGCAAACGATATTCATACTTTTTCTCATTTATACCGTCAGTATATAAGAAAATTATTGAGTTTGCACAAGAAATGAAAACCGGAGTGTCCCTGAAGTTATTAGTTTCAGGTGTTTTAACACGTCATAAGTGGTTCTTACAAAGTTTTCTTTCTGTATATGCGTGTGTGTGCGTATGTGTGTGTCTGTTATCATCGTAGCTCCCAGTGTATTTATGCCGCAGAGATTTGAAACTTCGCACAAAAATCACAGCTCTATCGGTGTAGAAGTGCTATTCAGGAAATATTGTTATATGTTTTTTCGGGGTTCTTAACCCGCAATAATGACTCAAAAATAATAAAATTGGAAGAATTGGCACGCATGTAGCTATGTACATAACACACACATTCAGACAGACTACTATGTAAAAACTTTGTAACTTTGTAAAAACCACTTAGGTCTTAACAACACTTAAAATTAATAATTTAGGTGAAATCCCTTGAATTCTTAGCGAATTTCCTTTGGAAATTTGCCTAATGGGACAGGCGTCATGGCGGAATTTGAACCTCGGACCAGGACACAAATCCGTTTTAGAGGTCCCTAATGACGAAAAAATACGTTTCGCGAGACTTTATATATATATATATATACATATGTATTTCAAGACACTTTCTTGTAAACACACTTTCTTGTAATTCGGTGTTCTTGTAATTACAATTTCTTGTTCTTGTAATTAAGGGTTAATATTTTTGCCGCGAAAAAGGTCGATAGTTAAGTTTTTTGAGACGTTGAATCGAATGAAACCGGTCCGAAGTCGATACGACCACTCTAAGTGACCTAAAAGTCGAAATAACCATTGTAAATGACCAAAAACCAAAATTTAGGTCGATAAAAAATAAATTTCGAGTAGGGTGTCGTTTTCTATGTAATTTTGGGCGCTGAATCGAATGAAACCAGTCCGAAGTCGATACGACCACTTTAAGTTACCAAATAGGCTAAAAACCCACAAAAGTTATAGAAAACCAAAATTACGGTCGTTGAAAATTAAATTTCAAGTAGGGTGTCGTTTTCGATGTTTATTGGGCCTCTGAGTTGAATGCCAGTGGTCCGGAGTTATAATACGACCACTCAAACTCAGGGTACCTGGGTTCACATCCTGGAAGGGTCGATAATGTTTTTGTTACTTAATATAAGTTTACAACTAGAAAATAATTCCGGCGCGGTGGTCCGCTGTCGGGTGAATTTCATTTAGAATGCGTGTTTCCGTGCTAAACAACCCATTTCTTGCTTATGCAAGAACCATGCCCATTGCGTGGTTCCGGTTCATGCTTTAGAACCTAAGCAGTTACTCAATTGTCAAGCACTGCTCGTAACTCATTTTGTCTGTATTTTCCAAAGGAAATGCGCTAAACCTTTAAAGATAACTGACTAAGCTTAAAGATAAGTAACTAAGCTTTAAACTAGTGCAAATAATAGTGCGTACTTCTAATTTTAAAGGCATAGTTTTGTACAACCAACTGGATAATTATACGCATTTCCTTTGGGAAATACAGACAAAATGAGTTACGAGCAGTGCTTGACAATTGTGTAACTGCTTAGGTTCTAAAGCATGAACCTGAACCACGCAAAGGGCATGGTTCTTGCATAAGCAAGAAATGGGTTGTTTAGCACGGAAACACGCATTCTAAATGAAATTTGCCCGACAGCGGACCACCGCGCCGGAATTATTTATTTAGTAGTTGTAAACTTATATAATGTAAAAAGCACAGAAACACGCATCCAAAGGAAATTCGCCCGACATGTGGACCACCACGCCAGATTTTTTTGCAAACACAATACCTTTTCAATGTACCTACGGCATAAATGAGAAATATTAAAATAATTTTAAAATGTATGGGTTAATTTCAATGCTTAATTGAATAATAACGATATAGTTCATTAATGTATTCTTCAAAAGTAAAAATTTGACTTATTTTACAGAATTTGAATTCTTCCCCTCACTACTCAGCTCTAATTGCCCTAAAAATCGCGATTTTTAGAGCAATCTCTGACTTAATAATTTTACTAGTAGGTGTCGCATTGTAAAACATTAAAAATACACTACAAGTCTTATAAATGAATTTTAGCTAAGGAAATTCACTTATAAACAAAGGTCAGTTTCTCGTAACGGAACTAGACCATACTAAAAAAAAATTGGCAGACTGTACACGACCGTATATATGGTCATGAGGGTTAGGGATTAAAAAGGATTACGTATAGGAACTCAGCTATGCTCGCACTAATATGTATGGTTAACAAAAAAAAGAATTTACATTTAATTATCAGTATTACTTCCGGTTTTATTTTTTGACTAATACATTTGAAAATTCGCTTATATCATGGCAGTATGCCATTTATATAAACTATTAATATGAAAAACTGATATAGGAAAACCACTATGCTATATAGCGAAGCGGCCCCCTGTGCTAACGCCGTAGGCCTATTTTAACTTCTTGATCGGTCTTTAAGTATAGTTATTTTACTTGGCAAAAGCTTAATAATCTCAGGAAACAAAAACATTTCGAGAAAAAACGTAGAAAGTTCATTGCTAGGAAAAGTTTCAAGGTAAATAGCATCCAAATTTCAATTTAATTATTGAATCTTTCTCTAATAACACGATTTCATAAGATAGCGTTTCCCAGAATTAGTTTACAAAAAAATATATAGCAATAAATAGCAAATACACTTTACAGTATAGCTTTAAAATCCGCTATAGTAAAGAGAATAAGGAAGTTCGCTTAAATAAAATCATACGTAACTAGATAAATTAATTATTCATAAATAAACATCAAACTTACATATTTTTGTAAATTTTAATAGATTCTTTCTATAGATATACTATACAAATAATTATTACAAATAAAATATGATACGATTAATTAATAGCTCAATAAAAAGAGGGAGAGACACAATCGTGCGTAACTTTATGATAAAAACTTTAATAATTATTCTGTAAATTTTTATAGACTATAAAATAGTCAAACCTTACTTTTCATAAATATAATGATAATAAAAGTGTTTGTTCAATATGGTTTAAATTTTTACAAAATCTAGTT
Organism: Microvelia longipes; assembly: GCA_018340805.1. NCBI lineage: Eukaryota > Metazoa > Arthropoda > Insecta > Hemiptera > Veliidae > Microvelia > Microvelia longipes. The sequence goes on from JACMZG010001908.1 coordinate 36,511,365, forward strand.
AAGTTTCTGTGAAGATACGGATTTTTATTGTGTTTAGTTTATAAATTTTAATAATAATTTTAATTTTCATAAAGTATACTGAAAAATTTGTTTATTTATAAAAGAAAAAAATTCACTAATTTAAAATTTGTAATAAAGTTTTTTTTTTTCGTGCGAATGTTTTAATTCAGGTAATCAAAAAGTTTATTAATTTATTAACACCTGATCACACAATTTTAAATTTTAAAGAATCGAATTGGAGTTTTAGGGAATTTTAATAATGAAAATGAGTATACATACTCCTTGTCATGCGAGGCTTTTCCAGCGATAGTGAGTTTTGCCATTTTATGAGTGTAAATTAAAATTGCATAAAATATGTTTACAAAATATTTAGTCACATTAAATATCTACAATTCACACATCTCTAAAATTGAAACAATTCGTTTTCGTGCCCAGGTTGGTTTTAACTCCGGTTCATTATAAAAATTTACTAATTTAGATAAACCTCAGCAAAACTTAACCGATAAAGTATCAAATTCTGTAAAGCTGTTTGGCCAATAGCGAATTTACAAGAAAAGTGCAAATAAAGCAATTCATTCTTCCATGTACGGATTTCAGATACGTTACAACGTTACTGTTACAAATGTTTTTCATCTTTTGGTTTCCATTAGGGCCAAAACGTGGACTTTTCGGAATATAGCTATAATTTTTTTTCTTATAGCAATACTTCCTCAGTTCTTATAGGTGATTAGGAAGCAACGGAGGAATAATAAGTAAGTGAATGTAAAAATCAAAAATGACTCAGCTTATTTTAGCAGATTTTAAAATAAACATTTAACTAATCCTTCCAGAAACAAGAGTATCGAGAAAATATTCTTAATATTCAATCACCTTAATCGCTTAAATCTTACGATGTATCGCTATTAAAAAAATAATAAATGATCCCTGACACTACAAATAAGGGTTACAAAGACTTCTGATGTTACAAAAAAGAAGAAAATTTCATGCTGCAAAGAAAATAGTTTAAAAAAACATACCTAAGACAGTTAAAACTTATAAGCTTTATAGAATAGGCATTTAATATATCTGTTTTTGGATATCTAAGCAAAAATCAAAGAATAACACTATCACCCTATAAAAGTTTAGCAAAATGAGTCAAAGGAACCTTTAAATAAGCCAATACACGGGTCCCTAAACATGTTTTAATGCAAAACATCAAATCATTACCGATATAAGCTAAATGCTTTAGTAACTCATTATTTTATGCTGCGAAACGGTCGTCACAAAATAAAATAATCAAGAACTCATAAAAACAAAACAATAAAAAGATTATTTTGCATCAATGAATTTTCGAAATCCTAGCTAGCCCATAATTGCTTGTTAATGACGTCATAAAACATCAATTTCCGAATATCACAACTAGACTAAAACATTGATTTATACAAAGTTTTTAACTCTTAAGCATAAATACACTGGAAGCTTCGATGAAAACAGACACACACACCACTTTAGTTACGTGAAAACCACTCATAAGGTCTTAAAAACAATTGAAAATGATAATTTATGTAAAATCTCAGTTTCGAATATTAGTACAAACCCAACACTTTTTCTTTATACCTACAGTATTAATGAGGAAAAGTAAAAAACATTATCAAGAGTTCACAAATAAGCTTATTTCATGATCTCACATCGACTTCTTCGATGCGAACATAGACACAAGCCTGATACATTGAGTACAAAAAATTATCATGTTACCCAATATTTTGTTACGATAAGATTACTGCTAGTATGTTCCTAAATGTTTATTAAACTCAATACATTTAAAAATGAAATACACGTAAGATTACCCTATCTTGTCCATTTGTTTAAAAATTAAAATGCTTTTATATATTTTTACATACATCCATGCAGAAACGTTTTTACACCATTTTACCATTACCATTAGACCATTTCGCAAAAAAAGAATGAGAGAGATAAAAAAGTAAAAACGAAAAAAAAATTATTGTAGATAGGAATCCTAAACTAAGGGAATAAAATGTGGAATTTTTCTGTTTTCCTGCTCGCTAAAAATTCTTTTTGAACAACAGTTTTACTGAGTTGCTTAATGAATTTTCACATTCTACAGCAGTTTTGTTTAAATAAAAACGTTTTAGTAAAAGCACTATTTTTCAACACACTATAAATCATTTTAGAAGTTTAAAACTATTTTTAACACAATACCACAAATAGGTTTATTGAGTTCTTAATATAGGAAAAACTGTTAATAACTACAGTAACATAAGTAACTTTTTTTTAACTGTACAACAAAATTATATAATTAAGTTAGAGGTTAATACATCTTTAAAGTTAATATATTCACCTTTACACTAAGCATTAGTTTGTAGTTGGTATCACTGATTTGATTAATAAATCCTACCATAACATTTAGTTTAGATTGTTTCTGTTGATTTTAACCTAACAAAACAGAACAAGGGGCATCTATTTGTTGTTGTATTGGTTTCTGGGGAAACCTAGACATGTTTATTATAGGTTTTGATAGTTTTACACTTAAAATAGTATGATCTTTTAATTACAATAAGTTGCAAAATCCAGAATTACACATCCTTACATATTCAGTTTATAAAACAACAAAAAGGAAACACGAAACAACAATTTTGTTGAAGTCTTGATAGACACAGAATTTACCTTTAATGAACACTTGAAAAAGACTTGTCCACCGCACCAGAATTATTTTGTAGTTATAAACTTATATTTTAAGAAAACGATAAAAATGTATCGTCCCTACCAGAATACGAAGCCATGTATCCTGGCTTATTCCGGACCATTCTCATTCAACATCAAAACCGACTCCCTACTTGAAATGTGTTGTTAACCGGCCGTATTTTAGGCAAACTGATATTGAACACCGTTTTTTCAACTTTTTTGTCATTTAGAGTGGTCGTTTCGAATTCGGGCCACATTTTATTCGATTCAGCACCCAACAATACAAATAAAACGACACCCCACTCGAAATTTATTTGTTATCGACCATAATTTTGGTTTCCGGTAATTTACCATGGTTTTATAGACTTTTTAAAAAACAAATTTACACAAAACATCTGGATTGTCAATAGTGTCAACATACCTAATTATATTTAATTAGAGGGAGTCTATGACATTTATTTTTAAGACATACGTTGATTCCGGGATAATAATTATCATACATAACTTATCATACATGTTTACAATAAGCTATTTATAAAAAATATTTATTCTAAACTTGTTATTATCAACAATACATGATTGTCCAGTAAACCTCTAAAGTGAACAGCTGTTAGCTTTATTTCTAGATAGTGAAACAATTTAAATATAAGTACATATAATGAATTATTTTGTAGTTTATTATAGTTAAAATATGAACTTGGGAAGTATTATAAATAAGGTAGTATTATTATGGAAAGAATAAAGAAGTTTTGGTGTTAAACGATAAGTCTCAGTTTAAATACAATTTTATATATATATATATATTATATATATATATATAATATATATATATATATATATATATATATTATATATATATATATATATATATATATTATATATATATATATATATATTATATATTTGTGTTTTCATTTTGTATTTGCAGGCAGGCGCTTTGTGTGCTTGCTACGCCACGGCCTCTGACAGAACATAACATAATCTAAACTTACCTTTAAACGCCTATTTTGTGTCAAAAATAAATAAATAAAATCATTTAAACAAGTAACTAACAATTAAAGCACTACTAATTAATTAAACTATAACTAATATAAAAATTAACATATAAATAATTTATTATGCAAATACGATCTAAAGGCTTTTAATTTTTCGAGTATCTCTTTAAAAAGCATAGATTAGATAAAACTTCTTTTAAGGTTAAAAAATACGGAAAAAAGTGAAAAATTCCAAGCGTAACGTTTGACAAAAAACGTAAATTTAATTAAATTAGTAGGATGAGGGTGAGAAAGTCTCCAAACAATATTGCTGTCACGTACATTCTCCAGAACTCGGTCCTACAATATTCTACACCTCTAATATTTTTATTTTTTCGCCTGGATTAATTTTATTATTTAATTTCATGCCTAATTGTTTCTTTTTGAAATTTCATACACCACATAGAGTAGGAGCTGTTATTTGACTTATTACAAAATCTTATAGTTTCACATACTAGGACAGGCTTATTGGTCCAATTCGGCACAAATCTTACTATTTTAATCGTGTTTTAATTCTCTTAAAATTTATTTCATTAGTTTAATCATTTAAAACGACATTTTTTGTAATCTAAATACGTATATATAATTTGTTGAATGTAATTTTTAACATTTTCCAAAAAAAAAAATAGTTTATGAGATTGGGGTTTAGGTTTATGACTAAATAAATAAAACCATAGGACATAAAATAAAAACACTCAACGCAATACCAACACAGGAATTTCAAGATTCGTCTTGGTAAAAAACTTATCAATTGTAGCACTTGCTCAGCCATTAGAAGAAATCCAAGTGAAGTGTCCTCGTACAAACACATTTACACAATCCATTAGAGCCCCTGAAATGCTCAGTCTCCGGTCGGTCTGAGCAGGCCGGTTTGCGCGAACTGGCCTGCACAGTCTTGACCACAGATAACATAACCCTTACAGCAAGATTACCGGCTTCCCTCTTCTTTTACCTTTGACACTTTACTAGAGCTGATCTCCCGAAATAGCGGTGAAAAATGAAAAAAAGTGGATCCCTCCCGCTTTTTCACAAATTTCTACTTGATTTTTTGGTAACTATCACAAAGTAGCTTTTCGAGCTGGATTGGGACATCCCAAAACGGCATAAAGTACCATAATTTCTGTCTGATTTTGCATTAATAAGAAATGTGCCACAGGAAAAATAGCACTCTACAGAGTTATGAAACTCGGAGATCAGCAGCATTTGGAAATGTACTGTATGAATTTATGTATTACAAACAGTAAGAGCATGTACTTATGCCACATTGAATTTAATAAGCAAGATAAAAAGGAGTTTAAACGAAATTATTAAAAGAAAAACTTTCAATCAAACTTACACATAAAGTTAAAATTATTAAACTGTCATAAGAAATATCCAATTCCAACCGATTATAACCGATAAGCTTACTATTTTCTCCGCCACCTTGGGAGACCAGCGCTGCTACGGAACAACCAAATCGCTAAAGTACACTCACCCACTCGGATTGCGCAGGCTAGGTAGAAGACTGCGCAGTGCGCAGCCCGCCTGGGTCCACACATGCTCTGGCAGGACTCTACAAACTCGGGTTTGGGCAGGACACCCGGACCTTTTGTGTCTACTAAATTAATTAATTTATTTTATTAATTAATTACTATTGTCTCTTAATGAACAAAATGAACAATTTCTGCAGCAGCAAAATCATTTACTGCCAAGACATATAATGCCTAGCTTAATTTGATTATGTCTTTGTTTCCAGTACAAGAATTCTAGTCAAAATACTCGATATGGACCAGTCGAACAGAAATCCTACGATAAATTATTTTTATTGCTTTAGAAGATAACGATTATTTCCAAATCTCACAATGAGGTAAGATTTTAAATAATTATTTATTTATTTATATATACATATATTATAGTATATAGTATATTTAGTCTAGGGATAATATAAAAGCACTAAATTAAGGAAGAAGAATTATTAAAAATTTATCTGCTATTTACTGTAAGATTATTCCTCCCCTTTTTTCAGTATTATAGTCATATAATAAAAACCTACATGCCTCAGATTTTCAAAGCAAAAGCTCTGAATAGTAAGCATACATATATTTCTTTATTTTTACTTTTCCTCATTTATACCGTAGGTATATAGGAAAAGTATTGTGTTTGCTAATAAATCTGAAAAAATCCTGCTGATAAAACCGGAATTATCCGTTTCAGATTTCCGGGAAATAATTTTCACGACGTCATTAACTCGCAATCATGGGCCAATGCCCTTCATTGCGCAATAAATAAGTACACCAAGTTTCGTTTTAAAAGTATATCTATGGGTTTTGTTAGATAATAAAAGTTGAGCAGCATTTAGCGTAGTCAGTGCTGTATGGATGACCGCTAAGAATGAAACGGATGCATTTACTATCTAAGGACAAGCGAAGCGAGTCCGAAGACATATTGCAGCATAAATTTGACAAATTGTATATTCTGAGAACGAGCGAAGCGAGTCCGAAGCCGGGAGGATGACCGTTGCAAATTCGATGTGATAAAGATAAGTTCCGAGGTACTTTATACCCGATTTTTTTATCGCTTTCAACAAATTCTTTTGACCTTAATCGGATTTTGAGCCAATGAATCAATTTTTTTAGGTCGGGCCAAACTTATAAATTGCCGCTCCTAAGAAATTGTTAAAAAAATTCATCGGTCCCCTTTATGAATTTAGAGGATACTACTCCCAAATAAATGGATATAAATGGCTTTAACCCCAATAATAGGAAACACCTTTTACTCCCAAGGGAGAAAAAATAACTTAATTAATGATATAATAAAAGAGAAAGAAGTCTCTCCACAAAAATATATTTCTTTTTAGCGAAGCACTTTCAACCTAACAAGAGGTCATCATCAGACTAGCCTAACAAACAAAATAATACAATAAATAAGAAAAATAAGAGAAAGCTAATAACTAAAAAGAAAAATAAACAATCAAGTAAACCAATTAAAAACACGAGTCAAAAAAATAAAATAAATAAAACAAAATAACAAATAAATAAATTAAAAAGAAAGACAATAGTAAAAATTAAAAATACCGTTGAATAAAGAAGAGGGTGATAGATTATTAGTCTTACAGATCAGATATCAAAGATAGACTGACTGGCGCTGGTGTGGGCGCTAGTAAAAGGGCTTTCAGAAGGGGCGTTCTTTCTCCCCTCTCATTAATATTATTATCGCCCTGTGTCTCCTGGCTTCTCAAAATTTCGAGTTTTTCCAAGAAGTCCATTTTCTTCCCTTTACCAATAAAATGGAGGCAGCTAACTTTGTGTAGTCCATCATAATGATTCTCTGCTCTTAAATGTTGGTAAAACTTGCTGTCCGATCTCCGTGTATGCTCCCCAGCCCTGGTGCTTAAACTTCTTCCAGTCTGATCTAAGTATTCGACCTGGCAGGTACCGCACTGAACCTTGTAAATGCCTAAAATAGTTCTAAGGGTCTTATTATTAGAAAACTAACTTTCAAGTCATTAGACTAAAGGATGGAAGCTAGACGCTGTGGAATACTGCCAATATACTGATGATGACCTCTTGTTAGGTTGAAAGCGCTTTGCTAAAAAGAAATATATTTTTGTGGAGAGACTTCTTCCTCTTTTATTAAGATGAACTCCATTAACGCTCACCTTAGTTCTTTAATTAATGTAAGTTAAGACACCCTAGAAATTTGGTTACTTAATAATTCTGAGGTCGAGCGTAGTGACACCGAAGTAAATTAGGTTTAGGTAATCATAATATTTTGAGGACGAGGATAGCAAGTCCGATGTTATAACACTCTAGGGTTTGGATAACTATTTGATTCTGAGGAAATGCCCAGCGAGTCCAAGGTTGTGAGGAAAAGTACCGAAGTATCAGTACCTGATTTTTATTTTTACTCAATTATACCGTAGGTATATAGGAAAAGTGTTGTGTTTGTTTACTTCATGTTTCTGTGCTGCTTGAAAATTCCAAGATCATACATTTGTCCTTAAATAAAATTTCTCGTATTTATAGTTTATTTTCTCTTTGAAAGCCCTTGTTGAGGACGTATTCTAGTTAAATAAAGTTCTAAAAACTACTAAAGAGAAACTAACTTAGATTTCTACAATAAACTATTATCAGAAAGCGTAGAGTAAGATTGAATCTAAAGTTACAAAACTAAGTTTATATTCCATTATTGCGACAAGAATTAGATTTAAAACTATAAGTATTAAAACTTTATTATACTTTATTCTTAAACTCTGACGGGTTGAAATTTGAAATAATTCTAAACTCTTCCACTCTGTAATAAAAGTAATGTGATTTCACTAAAAATACGAAATTAAGCTGCATTATTAGTTTTAGGTTATTCTAAGGGTGGTGCTCTAGCGTTGTTTTTTGTATTTCCCAAATTGCTCCGCCCCCATATTTGACATAGAATTTTTACAGGTGCTAAAACTTTATTTATGCGCCAAGGGAGTAAAGAATCCCATTATTTTCCTGAGCAGTTAGTTAGTTCCTAAGGCGAAAACCGATGTATTGATAAGTTATGACTGTTATAATTCCTGAGGCGAAACCCAATTATAGGAAACACTTTTTACTTCAAGGGAGTAAAAAGTAACTTTTTCTCCCTTGGGAGTGAAAAGTGATGCTTTACTTCCAAAACACTAATCAATCAACATCAAATTATACACCATCCAGAGATAAAAATGATCTAGATCAATTATATCTATCTATGTCCTTTTTAAAAAATTCTGTTTTCTTAAGGGATGTATTCTATAGAATTAAATATTAAAGAACCCATAACGTTTGTCAATTTAATTTTTAATGGCCACTGGGTCCGACGCGTGTCATACCTCTTGTCCTAATAGTGAATTTTTCAAAGGAAATTAACTAAAAAAGAAATAATTATAAATAAAAGTAATTTATAAAAAAAAAAAAAAAACAGAGAAGATCATGAATATATTGTGAATAACAATCTAAAAATTATAAATAAAGAGAAAATTGATAGTATATACAGCTTGCCAGTCACTGAGTGATAAAGCATGCACGATATGAGAAAATATTAAACATTTACTTAAATGACGATATATTTATTACTTTAATGGTTAATAGATTTCCATCTTTGAATTAGTCAATGTTATTTTTCTATTTCTTGTGTCATGTGCAAATGTAAGCTTTCCCAGTTATATTAGTGTAACCAATAGCAGTAAGTATGCAATTATTTTTTTTTAGGTATAGTATAAATTAATTACTTTTAATAAAAATGGCACGGTATGTTCTGTAACGAGGAGATGCAAAGAAGTCGAAAAATGACACGGTATGTTCTGTAACGAGGAGATACAAAGAAGTCGAAAAATGACACGAAATTTCTGTAACGAGGAGATACAAAGAAGTCGAAAAATGACACGGTATGTTCTGTAATGAGGAGATACAAAGAAGTCGAAAAATGGCACGATATGTTCTGTAACGAGGAGATGCAAAGAAGCCGAAAAATGGCACGATATGTTCTGTAACAAGGAGATACAAAGAAGTCGAAAAATGACAGGATATGTTCTGTAACGAGGAGATACAAAGAAGTCGAAAAATGACTCGGTATGTTCTGTATCGAGGAGATACATCTTCAAAATTTTGAAGATGGTGCAAACAAAGTTTATATTTCCTCCACAAAAGAATTCGTTTAAAGCAATAGATTTTTTTTAGATTTTTTGGGCTGGTGCCTGATGAGATAAAATAGTGTATGCAACCAGGCAGGAAAGGAAGTATTACTGAAAAATATAAAGCATTTGCTCATCTTGGCTACTTGGTAGTCAAATTGTATATTACCTGCATCGGGATAAAATGTTTACTAGAAATATTGCGTATTTCTTTATTGTTAAATTGATACCTAGTAACACGGAAGGAAAGAAGTAAATAATATGTGTTCCAATTATAAACATAATTAAGTGAGGGTAATAAGTAAAGTTTAAAAATAGAATATTGTTTAAACAAAGAAACGGTGGAAGAAAACTCGAGATTTTCATAGAAAGCTTCGAATCAGCAGTTTGCAGTTAGACAAGGGTCCTTTACTTTCTAACCCTTAGGATATAAGAGTTACTTCAATAGTTTTCACCAGATATTTCCCAACTCCCATTTTTATTTTTAGTCCTATAACATTTTTCAGAGTGTCCTATCTGTAGATAGGGGATTTCAAATGCCTATCTACAGGAGGTTTCTACACACTGCTCTTCCTTTAACTCCAAAAACTAACAGAGCAAGTTTCCTTCCACAATTTTTTTATCTTGTTTCCTCTTTTATTTTATACTTTTCTAATAAATCAGCTACCTCTAGATTTTGTTTAAAAATTGTCTTGATATACTGTCAAAAAATGTCCTATCGTAGAAGGAGGAAAACAAATTTGGAACAGAAAAACATGTAGTTAAAGATGAAAAAACGGGTATGGGGAACCTCAGAACTTATACTGACACCTTAAACTTACATTGTTCGTCTTGAGAATATTATATTTCCCAAAGAACATGGCAATATTTCTCCTCAGTAATTCCTCCTTAGTCTCACTTTTATGTTTATAGAACCCACACATTTTAAATAAATTAGAGAATTATAATTGACTTTAGTAGTATAATTATTTTTTGGTACAAAATTAAATCGTAAACAATAAATAAAAATCATGATTTTTTTTACCAAAGTGATGGATGTCTTCGTCTTTGTTTTACACAAATAATTGTTGGCTTGTCATTAAAATAATTATACAACTAAAGTCATTAATAACTCACTAATTTATTTCAAATTTGGCCTCTGGAAAATAATGAAATTCTATGGTCGAAGATATAGACCTCTAGCTATGCTTGTTCAATGATTTCTCGAAATATAATCTCTCTGGCTATGCTCTACCATAGAATATAAACTTAACCCAATGCCTAGGGTGTTATAACTTCAAAATCGCTCCGCTCGTCCTCAAGATGTAAGCTGACCCAAAACTCAGGGTAGTATTTATTAATTTACCCACCACTCAACCTTAATATATAGAGCTTGATCTAAGCTAAGGTCACATTAGATAATCATTCCAATGAATGATACGAAAAATTCTATTAACTACGGCTTGGCTTTAGCGACTTATAACTTATTCTCTAAATACCCAACTTAGTCTTGCCGCAGAAGTGAGCTTAACTTAAGAACTAAGTCTTGCAATCTAAGTTCTAGGTTCTAATAATATATGGTTATTACGGCTTCCAAATAACAAATAGAGCGCCAGGTTCTCTTCAAGTAACTGAAGGAAAAGAACAAAACCATTGGTGTCATTAGAAGCCTTGATGGACTTAAAAATTATAATGATGTAAGGTAGATAAATAATTTATAAACTCTTATAAGATAACTTTATAAAGGACTTATTAAAGATTATAGTTTTAACTTCCATGATAAGTTTTTCAAACAAAAAAATATTAATTCTAATTAATGAAAAATTTGTAATTAAAATTGTGTAATTAATGTGTTAAAATTAATATTTAATAAAAAAATTGTATGAAAAATAATATAATAAGTAAAATCAATAACTTTATAATCATTTATAAAGGTTAAAAAATGATTCCAAACAGTTAATTTGGAAATAATTGTAATCCTAAAATGTGTTAAAGAGGTTGAGGAGAGGATATAAACAGTTGACTAAAATATTTTGTATTATGTATTTAATCAAATGTGGAACCAAATGTCATATTTGGCCTAGACTAGCCATTTTAGGTAGGACATGAACCCTGTAAGAGATATCGACAATGGAATCATTAGAAAACATGAAAAAAATACGAGCTACGGCAACATGGTGAATGAAATAGACCGAGATGTATAATATTACAAATCTTACCTACATTTGAAGGGTGACTGACTTTTACAAACTATCTAGCACAACATAATTCAACTAAACGAGACTGAAACCCGAAACAAACAAAAATAACTTAAACCGTAATTAAGTTAGAGGGGGGACAAATCCTCAGTGAGAGAAAAGAGGCCACAAGCGGACAACGAAATTTTGTAACCTCGGCTGCAAGAGGTAATAATAAATATTGCTCTCGGAATTCAACTTGGTCATTCCACTCAAATAATTCCAATGAGAGTAAAAACAAAACACTAAATAAAAATGCCAATACAATTAACAGAGCAGAACATTTTATACATCCTAAAGTTTACAGTTTTAACTAGTAACATATATATTAATTATAGTATTGCAATTACGTCTATATATGAGTATCAGTTAGATTTCAGACTAATAAATATAGGAGGGAGATTTCTACTCATAGTTCATTAATAAAAAAATTTTATGATACGAAAAACAATAAAACTATCTAACAAACTTTACAATCACATTTAACTACTGAATAAATAAGATCAGTTTTTCTCTGCCTTCCTCAATAAAGGTTTCACATAAATAAATATTGGAAATACATGAATGTATATTTCAATTAATTATTACATGTATTTACAGTTTTACCTTATAAAACTTTCAATAGATTATTTTAATTGAAGTGGTTATGTGACAAAAGTGGATGAATATAAGGTGATAGTGGTATTAAAATTATATTTAATTTTATAACATAATAAGTAGTAATAAAGTTAAAACTTAATAAGTGATATTGCTTGGTTTAATTTAGTTAGCATAAAACTATAACCAACAAATGTTTTAGTAATTTACTAGTAATGGTTATCTAAATTGGATATAAGTTAATTTTTAATAAAAGACTGACTGTAGCTCCGTTATGTCGTAAAAGGTTGTTAAATATATATCGAAAAATTAAGGAAATATTGGATTGATAAGCAAGAAAGCGCATATTTCAAAGAAAATTCTCCCAGCTTGCGGATCTCTGCGCCAGATATTTTTACGTTGTACTAATTCCTGGTTTTTGCAGAATAAAAAGTGTAATATGCTAAAAAACGAAATAAGAAATGTATTAACTCATATAAAATAAACTTGACACAAAAATTAACCTCATTAATGACCCAAATTCTATTGTTTATGAAATGTGTGTGGCGTCATTAACCTACAATAATGACCCAAAAACATTTCAAAAAATCACATATCTTCAAAAAGTGTTTTTTAGACCGAGCTGACATTTTTCAAACATTTATTGCTATGTATGGGATAACAATGGATGAAGATAAAATGTATTATTAGTTTTAGTTCCGGTCTTATTGATTGACATATAAAACATAATGTAAACAAATCACGCTTTTTGACTAATATATTTGATAATTCGCTTATATCGTGGCAGTATGCCACGATATAACGATATATATACTAGTAATATAACGAACTGATATATGACAATAACGATGTGGCAGCGAATCCTAACTACGATGTGGCCACAGGGAGGCGGCGGAGGCCGCGTAGCAACTTATGCCAAGAGGCAAAAGTCATCTTGTTCTTGTTTTACAAATAATAGTTCTAATATACATTTCATTTTCAGATCTTTGATTTGTAAAAAGTGGAATTTTGCCATGACAGTAATGGTATACGATGTCAATGGCAAAATAAAAGATGGTAAACAAAGTGAAAACCAGATAACGAATCGAAATGAAAGGAAATGTTCTAATACTACCAAGCAAAGCCAATATGAAGATGTCATACCAAAGAAATCTAAATTTTGGATCTACTTCTCCTTAGTAGTCAGTAAGTATTATTTAATCCATACATCACGTTCTTTCACAGATATGGTCACATCTCAAAACACAATTATAAGACATCCCATTAGCGAATTTTCCCTAAGGAAATTCTCTATAAAAAGTTAAAAGGTTTAGCAAATTTATCAGAAAAGAAACAGAAAAAAATTCTTGTGTATATATATATATATATATATATATAATATATATATATAATATATATATATATATATATATATATATATATATATATATATATATATATATATATATATATATATATATATATATATATATATATATATATATATATATATGCCCGCTTCGGGGCTTGGGGATCGTGGAACGGCTACCAGCTCCGACACCCCGTATTAAATTAAATTTGAGGAAGCTATTTGTTAAATAAGATTCGATAGGGACAATATTGGGCCTAAGTGAAAGAAAAAAATAAGAATGCTTTTTATTAAAATATAAAAATTGACAGAAATAATAAATGGCATAATACGAATAAAGCCTCTGCTCCCGTGTTAGTAAGTCCTTTAGGGGAGTATAGTAAAATATACACAATAGAAATTGGCTGATAATACTAATAATCTAATAAAATCAATAGAAAACAACACTGGAAATTTTAACATAAAAAACCCTTAAGGAAATACATATAAAAGAGAAATCGAATAAAAAATTATCATTTCTAAAACCTACTATTCAAACTCTTTTAAACACTTTTAGAAAAGGAAGTGATGAAAAGTAACATCTCAAACGTAGCAGAGAGAGAAAATCTTATCTCCTGAAATTGGGGTAGCGAGCTGAATAGGGCTGAATAAGAGGGTCTTAAAGGAATGAATAGCGGTGGTTTCTACAGATAAGTCGTTCAAGCAAGTGTACAGTGCGTCAACGTTATAAAAATACCGTATTGGAATTTATCTCTTTTCCGAATCACCTCACACATTACTTATCGTGTACTTCCAGAATATTTTTTTTTACTTGCACGTGAATAATTCGCTGCATTCAGAGTATTATATCTATATGAGTATATAAATATGAAAAGATGTATTGAAACAAATAAGCATAATTCTTTTAGGATATTTCATATTTTTAAAGGATAAAAAAAGTCTCTCCACTGATTATTTATGGAATGAAATAGCCAGTTTTCAATCCTAATAGACTATCATCAGTGCCTAATCAACGAAGTAAACCAAAAGTAAATTAATAAAACAAAGTAGAAATAAAAGCATACTGTGGCTGCCAGGATGACGGATGTCAGTCAAAATAAAATAATATTAGAGTTGTTGATTTTGTCAAGTGTTGGAAAAATTAAAATTTTTATATTCGTTACAAGAGAGAAGGGTTTGTATACTAGCAGTTAAGTTAAACTAAAATTAAGATCCTCTAAAATACAAAGCAAAAAAATAGATAAATAAATACTATGAAAAATTAATAGAACATTTAATAAGAAAATTATAATTCATATTTTTTCATGAGATCTTTTTATTAAAACATGGATAAAATGAATGGTTAAAGTAATAGATAAATTGATTATTAAATTAATCTGTGCAAATAAAAGGTTATTTATTTCATTATAAAATTACCTTCAAAAATTTTGTTTATATTAAGTTTATAACTTAATATATTTGTATCAGACCTGAGCAAAAACTATTGAAAAGACTATCATTTAGGCTTTTAAGATGATCTTTTTACGTCCATGTTTGAACAAGATATTCCGAAAACAACTCAAATCTAAAACAGGCCCGTAGCCAGGGGGAGCATCGCCCCCCTTAAAAATAATTCGCCCCGACCAAGTAGATTTTAGTGGAATTCCCTTGTAGATGGGTGAATTTCACCCCCTTAGGGATAGTTTTTTTATACCCCCCCCCTCAAATTTTGGCTGACTACGGGTCTGAGCTAATACATTATGAGATAAGAATAATTCAAGCAGTCTAAATTATTCTTATTAACAAGCTATAGATACAACAGAAAAACAAATATTACAAAAACAGCAAAACATTTAGAAGACCTATAAGAGGAAGTAAAGAATGATCTTTTGTTTTTAAAATAACCTGTTTCATTCTGAGCTTTAAATAAATCTAGCACGGTACCTTAAAACACGCGTCTTTTATTACTTCCAAAAAAAATTAAATTACTAAATTGTTTATGTATTGGATAAATAATGGGAATCTTGGCCTAACGTTTTTTGTACCAAATGTAAATAATGCTTATTCAAAAAAATCGTATAATTTTTATCTTTTTTTTATAGTAATAAAAATACAAAAATCGTATTAAAATGAATAATTTATAAATGAAAACAGGTTACATAACTATTACAAAATCAGCTTTTTCCCTAGAGTGAAACATAAAATATTTTAGAAACAAATGACGTCACAGATGTTTAGATCTATTGCATACGTACTATGGAGATAGACAAAACCCTTGTATGTATTTGCATAAAGGCAAAGCTAAGGGAAAATGTTGCCCTAGAACCCTTACTGAAACGATTCTTGTAAATTGCTCTCATCTATTCTACCACAGCAGAAACCAATGTTAGTAAATAGAGACTAAAACTAGAAATATGTAGCTCAGGCTCATTGAATATCCAAATTTAATTTGTTAAGAGATCCAACAGTCGATTGTCATAAGGTACCCAAACAACTTAATAAAGATCGACGAAAATTAAGAAGTCAACAAGATATTTTCTTCGAACAATGTCGAAAAAATGATTTTTTGTCAAAAAATGTCAATAAGATATTTTCTTCAAATAAATGTCGAAACATTGATTTTTTGAACAAATATTGTCGATAAGATATTTTTGGAATTGAAAGTTATTAAGAATAATAAACAGAGTATAATATAAAAATAAAATGAAATGCCCGTTTAAAGGCCTTCCGGCCTTCCGGTCGCAGGGCATTCACCATGCAGTAACCACCAGTGGTGGGTTGCATCTGGTATTCTTCAATTCATATAAATTGAGTAGTAAGTGTCGGTACAAAAAACTGGTTTTAAATAAGGTTCGTGTCCTCCCCAAGCTTGATTTCTATACCAAGTTCGATTAAAAAATAAAAGATAGCGTTCTTACAAAACAATGTCTAGAAATATATATATACACAGATATATACATATACATATATATATATATATATATATATATATATATATATATATATATATATATATATATATATAATATATATATATTATATATATATATATATATTATATATATATATATATATATATATATATATATATATATATATATATGGGGGCACGGTAGTGCCCCAGCCAAGTCTTGCTTTATAAGGTACAAGTTTCATATCCAAGCCTGGCACTGACGAACACCCTTTTCCCGAAGCAATTCAGAGCATTTTCTACCCCCTTATATCTTTTGACCTGGTTCTCCTAGAATCTTACAATTTGGCTTACACAAAGATCATATCGAAACAATATTACTTTTGAAATTACAATTATTTATCTTTTATAGAACACGAGCAATTTCATGAGTTATTTTACATGTTGCTTTGTACGAAGGGTTCGACCCCTGGGGCTTGGGGTACTACCTGCTTCTGACTTCAGGCACTAGAAATTTGTTAATTTTATATACAGGGTGTACAAAAAAAACTCCCTTCCCGAAAGGAGGTGATACTACAGCTAATTTCCAACAAAAACTTCATATTAACTATAGTCCGATTTTCAACCGTTCCCCACAAGGTCAAATTTTATGATTTTAAAAAACGCGTTGACTTAACTTCATAAAATGACCAATTGTGGCTAAACTATAACTGCTAGCTTCAAAATATTGGTTTCGTTAGAAAGCTGAGAAAATTTGCTATAAGACCACTCACTTGTATTTTCAAAAACAATTTTAACATAACAGCCAAAAATTTGCATGAAATCAAAAATTAGTAAATTTTATGATTTTCCAAAAATTTTGAAGTTACTTTGATGAGAAACTAGCAAACTTGAGAACCTCTTGGTTTCAGGAAAACTACCTTGTTTACTCCTCTTTAAGTCAATACCCATATCATTATACGTTGATACGGTGATTTTTTCAGAAAAAGCAAAAATAGGCTCAAAAAACACGCTAAAAATGACTCTTACAGAAGTGATTTCTGTATAATAGTCCAAGAGCCAGACGCAAAAAACGTGACCGTCTAGCCCCAAGTTTAACCCACTAGATCGACGTATTCTGGCTCCCTGATAATGAATCAGGTGGTCTGCCGTTTCAGATAAGGGAATTTTAGCCCCGGGGCCCCTTTAAAATCCGAAAATGACCCAAATTCTGTTTTTCGCCCAATAACGGTGTTCCTATTGATTTTATCTAAAAACTTAAAGGGTTGTTTTTAAAAGTTTATTAAATTTGTGATAAATCCATTTTTTAACTATCAAAATCGGTCCAGTAAAACCGGAGATACAAATGTTGAAAGATTACCGAAAAAAACATCTAAAAAGCATACATTTTTGTCCATAAACGCACAAATACCTTAAAATGTCATGTTTTTCCATATTAACATGTTAAAGAATTCAGCAGACTTAAAAATCATGCATAAAAGATAGGTTAAAACTTGAATTTTAGAAAAATACACTTTTTTCAGCATTATATGTCGGTCATTAAGTCATCACATATTAGAGCTGTGCTGACTTTTATTTCCTAGAACAACTCTAATTACCTGCAGTTCAACAGAATATGCATGATTTTTAAGTCTGCTGAATTCTTTAACATGTTAATATGGAAAAACATGACATTTTAAGGTATTTGTGCGTTTATGGACAAAATGTATGCTTTTTAGATTTTTTTTCGGTAATCTTTCAACATTTGTATCTCCGGTTTTACTGGACCGATTTTGATAGTTAAAAAATGGATTTATCACAAATTTAATAAACTTTTAAAAACAACCCTTTAAGTTTTTAGATAAAATCAATAGGAACACCGTTATTGGGCGAAAACAGAATTTGGGGTCATTTTTCGGATTTTAAAGGGGCCCCGGGGCTAAAATTTCCCTTATCTGAAACGGCAGACCACCTGATTCATTATCAGGGAGCCAGAATACGTCGATCTAGTGGGTTAAACCTTTGGGGCTAGACGGTCACGTTTTTTGCGTCTGGCTCTTGGACTATTATACAGAAATCACTTCTGTAAGAGTCATTTTTAGCGTGTTTTTTGAGCCTATTTTGCTTTTTCTGAAAAAATCACCGTATCAACGTATAATGATATGGTATTGACTTAAAGAGGAGTAAACAAGGTAGTTTTCCTGAAACCAAGAGGTTTCTCAAGTTTGCTAGTTTCTCATCAAAGTAACTTCAAAATTTTTGGAAAATCATAAAATTTTACTAATTTTTGATTTCATGCAAATTTTGGCTGTTATGTTAAATTGTTTTTGAAAATACAAGTGAGTGGTCTATAGCGAATTTTCTCAGCTTCCAACGAAACCAATATTTTGAAGCTAGCAGTTATAGTTTAGCCACAATTGGTCATTTTATGAAGTTAAGTCAACGCGTTTTTTAAAATCATAAAATTTGACCTTGTGGGAGAACAGTTGAAAATCGGACTATAGTTAATATGAAGTTTTTGTTGGAAATTAGCTGTAGTTCACCTCCTTTCGGAAGGGAGTTTATTTTGTACACCCTGTATATATATATTATTATATATATATATATATATATATATATATATATTATATATATATATATATATATATATATATTATATATTATATATAAATATATATATTATATGTCATCTAATATTTAAAAAAATACAATTTATCATGTTTGAAAGTTATACCAATGCAAAGTATAGTATTATAAATTGCAAGAAACTATATGCAAAGAGGAAATTACACGATTATGAACAGTTAAATAAGCTTCTAAATCGTTCAATATAAGAAAAAGATTAGTCGACATGTCAAGTCAAGGGTTTTTTTATTTAAAAGGCGTGGGTTAGAGTGTTGTAAATTAATATTTGTGAAAAAATATTTAAGGTAGTGCAAGAATCAACACACGGTAATAACAGAAATTTAAATGCCGTCTAGATTTATTATCTACATGTAACATTAAGATGGACCAAAAAAGACAGAAAATTGGCTCTTCCAAAATCCACACATCTTAGGTTCAGCAGCAAAGTTAATCGAAATTACTTACAAAAAGAAGTGAGATCCCAACAAAAACACTCCGTGAAAAAATCCAGCCAAGTCTTGCGTAGAAAGATATGATATATTATAGTTTACGCCAAGTCTATCATACGCTGTTTTCATAGATCTTAAGAGATATAGATGTTATTTAATATCCGCAACATAAGCGCTCAAAAGCCTTACAAAATTTAACAGTAAAGAAATTTCTGACTTGGCAAAAGCGCTAAATATCGACAAAAAATAAAATAAATAAATAGGTAATACCTAGTTTTTAAAAAAAACCTTCAATATTATTTGAGGAAGAAATTCATGATTAAATAATTTTACCTCTGCGTTGTTGTCTAGTCAGAAATTTCTTTACTGTTAAAATTTGTAAGGCTTTTGAGCGCATATGTTGCGATATTAAATAATCATCTATATCTCTTAAGATCTATGAAAAAGCGTATGAATAGACTTGGCGTAAACTATGATATCATATATTTTACGCAAGACTTAGCTGGATTTTTTCACGGAGTGTTTTGTTGGATATATATTATATATATATATATATATATATATATATATATATATATATATATATATTTATTTATAATGTTTCATCAGGGACCTATGAAACGAAATTGTGTCGTGGTCCGCAGGGTGTCTCCCGCCATGACGCCTATCTCACTAGCGAATTTTTTTAAAAGAAATTCGCTGAAACGTTTTGATAAAAATGCATGCTTATATCACTTGAAATAGTCGTAACTACATTAAATGTTAAACGGTTTTCCTATGTAAGATTCTTTCGCTAAAAGACAACATTGCGGAAAATTAAAGCGATGCTATAGCGCACAATTCATTTATTTGAATCGAGTCTGATTCTTAATTAACTAGCTTTTAAAATTTTAGAGCTGTTGCAGCTCAGCAAAATGTCAAATAAAACATTTTTATTTACTAAAACGGGCGAAAAGTAATATATACTTAAAATTTGATTAGCAATATCAAATCTTTAAAGTTTTTTTTTAATTTTATGTATTTTAAGTATTGAATAAATATTTCTTTTCAAATGTAAAGAAACACTATAAAAGTCTAAGGACAGAGTTGCTACTATTAAATATATGTTCCAGTAGTAGTATTACATTATTTTAATAGCTAGAATAACTGAAGTGTGAAGTCCGTAATGCATATGTATCTCAGAATCAGAAGGATATCACATCAAATTTTTTACCTTTCTCTATTAAATTTCAACGAAGTTATCAAACCCCCCATTGTATTTTATAGTAAGATAACAATGAGAAAAATCATAAAATAAATTCTAACCTTTAGATAAAGCATGGCAGTATATTGAGTCAATTTATTGTTTCTGACATACCTGAAACAAATCAAATGTTATTATTAAAACAAATAAAATATCGATCCTTTGATATACAGCAATGCTTCATGCGTTTTAACTCGCAACTTTTTATTTTTTATAAATCTTCACGAAAGACTGTTTTTTCCGTTACCATAATAATGGACCATTAAAAATAAAAGAAGAATAAAAACTTTAAAATTAGAAAAATAAAACTGGTTACCTCCTATCGAATTCGCTACACTCATTTTGACTAATTCGGACTAATTCACAACTTCATCCTCAGAATATAAAATGACCAAATTTAGCCTACAACACGTCTTCGGACTCGCTTCGCTTCTTCTCAGACAATAAAACCGCCACAAAATCCAGTCACTGACCTTTCTAAATGCTGCTTAAATTTTTTGATCTAACAGAAACCGAAATATACTTTTCAGTCCTTCCCGCATTGAAACAAATTTATAGTATTCTTTATTACGTAAAGGGATACATTTGCGTCAAATTTCAACGTAATTGGACTATTTTTCCATTCTTAACCATTTTTTAAAAAAGGTCTACAATTGATTTAATTAAGATTAAAGTAATATAGATAATGAGATAACACCTGGTCTCAGAATAATACTAATATAGAAGAAGCATATGACCGTAAACACAATGTAATTCCACTGATAACACGAAAGCCGGTTGAATGGTGGTACAACAAAACATTATTTTAAATATGTGTTATAAATATCCATTAATGAAGAAAGATCGTAAAGAACAAATATAATTACTTAAAAGACCTGCTGAGTATTTAATAAAACCGGTCTTAGATGGCAAAATGATAGCGGAATACAAGAATCTACATTTAGTTGACGAGAAATACTTTTAGTATAATTTTAATTAAAATCGTTAAACTACAATTAAAAATGCTTAAAATATTGTAATGCACCGATATTTATATTAGTATTTTATGAATAATCAATCATTATTTAATAAAAAACATAATAATTCAGCAACCGGAAGTATTGCCAATTTTTTTTAAAGAAAACTGTATATTGTTAGAGTGGCAGCATTACTTAAGACCACAAGTGAACCGCCTTTCGTGTTATCACTAGTGCTCCTTCTATATATAGTAGTATTATTCTAAGAACCTGGTCCTCATGAAAACATGTGTGCAAAATTTTAATTTGATCAAAACATATTTCCGTGTTTTATGAATTCTTGAACAATAGATCAGGACGTTATTTAACGTGTCTTTAGAAGTAAATGTTGACCTTTCGTTCTTATCATCGTATAAATTTCATATAAATTTCATTGAATAAATGTTTCTAGGAGAGAAATGAAGGTTCACTTTAGATACTTTAGTAAGAAAAGAGAGATTTAAGTTTTACATTGTACTTGTGAATTGCTACGAGTTCGTAATGATAATCAAAGGAATACATTATTATTTATATTACGTTGATACTACCTTGTTCATGATGGCGGACTGTGCCAAAAAGACCCGAGAACGATTTGACCTAAATGGGCCCAAACCTACATTTCAAGGAGCCGAAATGGGGGGAGTCCCATATTGCTTTTAAGTAGAGGGGTACACTTCTAACAAGAGTAGTATTGATGTTATAGCAAGCTTAATTTAATAAATTAGACCCCCAGATTATTGTAGTCTAATTAAAATTAACTTCAAGTAATTAATTAATTATTCTAATTAATTAATTACCCTAGCCTACGGTATAGGGCCCTTAAAAGCCCAGGTAAAATAAATAGAAGCCTTAAAGGCCCTAGATTTAAAAAAATTTGTCTCCAGGAGCTCTTTAGGCCAACCCTTTGAGTATTGGGCCCCTCTGACTCTGGTGTTATATTACATATAACATTATTATCTTATAGAATTATGTAATATATTACTGTATATATTACATAATTATAATGAATACATAAGTGTATATACCATAACTTTAAAAATGTTTATTATGTTAATAATTTTTATGGTTATTTTTGGCTGAGGGGCCCAAGGAAGGCAGCCAACACCTCTGCTTGTTCGATAAATGTTTATGTTGATAATGTTTATTTTTCAAAATGAGAACTAGCCGCTTCGCGGCCCCTGTGCCCCTCGATAGTTGTTGTTTTATATCGGTTTGTCAAATTAATAGTTCACTTAAGTGGCATAGTGGCATACTACCACAATATAAGTGAATTTCCAAATGTATTCGAAACAGAAATGTTATTTTTACACATAGTGTTATACATGTCAATCGGAATTGGAACTGACGTTAATAATAAAATTTAACTTCGTACATGTATTAACTATACAAAGTAGTATACGGGTAATATTATATATATATACATATAATATTTTGAGGTTTTGTGAGTCATTATTGTAGGTTAACGACTTCATACACATTCCAATTCATAAACAATAGGGTCTAATCTAAGTTTATACCAATCAATATCCTATTACTCGATTATTTGTTTCTCAGGCTGTTCTACATCAATGAGCATGTCATTAGCAGCAGCATGGACATCACCCGTATTGCCTTTATTGCCAGAAGATTCAGTAAGTATTGTCGCAGTGGATGCACTAATGCCAGCCGCTGCAGCTGTAGGCGTATTGCTAGGATGGCTTCTTCTAGAAACAATAGGAAGAAGGCCAGCAATGGGTTTATCTGGCGTACTGTTTTTAGCAGGATGGATGCTTCTAGCAACAGCTACACCGCCTAAATATATTCTAATCTATCCGGGTAGAATTTTATCCGGCTTGGCAGTTGGACTAGTCAATATAGCTTCAACTATGTACATAGCTGAAATATCTCCAGTAAGTTAAAATTAAATTAATTTTTTATATTATGAAGAATCTAGTAACGTCACGATATTTACAAAGAAATATTATTTTAAGCTTAATACCACGACTACAATTTTAAAGTACGTTTTACACAAGTAAATTTGTTCAGCGCCCTTCTCCTTGTCTTAAGACAAATTTCCTATTGCCTCATGAGAGAAAGCAATTAATGAAATGCAAAACACTGACCGTCAATACACCCTGTACAACAAACTATAACTCCTAATTGCTAGATATTAGGATATCTTACAACCCAAACTATCTAAAATTTACGAATAAAAGCTGATAGACAAATATTCTAAAATGGTTTGTTAACAACTACAGTGAAACACACGGCTAAAATTAGTTGACACCGAGGGAAAATAATGTCAGGGAGCCAATTAGGTTATTCCTGGACGTTAAACCACGTCCGCCATATGAAATCGGACCAACCTCATTGGTCCCTCGCTGTCAACAGATTTTAGCCATGTTTTAAACTATAACTAATCATCTCTTTATATTACTAAACATTCTTTTCATACTAAAAGGTTTGAAGTTCATTACACAAACCGTTCAAATCTAAACTAATCAATAAGAGATTAGTTTAATAAGCGCAAATTCGATAATGAATCCATGACTTAATATACTTTATGATTATTTATTATTTTCATTAAAATTAATTATAATTTATTTCATACTTCGAAATGACGGTAAAATTTGATTATTACACTGTTTCATTTAGTAGTACAAATTAATGGTTCAGAAAAGAAAATAGCAAACCGAAACATTTTCTAGATAATTTACGTGCTGTAGACAATGCTACTTCCCTACACTGTAGTTAATTTCATAAATCTCTTTAACTAGCTGCTGCAAGGAGATAAATCAATTGATAGCAGCTAAACACCTACAAATGCTGACTTTCCACTTAACAACTGTAAATAATTTTTTAAGCTACTTTTTTAATAATATTATTTTTCGTAAAGATAATACTATCAAATTACATAAACTTTTTCTTCAATTTTCCTCATAACCGCAGTTATAAAGGAAAAATATTGTTTTGCAAATAAATCCGAAACAGAGATGCCACCTAAATTATCCGTTCTAGGTGTTTTTTAAGGTCTCTGAAGTGTTCACAAAGTTTTCTGTATGTATGTGGATGTATGTGTGATCATGTATGTGTGTGTGTGTGTTTATTTATTTGTATGTAACTGTGTGACAGTTATTATCATAGCTCTCAATGTATTATGCTAGAGACTTGAACTTTGTACAAAAATCAGTCTATAGGTGTAGTTGAGCTATTTTTATGACGTCATTAACCCGCAATAATGACTAAATATGTGCCAGTTTTCTCATTGTCAGCATTAGTTCAATTTTATACATGACGAGTACGTTTTTTAAAAAATGGGAAAATAACCTAATTTAGATGAAATTTTGTACAACCGCATACCTTTATGTAAAAAATTAGTACACCAAGTTTCGTTTCAACAAGACAAGTACATCCACGATTTTTATTAGATCATAAAACTGAAGCTGCATCGAACGTGGTTCAGTGCCTCGATGGGGTGACCGCTGGGAATGAACGGATGTATTTACATCTGAGGACGAGCGAATCGAGTCGATGACGTATTACAGATATAAGACTTGTATATTCTGTGGACAAGCAAAGTAAGTCCGAAATAGATAAGCGTACGAAACGAAGCCTTTTCGGGTATTCGGAAACGTTTAGAGGTACTACGTTCGTATGACTTTTCGGATTATAAGACATTAACAGTTTCATACAAGGCAGTTTTAGGCCCTTCTTAAAGTCGCATTTTTTATTTTCGGGATATGCTTCTACCAATTTATTTTATTGGGCGTAGCCTAGAGCAAGGGCAGGCAAGTAAGGGATTCTGCTCATATTACTCTTTTTGCAAAAGAAAGGGCAGTTTTTTTTTAAATTTAAAATTTTTAAGCATTTAAAGTTAATTTAATAACTTCATAAAATTAATTTAAATTTAAATTTATAATTTTTTATTTCTTTATAATTCATTTAGATAAATTTTGTTTTATTTAGTTCGACATTAACTTTGGTGCATATTATTGGTAAAATAATATATTATATACATATATTATATATATAATATATATATTTATATATACATATATATATATAATTATAATATATATATATATATATATGATGGGCCTCCCTCCCTAAAAGCAACCCTGGCTTCGCCCATGTTCTAATTAGCTATAAATGCTGGTAAAATGTGTAATATTATCAATTTATTCATCAATTACTCTAAATAACTACAAATGTTGGTGAAATAAATAGTATTATTAACAATTTTAACTATTTACAAACGCTGGTAAAATATATAATATTATCCACTATTTTAACTAATAAAAAATTCTGGTAAAATGTGAAATGAGTATTATCCCCTATTTTAACTATTTACAAATGCTTATATAATATTATTCACTATTTTAACTTTTTAAAAATGCTGGTACAATATATATTATCCACTATTTTAAATAGTACAATTGCTGTTAAAATATATTATGTTCCCATATTCAGTTTTAAATAGTTCTAAAATTATAAGTTTTCTAACAATGGGTATTATGTTACAGGCAGAATACCGAGGCAGTATGTACGCTTTATGCCAAGTAATGACAAATCTAGGACTACTAGTCGAATTCGGTTTAGGAGGAACATTGAATTACCTATGGTTAACTCTTGTTTCGGCTATTCAGCCGCTTATATTTACACTTGGTTCATTCTTTTTACCTGAATCACCTCACTACCTCATAGCAAAAGGAAGAGTATCTCAAGCTGAACAAAATTTAGTTAAGTTAGGAAGAGAACATGATTCTCTCCCAGAAGTCGTCAGTCATATTCAGGTAAATATTTCTATCATATATTTATTTCTATAAGCTTAGAGAAAATAAGGATGAAGCATATGCACAGAGCATTAAGAATTATAAAACAAAAGACCTTCCTTCGGTCTCTTTTCTAACGCACCGCGGTTTACATTATGTCGGCACATAGGGGCCGCTACATCGTGTCCCATAGATACGTCTGGGCCCAAAATCTCATACATACAGACATACAGAAGACCTGTTTCCTAACAATATATGTTCACCCTTAACGTAACAGATTTTTTAATATTTGGCTGTGTTTTAAAATGACGTTACAACGAGCTGGTTACAATAGGGGTTCTGTTTGTCGATATTGATTTAAAATATTAATTCGATGGAGGGATAGCGAGCTTACTTATTAAGTATTGCCTTATTAAGTACAAAATAATTATTTTGGGTTAATCTCTGAGACGTACTGCGTTACACTTGTCGTTGCTTGAATATCTCAGGAAATCATACGCAACTTGATTTAGGTAGAGAGAGGTTGGTGATATTTATACAACCTGCAGACATTAATCAGTCAACTTAAGATGGGCAATTCTTGACCAAACACATTGTTCCTGATACACTTGTTAAAACTCAATTTAAAACACAAGAATATTTATTTACATTAAAGCTAATGCTAATAGTAAAACTTTTTATAAGTTTCATTAAACTTATACTTTAGATCATCAGCCATGCATCATTCATTTAACTTACATTTAGTACAGTTAACAAAACACATTTTAGCGAATTTCTACAGGAAAAGAGAGGGGATAGTATATAAGGCTGGGGCTGTGAAGGGAAGAGAGAGGGGAAGGGGAAGTATATATATATATATATATATATATATATATATATATATATATTATAATATATATATATATATATATATCTTATCAAATTTATATAAAGATTGAGATTTTGTTAAAACTAAATTTTGTTTGTTTATGTAATAACTTACATAACAAATAAAGTACATTATACATAATAATAAAAGAGAAAGAAGTCTCTCCACAAAAATATATTTCTTAATAGCAAAGCGCTTTCAACCTAACAAGAGGTCATCATCAGTGCTAGCCTAACAAACAAAATAATAGAATAAATCAGAAAAATCTATAAAAAAGAAAAATAAATAAACAATTAAGTAAACCGATTAAAAACACAAGTCAGTAAAATAAAATAAATAAATATAAGAACTAACATATTGTTATATTTATTTATTTTATTTTACTGACTTGTGTTTTAATCGGTTTACTTAATTGTTTATTTATTTTTCTTTTTATAGATTTTTCTGATTTATTCTATTATTTTGTTTGTTAGGCTAGCACTGATGATGACCTCTTGTTAGGTTGAAAGCGCTTTGCTATTAAGAATATATTTTTGTGGAGAGACTTCTTTCTCTTTTATTAAGATGAACTCCATTAACGCTCACCTTAGTTCTTCTACATTATACATCTTGTCCAAGGATATAAATTTCGGGACGATGACCGATAGAATCGGGTTTTATAGCGTTCTTAATAAAAACGTTATTATGGCGAAAATAATATTTATGTCCCTTTATCAAAAGAGAGAAACTACAAGAAAGGCGAAGTATTTGTCCTCCTAGTTAAGGATAAGTGAGAAAACTTACACTACTGTTAAAACTATGTCCTTAAACACAATTTACTGCAACGTGTGTATCAGTTACTACGTAGTAACTTAGAGTTACTACGTAGTAACTCAGAGTTACTACTCACTAACTCATAGTTACTACTTACTAACTCAGAGTTACTACTCACTAACTCATAGTTACTACTTACCAACTCACAGTTACTACGTAGTAACTCAGAGTTACTACGTAGTAACTCAGAGTTACTACTTACTAACTCAGAGTTACCTAATCAGAGTAACTCAAGTTACTACTTACTACTACTACGTAGTAACTCAGAGTTTACTACTACTCAGAGTTACTACTCACTAACTCATAGTTACTACTTACCAACTCACAGTTACTACGTAGAAACAGTTATTACTAAATCATAGTTACTATTTACTAAATCACAGTTACTACTTACTAACTCATATTTACTACTTAATAACTCACAGTTATAACGTAGTCACTCACAATTCCTACTTACTAACTCACAGTTACTACGTAGTAACTCACAGTTATAGTGTGATTTACAGCAACAGCTCTGATATGTTAAACAAAGCGTCACAAATCTTTTTTTATAAATCTCCCTTATAGACTTGAGTTACATAGAAATATTGTTAAACTCGATGATTTAAGATGAACAATACGTTATGTAAGTGTAACGACGTATAATTAATACTGGCTCCTTAACTGATAAGACCAATCAGATTTCACCATTTCTTAATTGACCTTCATGATGACACGAAACCTACCAATCAAATTTTGTAAGCAACTACAACATTTAAATTAATACCCGTTACGTATGGAAACAACATATTTAAAATCTATTTAATGTCCGCAATTAAATTAAAAGAAAATCCTATAAACCCTTTAATGAAACAGTAAAAATCTGTTTATAAACCGATGAAAAAATAAAAAGTCTAGGTGTACCAATAAAAAATTAATAGTTTATATTTTTGCACAAGTAAACACTGCGACCTCGTGTTATGACCGATAAAAAGTTTTTATTCTCTTTTTCTCTACACACCCACATAAATTTTCTCTACACACAGCAGTAATGCGTCTAAAGTAATAAATTGTCAAGTGTTTAAACCAGTTAATAATAGATATAAAAATTTCTTTTTTTTTGGTTAATCCTTGGGAAAAATTGTAACTTATAATATAAAAAATAATTTATTTGGGAAGGGATAATAAATAAGTAGCATCTAAAACAAGGGCTCAAAAGCTAATGACAGGGCACAACAAAGGAAAGTACTTAATTTTAATGCAAGTCATAGTAGCTTAATTAGATCTTCCCATAATAAGTAATGTTGCAAACACAATACTTTTCCGTTATGTAGAAAAGTATTCATTTACCTACAAAATAAATGAGGAAAAAGTATCTTAATAAGGAATTCCGCGTATAAATTTACATGAATCATCAAGAATAGTTATATCTATAATAGAAGAGTTTTAAATGTTTTCTTTAGACATTTTATCCTATTCCATAATTTTAAAAATATTGTATTGATATCAGTAACAATTAAATTTTTAAATTGTTTTTACTCCAATTTCTAAGTGTCACATTAAAATGTTATTGTTTGATTTTCGAGCGTCATCAGGAGATAGCGAAAATCACTGATTTCCGCTATATACTGATGCTCACTATAGCATCATCGCTATGTGTATGCCATTTGCAGCACTTGGAATTATCTTATTTAGCTGAAACCGGTGTCCATAGGTAACACCTCGCTCAAAGCCAGTTAAGTTATCATTATATGTTCAAAAATATAAATAAATATAAATTATAAACTTGGATTGATGACGTCATAATGTTTTTTTAAATAGGCACCAACATCACATTATATGCTAAGTTAGGTTCGACTTAAGAAAACCTTTGAGAGTATAAGTGTGCGTTTTAGTCCATGACGCAAGGGTGGAAACTCACACACCAAACAGTTGTCTGTCACTAGTGCTACAGGCGTAGTGAGAAACTTCATTGACATATAATATGGTTCGTGTGGGGTGGGTAATCATTAGTGATTACGTAAGCTCCCAAGTGTCCACATTTTTTAAATGTGAGATCCTAAGAGAAAATGATATAAAAAATCATGTTGTGTTTCTCTTAACACACTACAAACCAATCTCCTGCAAATTTAGATAACTTTAGATATATAAGGCAACTAATATGTTTACCATTATAGCTATTTGCAAGAATGATTTTAAGTGTTTAGAAAATATTATACAAGATAAGGAGTCTTTATATAACCACATTGTTATCCAATTATTCGTACAGTACCTTTTATGAGAAAAAGTAATTCACAGCATCATATTCTAAATTGTACAGTGATCTATAGCCAACAATTGTATATACAGTTATATATTAGAGAGTATATGCAATCTAAAAGTAGTGTAATTTGAAGTTAAATTAGAGAAATCTAATTCTCGAGTGGGCTAGAGTTAATAAGAGAAGAAACGTTCGCAGAACATTTAGTATATATTCGAAGAGATTTATTATAGTAAGATAGTCGAATAAGCCGTATCATTTAACCAATATGAAAGAGTTATAATTCACCCCATAAAATTACCACATTGCCGATCCGGTGATTGGGCTTATATATAAATGCATTTGTTTGACACATATACATGTTTTTTATTTGAGTTTAAACAACCCATCAAAGCAGAATCTAATAAGTTTATTAATTTACATTATACAGATTTTTATTATATCAAATATACTATGACTTATAAATGTGTAATAGTATTTTATTTATTATAATAAATTTATAATGAGTAAAAAAGATCTATCATAATATAGAAAGTGATGACAAAGTGTTTTTGGACGTTTATATATATTTTATATTTTGAGTGGTAATCTGTGTACTATGACCTGGCTCAGCATCGTGATAACCTCAAAAGAAAGTCCTTAAACTTTGCATCAAAACAGTGCGATCGTAGTAGACCCAAAACGTTCCCAAATTTTTCATGTTTTCGTTAATTCTTGGTAGGAATACGAAAATATCAAAGTTCTTTAAATAAGGTTTGAAACTATGTAAATTGCCTTAAAAATAGGGTTTTGTCATTCTTGGCTGTACTGCTCCTAGTTGTATCTCAAACGACTTTGAGAGACAAAGAACACTTGAAGTTAACAATATGGAAACCATTAATCGTTTATTTTTTTTTGCACACGAACGTATAATCCATAAATTACTCTCAAACTCGAGAATCGTGGACCAGTAATACAGAATAGAACTTTGAGGGTCCGTATGGAATAGTAGGATCATTACTCAACGGCAAATGATCAGTTTTATGATTTAGATTATGATCTTGCAACTACAGAATGCAAGTTATTATCCAAATTGATAAGGCTTTCTTCAGTTATAGAGCCTGCAGCCCATAGGCCCGGGAAGTATAAGTGGAGGCTGACGTGAAGACAATAGTATCATAAACTTGGGGCTCCCCCCTGGGTATTTTCTTAAGAAACGGAAAAACAGAATTTCAACTGTAATTCGAAACGGCTAATTGCCGCGACAAATACATGAAGAGATGCAACAGAAAGAAGACAACTGGTCTACAAAATGTTTCCTCTTCCCATTCTTCAATACCAATAGAAAAAACCCCTCGGAATGAAAAAGAAAATTTGCCCGAAAAACTCACAAGCTGTCAATGTTTTATTAAATACAATGGTTTCCTATGAATTGTAATTTCTGTTATTTTATTTGCACAAATTTCTTTTTCAATAGCGCTACCAGGGACTTTTTTTGGGGGCGAGTTACCTCCCCTAAAACATGATATTCCTATTATATACACATATATTCTAATAGTTACTTAACTTATAGCTTAGCTCGAGACCTTCCTAAAATTCGGTAACGATACTTCACGTATCGATTGCGACTGAAGACTGATGAGTGAGAGCTGAGTGTGAGAGAGATGAGAGAGTGAGTCTCCTACGTACGCAAATATTAATAGTTGTGATAACACTAGAGGATAGCAACAATGGAGGCACAGTTTGGGCAAAATAAAGTCAGGCAATTGGAATTAAGCGAGTTAAAGCAGTAGGCTTTAGTAATATAAATACTTGTTAAAAACAGAATAACAAAAGTTTAATTATAGAATAATCAAAGAAAACATGGCTCTTTTAAACAACAAATATGACGAGATATTTCAAAACACAATACGCTTAAACACATAGACCATATATAGTTCAAAAGTATGGAATAAAGTCTAATTAAATCTATACTGAAAAAATTAGTGATTCGATATTGTAGTTTCCGAAAAAATAAGGCACATAGACTATGATATTGTTCCTGAGAATTTGAAACTTAGAATTAAAAGATATCAAAAGTGTAACAAAATCTAACCAAGTGCTATTTGGATAATAGTTATCAAATAAATTAATGTGGTAAATCTCCGACGGTCAGAGAAAAAATCAAAGTTGTTAAGTAACTTGCAAAAGTGAAGTTATTTATATGGGGGGATAGAGAACAAACATATGAAAAGTTTAGGTGTGGCAAAATTTAATAATCAGGAACGCTAAAAAGATGATCCGACTCTAACCCATCCACATATATTTCTTGTTCAATAGCAGTCATTTTCATCACAAGTTTCATTTTTGTGTTTGTCTATTTCAAACTATTCTACCATCTCAGCGTCATCTTTAATATAAATT
Organism: Microvelia longipes; assembly: GCA_018340805.1. Lineage (NCBI taxonomy): Eukaryota > Metazoa > Arthropoda > Insecta > Hemiptera > Veliidae > Microvelia > Microvelia longipes. The sequence continues at coordinate 36,544,102 of JACMZG010001908.1, forward strand.
CGTTAGAGACCATAAATATTATGATATTTATACTTTTATATTTAATTTTCCATTACGTAAAATAAAAGCATATTCTCTATCTAATAAGATGTTTGAATTCAACAAAGAATTTTGTCTATAATGTTATAATATAAATACCCGAGCGGATTTAATATAAATAAATTTTTTCGAATTTAAATTTCTCGATCATAATTAATATAACAGCAGTAATTTTTTCCTCTGCGTTGCTTTTTTGTCTAATGTATTACTTTTTTAACTGTGTAATTATTCCTATTGAGACCTTCCTTATTACTGATGCTTATTAAAAGCCTTTCTGAGTATGTTGCTTATTGTATCAAACTAGCAGTTAGAAAAAAAGAGATGTAAATAACTCTAAGATGTGATAATAGTAAATGTTTAGTAGAGAGGAAAATGAGGAGGTAAAAACCAGGGGCAAAAAGGAAAAACTTTATACTTTATAATCGGCAATATTCCCATTAACAAATACTTTTGGAGTAAATCTCGTCGTGTAAAGAAAAGGTTAATGTATAAGTTTAGTAAAGAAAACTTAAAAAACAATAGAAATCATATAAGTTATAGAAGTCTTGCTTTTTAAATAAACGATAATAAATGATAAATTAGAAAGGGAGTATTCAATAAGCCTAGGTTTATTCGGCGATTTTTTCACGTGTTCTAACTACTGAATAAAAAAGTTATATAAACAAATTAAATGAGAGATATACAGTATAGTGGACAAAAAAGTCCTCGCTCAGCGCTCTCCTTTATGAAAGAGGATTTGCGAGTCCTTACTCTTGACTCACCCAATTAGAGAACTATGTCTTTGCTTGTTTATTATCGAAAGAAAAATTTTATATATAATATCTTGTTTAATATGAACCCAATTTTAAAAGTTGTAAAAATTTGGTAACAAGCTAAAGTATATTAAAGTAGTCACTCGCCTTGAACGTAATAAAAAGCGTTCTAAACTAAAGGGTGCTTGAAACATATCTAAAACGTAAGTGTATCCTAAGGCTTTGTTATGAAAATCCTCAGCTCACTCTAAATGATGATTTAGTGCGATACGATAAGATCAAGAAGTGGGTTTTAGTTTTTCCATTTGAATGTTGTCAAAACGAAAAAATGAACCTATCAAATGGTATAGCTAATAGAATTCAAGACGTCTTACTATCTAAATGCACACGTGTAGTTCATTCAAAAGATACGTTTTGGCCTTATATGAAATTAAAGTGAAAGTCAAAATATAGAATATAATTATCTGAAAAATTTATTATATTTTATATCTAATACATCACTGATTAACATCTAGGTAATAGTTATGATATATAATAGCAGTACCATTGATTCCTCCACACAAGTAACACTAAATAAAAGCATATAAATGAGGTAGTGTACTTTTCTGTATGTGTACCTTGTACGTATGCTATTAATATATAACAACATTACAGAGACTGTAAATACTCCTATAAAATACGCCTCATTAATACAAGGGCCATATATTATTATAAGTAGCATACTGATCCCCGGAAAGAGCACATGTTGTTTCTATAAATTTAATATAAGATATTACAGACGATGTGAATAATTAAAGATTTTCTATATTCATCGTTTATTATTTATATATGTATATATATTTATATATATATATATATATATAATATATTAGTGAGAATTATTTCCAAAAGTAAGTATATCGTAAATAGGAGATATTTCACTTACAACATCATCGGCCGTGTCTACTGATAAATAAAAACAGAGTATTTTTTGAAACCAAAAACAATGCATAACCTAGAAAAACAATATTTACGCTACCTATTGACATACATGAAGTTCCATAAAAATTTTCATTAACAAGGACATGACAAACAAAATACTCATGAGCTTTCTTAAACTTATTGATATATTATAGCAATCTTAACTCGATAATAAAGTATATAAAAAATATTCACACAGCATAAAAACGTCAATTATCTAAAATGATAATTCAGTACTTTTTGACCTCATGTCAATTAAAAATATAAACCTGACGCGGAAGTAATTAAGATTCATATTAAATAATAAAGGCCTCAATATAGAGGATGTTTTAGCTGATAATTCATAAAATGAAAATTATTACTAAGTTTAGTTATTATGTATTTAGAGAATGATCTATGTTTAGTATAGAAAGCATTGAAATATATATAACCTCTAGAATAAGAAACAGCAAATCCAAACACATAACAATTAAGCACTACCACCATATCAATTTAAAACAATAATTAATAAATCTAAATTAGTTAAATTACATTACATAAAAATAATAATATTAAAGAAAGGGTCATTCAAGTTTAGCTGCCTCGAAAAATTTTAAAGTATGCAAATTATTTTTATTGATATCCAGATGATAAAAGACTTTTTTTAAATGGTGTTTGTTGGTATCATGGTTGAGTGAACTATTGTTTTTATTATTGGTTAAGTAGTGTGATTTATTAATTTTTTAATAATTGGTGATTATTCACAACAGTGTACATGATAAATGGGTTAGAATCCTTTTACACTATTTTGCCTTATAAATATCAAAAAAAAATATATCTTTTTTAACAGAAAGTCGGAGAACAACTTAGACATCAACACTTAAGACAGTCGTGTTATAGGTATTATCACTTATTTTCTCAATTTATTATCAACCGAATAAGTGGTCATTTAGGAAAAATCGTTATTTGTTGGTTTTTCAAAATATATATCTAAATACGCAAGGGTGTTTAGACAATTACACGCTCTAGAGAGTGTAGATGTGCGAGGTAATTATTTAAGTAGGCACGGCCACTCTAAATGTTTCACAAAGTTGCAGTTTTTGTGAAGCCGGTAACGTAGAATGGTATAATAATAAATGAATAGTCGTGGGTGATTATATAATGCTGATAATACAGCTTGAAAACGTTGTAAAAAACCAAAAATCAAATCTTTAAGGTCTAAGGTAGTTCTACCTTCAAAATATGAACGTTCCAAATACTCCAAAAAAAAAATTAAAAATTGATCGGCGGCAAAAATAATTAGAGGACTTCTAGCAAAAACACTCTCTCGATGAACATAAGAGATCTTTTGCAAATAATACAGAGCTGGAATCGATGGCTCTGAAATGATTACGAGCGACGTACAAATACTCAAAATAGTCTATTAAAAGCAAGACCACGCCTAAGAACTAAAATTCAGCCTAAATAGTGAAATGCCAGTGGTGCTTATCATTACATGATCTTACAAGTTATGTCGAATAAGCATTTAGTGCCATTTTATCGAATTGGGCACTAAATGTTTTTTTTAATTGTAAAAAATCCGGAAAAATAATCTATTGATTGAAATTCAGTACAAAAGTATATATCTATATTTATAAATAAGAATACTAAGTGAAAAAATTAAACTAATAAAAATCTATTTATTGCCGAGACAAGTTTGAGATCGGCGAGGTGTAACGTTTTCCATTATTAATGCTTTTAAATATTGGGATGTTCTCATTATGTTATTGCCTTATAAAATCATCTATAATAATTGAGAGTTGACGACACATATAACTATTATGATAAGGCCACTTATCCCGCAGATATTAATAACAGACGATAACTCTATAATATAAAGTACAGCCTTTAATCACTATTCGAGTAAGTGCGGTGAGCCGCTTCGAGAGCTGCAGACTATCTACTAAAAGAGTTTAAAGAACTCTATATAGAGCATATAAGTCAATCTTTTCGATTTCGAGGGAGATTTTGCTCTTAAATGACTTATTATGAATTACCAAACAGGCGAATGTCCGGTAGCTAAGTAGGAATAACCAGTGCGTTATATTTCCTTATATAGTCATACGCACTATGCAATCATTCGGTACATTGAGATCGATGTAACATGCATCGATAAAACTAAGCAAGATCAGGTAAGTTTTCTGTCAGATACAACAAATGAAAATCACAATTTGATTTTTTACTATAACTCATATAAATAATATATATATGGAACTATATGAGAATTTTTGCGTAGAATAATTTTTCTCAGTACTCAACGGAGATGTTAAATGTGCACCTTCGATGTCGGCAGTGCGCGGTAATATTTCGTTTTTATATATTGAAATGACTAGGACATTTGATTTGCTTTTCGTATTAATCTGCAACCAGTATTACTCTCTTATGCTCACTTATTTCGCCTCACAACTAAATATAGGCACATATTGTCAACAAATAAATGAGTGATCACTTGTAAATTTTCCGGCAATCATATAATGACAAATCCTCATAAAACTCTATTATTGGTAGCGTGTGAACTATTATTCAAGGATCAATATCACAAGCTGTAAAAAGACATAGTAAGTAAAGGACCTTTTAAAAAATTACAATATAAGCATAATATAAAGTTCATATTACTCTTAGTACTATATTTTATATAGTATATCGAATTTTTTTATCAAGACAAGAGCACAGTTGTAACAAAGCTACCTTAAGCGTAAATTTAATGCTTCTAGCGGTAGGTCCGCAAATACATCAGTTTAGTCGATTTTGGTATTTTAAAAAAGAAGTGATTTTAAAACTTTACTCATTAATCCGTCTCTTCTATTTAAGTTCCGGTAATTGAGCAGTAGCAATCACCTGGGAGAGTGTGATCTAAAATGCTATACTATTTCTCGTACATATTATATTTTTCTCTATTATTCATGCACACAACTTGAACCAAATTTTAACTCCTCCTCTATATATTCTAATCCTTCTATCGAGTATTTAGTGTTACTGTAAGCATATTTAATAAAAAAGATAGAGATGAAGAACTAATAGCACATTGTGTAGCTCCCTTCCTGTCCTTCACTTAAACTAAAGTTACCACTTAGTTTAAACTAAACACTTAAAGCCGGCGCCTCCACCAGGGTTAGGGCAAAATTATTAAAAAGAATAAAAAAATATTATATTAATTAAATTAATGAAGACTTTAGTCCTTTTTATTAACATTTATGAAAAAAAATTGTTGAAGAGCTTTCGCCCAGGGATCCTGAGCTTCTTCAGTTCATAAAAATGACAAAAATGAAAAAGTTAGAAAATAATCAAATTTTGAATGTTTTTCATGTGTCATGTGTCTAACTAAGTAAATAAATTTAAATGAAATTACAAAATATTATAATATTATCTTAAAATCCTAATATTTCCTTTAACTTTTTGTAATTTCATTTTAATCAAAAGGACTAAAGTCTTCATTAATTTAATTGATTTTACAATTTTAAATAGTCCAAAAAGCTCTGAAGTTATTAATTATAATATGCTTTAAATTTTAGATAAATTTTGGCTACAAATTAGGGTTTACCTTGAGGAGAGTTATATCAGCAGGGAGATGTACCCGTATACACAACACACTAAAGTTACGTTGGATATATTAGCTATTAAAAAATTAAATAAAGGCTATAGTGATACACTCAGGTGGCGAAATGAACAGGTTTGTAAACTGGCGAATAAGCAGTGTTGTAGGGACTCTAGGCCCTTATATAGACTCCCCACTGTAAACCCTAAGAAACAATAATTCTTACAACTTGGTTTATGTGTCAGGACAGGAGAGAGTTGCTATTTCTACATAGTTGCTATTTCTAGCAAACCATTTAACTCCTGTCCTAACAGTATATAGGATAAGTATTGTGTTTGCAAAAAAATCCGAAACTGGAATGACACTGAAATTATCCGTTTTAGCTGTTTTTAAGACATCCTCAGTGGTTTTCACAAAGTTGTCTGTCTGTAATCATCGTATCTCCAATTTTATTGAAGCTAGGTGTAGTTGTGCTCTTCGGAAAATACATTTTATGTTGTTATTAACCCGCTATAATTACTCAGAAAAAATTATAAAACGTGGAAAAATGATACGATCGGATTAAGATTTAGCACACATGTAGCCATGTATAAAACTAACATATGTTCCAAGTTTTATGTCATTATCAGCATTAGTTTAATTTTTACAGCATTAGTACTTTTTTTTAAATTGTAAAAATCGAAAATAAATTAAAGGAGTTAAAATTTGGTTCAAGTGTGTGCAGTCATTAAGTCAGTATCAGTACAATAAGTTATGTACAGCATTATTCGCACGCATATAAAGTTCAATTTATGCTACTTTTTTAAGTATTTTTTAAAGTTCGAAAAAATTGCTGCTAATACCGAAATACAATAAATTGCTGCAAGAAATAAATTAATACGAAAAAAGCAATCATTTCAAAGAAAATTCGGCACGCCTGAGGTGCATAATTCCGTACCAGAATTATTTTGTTTAGTTATAAAAATTGTATACTGTAAATATGGCTATAAAAGATTATCGCCGGTATCAAGATTCGAACCTGGGAGCCCAGGCATTGAATAGTTTAAGTGATCATTTTGATTTCGGAGTGGCTTTATTTGATTTAGCGCCCAATAAACATGGAACACGACACCTCGCACTCAAACTTTTTGGATTATCGACTAAATTTTAAGCATTTCAGTAATTTGTTACGGGGCTTTCAACTTTTTGTTTACCTGAAATGGTCGTATCGAGTCAAGACCGATTTCATCGGGTCTGCTTACCGATCATATTTTAATTTTTTTTTTGGAGTAATTTACCACGCTTTTCCCATTTTTGGTCTTAATGCTCTTATTGACTCTACACCGGTTTCATTAGAAAAAACAAAAAGAATACACTTTTCTTGATAAAAATTTAAACCCTTAATTTGACCGATTTTTTAAAAAAATATATTTTTTTTAAATTTTGGTAACCCATTTCATTAATTTTAACCAATTAATTTTTAATTAATTTAATGTATATATATGTATATATGTATGTGTTAATGTATGTGTGTGTTTGTATGTTTATATGTATATATATATATATATATATATATATATATAATATATATATATATATATATATATATATATATATATATATATATACATTGTTTTTCAAAACCTGTTTTATTTCGTGATGAGGAATCTCTTTAACGACTTTTGGAAAATTCTCTAAAAAAACGTAAAACTTAAACCTCGCTGATTCTATTAAATTAGTATTTATTTCCTGAGGGAAATGTAGAGAGAAGTTTGTTATTTCATTCTTAAGTCAGAGAGTCTGGTCCCAACAGATACCGGGTGTATTTTTCCTTTGCACCTAATACCCTTCGACTCTTGTTCTTGAGTTTCATTAGATGTGCGAACGTGACTTAAATACTTTAGATTACATAAATTTCAAAAGAATTTCGAAACAAAAAGTATCAGGTATCAAGTGGACTCAAGTGACACTCTTAATTGTTATACTTTCTTTTATTTTATTAGCAATTCTTTTTATTTCTTTGTTTAAGTTTCTTTTAGAACATTTTAACAGGTCAATTTAATTGCATATTTATTTATTATTTTAATTACTTATTTACTGTTCTGGCAAATAAAATTAATCATGGAGGCAAAATTACACGTTAAAAAAAATACCTTTTTTACAAATTTTAACAAAATTACTCTATATAAACAATATTTTATAACCATAAAAAATACTAATATTAATTAGTCAGTAGTATACAACATATGTATAATATGTTGGCCATTCCAACAATCATTATTTTATCAACTATTTTTTCCTGAAATACTGCTTGAAATTCTGTCAATCATGTCAATCACATATCAATCACTATCTAATTATTTTAACTTTGACTATGTTTGTGGTACGCTATTATTATTACTACTATTACTAAAGTACTTCTTAACTCGTTAATTCCAATTGCGACTTTATTTGCCAAACTGTCCTCCATTGTTGCTACCTCTATGTTATCACAACATTTCTACGAGGAATTTAACCCTGGGTCGAGCACTAATTAAAACTAGATTTAAAAAATATCGGGGATGAGGTACCTATGAACATTTCTTCATCACATTATATTCGCTATGCTCATCCTGCCCTACTTCGGACTCACTTCGCTTGTCATCGGAAAATTAAATTTATACTGCAACACGTCTTCGGACTTTCTTCGCTCGTCCAGGCACAGACCTTAATGTTGCTGTCAATAATAATACCGATTTTCAACTCTATTAGATAAAAATCGAACTAATGCTAATAATAAAACGAAACTTAGCACATATGTTAGTATTATACATGAAAACATGCCTAATAAATCTCAAAAAGGTCGCAACCTTTTTCCGCGATTCATGATCTATCGAAATGTTGGCTAAGTCAATATTGTGGGTTACTATTGTGGTTACGTCATAAAATATTCTTTCAAATAGCACAACTAAATTAATAAATTGGTTTTAGTAAAAAGTTTCAACTCTCTCACATAAAGACACTTGGAGCTACAATGATAACAAACACACACATACATGCATACAGACAGACAACGTTGTGAATACCACTTAGGGAGCATTAAAAACACCTAAAACGGATGATTCCTGTGACATTCCGGTATCGGATTTTTGTGCTAACACAATACTTTTCCTATATACCGACGGGATAAATGAGAAAAAGTAAAAAACGAGATTCAATCTCTGACGACAAGAGGTTTTTTCGTGGTTTAGTTATATACTCAACCTCGGATTATAATCCGAAGTTGTAGTAATTACTTACAACAAACTCATTACTTACTACGACGAAGACTACAATCTGACTAACACCACTACCACTACACTAAATTCTATTTGTAAAGATCAATAAAAAGAAACTAGCTTAGCTACACAAGAAATAATAAACGAGCTGTATAAGAAACTAAGAACCAAAAACAAAGAAAACATATCCCAGTCATCAAATAAGCTCCTCAGCTTTATCATAAGCCCCTAAGCTTATACTTTTAGACTTATCTTTAACATAATCTAGCTCCTTCTCGATTATCTTGAATCTCTTTCTTAAAATCATTTTGCTTTTTATACCAGAGAATAAAAGGAAAAGTATAAAAAATAACTTATACTACTTGTACATACTGCCTACTATTTCAAGAAATAAAATTTTCGTGTGATCACTTATTAATTCTTATAATATATACTACAATATAATAGGTAATGAGGTAGATTATATGACCCAACTGTAACTTAAAGTAAAAATAAGGTAAGATGCGTTGCAGTATAAATGTGGTGAAATGTATATTCTGAGGACGAGCGAAGCGAATCCGAAGTAGGGAGAATGAGCGTAGCGAATCCGAAGTAGGGAGAATGAGCGTAGTGAATCCGAAGTAGAGAGAATGAGCGTAGCGAATCCGAAGTAGGGAGAATGAGCCTAGCGAATCTGATGTGGTGAAAAAAAGTTCTAAGGTATCCCGTACCCGTGAATTTTTTAAATAATTATATCCAATGTCTAACCTTTTGTTTGTTTGCCTCTACTACAGATACAATAATAAAGACGAAATTAAAAAATTTGATTTAATTTAATTCATTTAAGCCAATTTTGTTATACTTTTTAATTGTAATAAAAATTCATGTAGAGACCGCAGAATGTTATATAGGGTTTCTTATTTTTAGTAAGTATACTTGTGCGGTAAGATACTCTCATCCGATAACAGTGTTAACAGAAAAAAGGCAGTGTTGTAGTAACACTGGTAGGAATAACAAACACAAGATAACGTCAACATATACAGGACTACCACTAAGCCACATATAAAGGACTAAGATTGTTAAAACTGTCTCAAGGAAGGAATTTAATTTCTTACAAAAGGAAAAAGGAAGACAATAAAAATAAACAAGACAAAATGTCTCCCTTTTATTTTTATCTTACTTTTAAGAATTAGAAGACAAATTTCTTACCCTAAAATAAAAAAAAATCTTGCGATAGTCATGTCTAACAAATTAGTTTTAAAACTTGATTAAATATAAACAAATTAATGTTTAAGTAATGATAACGTAAAATGAATTAATCGAGTACACTGACGCACACGCAGATATATGTATATATTTATTAAGTTATTTAAAAATGGAACCGAAAGAGTAAGAAGAAATCTTAAATTATGGAGCGATTCTTTTTTAAAT
>JACMZG010001908.1:36556551-36563856 GCA_018340805.1 Microvelia longipes
GGAAGGATAAAAAACTGTTTTTTCTTGGCAAGTTCTTAATCGTGTGAAATAAAACTTGTATTTTTAGATTCTTCAGATACTTCTGATAAAGAATCTGCGCTTAATTGTTAGATACTTTCAATTATAAGTGAGTTTAAATAAAACTTGCAAAAATGTGGGTTACTGCAATAAGACCTCAATATTGAGGGTTACTACATGAAGGGTTAAAACAATTAGTGGGACTCTAGGTTTTTCAGTGAGGGTTACAACAAGAAGGGTTAAAACAATTACTGTGTCCAGCATTTTTTCCATGAGGGTTACTACAAGAGGGTTAAGCCAATTAGTGTACCCCACGTATCTCAATGAGGTTTATTACAAGGGGGTAAGTACAACTGTAGTGACTGAATTATTTTTGTATTATTAACACAGTCACTTAATAATTTCCAACTAACACTGAACAACATAATTATTAGATGAACCACTTGTTCTAATCCTATAGTAATTAGCCCACTACTTTGGGGCCTTAGATAGAAACTCCCTTACGAATATAGAACACAATTAGCACCTCATGAATTGCAGAACCAAATGAATCTGACTCTGTCCTAACAAGAACACCATTGCTGTCTAGATAATGATTATGAGGTTAAAAGGTAATTAAGTTTAAGGATCTGGTGTTTTATAATTTGTTTTTATTTATTAAAATTGAACAACAAAACATAGTCTCTTACAGTAAAATAACTGTATTATTATAAAAATAAAATAATACTTAAAATGGCAAGGTAAAGGTTTCAAATATTAATTCCTTTTTTAAAAAAATAATGAAAGGAAGAACAAATACGTCTAGACTAGAATCTTAATTTACATAAATAAAATCTGATCACTTGTAACAGTAAAGACAGGGATCATCAATATTAATTACTTATAAGTAATAACAGTCTTATTTACTTAACAGACAAAGTAACATTTTTTATAAATCTAATAACAAAAGTAATAAATAAAATAAAAATTTAAAATGAATAAAAATCTAATTATAGTTTTAGAAGAAGGAATCACTTTAACTATTAGTCATACACACGGTTATAATCTATACACAGCTTGGAAAATTAATGTGAGGGACCAATTAAGGTTGGTCAGATATGAAATTGTGGGCGTGGTTTAACGTCTAGGACTAACCTTTATTGACTTCCTCACATTATTTTCCTACGCTGTTAACTGATCATAACCATCAGTATAACTATAAAACAATTTTTGTTATAAAAGGCTCACACAAAAATCAAACATTATGCCTACAAAACATTAACTTCTACTGTATAAGGCACAAATTAACAATGGAGATCATAAATAAATATTATCAACTTTTACAATCTAGAGTAGGAGAACCATCTATGTCCTCAAAATGCTCATTTAGATAAAACATGATGCAAACAAAACACTAACTTAATCTATAATTATGTTAATGTGTGAGATCACACACTAAAAAGGGTTTTGTAAGTCAAAAATATTTAATTCTTAAGCAACTAATATCTAGCGAACGAAGCGAGCCCTAGTATCTAAATAAAATATTAATATTAATTAACCAATTAATGTAATTAATAAAATTTATGTCAATTTTAGAGGGGTGACAGGTCATTTTTGTGGTTTTTTCCCTGAAATGGGGCCTAAAATTTATTCACATAAAAATGAGATACATATATTTGTAATCTACTCTTAAATACCTACAGTTTGATACCAAACATGATTTTTAAAAAAAATCAGGCTACCCCCAAATTTTGGCATCTAAAATTAAAATTTCTTAAAACTAAGCTAACTTTTCCTCGGGCCAACGTGCTCTACATTTAGAGCCCACAATTAAATTATTTAAAATTTTAATGTTGATTTTAGAGGGGGGGATAGTAATTTTTCATAGTTTTTGCCCCACAATGGGCCCTAAATTTACAATTTGGGAAACTGTATTTTTAAATGAAAAATACTCGTGAATACCTATAATTTTTGTATGGGTATGTATGGAGCTAATTTTTAACCCTTGTAGTACATAAATGTATACATAGATATATATATGAAAAGTCACAGACACAGACACTCGGCATAAGGGTTCTGTTTGGTTTTATAGACTAACAAAACCCTAATAAGGCACAAATTAACAATGGAGATCATAAATAAATATATAAACTTTTACAGTCTTAAGCAGAAGGATCATCTACGTCCTCTTCATCGGTTTCTGGAAGAGTATCCATTACAGCAGTGGAAAAAGGCATGTCCAAATATTCTGCAGCATATCTTTGAGGAATTGTATTTTGGTTGACTAGTTTCTTAAGGTCATTATATTTTTGGATTGGAACAGGTAACCTACTGTTGTAGCACATTTGGGGTTCTTCACTTAAGTAATTTTCAGCCTTTTCTTGAGTTTTTTTGTTATTTTTCCTGAGGGCCATATTAATTTTCATAGGTTTCATAGTTATAACTTTAGTTGGAGATTCATCATCATACTCAAAGGCCACCAAAAAATCAGTGCAACCTTTTGAAAATTGCACATTTCTAACTTTTAAAAAATTGTTTATTTTGGGAAAGTTACATGCTTTAGTAAAATGTTTGAAGTCTCTAAAATCACTGTGTTTCATAGGAATAACTTCATATTTATGAGGTGAATGCCTTGCATTTACAATTTCAGTGGGCCATTCTGATGGAGCGTATATCAATTTTTTTCTTACTTGAAATTCTATGGCTGAGTGCACAGAGTCCACTGGCATGTACGTATGACCAGGAAGAAGAAAGGTTATTTTGATTTTATTGACATTTTCTGACTTAACTTGCAAATACCAATTCACAGCATTAAGGAGCTGATGGTTTTTATTTTGACCCGGGCATGAGTCAGCATACAATGACAATTCCTTAACTCCCCTTTCATCCACAATATTTAAATATTTTAACATAATCGAACAAATTTCATTTGCACCCCTTTTACCATCACATTCGCCCCAAAGAAAGCAATAACCATTTTTTGTGGAACTCTCATAAAAGGTTTCATTATAAACAGCATATTTCCTACTGTAGTATAGCAATAAACTTTCACCATGAGGTGTGTTCAGCACCTTTTGAAGATCAAAGCTGGTACACTCAAAAAATGGATCTTCTTTGCATCGCGCTTGATCTTTCAGATGAATATGTTTAGATTTTTCTGCGTTAACTTTATGATTTAGGTATTCTTGGTTATTTTCATCACCACCTGACTTCGCTGCTTCACAAATAATGCACTTATCTTTCTTGGGAACATGGAAGCCTATGTTAAATAATTTAGAAAACAAAATTTTAAATTTTTTCAAACAATAGGGTTGAAAATTATTAATTTTACAATATTCAAGGTATATTCTGTGTAAGTGGGCTTTGCCCTTGATACAAGAAGGCAAATATAGCCTTTCACTGCGACTCCTGCCATAGTGGGATGGCACGGCAGGGAGACTAGCGATAAAATTTTCCATTTCTGTCTTCATAATGTCTGGATGTTTGTTATATGGAGGCCGTTTACCTCTTGAGTTTGTTGACATATGGAGCCCATTTTTAATATTGCACTGGTAATTTAATCTCCTTTGAGAAATATCAAGAGTATTAATTAAAAATTTTTGGCACACTTTTACAAATTTTCCAGCAACAGAAAGAAATATGCATTACTGTGACTTCGATGTCTTCTTTATTAATAGAATACCTTCTTTTGACTTCAGTCTTTTGAACGCATGATATTAAAAAATCTTGTTGCCTAGACTCGTTACTTATTTGATAAAATAAAGTAAAAATGTTCTTCCTATTTTCCTCTGAGATATTATAACATTTATTTGGGCAGTTACTAAACAAGCAAGGATTAGGCTTCATTGCTTTTCCCTCGTGCGGCTTTCCATTGCGCTGAACGTACTTACATCCAGTTACTCTTAAAAGATGATTTTCGTTTCTTTTGTTGATAGTACTTTTTTTAAATTTTAATCCTTCTTTAGTAATTGGTTCACAACTGTTATTTTCATCAATAATTAACTGAAGGGCAGCAGGAAGTATACAATTTATGTCTTCTGCGTTATTATTTACTTCATCAACTAATATTGAGCCTGAACTTTCCAAAAAGAATTCATCATTTCCATCAAAACTGCAAAGTAAAGATTAATTTATTCATAACAATGCATCGTAAGGCCTCCACACACTCATAGTTTTTTAATTCAGGCCTGTCTACACAAACAGTATAAAGTCTAAAACTGTAGGTGCATTTATTTGGTTAGGTCAGTTATTATCAAAAATCATATTCACAGAGGATACCAGATTTCAGGTATTGATAAGCCAATAATAGTCTGGCCTGAGTAAAAACCTGTACCCACCAATGGTTAGCACAAGCCGGCCTTTGGTAAAAAAAAAAAAAAAACTGTAGGTATCATAGATATATGGCAATGTACAATTAGATACCTTTATCATTTTCTTCATTTTGTATCCCATAGTCTAGATTTTCATTGTTATCATTCATTTCTGTAAGTCTCCCATCCATGAAGTCTACTTCAAAGACTACATTTTCTGTAGAAACCTCATTGACATCAGACATTAATTTACCACCACTGCATCACAACTGAAACAAAAATTGTATTTCATTATCTTATCCACACCAATAATTATAGAATAATCAGTTGTCAGAGAGGGAAAATAGAGTAGAAAACCCAATTAGGCTAGTCCTAGATGTTAAACCACGCCTTCAATTCCTTATCGGGCCAATGTCATTGGCTCTCTTATACTATTTTCCCATGTGTAAATTGATTGTAATTATAAGCGTGTGTAGTGTGTACACTAATTAAACATCATAATAGCAATTGCTTATTGCAATACAATTAAAGAAAAACTATTAGATACCTTTATCATTTTCTTCATTTGCTTGTATCCCATAGTCTAGATTTTCTTTAATATCATTTATTGGTATAAGTTCTCCATTTAATGGGTCTATCTCGAATATTTCAAAATTTGCATCATGACGATCATCATTTGCATCAGTACCACACTCCATCAGAACTGAAAAAAAAAAAAACATTTCAATTGTTTTATCTATAATGATACATCACAACTTTAAACAATAAAGTTGTGATGTAAAATTCAAAAATTCTCTACTTATTTCATCTATAACAACATGTTAAAGTATGAACGATCCATTTAAAAAAAATAGATACCTTCAGCATTTCCTTCACTTGCTTGTGTTCTATCATCTAAATTTTCTTTACTGTCATAGACACATGTAAGTTTCTCACTCATTGCATCAACTTTATGGGTTATAAAATCAATACTACTACAGCCAGGCATAATCTCAGTCAGTGTTTTTTTATGCTCCATCACAACTGGAAACAAAAACTCATTAGATTGTTTTATTCATTCTAATATAATTCGTAAAAATATTCAACTAATTATAAGTTTCACAGGTAGCAAATGAAAATAAAATAAAAACAATTGTATACCTTTGTCATTTTCTTCACTTGCTTGCGTGCCATACACTAAATTTTCTTTATTAATGTAATTAGGTGTAAGTTTTGAACCAACATTGCAGGTAATGACATCTGCACTACTACAGCTAGGGATCATCATATTCATAGTTTTACCACACTCCAAGACTGAAAAAAAATAATAATTAAGTAATTAATTCATAAAAAATAAGATACATCAAAGTACTAAGTCCCTTTTGATTTATCTTAATTTAACTTGATCCATAAGCTACATCCAAACAAAATAAAAAAAAATCTGTACAGATTATCAATAAATAAATGTATCTACAACAAACAGTAACTATTAACTTATACTAACCTTCATCAGTACTGACTTTTTGCAGATTTTTAAAAATTTTGTGTGTCCTTAGTCCCTAAAAACATAAAAAAAAGATGAGTCAATATGTAAATATATACAATAAGAACGGACAATCAAAAGGACAACGGACAAGCCGAAAGTTCTCTGAATAACTCATCGTTATATTTAAAACTTTGTGCGAGAAGCAATCCTACAGTTCCACAATCACTTATGAAAACATTATCTGCACTCATGAACAATAGGATAGATTCCCTCACAGATTTTCTGCACACTAGCTTAAGTACCCACTTGAATAGGAGAACTGTTTGGTTTACTATGCCTAAATTTATCAGATTCTTTAAATAATTGGATGGAATTTGAAGTTTCATTTATGTTGGGATTATACCAGCAAACAATTTTTTAAATTACCTATTAAGTTATTACATAAGACTTATGGGTATTTGTCAATATTAGTGAAATAGTCGAAGAAGCCAGAGAGGCTTCTCCGGAGGACATCTCCTATACACAATCACTAATATAAGTGGAGCAATATACTAATTATGGGTCTCAAATTTTGGTCTGTAATTAGAGCTCAGTGTCTTAAATTAGTCATAGCATAAGTATTAACCATTTACATTGATAAATAATTTAAAATAGCTGAGGTCAAAGTAAAGATCACAAGGCTGCTTAGGCATTCGAAGCTAAACTAGTCAGTTACTGGACATGTAACTCAGGTTGATTTCATAAAAATCTTATCTTTTGAGTTAATTTGGAGACAGCATTAAATAATAACATAAAAAATAATTATAGATATTCGTAAATAATTGCTTAAAATGGCATTTCATGTTAAACACTTGTTGTCTGCCTCATTGTAATAACAAAAATCACACATTGCAAATAATTTATAAAAACTTATTACATAATCATAAAGTATAAACTTACCGGTATCCAGGCATACTTTTCTTTAATTTTCTTCATGGTTAAAAATTTAAAAACAAAACAATAAAAAAAATGAACTGAAAAACACCACCAAAACACCGATAAAAAGAGCGCAAGTTTCTCTTTTCCTAGAATGATTGTGTTTCTTCTTCTTTTTCTTATTTTTCGGTGCCTTAAAATAAATATGTTAGACAATTTTCACCCAAAAATATTCACTTATTATTATTTTCTTCACTTTGCAAGAGTTGTAAAACTGCACTTTATTGAGGGTTACTTCATTTGGTTGCGAAAAAATCTATTAAAAAAATCATTGCTTTAAAAAATGTCGATCCTGATTTGAGGGTTACAACAAATTGACTTGTGGCTTACTACAATCTGCCTTTGGGTTAAGCCAATTGGCAGACCTGACATTTCAAACTTTAAAATTTTAATTATTAAAAATTAATTTTTTTATACTTATTTCTATATGTTTATGGTTTTAAAATAACGTAAAACATAAAAACTAACAGAAAATGAAAAAACAAAAAAAAATTTTTTTGAGGGTTATGACATTGGCCTTCCCTCTCACGATATAATATATAAAATTAATTAAGTTAT
>JACMZG010001908.1:36564299-36566799 GCA_018340805.1 Microvelia longipes
TAAATTTTAATCCTTCTTTAGTAATTGGTTCACAACTGTTATTTTCATCAATAATTAACTGAAGGGCAGCAGGAAGTATACAATTTATGTCTTCTGCGTTATTATTTACTTCATCAACTAATATTGAGCCTGAACTTTCCAAAAAGAATTCATCATTCTCCATCAAAACTGCAAAGTAAAGATTAATTTATTCATAACAATGCATCGTAAGGCCTCCACACACTCATAGTTTTTTAATTCAGGCCTGTCTACACAAACAGTATAAAGTCTAAAACTGTAGGTGCATTTATTTGGTTAGGTCAGTTATTATCAAAAATATATTCACAGAGGATACCAGATTTCAGGTATTGATAAGCCAATAATAGTCTGGCCTGAGTAAAAACCTGTACCACCAATGGTTAGCACAAGCCGGCCTTTGGTAAAAAAAAAAAAAAAACTGTAGGTATCATAGATATATGGCAATGTACAATTAGATACCTTTATCATTTTCTTCATTTTGTATCCCATAGTCTAGATTTTCATTGTTATCATTCATTTCTGTAAGTCTCCCATCCATGAAGTCTACTTCAAAGACTACATTTTCTGTAGAAACCTCATTGACATCAGACATTAATTTACCACCACACTGCATCACAACTGAAAAAAAATTGTATTTCATTATCTTATCCCACACAATAATTATAGAATAATCAGTTGTCAGAGAGGGAAATAGAGTAGAAAACCCAATTAGGCTAGTCCTAGATGTTAAACCACGCCTTCAATTCCTTATCGGGCCAATGTCATTGGCTCTCTATACTATTTCCCATGTGTAAATTGATTGTAATTATAAGCGTGTGTAGTGTGTACACTAATTAAACATCATAATAGCAATTGCTTATTGCAATACAATTAAAGAAAAACTATTAGATACCTTTATCATTTTCTTCATTTGCTTGTATCCCATAGTCTAGATTTTCTTTAATATCATTTATTGGTATAAGTTCTCCATTTAATGGGTCTATCTCGAATATTTCAAAATTTGCATCATGACGATCATCATTTGCATCAGTACCACACTCATCAGAACTGAAAAATAAAACAAAACATTTCAATTGTTTTATCTATAATGATACATCACAACTTTAAACAATAAAGTTGTGATGTAAAATTCAAAATTCTCTACTTATTTCATCTATAACAACATGTTAAAGTATGAACGATCCATTTAAAAAAAATAGATACCTTCAGCATTTCCTTCACTTGCTTGTGTTTCTATCATCTAAATTTTCTTTACTGTCATAGACACATGTAAGTTTCTCACTCATTGCATCAACTTTATGGGTTATAAAATCAATACTACTACAGCCAGGCATAATCTCAGTCAGTGTTTTTTTATGCTCCATCACAACTGGAAACAAAAACTCATTAGATTGTTTTATTCATTCTAATATAATTCGTAAAAATATTCAACTAATTATAAGTTTCACAGGTAGCAAATGAAAATAAAATAAAAACAATTGTATACCTTTGTCATTTTCTTCACTTGCTTGCGTGCCATACACTAAATTTTCTTTATTAATGTAATTAGGTGTAAGTTTTGAACCAACATTGCAGGTAATGACATCTGCACTACTACAGCTAGGGATCATCATATTCATAGTTTTACCACACTCCAAGACTGAAAAAAAATAATAATTAAGTAATTAATTCATAAAAAATAAGATACATCAAAGTACTAAGTCCCTTTTGATTTATCTTAATTTAACTTGATCCATAAGCTACATCCAAACAAAATAAAAAAAATCTGTACAGATTATCAATAAATAAATGTATCTACAACAAACAGTAACTATTAACTTATACTAACCTTCATCAGTACTGACTTTTTGCAGATTTTTAAAAAGATGTTGTGTCCTTAGTCCCTAAAAAATAAAAAAAGATGAGTCAATATGTAAATATATACAATAAGAACGGACAATCAAAAGGACAACGGACAAGCCGAAAGTTCTCTGAATAACTCATCGTTATATTTAAAACTTTGTGCGAGAAGCAATCCTACAGTTCCACAATCACTTATGAAAACATTATCTGCACTCATGAACAATAGGATAGATTCCCTCACAGATTTTCTGCACACTAGCTTAAGTACCCACTTGAATAGGAGAACTGTTTGGTTTACTATGCCTAAATTTATCAGATTCTTTAAATAATTGGATGGAATTTGAAGTTTCATTTATGTTGGGATTATACCAGCAAACAATTTTTTAAATTACCTATTAAGTTATTACATAAGACTTATGGGTATTTGTCAATATTAGTGAAATAGTCGAAGAAGCCAGAGAGGCTTCTCCGGAGGACATCTCCTATACACAATCACTAATATAAGTGGAGCAATATACTAATTATGGGTCTCAAATTTTGGTCTGTAATTAGAGCTCAGTGTCTTAAATTAGTCATAGCATAAGTATTAACCATTTACATTGATAAATAATTTAAAATAGCTGAGGTCAAAGTAAAGATC
>JACMZG010001908.1:36571799-36581799 GCA_018340805.1 Microvelia longipes
AGACACTAAAATATCGATATTATAGCTATTGTTTGTTAGTATGGCTAGACATATGTATGGATGTTAACTAGCTAATTCCATTTAACATCTTACAATTTGTTTACTTTATCTATATAAAGTCCATTACTTAAGAGTCATAAAAGTTATTTAAATAAAACTAAATAGAGTTAGGGGAAACGGAATAGTAGGTAAAAAAGTTGTACAGGTAAAATATACATAAAACTAATCTCTTATAATACAACACACGGCTAAATCAGTTGACAGTGGGGAAATTAATGCTAGGGAGCCAGTGAGATTAGCCCTGGATGTAAACCACGCCCTCAATAAGAATATAGACGCTTGTAGAAATCATGAAGTAGATTTTAACAAAGTACTTATTACCTTTTTTAGCTAGTACTTATTACCTATTTTAACCTAGTACTTATTACCGATTTTAACCGAGTACTTATTACTATTAATTACTATTACCCTATATACTTAGTACTTATTACCTATTTTAACTTAGCACTATTACCGATTTTAACCGAGTACTTATTACCTATTTTAACCTAGTACTTATTACCTATTTTAACTTAGTACTTATTACCGATTTTAACCGAGTACCTTACTTTACCTATTTTAATACCTTATTACCTATTTTAACCTAGTACTTATTACCTATTTTAACCTTGTACTTATTACCTATTTTAACCTAGTACTTATTTCCTATTTTTAACCTAGTACTTTAATTTTTCCAGGCGATATTATCTATATATTTCTTCCTACACGATGGGGATCCAAGTATAACTAAAGACTTCACATGGGTGCCATTAACATCACTAATACTTTATTTCTTCTGTCAAGACTTAGGTAAGATGATGTAGTTACTTCATTATTATTAATTATTGGCTTGACTAATATAATCAATTACTTTGATTGATATGTCTTTTTAGGGTGCTAACAGAGTCACTTTAAACAGTCTCTCTAACCGGAAAATTTACTCATAAGTAGAAACCACAAATAAAAGATATATAATTATAGTTGATCATAAGTAACATACATGGTGATATGTATGCTATTTGAATATTATTTTAAATTCTTCTCAATCAAGAAGGTTACTTCTTTAGGTGGTCAACTATTGAAATGCCTCAATTGTTTTACAAAGTTTGAATGACCTTAACATTAAAAATAAGGTCGACCATAAACCAAATAACTATTATCCTTGATTTACTCTTTTAAAACTGAGAAACAATAGTTAGAATGAGATGTGAAGCATATGCGAGGAATACCGAATGACGGGACATGTGAAGATTCTTATAATCAGTTTAAAGCATAAAACATTTTCTTGAAGTTTCATGGCCCTATAATATTGTGTATTTGTTTCTTACGAATTTAGTCTAGATCTTTAGCTTTTTAGACAAATATTACTGTTACTTTAATAAAAATCTAAGAAAAAAAAGCATATTCAAGCAAAGCAAGTAGAGCGCAAACTGCATCTAAATTGTTTAATAATTCTCCAGTATACATTAAAACCCTGGAGCTGTATGAGAAACCCTAATCTTTTAATTTATAATGCTTCTCTACATTCTATGCCCATGTTAAATTTATTTTTCCTTTTCCTTTGATGTGCAAAAGAGAAAATCCCTGAATAATAAGGGTCTCGTGTGACAAAGAACGTCCTGAGGGACTTAAATATAGTGACTTTAGAGTGATAGTACTTTTACAGTATTTACAGTAAAGGCCACTTACACTGAATAATACATAACCCGTTTTTAATAAAGTATATGAAATAAATGACCTTTTTTAAAAACATAATTTGTTGTACAATCAATTAAAATGTACTAATTCAGGACATAATATATACTGCCAGAGAAACCTTTTATTATAACCTTGGTTGAAAAGAACCTAATTAATACTATCAAGACGATGTGTGAGTATCGGCTATAAAAAAGTCTTCATTTTAGCGACTTTAAGTCCAAGCTTTGCTACATTATTTAACGAATAACTAATTAATTTACAATTACTTTTCTCAAAAAGAAAGAAGCGTAAAAATTATTTCCTCTATTTTTAATTCTACATCTTTGTATATGAACTAATAAAACAAAAAAACGAATGATACTTTTACCGTATTTTTATAAAGGACGGTGAGTTTACTTGTCTTTTCAACATGAAAAATTGTACATATTGCCACATTTAAGCTATTTTGAAATGACTATTTCACTTTTTAAATTTTAGGGGTTTTTTTAGAAAACGTTATACGACTCCACCTCATAGAGCTTAAAAGAGGAATCAACCAAACTAGCATTTTTTTCTTGCTTAGCTGGTTTTACAATTAGGTGACTTAATTGGAAATGATATATAGAATGTCAATAAATATTAACTTTATAGTACTCCGCAGATACTGAAGAAGGAGCAATTTTTTTCTTTTAGGTATTAATCCATTCCCGTCTTTTTTGGGAGCTGAAATGTTTAGGAGCGATGTTCGAGGATTCGGCACCTCAATTACACAATGTATTGGCTTCATTGCTTACTCAGTTAGTATGGCTCTAGTCACAGGTATGTCAATATTTACTTATAAACCAGTTATATTATTATTCAAGCTCAACCGTAAGAACATCGATTATAATATCCGCAAATTTAGAAATTGCAGGTACTTGAGTAGTATTCTAATTTCTCCCGTTTCCTCTTTGTATTGACTCCATAAGTTTTGTTGCAAATTGACAACTTGTACATCAAAGTATATTACACCTAATTATACTATCAAGGTTTTTTTATAGCGATACACACGAAATATA
Organism: Microvelia longipes; assembly: GCA_018340805.1. NCBI lineage: Eukaryota > Metazoa > Arthropoda > Insecta > Hemiptera > Veliidae > Microvelia > Microvelia longipes. The sequence goes on from JACMZG010001908.1 coordinate 36,574,574, forward strand.
TATATTTCGTGTGTATCACTATAAAATATTAACGCGGAGGTTAATATATCACCTTATGCTAATTTTTAAAACTTGTCAGAGCATTTAGTTTGAAAAATCCTCATGTTCCTCATTATAAACTTAAAGAAATAGATAGTTAAACAAGGAAACAAACATTTTATAGAAAAATGGTCGGCAAGCGGACTACCGCCCCAGACTTATTTGTAGTCATATACTTATATGACTACAATAACTGTGAATGATCCCACGCGACCGTGATCATATGTGCTCTTAATTTAGGCACCATAGGTCCAGATTAGAACCTATCCTGGTAGCATAGGTCCGGCCTATGCTACCAGTGTAATTAATACTTAGTAAATGCAACCCATCTAAGGTGATTCCCGCAGTATGAATATTACGACAAAACGGAATTCTTAAAACGGGTATTTTTATTTATTCATACTTATATAGAGTAAAAAAAATATTATTGACGGTACCAAGATTTTTAACTGTGCCTCTTGGTTGTAATACAATTTAGAACTTCTCATTCCAATAGCCATGGGCGTAGCCAGGGGGGGGGGGGGGGGGCCCGGGCCACCCCCTAGCCGAGCAGGGTTGTTGCAAAAATTATATAAAAACTATGGTTCAGGCAAGGAAAAACATTTTTTTTATAAAATTAATCTAAATTTTAATTTTTATAAAAATAATTAATTAATTTTATAATTTTAGCGAATTTTCATAATGAAAATGACGCTTATGAGGTTTTCGGATGACGGAAGTTGAGGGTGGGAGTGAGCGGAATCGGTTCCTATTGGCTTCCTGATAACAAAAAAATATGTCCGAAAAATAGTTTATATATATTATTATATATATATATATTATATATATATATATATATATATAGATATTATATATATATATATATATATATATATGTATGTAAGAGTTTCTACCCTTTCGTATGGCGAACGATAACTCTCGAAGGCGTTCTCAAATTGAAACGAAACTTTGCAAATCGCGAGATGTTGAGGAGGTTACGAGGCCTATTGTTTATAAAAACATCAATCAAAGTTATGACGTCATGAAAAAAAAAAAATTGAAATTTGAAATGGCTTTAAAACAAGGTATTTCGTGTTTAGGAAGACGGCTAGCTAAATCGATTAAGACCAATTTCAGCTCAATCGGACCATCACAAATGGCGCAAACAGTATACATATATATATAATGTTGTATATATGTATACGTCCAGGTCAAAGACTTGTACGATATCTGTTGGGTTTAGTGGTGTGAGAGGGTGGGGATATAGTATAAAAGATGGACCTCTACCTCTTGCTCCATCCTGGTAAGCCTGCTGTCCCAGAGAGACAGGACAAAAAATCCACTAAACCACGCCGAGCAAAGCAGGCCCGTAAAGCGGAAGAACCTCGAGTAGTCTTATATGGTCGAAGTCATCTAAAAACGATTGCGACCGGTTTCAGCTCAATCAGACAATCCTAAGATAGATAGTTCACTCCCGAGTGTAGTAGGAACACTCAATTGACAAGTTTGTGTTTATGATTTAAGTTGGAGGCCTCATCACTAGAGTCTTGAATAGCGCTAGTAGTAAAAATATATTTGCTCTATTCTCTACTAGATTGTGCAGTAGTATTTTTTTTAAAACAAACAGTTGTCAATCGTTTAGTAAAATAAAATAAAAGTAAAACAAAGATCTATGGTATGCTGTAGTATTCGCGATGTATTTTGTTTTATAAACTTGGGGGCCTCATCACCGAAGCAGCACCATCGTTTTCTTAAAAAAATAACAATAATTCATTTTTTAGTTTTTTAGACTTAACATTTAAATTTGCTATCTGAGTATAACATCTCGGGTTGGCGCAAACGGATAAGTAAAGGAAACAAACAAAAATTGAAACTACTCTGACATTAGAGGTTCAAATCCAAGGAGGGACGACAGAATGGGTGAAGTAAGAGTGAGAAATTATTTTTTTTTTACTTTTTACCAATTTATACGAAATTCTTATGGATCTTGGGATTGCGGGAATTCTCTTGGGATCACTCATCTATCGACTCCTCATCATTCTAGCGCTGAAAAGCTGATGGAAAGACTTGATTACCCTCAACAGCTCGTTGTTTGGTTGAATAAAAATAAATAAATAAAATGTCAGAAATAAAAATATGTGACAGTTTCACGCTGTCACCACTAGACTGTACTACTTGAGCCTCCTGCATCCCATCAAATTTTTTTTTAAATGTTGAGTGAGCCATCTATGTTAATATTGTTTTATCTATGATCCTAAGTGACTGAAGCGGTATTTAATTTAAAACAAAAATCATGAATATATTTTTGTTTATAATGCTTGTTAGTTTTTATTATAGCATACTATTAATAATAAAGTATTAATAAAATCTTAATTAGTAAAATCAAATTTGTTAGAAAGCCTCTCAGGCCCGCAAGCGGGCCTGTGTGGAGAGGCTGTGAAAATTCGCTAGGTACATGGCAAAATGCCATGTAACAAGAACAATAATGAAAACAACACATCATACAAAACAACAACAATGTGGCCGCGAAGCGGCCACAGGGAGGCCCCCGGGCCGCGAAGCGGCCCGGTGGGCCGACGCCGCGGAGCGGACGAGGCGCGAAGCGCCGAGGCCGCGTGGCGGCTACGGGCCGAAGGCCCGTATTTATTTATAATAATTTAGAGCTTAAAGGTAGCTTTTGTCTTAAAAATTAAATTTGTTTTTTTGTTCGACATATTAACTTTGTGGTTATTATTATAAATTAAAAAACCATATTTAGCTTCAGTTCAATAATAATTTATATTTTGTTTTAGGGGATTGTTTTTTGTTTTCATTAAGACTATTTAAAAAAAAAATTGTTTGATTTGTCCTCTAAGAGCTTTGTTTTTTTAGCGAATTTCCTTTGGAAAAAATTCGCTAGTGGGATAGGCATCAGTTTCTTGTAAAAACACTATCTTTCGAACGGATATTTTTTAATCAAACTTGGTACAAAAATCAACCTTTGGGAGGACACAAACCCTATCGAAAACAAGGTTTTGTAACATCATAACCCATTTTGCTGAGTCAGCAAAAGTTTCAAAAAATCGGCAAAATTCAGGGTTAATATTTTTCGCCGCAAAAAAGGTCAATGTATACGTTTTTGAGACGCTGAATCAAATAAAACCGGTCCGAAGTCAATGCAACCACTCTAAATGACCAAAAAGTCGGAAAAACCATTGTAAATTACCGGAAACCAAAATTTAGGTCGATAAAAAATAATAAATTCGAGTAGGGTGTCGTTTTCTATGTATGTTTGGGCACAGAATCGAATGAAACCAATCTGAAGTCAATAAAGCCACTCTAAATGACCAAAAAGTCGAAAAAGCACAACAAATTACTGAAAACCAAAATTACGGTTGATGAACAAAAAATTTTGGGTAGGTGTCGTTTTCTATGTATTTTTGGGCGTCAAATCGATTAAATTTGGTCTGAAGTCGATACGGCCACTCTAAGTGATCATAAAGTCAAAAAACGGTGGTTAATGCAGGAAAACCTAAATTTTGAACCCTAAATAACATATTTCAAGTGGGGAGTCGTTTTCCATGTTTTTTGGGCCTGTGTGTTGAATGGCAGTGGTCCGGAGTCGATACAATTACTCAAACTCTCTCCTGGGTTTAAATCCTGGTGGGGACGATATTTCTTATCGTTTTTTTGCATAAAATAAGTTTATAACTACAAAATAGTTCTGGCGTGGTGGTCCGCATATCGTAAGATTTCCTTTGGTATGCGTGCTTCTTTGATTAACAACAATCCTGGTAGGGACGTTAATTTTTATTCTTTTTTTACATTATATATGTACATAACTACTAAATAATTCTGGCGCGGTGATCCGCTGTCGGGCAAATTTCATTTAGAATTCGTGTTTCCGTGCTTAACAACCTATTTCTTGCTTAAGGTTCCGGTTCATACTTTAGAACCTAAGCAGTTACTCAATTGTCAAGCTCTGCTCGTAACTCATTTTGTCTGTATTTTTCAAAGGAAATGCGCTAAAACTTTTGAAAGATAACTGACTAAGCTTAAAGATAAGTAACTAAGCCTTAAACTATTTCAAATAATAGTGCGTACTGCTAACTTTAGAGGCATAGTTTTGTATAAGTAACTGGATAATTATGCGCATTTTCTTTGAAAAATACAGACAAAATGAGTTACGAGCAGTGCTTGACAATTGAGTAACAGCTTAGGTTTTAAAGCATGAACCGGAACGTTAACAAGAAATGGGTTTTTAAGCACAGATACACGCATTTCTAAATTAAATTTGCCCGACAGCGGACCACCGCGCCGAAATTATTTATTCAGTAGTTGTAAACTTATATAATGTAAAAAAGTATAAAAATGATCATTCCAACCAGAATTGTTGTTAAGCACGAAAACACGCATCCAAAAGAAATTCGCTCGAAATGCGGACCACCGCGCCAGAATTATTTAAAAAAACCATAAACCTGGTTTATACACACAGACACTCACACACACACACACACACACACACACACACACACACACACACACACACACACACACACATACATATATATATAATACTATATATATATATATATATATATATGTATATAATATATATATATATATATATATATATATATATATATATATATATATATATATATGTATATATGTATATATATATATATATATATATATATATATATATATATATATATATATATATATATATATATATATATATATAATATATGTATATATATATATATATATATGATGGGCCCCCCCTAAAGGCAACCCTGGCTACGCCCATGCCAATAGCAAAGTAGAAAAGTAATTAGTAATTAGAAAAAGTATAAAAGAAAAGTAATATGCTAACTAAATACTAGATTAACGCATAATAAACCCATGATTAAGCAGTATTTTACCAAACGCTATACCTTCGTGGAAAAGCAAAAATTAAGAAGCATACTTTTGCAGAAACGATTGTAATCCTAGCCATTTTCCTTGGTAATTTTTAAATAGTGTTATAATTCAAAGCTTTAATATTATATAATTTATGTGATATAATATAAAAAGTTTGTTTTGATTAGACAATTATATAAATTATTTATAATAAGTTATAAACGATTTTTATTAATTTGATAAGTAAAAATAAAACGCAATGAATATATCAAGTTATTTAGCAAATTAATTGTTCGGCATAAGTATTCCAATTTGAGTATCTTAAAAAGGAAGAATAAAAATAGCACAAAAAATGCTAAAAATAATAAAATGTTTTATAAGGGTCTGAAAATTGGTGATAATGTGAAAAAGGGATTTCAAATAACAAACTTCTTCCTCCTCCCCTCTACCCATCTCAAGATAGAGGGATTTCCAGTGTAGAAAACTAAATTTATGTGTATTGAGTTTTTTGTCCAAAACCAAAAAAAAATCCTTCAAATATTTAACAACTGAGATGTAATGTTTTATTAAAGTGTTTTTTAATAGCAGCAGTACAGATTAATTTAACAATTTTTAAAAGTTTATTTTTATAAATATTATATTAAACAAAACTAAAAGAATGAAAAAAATAATAGAGTATAAAATTAATGTCAGACATATAATAAAAGCGAAGTATTCTTATTTGGGTTAAAGCAAGAAATTCTATCCTGGAAGGGTCAGAGATCCTTAGGATTCAGAGAGGGAGTGGAGGTGGATGGCCTCTTTTTCTAAAGGGTTCTGCCGTTCTACATCCACCATTTTCTTATAGATAGGGAAACATTTAGAAATTTTCTATAGATAAAATAACACAGAAGAGGAAAATGGTATAGGATTTTTGTTTCTTTTGCTCCATTAACTTTTGTAGTTTTGCTTTATTACAGATTATGTAACAGTAAATTTGTAAAAGTTTTAATGCTCCAATTTATTACAAATATAGAGCACTCATTAATTTTATTTAACTTTTGATGGTTTTGGTTTTTATGCCATTTAGGGAATAAATTTGGCCCTACAGACTCTGTTAATTACCACTTACACAAAATTTTAAATATATTAAATTATGGAATCTTTCTTATCTATTTGATTCTATGGTAGACGTAAGGTTATATGAATTGGAGAAAAATAGACATCTAGGTAGAAAACAGACTACCTAGATGTTCGTAAATATTTATGTATTGTAAATATCTAGACCTTGTTGATTATTAAGATGGCAGAAATCCAAAATCGACCTATGCTATTTACAAACTAAGCCATTTATTTAAGAAACATGTAAGAAATTTAAAATATGGATCATAATCTAACCAACTAAAAAAATATACTGAATATGAAACTCGCCAGCTCTTACGTTGCATCGCAACGTTATGTCGGTAAAAGGTTTAATAAAAACTTTAAATGATACTGCCACTCAGAATGTTGGTACTTTGTACTTTACAAGTATATAGTAATGTCTTTGTTTCTTCTTGTAGAAGCCTTGTTAAGTCAGTAGTGGTTTAAAAAACTCAGAATGTTAGTACTTTGAACATTACAGCTACAAGTCTTTGTATCTTCTTGTAGAATAAAAGCCTTGTTAAGTCAGTAGTGGTTTAAAAACTCAGAATGTTAGTACTTTGGAACATTACAGCTACAAGTCTTTGTATCTTCTTGTAGAATAAAAGCCTTGTTTAAGTCTAGTAAGGGTTTAAAAAACTCAGAATGTTAGTACTTTGAACATTACAGCTACAAGTAATGTGAAGTTGTTTCTTCTTGTAGAATAAAAGCCTAGTTAAGTCAGTAGTGGTTTAAGAACTCAGAATGTTAAAAACATTTTCGAAACGGATGATAGATTTAACTTTGGTTTGGATTTTTAACACAATACTTGTGTTAATTGCTTGTTTTAAACACTGTAGAACACAATACACTTCTTAATACCAACGATAGTAAGTAAGGAAAAGTAAAATTATGAGTTTTTACTAATATTAGCTCATAAATTATTTTTTAATACTTCAAGTGACAGTTTTAAATGTATACAGAGTAATAAATACTGTTACAGCCACACCATATTTGTACGTGTTACAGCTATAGTTAAAAAGAATTTATTCCATGTTATTCTATTCCACTCTAGATATAGCCAATACACGAAAATGCAATTAATAATTCAATCAAATTAACATTTTAAAAGATGACTTTTGCTTACAAATATTATCGCATGAAACTTTTTAAAAACCGGCAATACAAATTTTTAATGGCTCTTAAAATATTACCTCTATTTT
>JACMZG010001908.1:36586799-36674635 GCA_018340805.1 Microvelia longipes
ACTATTTTGTTGCTGTTGGTTTTCCACTAATAAGTCAAGTCGTGTTATGTTTATTCATTTCACTAATTTAATTAAAACGTAAATGTATAAAATAAGTAAAACTGGTAAAACAATAATTATTAAAAACTTGTACGCGATATTAAACTACTTTGATGATTGTTAGAACCAAATTTACATATAATTGAACATTATAATTTTAATAACCCGAACCTTTAAAAGAAGTAATAAGAAACTGTTAAATACAGTATTATCATAGGAATAACAATTCATCAAAGTTAGCAAGAATCAGATAAAAGGTGCCTCTGTCGGTAAAGGACTTCTAAGAAATATTTTGGCCGCGGCTTCTTTTGTTATCGCATGTTTAAAGTATTATAAATTTCTAAAAATAATATCTGTTTAAGCAAATCTGTTATTTGCTTATAATAATGTTTTTACATAAATCTTTGTCATTTTTTTGGATTGTTAATAATAAAAAAGTTTGGCGACCCAAAACATTTCGTTCGCGACCCAATCTGGGTCGCGACCCAAGGGTTGGGAAGGACTGGTCCAACATAACCTTCCTTTTCAAATCTATCGGTAACTTAATTTTGCTTTATTAAAAGAGTACTTAATATTATTTATTTAACATATTATGGAGCGTTATTACTTAAATTAGATAGAAATCAAGCACATAATTATTTGTAAAAAAAAATTACCGAATTGAAAAAGAAATAGGTTTTACAAAATTTAAACAAATATTGAAAAAAATATTACACTGCAGAGATGTTATACTGAACTGAAACATACATTACAATAACATCTTTTCTATTGAAACATAAAGGAGCTGAAATTTACATTGTGATAGTTAACAAACGGAATTATATTCTTACAAGCTCTCAAAAATAACTTTTTCAACATTATAACTTCTCACATTCTTATAATTAATAAATATTTTACAAATTTTTACTTTGTGTGATTGTGATATAATATTATTACGAATGGATTTTAAAATGTATCTATATTAAATATAATATTTTGTAATATACTTTCTTACCTTCTTATTAATAGAAGTCTTAAGATAAATTATAATTTATTTACGAATTATAAATATACTTATAATTATAATTAAAAAGGTTATATTTACCGCAAGTTGAAGAAGCAATCGAAGAATCAGCTACCGTCGATACTTGCTGTTGGATATAAATATCCCTGGACCGGTTTCGGCATAACGCCATCATCAGCAGGCGGGGCAACACTCGAGCTCTCAACTAATAAAGTTAAATCAGTGATTAACTTCTAGTCTCAATGAGCACGACGAGCCCTCTGAAGATAAGGGAGGAAGTAGGAAGGGTTTATAAAGGGAATGTGTACTGAGTCAAGTCGTGACCCTGAGTAGTCAGGTGTGTAGTCAGGTGTGCGGGTGAGCCATCTGGCGTTATGATGCTTTGTGTCTTTTATTATGATGTGTACCGGTGTCATGGTTTTCCCGTTTTCGTTTTTTGTCAAGTGCTGGTTTGAGTACCGAAAAAGTAATGTCCGAATTGAAAGTAAGTTGTTCGTTAATAATTGTCTTGTCAGTAATTCTGTGTTTGTATATTTCTAGTCTTTCAAGTACGTCAAGTTTAGGTCCTTTTGATTGTTTGTGTAGCAGTTTCATAGAGTTTGACATTGTGTCTGGTTCGTGCCCGTGTGTGCGAAGGTGGTTGGCAAAGTTAGAATCTGATTTATCTTTTTTATGAATGAGCGTAAGTGCTCTTTATACCTAGTGTTTAGTGTACGATATGTTCTACCTATATAATTTTGTTGGCAATCTTTGCAAGTTATCTTGTAAACTCCACTTTGGTTATAAATTTGAGTTATTTGGGTTATTGGAGTTATGTGTTAGTTTGTTACCTATATTATTATTTGTTTTGAAGGCTGTTGATAAGTTGTGTTTATTTAAAAAGTTTGCAAGTCTGTAAGTTTCTTTCCCTACGTAGGTTAAAGCTGTCCATTGTCTGTTAGTATCTGTCTCGTCTGTTGTGGTGTTGGCAGAGCCGTTTTTCCGTTTGTATTGTGTGATGAGTTTGTCGATGTCGGTCCTAGTGTATCCGTTACTGTCTGCTATGTCGTATATCGTATTAAGTTCTTTTTTGTAGTTGTCAGGTGTCATAGGTATGTTGTGAAGTCTATGTATCATGGATCTGTAGGCTGCTAGTTTGTGTTGCATTGGGTGGTTTGAAGTTGCGTGTATTGTGTGGTCGGTTGCTGTTGGTTTTCTGTATATGCTAAAGTCTAGTTTGTGATGCTTTCGTGTTATTGTCAAGTCCATGTAGTTAAGTTGTCCGTCTGTTTCTTTTTTCTAATGTAAATTGTATTTTTGGATGTACTGTGTTCATGAAGGTTAAAAGGTTATTGGTGTTATCTACTTCAGAATCAACGATGATAAATATATCGTCGACATAACGTTTGTAACAGATCACCTTAAACATCTCTGTAATCTTTGGTATAAATACATCTTCAAGAGATTGTAAGAATACTTCAGACATTACAGCAGAAGTAGGATGACCCATTCCCAAACCGTCTAAAAATAATATCTGTTTAAGCAAATCTGTTATTTGCTTATAATAATGTTTTTACATAAATCTTTGTCATTTTTTTTGGATTGTTAATAATAAAAAAGTTTGGCGACCCAAAACATTTCGTTCGCGACCCAATCTGGGTCGCGACCCAAGGGTTGGGAAGGACTGGTCCAACATAACCTTCCTTTTCAAATCTATCGGTAACTTAATTTTGCTTTATTAAAAGAGTACTTAATATTATTTATTTAACATATTATGGAGCGTTATTACTTAAATTAGATAGAAATCAAGCACATAATTATTTGTAAAATAAATTACCGAATTGAAAAAGAAATAGGTTTTACAAAATTTAAACAAATATTGAAAAAAATATTACACTGCAGAGATGTTATACTGAACTGAAACATACATTACAATAACATCTTTTCTATTGAAACATAAAGGAGCTGAAATTTACATTGTGATAGTTAACAAACGGAATTATATTCTTACAAGCTCTCAAAAATAACTTTTTCAACATTATAACTTCTCACATTCTTATAATTAATAAATTTTTACAAATTTTTACTTTGTGTGATTGTGATATAATATTATTACGAATGGATTTTAAAATGTATCTATATTAAATATAATATTTTGTAATATACTTTCTTACCTTCTTATTAATAGAAGTCTTAAGATAAATTATAATTTATTTACGAATTATAAATATACTTATAATTATATATTAAATAATATATATATATATATATATATATATATATATATATATATATATATATATATATATATATATATATATATATATATATATATATATATATATATTATATATATATATATATATATATATATATATATATATATATATATATATATATAATATTAATAAAATATTAAAATATAATGCAATAATAATAAAAGACACGCTATATTATAAATAAATAAAAAATTCTTAAGTCTTAACCCTTAAATCCAGAATCAGAGAAACCAAAACTATTTGCTCATCCGTGTCAAATATAGAGAAAACCCTTGAACATATGGGGAAGTACAGTACTCAATTACAATTACTGTATTCAGTACTACAGTTTTATTCATTTAACTAAGGCCCCTAATGTTATTTTAATCGCACCAAATTCGGTATTATTATTTTTTTAAGTCTAAAGTACAGTTCTCATGGTCAAAGTATCCAATGAATGTGGACTGAACATTATGAATAAGGGCATTTTATGTTGAACTGCTTTGACCTCTCACTTGCACTTATAGACTTGAAAGTTTATACGCGCAATTGCTTGGTTAAAAATGAACAGCACTATAGAATTGAGTACTAAGTCAATTTTATAAATAAACCAGTACCCTCCAATATTGATTTTGATCGTGCTCAGAGACCCTTGTTTGCTCTGAGAAGTCCAAGGGTGTTCAAAACATTACGAAGGTCATTACTGACCCGAATAGAAAGGCGTTTATTGAATACACGAAATTCAAGGAAAACTGTAGCGGATGCTTAGATAAATGTCTTTGATCTAAAGCAACATAATCCTCTCTAAAAGCGGCTAAATTTATTCCAATACAAAGAATAAGTTTTAAAATAAAACTTCCACTAAATAAACGAAGAAAAAATGTTGCAGATAATAAAGGCTAAAAAATGAGTGCCTTCTCGATTCGTTCTTCTTAGGTTGATAATTTTAAACATTTTTCATCTCTATTTTAGAGTCCAATATAATCTGAGTCGAAATATCTTCCTTCGGCCTTCAGAGCAAAGAGTTAAGTGGGTGAAAGCAAAGTAAAGGGAACACAACAGAGTAAAGTACTTTCATATTAAAATTCTCTAACTCATCCTCTCTCTAAGGCTCTTACAACAGACCTCTCTATCTTCCTCCAAATTAAGACTTAAGAGAAAAATGCTTCAATACAAGTTAACTCAATGCTTCACTCAATATAATATAATTATTATAATCTTTTTCCTAACCAACTATTAATAAAAATTGGGTATGGAGTACATTTGAACTTTTCTTTGCCACATCGGATTAGCTGTACTCGTCCTCTCTACTTCAGACTCGCTTTGTTCGTCTTCAAGCAGTCACATTATTACCAGCGGACACCCATCCAGGCACTTACTTTTTTATGACCCAACTAGCACTCAACGCAGCTTAACTTTTACTATCGTACAAAAAGAGAATATTTACTTGCCGTTATGAAACGAAACTTAGTATACTTACATATTAGATAAAGGGATACTCTTGTACGAAATTTCAACTAAATTGAATTATTTTTTCGATGATTTACAATTTAAAGAAACTAATAGAAGTCATTTGGTAAACATTAAACTAACGCTGGTACTTATTTATTACGTAAAGGTATACATTTGTACCAAATTTCAACTCAATTAGATTATTTTACTGTGTTTCATATTTTTTGTAAAAAACGTACCCAAGTCACTTGATGAAAATTGAACGAATGCTAATAATGAAATGAAACTTTTCTTATATTTTGGTCTTATATAAGACTACATACAGTCTTAATTACAAATTGATAGAAAATTGTTTCCGCATTTTATGACTTTTCGAAATTTTTGCTGAGTCATTATTGCCGGTTAATGACATCATAAAAATATTTTCCGGATAGTTAAGTTTCAACTCTCTAACATAATACGCTGGGAGCAATGGTGATAACAGCGCAAGATCTGGAAAAGATAATTCAGGAGAAATCCCTGGATTTCTTCGCAAAGTTTTCTATTGCACTAAGTCATTTGGAATGACTTACCAACAATGAGTGTTGGAAAAACTCATTGTTAAATGAGAAAAATTAAAAATTAGTTGTCACTTTTAAATTAGGGAAGTTATATTAGTTAACATGCCTGTAATTTATTTAGCTGTATGTATTGTATAAAACTGTTAATAAATTGTATTGAATTTTATTGAAAGCTGTTTAAATAATGTTTTTTGTATACTTAAATTCGGTCTCGGGTTTAATGTACAAGGTATTATAGGTATCTGACAAGAATAAATAATCCCATCAAATACTGCAAGTTGAGTGCCGTTTATTTTCAGCAGTGGTAAAATATACGAACAAATTATGAGCCTATTAACTGACTGATCTAATTAAAATAACCCAGAATGCCAAAATATAAAAAAATAAATCCACTCATTAGGAATGAAACCGCAGAAGGAAAAGTATTTTTTTTAAATTGTGACATTTTACCTTAAGTAATAAAAAACAAGGGTGTTTTTAAAAAAAATCAGTACACTGCCATCATGATATAAACTACAAAAGTAATTAATTTTTTAGTCCCTATATTAAAAAGTTTTTTTTAAACGACATTATTTTCTGAGGTTAATAAGAAAAACTAATTAAAAGAGGAAATTTTATAAAAATATTAGCAAGGTAAAGTACTAAGTCGTTTTATGGAGCCAAGTTGTAAATATTTTAACTTACAGGATATTAACAACATTTTTATTTAATTAGGAGAAACAAAAAAGAGGGCTTTATTACGGGTACTTAATTCGCTAAAGCAAGTTCTACATTACATTTATTATTACATTACACATACATTAGATTTTTTAACATAATTTATTTTGAAATATTTTTAAAACTAAAATAACCGGTACAAAGGTAAGCGAGTCTAATAGCTCAGTGTCTATTTGCCTTTCGACCTGGAGGTCGAGGGTTCAAATTCAGTCAGGGGAGGACCTCAATATGAGGTTATTCAACGTACTGTACACTCGAGAGCTCTTGAATTCAAGGCCGGCCAACCCAGCCAGGGTTTTACGTGGTTATATTGGTTGCTCAATGCGGGGTTGGTTCCTGCTTAATCTGAGACAAGTCTTGATACACGTTTCCGTTGTCTCCACCTCACGAAAAGTCAAGGTTTCGCTAGCTAATGGAGATGGAGATCAGAAAGATATACTAAGCCTTCGTATGTCCGAAAACTTAGTTAGTAAAAGATAAGCCGGTGCCACGAATGACGAAGGGTCTAGGGACGAAGCTAGACGTCTCCTAGTAGCAAAGCAGAGGTTTGACTTTTAGATCAGGGCTAAAGAACGAGTTTGTACACACTGACGTCGGGGTTGTTAGAGTTTTATGTTAGGTGGCACTGGATAAGCTAGAGCGATGAGCTTAGCCTAGAGTCTGGTAATACTGGAGGAGCTGATGGGATTGGTGAGACTGGTTTAACAAGGGCGAGCCAAGTGAGACTAGTGTGATCAGAGAAGCTAGAAAGACTAGATGAACTAACCACACTGTGAACTAGTTAGTCGAGGCTAGCCCGAGCGTGATCCTAGCCAGAATGTAGCTGTTCTACATGAACTAGGCACACAGTGAGCTAGTCGCAGGCACCAATAGCCAGAGCGGTGAATTTGGATTGAGCTAGATGAACTAACCACACTGTGAACTAGTTAATCGACGCCAGCCCGAGCGTGATCCTAGCCAGAATGTAGCTGTTCTACATGAACTAAGCACAATGTGAGCTAGTCGCAGACACCAATAGCTAGAGCGGTGAATTTGGATTGAGCTAGATGTTAGGCACACTGTGAACTAGTCATATGAGCCGCCATGTACAGAGAATGTTCTTCCTAGATGATTGAATGTGTACAAACACTGTGGATCAATTGAGTGAAATTTGATTGGCAAAGAGACCAAAGGGATCTTGTTTTATGAATGACGGGTGACGTCATTACAGGAATCGATATAGATCAATATGGTCAACATTGAAAATTTACTATTTATTCCTGCAATGACGTGGGAGGGAGACACTTGTACCCATATAGCAACTTAATAGAAATATTTTAAGGGTTTTAATTTTTTTTTAAATCGTACCCAATTCATTTAATTAAATTAAACTAATGCTGATGATGAGATGAAACTTAGTACATATATTAGTTTTATAAATTACTAATTGCGTGCAAAATTTCCAATCCAATAAAATATTTTTCCATTATTGTAAGTTCACGAAGTTATACAAAATTTTCCGGATAGTACAAGACCTAAAGTTTGATTTAAGGTCCGGGGCCTCCCTGTGGCCGTTTCTCGGCTCATTGTTATTGTTTTTTTCAATATATGTATTTTACACAAAATGATTCCATGCATTTAACGAATTTCCGTAGTCTCCTAATACAACATTGTTATTATTTTATTATTATTTTTTGTTACATGTCATAGTGCCAAGTATTAACCAAATTTCCATCGCCTCGCTATTACCAAATTGTTGTTGTTTTATTATTATTTATTGTTACATGACATTTCACAATGTATTTAGCGAATTTCCATTGCCTCATTATTGCCACATTGTTATTGTTACATTATCATTTAATGATACATGAGATTGTGCCATGTATTTAGCGAATTTTTAACGCCTCGCCACATAGGCTTGTTGCTTTGCGAGGCAACTTTTAACTTTTCATTTTTTTTTTTTAATTAAACATTTTATCCTTTTATGTAAAAACCAATTAGATAAAAAATATTTTTTACTCCAACAAAAAAATAAAATGCTCAAAAAATTTATGAAAAAAGATTTAACACACATAAATAGAAGAGAACAAAATATGATCACTAAAAATGAGATACTTAAAATAAATGTTGCCACAAAAAAGAAGCCTATCATAAAAAAGTTGCAAAGAAAAAACTAAGATAAGCGCCCGTTTAATAATTAAAGGGATCTGCTTTTATTTTCATTAAAGAGATGGGAAACAAAAAGCTTAAAATTATATTTCTTAACAGTCCCATTTTTTTATTTATTTATTTTTTGCTTTATACAAGCTAAATTTATGTTTAATTTTTTATCACATTTTTAACATTTTAACTCCTATTTTAAGCCGTATGCAAATTTTAAAAATTGCAATTAATTAATTATTATTTTAAGTTTATAAGAATATTAAATTCATTGCTTAAGAATAAGAGCGATATTACAGCTTAAAACAAGTTAGTGTTAACATTACTGGAAGAGTATTATAATCTTAGTTTAAAATTATACACAAAATTAAAAATTATTTTATGAACATGTTTTTTATTAATGTACCTCAAGTTTAGGATACTTTCTATGTGAGTGCCCCCAATTACATGTTTACTTTAAATTACCAAATAAAAGTTATTATGTTAGAACATCATAATATGATTAAAACAATATGGCCTTGATGATATTATCTGGACCTCGCGGAGGAGGTTACAGTTCACGGATTAAGGATGTGAAAAGTCTTATAAGCTCATGAAATGATATGACTAGCACACGATCCTACCGAGTTTTGCAAAACATAAATAGATGGCACAATATGATTCCGCAACAGATACCTAAAAAATGAAACATGCAAAATGTTATGTTACATCTGGGAACTGTTCCATCATTCGATATTATTGATGTCGAATTAATAAAATAATTTAATGCTTAACATTAAATTATTTCCCATCCTACTCTGTTTCGAAACGTTTAACGTATCAAGGCACCAACAAAACCTGAACGCACTCTGATTTTCTCTTAAAATTCCGAAAAACATAAAGTGAAGGGCAAAGTGATTTCAGGCACTGTCCGCTTTCTGATGAGCTAAACGAAACGAAACAGAGTGAAAAATGACATTATGCTAAGCTGTCAATAATGTCGAATGATGGAACAGTTCCCAAAAGTACATCGAGCTTGTACATTTCCTAGGTGTCTGTCGATTATATTGTATTAAAGATATGTCATATGATACTACCGAGTTTTACTAAATATTAATAGTTGACGAAGTGAGCATAAATAGTCTCTCGCACTACTATAGTGTCATACAAAGATGTTTAAAGCATTAGATTGGTATGACAATCAGAGCGATTACCATAAAAGATATAAGACTGATCAGCCAATGAGGTTACAAAATTAGAGGGCGTTTAATTTTTGGAGTCAATTCAAATTTTCAGAGGAATTAAGCCAATGGTCAAATATTAAATTTTTAAATTCGTATTGTATTTTAATTATGTCTACATGAAGAGATAATGAATGAGAAATAATCCTTGCATATTTGTGCGGTACTCTAAAAAAATATTTAATAGCGTCGAGGACTGTATGCGGCGGAGTATTTAAGATCCGATTTTTGGATCTCTGAAATATAATAAAAATGGCGTAGTAACAGCGTGATGTAGCGATACAATAGGTTAAAAAGAAATAAACGAATACATAAAATAACTCACCTAAATTTAAAGCTGATTTTGGCTTAGGATAAACCAGTTTTATGACGGAATTAGATATGTGTATGAGTGTAATAATTATAGTAAAGAAAATGTGTGATTTTTATAGTGTAAGGCCTTGTGTAAATAAAATTATACTTATGATTTAACTGGTGAGTGATGGTGAATGGTGATCGGTAAAATAACGGCTAAAGCGCTATATCGGCAACTTAAATTGACTTTGAATATTAACTATATAAACGGTTTATTTAGATGAAGCACGGAGCTCAAAATTATAAATGAAACTTCTTAAAAAATAGGTGGCGAAATTATAAAAGAAACTGCGTGTATATCGATAAAATTATAAATAAAGCGAGAGTTCCGGCCTCGAAGGCATCATAACGTGAACTAACTAAAGAAAATGAAAATTTAATACGGCTGGTAAAATTATCAATAAAAACATCGAACAAAAGTTCAACATAACAAAAGAAATAAACTAACATCTTTAACATACTCCCCCCGGCATGAGAAAACAAAAGAAATCAAAAAAATCTCAAAATCAAAAGAAAAAAAAATCTTGAAAATAGCTCAAACAGGAGTCACAGAATAAGAGCTAGAAAACGTTTAATGAAATAGAAAAGAAAAATTTAACTTAACAAAAGAAAGAACTTCAAAATGGAGGGGGAAAAAAGTGCCAACTTAAAAACCTATTGAGTGGGCAAAGGGCACAATTTAGTGACAGGACGTCGATAGTAACGCGACGTTCCTACCCGAACTGTGGCGACTCTGACAACTCCGTCCTGACCAGGAAAAATCTGTTCTACCACAGCTAAGGGCCATTGTAAAAGAGGTGTTGAGTCTTGCATAAGAATCACAATCATACCAACTTTAATCGGATTAGAGTTGGTATTCCACTTTTCTCGAGTTTGCAACGTATGTAAATATTCTAGGTGCCAACGGCGCCAGAATTGTTTTACCAAACGATCAAGTATTTCAAATCTCGATAGAAGGTTATCAGGTGTACTAGATACATCAAAGTTAGGTAGTTCAGATAAAGGTATCTGCATTAAAAACCTACTAGGAGTCAAAGGTGTGGGATCACTGGGATCACTACTTGCAATGCCTAGCGGTCGACTATTTAGAAGAGCCTCGATTTGAACAATAACGGTGCTAAACTCTTCTAGTGTCAAAGTCTGTCCGTGAGTAACTTTAAATAAATGAGTCTTGACAGAGCGTATTTGCCGCTCCCATATACCTCCGTGATGAGGAGCTGAAGGCGGATTCATTTTAAAATTAATCCTATGAGAATTTAATTCACTCCTAACAGTATTAATATAGGCAGGTTTGCTAATAATCGAATACATTTCATCAAGATATGAGCGAGCCCCAATGAAATTGGTACCGCAATCAGAATATAAAGTATGAATCGGACCACGGCGAGAAATAAATCGCTTTAAAGCGCTTAAAAATGCAGCTGTAGATAAATCCGATGCTACCTCGATATGTATTGCTTTCACGCTTAAACAAACGAATAAACAAATATACACTTTAAAGGCTCTTATACCTCTCTTTTTGTAAGGAGTGACATAGAAAGGGCCTGCATAATCCACTCCGGTGTGCAGGAAAGGTTTGAATTGAGTCACTCTTGGTGACGGGTAAGTTACCCATCATGGGAAAAGTCGGTACAGGGCGGTACCGAAAGCAAGTATTACAAGCTTGTAGTTGATAGCGAATCAAACCTCGGGCACCCAAAATCCAAAATTTTTGCCGTATTAAAGACAAAACAAGTGATGGGCCAGTATGAAAGTTGGAAACATGGTAATCAGTAATTATTGATTTACTTATATGGTCTCTCTTCGGTAACAAAATAGGAAATTTTTGAGCATAACTAAGATTTGAGTAAGTAAGTCTACCACCTACCCGAATTAAGTTATATTTTTCATCAATAAAAGGATTGAGTTTTCTTATATTAGACGAACATGGTTGTTTCGCTTTAATTAAGTCGTATTCCAGAGAAAAATGTTCTTTCTGTATAAACTGAAGAATTAATAGTTCGGCTTGAGACATATTTTCAGGTTCTAAGTCATTATTTAAATTTTTATCGGCGTAGCGAGGAATTCGATTTCGCCATTTTAAAATATAATTAAAAGAACCGACAAGAACTCTATAAGAAGAATATTTATCTATCAAAAATCGAATGAAAGAATTCTCCATCTTGTTAGAAACAACATTAACAACTAAATTTGGTTTTTCCTCACAGAGTTCGTTAGAATTAAGTATAATATTTGACTTAGGCCAAAGTTCAGGGTCTTCACGTAACCAAGAAGGTCCTGATAACCAATAAGGATATTGAAGTAGATCTTTAGGGTATAACCCTCGACTAAGACAATCAGCAGGGTTTTCCGTCCCTTTAACATGGCGCCAGTCTAACCTAAAAGGTAAGGACTGAATATCCCTAACCCTATGAGCAACAAAGGGGGGTCCAGCGGCTAGGGGTAGCCGATATCCAGTGCAGCACTATAGCCGAATCCGAAAAAGCGAATAAATTATTAAAGTTAAAAATATTTTTGAAAGAGTCTATAACAAAGACAAATAAGCGTGCTAATAAAGAGGCAGCGCATAACTCTAAGCGAGGTATTGTGAGTGACGATTTAGGAGCTATTTTAGTACGAGATATTAATAAGCAAACCCTATTATTATCGCAGGTAGGCGCTCTAACATAGATGACACAGCCATAAGCCTTAGAAGAGGCATCACAAAACCCTATCAAATCGGCTGGATACTCTAGACTAAGACCTACATAACGTGGGATTTGAATCTGATCTAATAAAGGAAGTTGGTCTAAAAATTTAGTCCATCCCTTGACAATAGTTGAATTAGGTTCTAGGATTTGATCCCATGAAACCTTAGCGCACCACAGTTGGTGTAATAAAAGTTTAATATAAACTGTAACAGGTGATAAGAACCCGAGAGGGTCAAAGATTCTAGCAAGCAGTGATAAGATTTCTCGTTTGGTGTTAGCAGTAGCCTTTGCTACAATATTAACTTGAAATATAAAACAATCTGGATGCGAAAGCCAGCGTAAGCCTAAAATTTTTAGGCTGTCATTAGGGTGGACTAATATACTACCTTTACTCTCTTTAATATGGTCAGGTAGTTCTTGTAAAAATTCATTCGAACTTGAACACCATTTAACTAGCTCAAACCCGGCGGATTTAAACATAGTAATTAAATTGTTAAAGGTGCTTAAAGCTGAATTCAGCGTGCTGAAACTTTGACAATAATCGTCGATGTAAAAGAAATTTAATATATGAAACAAAGCTTGAGGCCAGGTAATTTGATAATCAGAGGCTAGTTGTTGTAAACAACGTAAAGCTAGGTAGGGCGCTGGCTTTACGCCAAATGAAACCGTGTTCAATGTATAAGTAGCGAGATCGTCGTCCTTAGAAAAGCGAAAAATAAATTTTTGATATTTTCTATCCTCGTTATTAATTAAAATTTGGCGATACATCTGACGTATATCGGCGGTTACAGCGATAAGAAAGGCTCTAAATCTAAGTAAAATAGAGCGAAGGTCTGAGTGTAACTTTGGACCCGTGTGTAAAATACTATTAAGCGAGAGACCTGAACTAGTCAAAGAACTAGCATTCCAAACTACACGCAACTTAGTAGTCGTGCTATCAGGTTTTAAAACATAATGGTGAGGTAAATAACATCCTTCCTCAATATCGTTATCAGTAACTGACATATGATTTTGTTTTAAAAAATCTAATAAGAATTCGTGATACTGTAGGCGTATTTCCGGTTGGGTTTCTAATCGTTTCTCTAAAGACAAAAAATGTTGAACGGCTTTATTCTTAGATCTACCTAACTCAGAAGGACTTTGCTTAAACGGTAAAGAACAGAATACCTGCCGCTTTCTATGCGTGTAACAGTATTTCTGAAAATATTATCACACTCCTCGTCTGCTATAGAAGGGGTAAAAGGAGGGGTATATCCTCCATCGACCAAAATTTAGAAACTAAATTTTCTAACTTATTATCTTCGATTGTAGTACAGAAAATACGGTTTTCACTCGGTAAAACAAAGTTATGTTGCGCTGAACCCATTACTACATAACCTAAACATGAGTCAAAGGCCGTAGGAGTGTTAGGCGGACCGATTATTTTATTAGAGTTCATTATAAGCGGATACAAAGAAGCTCCTATAATCAGATCTATTTTACCTGGAGTTAGCAAAGTTTCATCAGCCAATTTTAAGTTTTTAATATGAGAAATGGTTTCGATAGGAATACAAGTAGACGGTAAAGTATGCGGTAAAGCGTCAGCTACTAGAGCCTCGACAGTAAAACAACTATTTTTATCATATTTAGAATAAAATGTAAATTGCGTCATGAAGCGAACAGGAAGAGCGGCGGAGCCGACTCCTTTATGGTAGTATTAATTTTTCTTTTAGGAAGGCGTAATTTATTGCAACACCTAACGTTATAATATGCGGTTCGCTACAAGAGTCTAAAAGTGCTCGGACTTGATGCAGATTTTGACTACTATCTTTAATTAAAACCTGGGCTGTAGCAAGTAAAACTGATACATTAGAACTATTATTAGACGAAGTATTGTAAGAACAGTGAGCTGTAACTAGCTCAGATTCAGACGTCGTTTCAGTAGAATTATTAGCGGTAATATTATTATTAGAACTCGAACTATGAGTATTAACATTACGGTCGTTATTAGAACGGCTACTTTCATCCGAAAAATGAAGCAGAGAGTGGTGACGAGCACCACAAAAACACGATCTAGTTGACTTACATTGAGGGGTTTTATGAAAATCAGAGATACAATTCAAGCACCACCCTTTTTTCTTGACGTATAAATACCGATCATAAGGACTTAACTTTTTAAGCTCAGGACACTGATACGCAAGGTGTTTTTGATTTGAACCACAGACTGCACAAACTTTATTACATTGATTGTTGATAAGAAGCGAATGCGAAGGTTTATGCGAGTTACTAGAAAAAATGGGTTTCTTATTCTCAATAAAAGGTTTTGGAGCAGGTTGGCGTTCTAAGACTTTAGCGTGCTCGCGTACAAATCTAATTAATTGAGCAAAAGTCGGTAGTGAAATATTTTTCTCGGAAGCATCACTTGTCGATGCGGAAGAATTAGAGGTATTAGTTAAATAGGATTCAAACTGTTTTACAGTATCACTATGAAGTCTACTCAAAGCTAAGTGCAATAATAAAAAATCTGGTTTATCAGTAATTTTTAAATTATTAAAGGCCTGAGCAGGTGCCACGAAATTTTGTAAAAAGGAGTCTAACGACGAAAATGTTTCCCTAGAAGGGGCTTTGAAATTGATCAATGTGTCTAAATAAGAGGAAGCAAGGGCACGCTGATCCTCGTACCTTTCTTTGAGTGCTTCCCATACAAGGGTAAAATTTTCACTTAAAATAGGCAGACCGGAAAGAAATGATTTAGCTTTATCTTTTAAACTCATTCCAAGAAATCTCATCCTGTCTTCGTCGGTTAAAGTAGGATTATCGATAAACATATTTTTAAAAGATTGGTAGTAAATAGGCCAATCCTTGGTTTTTCCAGAAAATTCTGGAACAGTAAGCGGCGGAAGTTTAACATGAGGTGCGGTAGGGCGACTTTGAACAATATTTGTAGACGAGGGCGTAACATATAAATTTAACTCTCTTAGTTTAGCCTGAATTTCATAGTAAATATCATCAAAAGCTGAAACAGCTTGAAAATTAACTGCATAATCAGGTTCGATACCTAAACTCATATCATTAATTGATTCAATTATCTCATTAAACTCTTTTCGCGTTTCTTCTAAATTAGCACAGCGTACTATTAAATAATCGCGGGATTTAGAATCAGTATTTAAATTTTCAAGTTTACATAAATCGTAAGCACGTTGAACACGTAAAAACAACGTTTCTTTTTTAGCTTCTAAAAGCTTGATTTTTTTCTTAACGTTGCGAATAGACCCGGGCGAAGGCGGCGTGTGCGCGTCGGTTTCATCATCCTTAGCACCCATCGTAAACAATTAAATAAACTTTCTTGACAAAAAAAATGTATTTATATTTACCGAAATAAATATCCGGCTCGAAGGACCAAAAGATGTGCGGTACTCTAAAAAAATATTTAATAGCGTCGAGGACTGTATGCGGCGGAGTATTTAAGATCCGATTTTTGGATCTCTGAAATATAATAAAAATGGCGTAGTAACAGCGTGATGTAGCGATACAATAGTTAAAAGAAATAAACGAATACATAAATAACTCACCTAAATTTAAAGCTGATTTTGGCTTAGGATAAACAGTTTTATGACGGAATTAGATTGTGTATGAGTGTAATAATTATAGTAAAGAAAATGTGTGATTTTTATTATAGTGTAAGGCCTTGTGTAATAAAATTATACTTATGATTAACAGGTGAGTGATGGTGAATGGTGATCGGTTGAAATAACGGCTAAAGCGCTATATCGGCAACTTAAATTGACTTTGAATATAACTATATAAACGGTTATTTAGATGAAGCACGGAGCTCAAAATTATAAATGAAACTTCTTAAAAAATAGGTGGCGAAATTATAAAAGAAACTGCGTGTATATCGCTATAAAATTATAAATAAAGCGAGAGTTCCGGCCTCGAAGGCATCATAACGTGAACTAACTAAAGAAAATGAAAATTTAATACGGCTGGTAAAATTATCAATAAAAAC
The DNA here is from genome assembly GCA_018340805.1 of Microvelia longipes. Taxonomy (NCBI): domain Eukaryota; kingdom Metazoa; phylum Arthropoda; class Insecta; order Hemiptera; family Veliidae; genus Microvelia; species Microvelia longipes. The sequence goes on from JACMZG010001908.1 coordinate 36,603,199, forward strand.
ATCGAACAAAAGTTCAACATAACAAAAGAAATAAACTAACATCTTTAACAATATTCGTTTAATTATTTCAGTATCAATGCTCAGGAAAACGAGTTATTTTTCTATTTGATATACAAAGTCGAATAGTCTAACCCCCGAGCAAGCAATATCAACCAGCTGAGTACATCAATCATGTCTTTTATTTTCATTCCCTTTAATGAGTTAAGGGATTAAAAATGACTAACTATCGTCACTCTTACTCCTGATCATGAAGTCAAAAATCGGGTACGGTGTACCTCGAAACTTTTCCTTATCACATCGGATTCCATTACGTTCATCCTCTATCATGTATAAGACTGTGGACATAAAAAGAATATTTCTCAGATAGCACAACTATACCTAAAGACTGAATTGTGTACAAATTTTTAACTTTCTAGCATAAATACACTGTGAGCTATGATGATAACAAACACACAAACATAAAGATAGACAAGTTTGAGAAAACTACTCAGGATGTCTTGAATAGACCTAAAACAGATAATTCCGGTGACATCTCGGTTTCGGAATTTTTTACAAACACATTACTTTTCCTATATCCCTACGGAATAAATAAGGAAAAGTAAAAAGTTGATTTTAGAGGTGCTTGTGCACCCCTGAGGCCCTGGCAATTTTGCACCCCCTCTTCTTATATCTTGCGATATCATCTATGAGAAGAGAGGAACAGTTCTACAGAGCTTCACGCCCTGGACAGATTCTATTTTGTTAAATATCTTCTTTTGCAGATATTTACAGATGCTGTAATGTAACTGAAACATTTTTAAATAGAGACGAAAATCGTAAAGGCAAACTTACGTTATCTAAATGTTTCAAAACTTAATTTTTGTTTTTTAAACTAACAAAGTTTGTTGTTTCGACAAAGATTTTGTGATAATCGCACATTTTATATAATAAACAAAATACTTTAATTAAAAAAAATGTTTTAATAATATCACAATACATAAAATATATATTTTATGCTATTGTGATATCAGACCAAGTATTATTAAAACAATTTTTTTTTAAATTATAGTGTTTTATTTATTATATAATTTCATTTAAACCCCCAAAAAGCGGATATACAACAAGAGATTTGCTTTAAGAATTAATTACAATTTCGTTTCGCTTGCCAATAAACAAATTTCGGTCACTATGAAATCACACTTTACAGCCGAGTGCATAATCTACATTTGTTAAATAAATCAATAAATAGAATATTAGATATTGTTTAAAGAGCTATGTAACATGAGTTGTGTAAGGTAAACAACGGTCAAGTATTAGAGGTCATGTTTACATCATTAGACAAGTTGCGTTTGGATTATTTAAGACATACGTTCAAATAAAGTTTGCGTGCGAGCTATACAGAAACAGCATAAGTACACGATTAGAGGAATCATATATCTTTATTGCAAGTTATACCTTAAATACAAAAGGTATTGATTCAGTTACTCCTCTCACTTTTTTTAGAGGAAGGATTAAAAACTTAAATTTAATATTATATTTAATTTTTACTTTTCCTTATTTACACAATCGTAGGTATGTAGCAAAAGCGTTGTGTTCGCAAAAAAAACCGAAGCTAGGATTGTCACCGGAATTATCCGTTTCAGATGTTTTAAGGCATCCTAAGTGGTTTACACAAAGTTGCGTGTGTGTGTGTGTGTGTGTGTGTGTGTCTGTTATCATCATAGTTCTCAGTTGATTTATGCTAGAGAGTTGAAATTTCGAAAAACAATCAGTCTATAATTGCAGTTGAGCAATTCGGTAAATAATATTTTTAAGAGGTCATCAACCCGCAATTATAACTCATAAATCATAAAACACTGAAAACAAATTTGGGATCAGATTGAGATTTGACACGCATGTAGCCATGTATAAGACTAACATATGCGCTATATTTCATCACATTATCAGCATTAGGTCAATTTTCATTGTGTGCGTTATTTAAAAAATTGTAAAAATATTGGGTAATAACCTAATGCAGATTAAATTTAGTACGAGGGTAAACCATTACGCGATAAAAAGTAAACCAAATTTCGATTCAATACGACAAGTATATCCATGATTTTGTAAGACCAAGCGTGGTCAGTGCCTGGATGGGTGACCACTGGGAATAGAAGGATGTATTTTCTATCTGAAGATGAGCGAAGCGAATCTGAAGACGTATTCCAGTATAACTTTGGCGAATTGTATATCTTGAGGACGAGCGAAGCAAGTCTGAAGTACGGAGGATGAGCGTAGCGAATCCGATGTGATGACTAAAAGTTCCAAGGTATCCCCCGATTTTTTTATATTAAAAAAGGAAATATTTTTCTTTAATTTTAAATTTTGCAAATAAATTAAATTTAGCATGCCTGATAAAAATCCATTTATTTCATAAGTACACATTAAATGGAACATTTTTAATCCATTATCATTTATTGGAAAAACTATTATTAATTTAAAAGGAATTCTTTTAGAAAGATGACCATCATGTAATAACTCTAATGAAAATGTATCATATGCAATGCAATAACCTGCTATTACATAAAGATACAACAATTTCGCACACAAAAAACAAAATAGAAGATGACATTCCAACTAATAAAAAAATAAGTAAGATAGCGTGACATTTTATAGGCGCTCTACTTTGTACGCTAATAGAATTAAGTCATTACTTTGTGTGTAATAAAATTTTCCTCAGAGTTTTTTGTCCTTCAAAGAAGACAGGCATTTTCAAGAACCCCATGGGATTCAAAAAAATTTCGTGTCAAGTTCTATCATTTTTTGTTGTAATTAGGGATATAGCAAGAGAAAGGAAAAACTCAGTTTCAAGCTATAATATAATACTTAGTCCTGCCTCCCTTTCTCCCTTTAATTCGTTATACTTAACTAAAATTGAAGATAATGATAAAAAAAATATATAAAATAAACTAGAAGAAAACCCTAATAGCAAGCACTTAAACTAAATTACTTTTTTAGTAAAAGCTAACTTTTACTGCATAAAAGGTGGAGCTAAAAATTAAAAAAAAAGTATTTATAAAATGATCTGATACTACGATACAGATAATGTTATCGATAAGCTTTTTATCAGATTAAAAATGATAAGAGAAATTGAATTTTAATCAAATTTAGCAAGTCTTCTGAGCTTCATTTTTGAGTTACAAAGAGTATTATTATTTTTCAATGTTATGAATGTAAGAATATTGTGTTTTGTTATTTTTAATGTGTTTATAAAAATGTTATTTTATGTAAGGATTTATATTTTTATTAAGTATGTTATTTTATGCAAAAATGTAAAATTTTATGTTGTTTTTTATGTTTTTTTTATTATGTTATGAATATAAATAACCAGGAACAAGCTTAAGACCGTAGAGATGTTAATACTAAAGAAGCCGTATTAGTTGCATTTTGAAACACCAAAAAGTAATCTGAACACCTTTGATTATTAATATAAGACAAAACACTTTGATTATTAATATATAGTATGCTTATATATTATTAATACGAGTATAAGCATGAAACGGTACACAATTACTGTAACTTATAAAAAATAACGTTTTTAATATCAATAAAAACACAAACAATGTGCGGAAATAGGGTTGCCAGGCGTCCTGATTTTTGCGGAATAGTCCCGCTCAAATTCATTCCCCGTCAAATTATTGACACCTTCGTCCCGCTCAAATTTAAAATCCGGTCAAAACTACAAATGTCCTGATAATAACCAATTTAATATATTTTTTTTTTATAAAATACAAAACGTGCAAGCATTCTTTGTCCATAATAATATAATGTTAAACAGCGATTATAAAAGGGAGGATTTATATTTTCGAAAAAACCAAATATACTTTCAATCATTTAAAATTATTTAAATGCTTCAATCTACAGTAGCTTGAAAGGTACTGAGAACCCCAAAAAGATGTTTCAAGCTTCTTAATATACAGATATAGATATATCCTCTCTAGTAATGAACCTCTATGCTTAATCACAATGGCTTACAATTATATCCTACAAAAAAGGTTATTAAAAATATTTTGTAGATGCATGTATTTGATTTGTGTATTAATATTTAATGAAGTATTACACTCGCCAAAAAATTGCTAATAATATTTAATGATTTAATAGATCTCTAAGTATACTATTCTTTGACATGTATATAACTATATGGTTAGGTTATAATCAGAAGTCTAATTGTACGCCTGTGTAAAAGAGGGCATAGGACATAGGGTTAGTGTCATGAGGTTAGTAAGCGAAGTAAGGTCAATAACCTTAAGGAATGATTTAAGGAGCTAGTGCTCAAAATAAGAACTCAAGGACATATGATTATTCCTAAAACTACAATTATTAATAACAGTAGTATAACAATTTCTGTCAAACATTAGAATCTTATAAGTAGCTACTATTTGAATATGGGAAAATATTTATTTTGTGACGTCACAATTCCGCAAAGTTATTCATTGCGGCAGTTGTACAACGTTGCCTCCTTTTTTAAGATTTTCCTTTATAAGGGTTTTGCACTAATATGTAATTTCATTTTACATTTTTCAATTAAAAAATGATATTATTTTGTGTAAAAACTTATATTAATGTTAACAATGCAATTACAAATAAATAAAATAACTAAAGTTATGGAAACTAATTGAATTAACCCTCTAACTGGAGCGCCTTGGAAAGTTACAATACCGGGTGCCCGCGGATATTTCCCCACATATATATGATAACATTACATGATAACTTCTAAAATCTTATCAAATATTAGAAAAAAAAATAATATTAGTCTTTGGACATGCGTGTTATTAATTAATGGTTATGTATATGTGTTTATGAATAAACAAAATTTAAAAATGTAAAACAAACATTCATCAGCAGGATTTGTAAATATTATTTTTCAGAAGTTACAAAAACATCATATTTACACGATTTTGTTAAAAATAGAGAGGAAGGGGGCATATAGAGTTAGGGAGGGGGTTAGAGAGTTAAGTCAGAGCGATTATTCATAATGAATAAAGTAAACAAATAAGTTACACAATTAAAAATAATTCATAAAAATGCATACATTACCAGGATCGCCGCGGGCATTTAGCCGCAATTCCACTTTTTTTGTAAAACAAATATTCATAAAAAATTATCTGGACAAAGGTTCAAGCATTCCCCGAGCCCTGTGACCTTGACCAATCAATAAACATTTTATTTAGAAGTTCAATTTTTGCGGGACGCAGAGTTTACTTGTAGTCAACTCGAACAAAGTAAACATAAATAAACTTGACTCTTGCGCTAAAAGTTCTATCATGCTAACGCATAAGCTCACTGTACAAAACTATGGAAACTGTAAACTACTTTTTTTTATTTAACAATCACTGGAGAATATTGAATTATTGTAATAATTATAACCATCGAATAATTAAAGAGCCTTTAACGAACAACTTGCCATTGATATTTACATCATGAAACTATCCGATTAATAGAACTTATCGACGAATGACGTTATTTAAAAGAAAGCTTGACTAGATAAGCAAAATCAAATGAAGGAAAAAAAAGGAAATCAAATTATCTAAAATTACAAAATGATTAAGTTTCGTTACAAAAATACAATCGAATTATGACCACGAAACGGAACTTTTGAATTTCCCGAATAAACTAAGGGTAATAAGCAATAGCCAACATAACAAAAATAAAAATAAAATGCAGGTCTTTACGTATAATCTAGACATAGATATTAATTGCAATTTTTATAAATATTGAATTAGTTGAGTTAATAAAGAGGGGGGGGGGAAATCTATTATTTGTAGTTGTGTTTTCTTTACATATAATGCATTAAGAAAAATAAATCTTATTTATTTATCTACTTCATGATAATTAAATAGCTTAAAACAAGTTTTATATTATGGAACATAGGGGTAATTCTTGCGATGCATGGCGTAAGAGCATTTTGATGAATAAATAAATAATAAATAATATTTTATTATATTTATATTATATTTATTTTGATGAATACTGGACATTAAATAAAATAGCTTTAAAACGTAATATATAAACTAAACAAATCTTTAAAAAAATTTCTCATTTTTTGAATTCTAAACAAATCTAACAAAAACAGTTAGTAAGTTCAAACATAGTAATGCGCATGATCAAAACTCAAAGCATTTCATTATTTTAGTTTTTTTGGGTTCTAAACATTCTGGCGCGAAGGCCCGCGGACAAAATTCTAGGGTTCCTACAAAAAGGATTTTTTAAAATGTCATATTTAGATATTTTGGGTGTTCTCAAATGTATCATGCGGGTTTAATCTATGCACGGGTTATTTTTTTTAATTATCTATTTTTTATTTTCCCTAATTATATGGTTTTTATGAAAAATTTATTAAATATTTATTTTTATAGTGTCAAATATAAATTCATAAAATTATTTATGACGTCACATTTATTAACATATTAACTAATAATTTATAAATAACAGAAAAATTTTGATAGTCTCCTAAGATTATACAATGATTGAATAACAAGGTACGGGGTACCTCTGGAATTTATCGGATTCGCTACGCTCATCCTCACTACTTTCGCTCGTTTGAAACATTTTTTCGCATATTATGAATCTTAATAATATTTGCTGAGTTATTATAGCAGGTTAATCACGTCATTTATTATAGCAGGGTTGCGGTCAAAAAGTTTAAGAATCACTTTTAGATGTTATAGATTATGCTTGAAGACAAACGTGTTAAGAAACCGTTTTAGTATTAGCTGTAGTAAGCAGAATCAGGCATGGTCATTAGTTAGATGAATTAAGGGACCGCTGGAATTAAAATTTGACTATGCTATTCTGTTTTCATTTTTTTATAGCAAACCAATTTAGTATATAGTCTCCCTCAATACTTTTGCTTTTGAGTATCAGCGAAACGAATTCAAAGTAGTGAGCATGAGCGAAACAAGTCCAAAGTAATGAGCATGAGCGAAACAATAGTCCAAAGTAATGAGCATGAGCGAAGTGAATTCAAAGCAGTAAGTGAGAGCGAAACCAATCTTAAAGTAGTGAGCTTGAGCGTTAAAATTCTAATTTTTAGATACCCAATACCCGATTTTTAGAAATTATTTCTATCAAAGCCTAGATAAAAATAAATGTAAAAAAAGTTTTTGAAAGCAAAAAAGAGTAAACTAAAAAGAGTTTTATGAGGAATAGGTTAATTCCTTTAAGAGGCAAGAAATAAGGGATAAAAGTAAAGGGCCGGATCTAAAGGGGCTAAATTGTAGGGGCCCAGGAGGCAGAGGAGTCAGCCTCACTTTTAATAAAACTAAGTTTAAAACGGCAATCAATACGTCTCTCTTTTTCAAACTTAAAGGGTCACAATTCCAGAAAAATGTTCATAACTTTGTAAATTAATTCTAAAAATTAATAAAGTTGTATTATTTTAGTTATTTTTTATGAGGGATTAATATTAGCAAGACAGAGTGGAAAATAAAGGCCTTTAATGATCCTAAGAAACTTTCACCTAACTCTTCTAGATGGAAAATTTTGTTTTATTTGTATTTGAGGAGATTCAAAAACCATGATTTAATAGCAAATGAATTAATTATGAAAAAAATAATTAGTCTTTAAAAAAATCATCAAATGCGCTAAGTTTTATATGATTATCATCATTAGTTCGTCTTTTATCTAATGACATGCATGCGCTTTTGAAACATCGGTAAAAATAAAAATCATTCTAAGTATTAAAATTTTGTACACCTGTTAGTCCAAGAGGCAGGCCTAAAAAAAGTGACTAACTTCTTTAAACTATTTTTTTCTGAAATTATGAAGGAAAAGCATAGTTTACCTATCCAGAGTGGAGCCCTGCAAATGAATGCGCTCGCTCATTCATATGAAGATATGAATTTTCGAGGGTTAAGCACCATCGAGCGGGTACAGTACGTGGATAAATAAATTAAACGAATGTTTTTACTGCCTGAGGACCATTGAAGACATACTGCAATACAAATTAGGTGATTTTTACAGTCCGAAGTGATGAGAGTAAGCGTAACGATTTCGATAAGGCGAGGAAAAGTACACCATACCGTACCCAATTTATCAAGAATAAATTATTGATTGCAACCGTACCGTTGCAATCAAAGAAGAGAGAGGGACATTCTTAATATACCAACACATAATTTCTACTATTACAGGGAGAATCAAAAGTTTCCACATCCCTTATTTTCTAAACACATGAAAAATGTTTAAAACGGGTTCCCCATCATGTACTGTAAATTTTATGTTTTTGCATTGACAATTGGGTCGTAACGCCCTAATGGCACCCCATCACACCTAACATTGAATTATCAAATTGAAACCTATATTTTTTATTCCAATTCTATGACCAATGTAATTACTATTTTGCTCTTTAATTTTTAATTTTCCTCATTTAAATCATAGGAATAAAGTAAAGTATTACGCAAAAACTCCGAAACCGGGATGGCACTAGAATTATCCGTTTCAGATGTATTTAAATCCTTCTGAGGGGTTTTCACAAAGTTGTCTAACTGCGTGGGTGTGTCTGTTACCATCGTGTCTCCGAGTGTATCAATGCTAAACACTTGAAATTTAGTTCAAAAAACAATCTATAAATGTAGTTGAGCTATCCGGAAAATATATTTTATGATGTCATAAGCCCGCAATAATGACAGCAAAAAAATCGATAAATCACAAAACGCGGAAAAATTTAACGATCAATTTGGGACGAAAGTAGCCGTGTATAAGACTAATATATGTACCAAGTTTCATCTCATTGTCAGCATTATTTCAACTTTAATTAAATGACTTGAGTAAGTTTTTTTGAAAAATCATAAAAAAAATTGGAAAATAATTTAATTGAGTTGAAATTTAGTACAATTGTAAACATTTACGTAATAATTTTCACTAGGTTTCGTTTGAATACGACAAATATATCTATGGTTTTTGTAATATCATAAAAGTTAGGCAATATCGAGCGTGGAGCCTAAAAGGATGACCGCTGGGAATTAAACGAATGCATTTGTTATTTGAGGACGAGCGAAGCGAGTCTTAATTAGGGAGGATGAGCGTAGCCAATCCAATGTGGCGAGGAAAAATTCAGACGTACCCCGCACTCCCCGATTTTGTATGATGTTTATAATTTAATTAAAATCTTGGATTAATCGAGATATTTATCGGTTATAATCGGTTTAATTGCCCTGATGGCAATATTATTATTAACACATTCATTCAATATTTTAACTAATAATTAATAAATAAATCGTAATAATAATTTAAAATTGGCTTTTTTTGCTCTTTAGGTAAAATAAATAATGTTTTATAATTTCTCATTTTTCTCCACCACATAAAGTTTCCTTCTCATGAACTAATTATGTTATCTTTTACAAGTCCCCACCTTCCTACAGGTCAAACTGGCAAACTATTTGTGATAGAAATGAATTTGAATACAAAAAGCTCTTCCCAAAGGCAAACGTGGTTTTAAAGGCCTCGGGCGTAGTGTGTTTTACCGTGCCCTCATAACCTAGTCCATCTTGCTATTCGACCTAACCTTTTCATTTGCTATTTCACAGGTTTCTTTAAACTGGCTATTAGAAAGTAATAAAAAAGCAATTTCAACGTGCAAGACTTGGGGTCATGGTAAAAGTTAACGATAAGAATAATAAATAAATAATAGATAAAGGTTGAGAGACTGATGTTATGAAACATCATATGAATAAATACCCAAGACATTAAATTTTAATAATGTTGATTAGAGGAAAATTCCCTTTTAATGGATTATTTAACATTCATTTTATCTTTTTTATTGCGAAAAAATTACAAAATAATAATACATAGTGATTTGATAAATAAAAAAATATTAAATAAAATCAAGTCTGACAATGAAATATCTTTACAACAATACTAATAACTAAACACATTTACCAGGTAATTTGTGGTATATGATTCCCAGCATGGATTTTGATTCCATAACTGTTAAACTCCCACAAAAATACCGATATTTATAATATATTTTAAAATGTATGACATTTACAAATATTTCCCACAAGTTTTGCCCGATCTGAGTCGGTACATATACTAAACTGTTTTAAATTTAACACAATTGAGTTTTAAAAAAAATTTAATTGTCAAAACACAATACATAAAAAAAGGAAAACTGACCGGTTTCAACTATTAATTAGTCATCAGTAGCTGAAACGGGTCAGTTTTCCTTTTTTTATGTATTGTGGTTCGACAATTAAATATTTTTTTAAACTCAATTGTGTTAAATTTTAAACATGTTTATCATATAACACAAAATCTCTGTCAAAACAACTAATTATGTATACTAAACTGAATACATATACTATACTGATACATACAACACTGATCACGCTCAGTGCTGCTTAACTTTTATGATCCATCAATGAGCACAGATTTTTTTTTCTTTTTTTTTTTTTTAAAGCGCATGTTTCACCGAGTATTCCATGCGCTCAGGTGGCTATGATATTAGTATTAACTTTTATTAATGATTAAAGTACAATTAAAATGTATATGATTTTATCCTATTATGAGGTTTTCCAGCCTTTATTTTTTTCCCTCTATTGTTGCTTAATATATTGAAGAGAATTGTTTAAACTGTACTATTCTTATTAACATTTCTATGATTTATTATTATATTCTTCCTTAGGTTTAGGCCATAAGAGTTGATAATGAGCACAGATATACTTGTCGTATTGAAACGAAACTTAGAGTACTTATTCATCACATAAAGTTATAAAGTTGAACTAAAGTGGATATTTTTCGATTTTTTTTACAATTTTTAAAAAACGTGCACAAGTCATTTAATAAAAATTGAAATAATGAGTATAATGAAATGAAACTTGGCCAATGTGTTAATCGTATACATGGCTACATACATGCAAGATTTTACTCATATATTCAGCTCATTTTCAGCTTCAAGTTTTAACTCTTTAGCAAAAATACACTGGGAGCTACGATGATAACAGACACACAACTTAGCGAAAACCACACAGTAGGCCTTAAAAACACCTGAAACGGATAACTCTGCTGACATACCGGTTTCGGACTTTTTGCAAACACAATACTTTTCCTATATACCTACGTTATAATTAAGGAGAAGTAAAAAATAAGGAAATGCAAAATCATGTAATTTTTTAAACAAATTCGTACAAAATTTAACAGTAAAAAGGTTGTCAATGGCAGAGATACTAACACTTATCATGTTATATAATCATGATCAAGATCAAGATCATGTTTAAAAGGCCTTATGCAGAATGAAATAGATAAGTTTTAATTAATGTAAAATGAAATAGGCTAGTTTTTAAGACTTTTTTATCATCTGTATAATTTCTTCAGGAAATGCGTCACAGAAAAAAATGATGCAATTGCGGAAATAAAGCTACAGGAAGTTGAAGGCTTTATAAGGCTTACAGCCCAGGGTATAGAGTAGAAAACGAAGCAGCTAGTATGAGAAAGCCTAGAAGATACCAACTGGTTGGCTGGGTGGGTAGATGAGAGTATTAAGTCTATGGGGGTAGTCGAGATGGTTACCCTGGTAATTCTTTCTGATTGGCATTGGATGATTGCTTTATTCCCAGACTCATACCCACGTTTTTTCCTCCGTTTTTACGACGGAAAAAATCCTTAGTTTTAACAGACCTAAGACGTAACAAACAAAAATATCTCAACTAGGCTTTTCTCGTATTTTTCACGGCAATTTTTATCTCAGTCAAGTAACAAAAAGTAATTATTTGTAGGAAACCAAATCTCTCTTCGACAACTAAACTAGATTTTCCTCTTGGCTATTTTCTCTTTTTTATTTAACTTTTCACTTACAAGAGAAATAAAAAGTTAATTTCTAAGGATTTACAATCAAGGATGACTTACCCATGGATCTGAAAAAATTAGTTTTAGTGTATTATTATAAAGCTCCCTACAACGTGAAGGTCGTTAGAGCGTCAAAATGCATACAGACCTTCAGTAATATATAGATACTTTTAAGGTTAAAAAATTTTAAGGTTGTAATTTGAAAGTTTAAGGTTCGCACCCTAGGTTACCTCTTAGTTTTTGTAAATAGTTCAAGTAATTATCGCATCTAATAAACTAATCTTGCAACTACCAGAGGTTATTCCCGTTGGGGTAATCCCTAATAAACCACCAATTGATCGGTCACCTGTATAAATTTAAAGAATATCATTCCCCTAAAAAATTGGTATAATTGGCTCTAATAACCCAATAATAGAAAATACTTTTCACTCCCAAGGGAGAAAAAACTTTTTACTCCCAAGAGAGTAAAAAGTAAAAGTAACTTTTTCTCCCTTGGGAGTGAAAAGTGCTTCTTTACTCCCTAAAAACTAGTTAATAAACTTTACATTATACACCTTCTGGAGATAAACGTTATTAAATTAAACTTAATATATTAACTTATTATATAAGAGATATTCTCACGCCAAATTCAAGACAAGAGGTTTATTTTTTGATTAAGTTATAATAATAATAAATACTTTATTTACATTAAGTTTTACAAACCATAAAACAATAGTAAATTGTCAATTCTCTTAATATTACGAGTAAAAGTAACAATAATTTTATTGTTTACTGAGTACACTTAATAACTGATCAAGTCTCACTTCACGTGTTTTTTCGCCTGCATGGCACGCCTACAATAATAATACGTTTAATTGAAATTTGGTTTCTGCGTTCTAGGTCACAATATAAAGAGGGCATTTCAACCAGCCATGAGCTTATTTTTTTTTTGATTAAAAAAATACAAAAATAAGAAGTAGTAGGTACTCCTTGGGATTAAAATAGTTTTAAATTTAAAACAATGCGTCTCTATTTTAAATAATTACGTACGGGTACGGGAGACGTGGGATAACATTTTAAGTTCTCATTCCTCCCACTCTTAAGTTATTGAAATTGAAATGTGATAAAAAATTGGTTCACAAACTAATTTCTAATGTATCACTTTTGAATGATAATGTAAATCACACTACTTGTGGTGCAAAGATAAGTTTTATAGGTATAAATTATTCTGATTTCCTTCAGATAAGTAAGGTTAAAGTTATTGATGTCAAATCCCCAGAGGCAAGGATAAAACAGATTATCCAAGTCGCGGCCTTTATGCTATTAATTACAACCAGATTTAATGCATTTAATTACATTGTAAAATTAATTTACTTCAGATGCTCCCTGATTTACACTTGTTATACATATTATGAGATAAATTTGGTCGTGTAAAGTCTTATTTATATACACATACATTAGTTGATTTGTATATTGGACAAATCTATCCTTAGATGTTGTCTAATTTATTAGGTTAAGAATATTTAATTAACATGCATTAATATTAAAACTTATTTACGTTCATCAAACGCATCTTTTGGTGTTAATCAAATGCACAGAGTTATTTAATTTAATTTTTATGAGTTCCTACTACTTAAGAAAATACTAAGTAATATAAGAAAGAATAGGTAATTTTATAGGCATGAAAATTTGCAAACGGAATTATTATGGAATTATTTGGAATCTCCTAGTAGACACAAAATAGCTCAGAAGTCAAAACCGATTTGAATAGAATACTAAAATCAAGTTCTATAAGAATTCTGAATTGATTATATTTCGGACATTTGTAATAGATTAAGAGGGTTAATAAAACACTGTAAGTATTTTATACTTAAAGTTTAAAATACTTTTATGTTTAATACAAAACAATACATGTTATGCCTGATTTGCAGACTCAGCAAGATTTTCAAAAAAAATAGTAAAATTAGGGGTAAAAATTATTCGCAAGGAAGAAGGTTCTTATTAATGTTTTAATGGGCGTTCAATTGAATAAAACTAGTCCGGAGTCGATACGACCATCCTAAGTGAACAAAAGGTCGATACCTAAGGTAAGTAACAGGAAAAAATTTAGGAAGATAAAAAATGCGATAATTTTTTATCATCATATTTACATAATTGATAACAAAATAATCCTTGGGCGGAGGTCCACAAGCGGGGTGAATTTTCTTTGAAATGCGTGTTTACATGCTTAACAATCCATTTCTAGCTTAATTTACTGGAGTATGCTTTATAAGCACGATTGTTATTTTTTTCTTTTGTTGATTTTCAAAGAATATGCGCTAAAAATTAGCATAAACTTAGCTCTAAACGAGAGTGAATAAACCTGTGCTGAGTCGATTTTGGAAAAATGACTAATTTTGTGAATATTAGTCATTTTAATGTATAGAATCAATTATCAGGTATAATTTATAAGGTTATTATAGGTCAGAATAATATATAGGATAAATATTAGCATATCTTTAAAAATTCCGGAAAAATTAAACAATCTGTTGTGACGCAACTAGGTTTAAAAAGCATACACCGGAAAATAAAGCAAGGAATAGATTTTAAGCAAATAAGCACGAATTTTAAAGAAAATTCGCTCAGCTTGTGAATTTCTGCGTCAGGACTATTTTGACTCATAACAGTACTTTTTCTCCCCCTGTATACTAAGAAAATTCGTAAACCAGGTTTCGCTCTTATTTTTTAACAAATCAAATAAATGTGCATTTAAATTAAATAATGCATTATTTAATTTACTATCCACTCTTTTCTATCTAAATATAGGCGTAACGGTTTGAACTATTTTCTCACCAGAATATCAATAAAAACAGTTTTTTTAATAGGAATATTTAATTTCAATAAAAACTTATAAATTAAAGATTCTAGAGTCTATAATATTTGGAACTTTTCAAAACATTTTGTAAAACTGATTTCTTGATACAAGTAAGTGTTACACATAGAAGGTTTAATTTCAAAACTTTTTGAAAACGTGACAGGAACAAGGTAAGGGTTGCTTCGAAACTGTTTATCCTTTTATCCTGTTTATCTTGGCTCAACCTTAAAATATAGTGGTCATTTTAAATTCCCCGCGTTTGCCCTTCAAAGGTTACCCAGCCGTTCAAAAAATCCTATGGAGAGTAATACCACAAGATGTCAACTCCTTTGCGTCTAGTAAAATATTAACTACTAAACTACAAGAAAAATAGCACTTTCTACATATATGTAGAGTATCAACTTTTTAAATTTATCTTTGGACTGGCCAACTTTATAGTTGTCACAGTAAAGAAACAACGCCTACCAATGTAAATACTGTAACAATTTTATTTGTCTGTCAATTGACATGGATCTTACAAAGGAAATGCGCAAAAACATTTTGTAGTTTAACATAAACTGAGTTTTGTACGACTGTCTAAAATGTAGTGCAGTAGTTATTTGTTAAGCATAGTTCCTGTATTTATGGAATTATTTGGAATCTCCTAGTAGACACAAAATAGCTCAGAAGTCAAAACCGATTTGAAAAGAATACTAAAATCAAGTTCTATAAGAATTCTGAATTGATTATACTTCGGACTTATTTTTATTCCTCAAAAATGTGATAGCCGTATTGAAATTTTAAAAAATCCAAAACAGTTTTTATAAGTTTTTATATTAGATCTTAACAAAAATAATTAGTGGGTTATTATTATAGCCACACAACGATTTAATTAAAACATAAATAAGTATATATATATATATATATATATTATATATATATATATATATATATATATATATATATATACTATATATATAATATATATATATATATATATATATATATATATATATATATATATATATATATATATATATATATATATATATATAAACTAAAATGTATTGAATATTTAATAAGAAGACAGGCATTAAACTCCCTTTGAGGGAAAAGGGTGAGTGATCCCGACCTACACTCAAGTCCTGTGAGTTGGGAGTAGCCCCAAGACTTCATATCATGTACTTTAACATCTAATAAAGAAAATGAAAATAGTAATAAAATAAGGCTGTACATTCAGTATCGGTTATAAAAGGGACGTATATACTTTTCCAGTTGATTTATTTAACATTTTATAGTTTTTATAGCTTAATAAAAATTTATAGACTGTCCGATATTATTATTATAAGACGAAGAAATGTAGAATTTATAGAAACTTAACATATTGTTAGGAAAAAATTTAAAATAAAAATTCTTTCATTTATTTTTACAAAGTAAAGATGCATATACATGAATAAGAAGCATATTTTAGTCAATTCAATTTTAATGCAATTTTAGGGTCAAATAGACTATTAAAGACTGCATTTTTTGAAGACTTAATAATTTATCTATTTTTAAATCTGAAATAGATAAGTAAAAACTACATTTATAATTCAAATTTGTTGTAAAAGCTCGGCTTTTATTTAAAAGCCGAGCTAATTTGTAGGATAATAAAAATTAAAATAAATCTACAAACCTGAATTTATTTGAATTTGTTTCCAATGCCTTGTGGTTTGATAGTAACTTAAAGAAAGAAAAATATCCAAATATATTTAAATAAAAAAATAATGATTATTCCTTGGACGAAAAATTCACATAACTCAATTAATTTTTATAGAAATTTAAGATTTGGAAAAAAACAAAGAATCAACCACACGGGCCTTTATCGAATCGCACTAAGTTTTTGAGTGTGTTATAAGAGCTGCTGTGTATACGGTGCTAGTTAAGGTTTTATGATTCAAATAACCCGGGAATATAAACCGAAGGCGCCTGTGAGGCAGCCGGCGACACACTAAAAGGGGAAATATAGCACCCTAGGCGCCCTGCCCCCCGTTTCCCCCTCTCATCTCATCTCATGGACCCTACAGCCCCCCTCCGGTCCTGCTCCAGTAGTCCCTAATTAAGTGTTACTTTAATAAAGTTTCACCAGTGTACTAAAAACAACAGTTTTCAGGTGTTAATAGATTCGGTTGTAAAGAGAAAATAAAGAACCACGCTTTTTGATTATTTCCAAATTGGAAACAATTACCATAAATTCTTTACTCCGAGCTTGAATATATTAATTAAAATTATTAAATTAATTTAAAAATATTAATTAAGAACCAGGGTACCCCTGTATTTCTTTCCCAATTTTGGAGTCTCGCTCGCCCTCAAAAAAAAGCGATTGAGCATAACTTTGGCCTCCCCCAGAATAAAATATTATTCCAAAGTCAACAGTGTCATGACCCCGGACTTGCCTCGTTCATCCTCTTAAGGTGGTATTACTTCTGTCTTTCAACCTCAGAATATAGTAATCTAAAGTCTAGGGTATAATATCTCAGACTTGCTTCAATCGTCCTCAGAATGTCAGGATTGCCGAAAGCCTAAAGTAGCACTGGTTCCGTCTCGCTTCGCTCAGAAACTGCAGCTACCTCGAAATTATTACACAACCAGATATCTAGGCCAAAGCTGTTTATAACTTAAGGTTATAAAAACAGATATGGTTCAATGAAATTACACGGTAAGCATTTCAATATGCCATCCGTTTTGCATCAAAAACCATCGGTCTTACTTACCAGCCCAGTTTTTCATTAGTTTTGATTCTCTATAGAAATATCAGCAATATATTTTACCATTATACCCTAGAATTTGTTAATTTTAATTTTTTTGTTGCAGTAAAACATCATGATTTTGACTGATATAAACAAACAAATTCATATAAATATTATCGTCAATAAGTTAAAAACTGGAAGTTAAATAGCTATGGAAATTTTCCTACTAATTTATTATTTGTAACGCTATCTGATGACATGTCGTACGTCGAAAAATAGTAAAGAAATAAAGTTCAGGTCACCAAAGTTTGAAAATCGAAAATTCAATATTTTCAAAATTGCGACAAAAATCATTATAAAATTTGATAAAATTTAATTACCATTGATTGAAGTGCATTTTTGTCACATTTTTAGAAGTAAAATTAACTCCATTTGTCAAATCTTCGATTTTAGATGAATTGTTTAAATTTCTGCTGACTCAGAAAAATAGGTTATCCTTGTTTTAAAAATAGTATCTGCTTTTATGAAAAATATCAATACAGCGGGATCTATGCGTGACAGAGACAGACAGCGCGCCTTATAGTCCCTAAATCTATTAATTATGATTAACCTGGGTTTTTGATTTTTAGGGTTAACCCAATACTTTCCCTTATACCTAAGAGAGTAGGTGAGGCAAGTTAATATTAATTGACTTTTATATTAATATTTTTGCAAATATTTGTTCACACTAAGAAGCAACCTTTTAATTTATAAATCATTCAAAGTAATGATTTTTGTCCATCATTGCTATGGTAATTGTATGAAGAGAAAAAAGTAATAAAATTAACTTATAACAAAATAAAGAACCATAGTAATTACTCAAAATCGTACTTGTAATTATTATTCGGATGAAATTTCTAAGCGTAAGAAGTTTGCAGAACACCAACAAGCCATTTGCTACAATTTGCAACGCTAAGAATTTTTTACCGCACATTTCTAAAACAATACAATAAACAGGATTAAAGCAATCAGGAAGTTAAGAGATAATAAGGTAATAAACTAGCCTACAGGTTATAGAGAACATCTCTTATTCCAGAAGTCTTCGTCATAGCGAAAGAATTACAGAAACCAATTAGGGAAACTGCTATACTAACCTGTGTAAAAAATTAACACATGCGTGATCAGCTGATAGCTGGAACGAAAATAAAAAATAGCTAAAATTGGAATACCTGCTCTTGCGCCTTTTAGGATTTAGGTTATTTTATTTAATTTTATTGGCAACCCTAATAACATTACGTGAGTTTTGTCAGTAGAGTTGAAAATCTCAACTGCATACCAGCTTTGACAGAAATCACATTTGTTTCCCTACTTGGTTTATATATTATTACTTTAGTCATAGCATTAATCTTCAGGCACTCTAAGATTAAACCAACCAGTCGCAATAATT
Organism: Microvelia longipes; assembly: GCA_018340805.1. Taxonomy (NCBI): domain Eukaryota; kingdom Metazoa; phylum Arthropoda; class Insecta; order Hemiptera; family Veliidae; genus Microvelia; species Microvelia longipes. Next base: position 36,621,962 of record JACMZG010001908.1, read on the forward strand.
TTCACTCCTTTAGTTGGCATTTGAGACTGATCCTAGTCTTAACAACCTTTTCTATAGTTTCTATTTTTCTTTAACTAAATAATTGTATCAATTATTATAAAAAAAAATAATACCAAATTTTTAAATTAGCACGTACGTAAGAATGTTCGAGAACACGATGAAAATTAAAAACTCGCCTTAAATTATCAGTGTTGCCAATAAAATAAAACACAAAAAGGTAAATCCTAGAAGGCTCATACGCAGTTATTACAATTTTAGCGATTTATATATTTTTGAGTCAGCTATTAGCTGATCACGTAAGTCTGAATTTTTTATATGGGTTAGTATACGAGTTTCCCTATTTGGTTAGTAGTGGCAAATGAGCATGAGGTCGCGTGGGGGGCAAATAGGGTTGTCAAGATTGGTGATACTGGCGTCCCGAAACAGTTTTGTCGGGACGCTTGTGTCCTGGTTTTTATGAACAGGCACCACATTTATTAACATAGTTTAAGAATTAATCTGTATTAAAAATTACGTAGACTTATTTTTATTAAAAAAAAATTAGAGAATAAAAATTTACCCAGAACTTTTATGATTTAAAATATCTTTCTTACTTATTGCAATTCTAGGTAGCACATTTACTAAGAAGCACGACAGGAAGTAAAAGCTTTAAAGAGACCGCCAGGGATAGTAGAACCTAAACGGAAACCGCTACATTCCTCAGTAAAGCGGAATATCAGTTTGATATTTTAACTGATTTCGTAGAATTGTCTTTAGCGGCCCTTTTTATACTTACTTTTCCTCATTTATATCGTAGGTATATAGGAAAAGTATTTTGTTATATTTGAAAAATCGGGAACCGGGATGTCACCGGAATTATCCGTTTCAGGTGACTATAAGGCCTCCTAAGTAATAATAATAATAATATATTTATTAATTACAAATTCTAATATAGATATAACACATCATCACGTTATAAACATAAAATAAAAACATACAAGACACAATGACAAAATTAACATCAATTTAATTTTGTTCAAACAAAAACATAAAAAATTACAGTCATTAAAAATAAATAAATAAAATAAATCACTAATTAAATTAAAATCATTTAACTTATTTACAAATTTGTAAATAAGTTAAATGATTTTAATTTAATTAGTGATTTATTTTATTTATTTATTTTTAATGACTGTAATTTTTATGTTTTTGTTTGAACAAAATTAAATTGATGTTAATTTTGTCATTGTGTCTTGTATGTTTACAACTATTTCTAGTCAGGTTGGTGGCATCCAGGAATTGTTTAATGCTTGTCTACAACTAAAATTTCACCTGCCTTTGAAAACCACTGCAAATGGTGTATTTCTAATGTTTGCAAAAAGTTTATTAAAACATTCAGTGGATATAAACTAGGGAGATTTTTTAGCAGATTACTTCTGCTAAAAAGTTTAATAAATTTATCTTTACTTCTTAGGGTATAAGGATTCTTATGATTTACTTTCAGAACTTTTAAGCAATTATTATATGCGAATTTGCATGCTTCCACTATAAAAATGGAAGGCATTGTTAAAATTGTTTATAAAATGTTTCTTTATAAATAATGGTTTTGCTGAATTTTTTGGCAAATTTTCATTAAATATTTTCCTAATTATTTCTTTTGTGCCAGGAACACTCTGTCGCTGAACGAAGAGTGGTTTTCAGAAAGTTGTTTGTGTGTATGTGTGTGTGTATTATCATAGTAGCTCCCATTTTATTATGGTATAGAGTTGTAACTATATTCAAAAATCAGTCTATAGGTGCAGTTGAGCTATTCTGAAAATATTTTTTTATGACGTCATTAACCCGCAATAAAGCATAGCAAATATTTCGAAAAATCATATAACACGGATGATGATAGGATGATAGGATCTAATTGAAATTTGGCACGCATATAGCCATGTATAAGACTAACATATGTTCTATGTTTCATCTGGTTATTAGCATTAGATAAATTTTTATCGAATGAATTGTAAAAGTTTTTTTTTTTAAAAAATCAGAAAATATTCCAATTGAGTTGAAAGTCAGTACAAGTGTACCCCTTGACGTAATAAATTAGTGTACCAAGTTTCGTTATAATGCAACAAGTCTATCTATGATTTTTGGTGGATCATAAAAGGTTATCAGCATCGAGCGTGTTCAGTACTATCTGAGGACGAGCGAAGCGAGTCCGAAGACGTGTTACAGTATAAATTTCACGACTTGACTTGTATTTCTGAGGGCAAGCGAAGCAAGTCCGAAGCTGAGGAGAATTGAGATTTGGTACGCATAAATGATTTGCCATACGTACCAAATCTTATAACTCTTATATGCCATGTCTTATAAGCTCATTTATTCGCTAAAAATACTCAGGAGGTCTAAAAAGGCGTGAAACGAAAAACTCCAGTGTCCCGGTTTCGGATTTTTTTCAAACACAATACATTTTCTACATACCTACTATACAAATGGGGAAAAGTTAACCCTTGAAAACAATAAACGAAATAAAAAAGAAATGTTCAAAACTATGTCTTCTTATCAGTAAATACTCGTAATTTAAACAAATATTTTTAAAAAGTGTCATTTAGGGAGTTGTGAAAATAAATTATTTAAAGAGAGAGAGGGATTATTTTAAAGTAAATAAAATTATTAGCAATATATAAAATAAAATCACAAAAATGGTAAAAATCAGTTTGTTATCAGTTAATTTAAATACTTTTTAAGAACCAGTTTAAAAGATTATATGAAATAAAAAAGAGATTTATGTGATATTTGCAGAATAAACTTTTCAAAAACTAAATTAATTTCAATAAATAAAATAAAAATCACAAATATTGGGATTTGTAATATTACCTTCTTAGCAATTTATTGAAATATTCTTGATAACATAATTAAAAGAGGTTTTCCTTACACACTTTTAACACCTTAGAATGGTTTAAGTTAAATTAAAATAAGAAAAAAAATAAAGGTAAATAGTCAAAAGTTAAAAAAAAACCCTATACAATTTTTTACGTTAATCGCCCTTTTGTAATCAATTTCTTATCAGCGACGGTGGCGCTGCTGCAGAACATTGAGTTGCGATTAAATTCGTTTCAAAAAATAAACCTTGAGTCCTTTGGACTCCTACAGCAACCATTACATGTCTGTCAATGTCTCAATATCCTTTTGAACTGTTTCATATTTTTGCTAGTAACTTGAATCGCTACACAAAAATGTACTTCGTCAACAATTTAATATTTTTTTGTAATGTTCTAGCTGTTTTGTAACTCACTTTTGAATTCTTTTATTTTTTCTGGAGTTGTAATATGATCTGAGTGCCTATATTTGACGCTTGGACATTGACGTATTCTTCAAGCATTTTTGAGTACAGCGCAGGTTCTGTGCTGTGTCAACCAAAAGACAGCATTTTTTTTTAAATGCCATGTCTTTCAATAGATGACAGCCTTGACTTTTTTAAGTCTTGAATGCATATTGTGTCATATTATTTGTATAATAAGAAACAATACGCATTCAATTATACAAACTTCACACAAAAAAGAAGTTTGTTTTGGAAAAAAGTAATTATAGCTGACAATTTATTTAAATCGTCAAACTTTTATCGAAGAACTATAATGATCCATTGCATTACGTAATTAACAACTTTAACTCCACTTAATTCATACTTCCCGAACAAATTTAAAGCAACACTTAGTTGGAAATTTATAAGATACAACAATATTCCTTCTTAAAAAGTAAATAACTATTTTTTAAAAATAAAAAAATACGATATCAAATAAAAACAAATAATAAAATTCAAAACATAACCTAACTTTCAGTGTTGCCAGAGTAGGGAATTTTTTTTTGTTTCATAAAAGAAGGGATTTTTTAATTAAAAAATGAGGGTTGAAAGCATTGAGATTTTGGCGGGCTGTCAATTGATTTTAGCCGTGTGTCGTAATATAATTGTCGGCACTTATTTACTTGGTTCCCAACATAAAGTTGGGAACCAAGTAAATAAGTGCCTAATTGTCAATCACCTTCATACAATATTACTTTTTATAACAAATAGGCACAGATAGCAATGACCAATAACTGTGACGTACAGTATAACCTAAATTATGGCATTATCAATCCAACATATTTCTATACGGTTTAAATCAGCTATGTTGCTGTTATATACTATATAGTTTGAATTAATGTAGTTAACAATAATCCAAAATATCCGGATTTTAAAAGGTCAAGTGCTATTTTAGAAAAATGGCACTTGACCCTCTTCTCGGCTCCTGTTATTATTAGTTAGCTCTAATTTAGTACTTGCCCCTAAATAGAGATTTACAATCATTATGTTATAGCATCAATGTAATTGAGCTATTAGAGAATTTCCACTGGAAAAAATCACTATTAAAGTGGGTACCATAATCCAAAATCCGTTCATGGAGGTCCCTGCCAATATATATGTATTATATATATATATATATATATATATATATATTATATATATATATATATATTATATATATATATATATACATATATATATATATATATATATATATATATATATTATATTATATATATATTATATATATATATATATATATATATATATATATATATATATATATATATATATATATATATATATATATATATATATAATGCACAAACAATAAATCCATAAATGTATTGTAAAACATGGTCCTAGACTTTCGTAAATTACCATTATTGTTTTGGTAACTTTGAAAAGTTTATACAGAATACACCAAGACAACACTTATTTTAAAAATTGCAATTATTCCTATGAAATTCTAATACCAATATTATCCTAATCCTTATGCCAACTTTGTGCCAAATCATAATGTGATAAAAAATTATCAGATTAGGATGATATTCGTATCCAATTTCGTAATACATATGTAATAATTATATATAATTATAATGTTATATGCGTATATCTATGTTTATCTGTGAGGGAATAGAAGAGAGATCACACTCTTTTGATCCACCCTCATAAGCTTATCTCAGATAGACAAGACAAAAATGGCTCCAACGCATATGTTCGTAGGCATTCTAAAACGATGGGAATCAGTTTTAGCTCATTCGGAGCATCATAAGTGTCGTTTTTTTGCTAACAACTTAAATTATGATGTCATCACTAATAAGTAAAGAGAGAGTTTCTTTTACTTTACAGTGGGTATAAGCAAATTGGTCATCGCAACATACGTCATATTGTATATAGCACGCCTTTATGGTCCCGTAGGGGCTGTATCACATGTCAAATCGACTTGGTGCGTCATCCCCTGTATTAAAGATCCTTGTGCTGCACTTTTTAAGCAAGCATAGTGTGAAATAACTTATTAAACGAATAATGACCAGACCGACTATTTCTGAATATTCCTGAAAAATTGACGAACAAGTAGAAGACTTACTGCACGGAGTACTTAGAATAGACCCTGATTACTGTTTCGACTATGAAGCATATACCCTCACTATGAACTGAATGGGTAAACAAGAAGCAAGCTATCTAATGTAAATTTCCAGGGTATCCTATGTCCGCGCCAATATATTTTACAGTAGGGGGTGTCACAGGACCAAAATAGTGTCATCACCGTTTTTAAATAAATTGAGTGCTTTAGACAACATTGGAGTATAAAAGTGTTCGCGATTCCAAGTCCGTTGCTGTTAAGAAATTGATAACAAAAGGGTGATCATATTATAATATGTATATGGGTTTCTTTAATGTTCTCTTATTTTTGAAGATTTACCTTCACATTTTTCTTGAAATTAATTATTTTTATTAATTTTAGGGTGTTTAAACTCACTAAAGTCACTTTTTCATAGGGAAACCCCTTCTTAATAGGTTGTTGAGTTGTTAAAAAAACTAATGGGAAGGTGAAAATCACAAAATAGTGTTTTAATTATTTTTATTATTTATTAATTTTACTCATTAAACTCACAAAATTACTCTTTTATTACATTAAATTGTTTAAATTAGTTGTAACAAGTATTTGAATTAACTGATAAGTTGATATTATCAAACCTTTGTGTTATATTTCATTTATGTTATAAAGTCAGAAGTGTTACTTTTTATTCAAACAAATATTTTAATCACAGTTTAATATAAAAATCGTGATTTATATTTTTAATGAAATATAACCAGGTTATCGATAAATAGTATCTTAAAAAACCATTTGGTTGCAGTGCTTCAATGGGGCCCTGATTTGAAATTTTTAATTAGGCCTTATATTTTTCCTATATAAGCCACATTTCGATTGTATGTCTATGAGTCAAATAATTACTATTTTGCTTTTTGACTATTTTTTTCTATAACTAAAGTTGATTAAAGGGATAAAAATGTAAAAGGGTGCCAAACAAAGAAAAGTTAAAAATAATGTTTTTATGGGTTATTTGTGTTTTTTAGTTAAAATAAATAACGTTTTACGCTTGGATAATTTTCTCTATCACTAATAGTTTGTCTATGAAGGGGCAAAAATGTAAAAGGGCGCCCCAAAAAAAGTTGAAAAACAAGGGCAAGTTATCTGGAATGGTGAAATGACATTACTCATGTTATAATGTTTTTGTAACTAGCTTTAATTGATTATAAAACTTAAAAATCAGTATTTTAAAATATTTTAAAACTGTGTGAGTTCCATAAACTTTAAAGTGAGACCCAGGAATAATTACTTAAATTAATAATTTATTGTCTACAATAAATATATATTTGACATTGTGCTCTTATACGTTGAAATGACTTGGAGTATAAGTAACTCAGAAAATAGTTAAAATGAATTCATGGGAGGCAAATCGGACTAGGACAACAAAGTGTTTACTGTCTGTTCAGTTAATTCAGTCCTTAAAATCCAATTACATAAGTAGCTAGTAGCTACCGTATTACATTATCTTACCAAAAACCACTTGCGTGGTAAAAACTCCCCGCCAAGTCATTGGTCCAAACAAAAAGTAGGGAAATCAATTTTCTGTCCTGCAAAGCCTTGTCTGTTTTGGTTGGAGACGGTTATTGGCGTTTCAATGTGAAGTTGCTAGGTTGGCAATACTGAAGAACCTTATTTAAATTGAGAGGCATTCATCACCTTCTTTTCTTAGGTGGCGTGGCAGCAGTGTGAACGAGTTGTTATGCTTCTTTTGCTATATTTTGAGACATCAAACAATTCAAGAGTTTGTGGTTTTTTTAATTATTCATTCATTAAATAATTAATCATAACAGATTAAAGCAGTTTTCATAATTACAGCAGTTTTATTTATCTTTATTGATCCAGGAATATACAAAAGAAATGGGTAAGGGTATGGTATAGTCAGGAACTACACGCTATATATCTTTGCCAACACTACCTCTAAAGTTGATTCACTTTTCTGGCACGCCGCCAAGGAGAAGAAGCTGATGATTGCCTCTAAATAAAGCCCTTTAGTATTGCCAACCTAGCAACTTCATATTAAAACGCCAATGACCGTCTCCAAAAACCCTACTTTGTTGCGTACAGTATAATATACACTGGCAGCTTTAGTAGATTTTTTACTTTTTTTACCGACTAAGCGGGGTATTTTAACTTGACTTGGTGGGGCGGAACGCTGCTGCGTTCCTTAATTTTAGGTGTGTAATATACATATATTATTGATATATATGTTTATAACTTCAGTGAGTAACATGATGTTTATAGCTTGATTGAACTTATGTTTATATTTACGTTTTTTTCTTGGAATAATAAGTGAAATTATATTTTAGGTCATTGGGTCAGGTCAGGCAACCTTGAATGAAAACCCCTAGATATTTCTCTCAAAAAAACTCTGAGACATTATACAACTAATGGTTTCAGCATGAGAAGAATACGTTAACTTTTGATTTTTATTCACTTCGATTATTTTTATTCGTTAAAGTTTCTCGTGTTACATGTTACATATAAAGTGAGACTCAAAATTTATCTAAAACTAGTAAAATTCTCTAAAAAAAAAATAAGAGAATGAGAAACGAAGGATAATGACACAAATGTCAATTCCATTCCCAAGGCAAAAGGATATTACCAGGGAGAGGAGAACTCGTAGGATTAATGGTTTCTAAGGAAAACCAAGAGACTTAGGGTTTGTATCTAGGGGGTCTCAGACCCGGGACGCCAGACCCGTCATCAATCTCTTGCATGTAGAAAATGTACGACGGACGGGATGGAAAACCACACCATGTTCTAGATTACCGCTCAACTCAGATTCAAATTCAATGTTAACTAGCTTAACATAAACCTTATGTCACACTCATTTCATCAGTAAAATAAATAATTTGTATGATTTATTAAAATTATTAACATTACTTATTCAGAGATCTGTTTCTAAAGATTCTACATTGAACTCAAGATATTACTCCTCATATGACCCTTATATATAAAAAAATTAATAGTAGACTCTTACCAAATCTACAGTATCCTAATTTTTTTTTAAAAGTATGAAGATAAATAACTATTTTTTGAACATAAGTATCTGATTTTAATCAACGTGTCCTTTTAAGCAAAAAAAAAACATGAGCCAAACGAAAAATGAGCTAATAAGTAAAGTCAGTAAGAGCTAGTAATTGGCTTCATGCTTAACACATTACCATAATAAGTAAAGTCAGTAAGAGTTAGTAATTGGCGTCATACTTAACACATTGCCATAATAAGTAAAGTCAGTAAGAGCTAGTAATTGGCTTCATGCTTAACACATTGCCATAATAAGTAAAGTCAGTAAGAGCTAGTAATTGGCTTCATGCTTAACACATTACCATAATAAGTAAAGTCAGTAAGAGTTAGTAATTGGCGTCATACTTAACACATTGCCATAATAAGTAAAGTCAGTAAGAGCTAGTAATTGGCTTCATGCTTAACACATTGCCATAATAAGTAAAGTCAGTAAGAGCTAGTAATTGGCATCATGCTTAACACATTGCCATAATAAGTAAAGTCAGCAAGAGCTAGTAATTGGCGTCATGCTTAACACATTGCCATAATAAGTAAAGTCAGTAAGAGCTAGTAATTGGCATCATGCTTAACACATTGCCATAATAAGTAAAGTCAGTAAGAGCTAGTAATTGGCATCATGCTTAACACATTGCCATAATAAGTAAAGTCAGTAAGAGGTTATTGGCGTCATGCTTAACACATTGCCATAATAAGTAAAGTCAGTAAGAGCTAGTAATTGGCGTCATGCTTAACACATTGCCATAATAAGTAAAGTCAGTTCTTACTGACTTATGCGTAACGCCAATTATATTGGCGTTAATATTACATTAATAATGACGTTTGGTTTTGAAAACCAAGATTATCAAGAGAAGATATTGTCTGCATAGACAGATTAAAATGTCAACACCATTCAATATCACTACAAGATTGGATTAAGAGACTCCCCAGCATGCCACTCCTGCCCCACATTAGACGAAACAGTAGAACATACCCAACCAGACTGTACCAAATACAAGACAGAACGGCCAAAATTATACCTAGACGTCAAACTTCAAGATATCCAAGACAATACTGAAAAAATCAAGACTCTGCTCTTCTCAAAATTAAGAAATATAATAAATACATTTAAATTCGTAAATAAAATTACATATTCCCCTTAGTCTCAAAAAAAATCTAGAGACCAAACCTTAACAGTTAAACCCTCAGACGTAAACAATAATAACATGACCTTTACACCCAGGACCCGCGAGTCCGATCAACCTGATTGAGGGTTTTCAGTGGTTTCCCTCAATTTTACAGGCAAATGCCAGGTTGAATCATCAGAAGTCAGTCCACAGACTGCATAGGCAACCCTTTTTGAAACACCTGCAAACTACCTTTACAATATAAACCTATTCAAAACACCATCAAAAATATCTTATGACAATATTAAAATAAAATAATAATACAAATATAAAATACCCAACAAAAAAAAAAAAAAATCCTTAACCCAAACAAACCCCTTCATACCCCAAAAAAATAATCAAAATGTATACCACAAAAATAACAAATAAAAAAAAAAAAAAGAAGCACAAATTACCCTAAATCGATAAATAAAATATGGCCCCGGTTTACACAAAATAAATATTGTATACTTTTGCCAATAAAGAACTTGTTTAAAAAAATAATGACGTTAAGCATAACGCCAATTATTAAGTCTTGTTAATAATTGGCGTCATGCTTAACACATTGCCATAATAAATAAAGTCAGTAAGAGTTAATGATTGGCGTCATGCTTAACACATTGCCATAATAAGTAAAGTCAGTAAGAGCTAGTAATTGGCGTCATGCTTAACACAATGCCATAAAGTTAGGATGCTCAGTTGTAACATTTATCAAGAATAAATTGCCTTAATCAGCCCTTAAAAAGAAATTTACTTGATTTCTTTTTACAATATAAGATGTACGGGGTGAATAATATAATGCCTAAAAAAATACCTGAAAGGGGTTCATAACGACGGGAAAATGGAAGGGCCTCTTTACCCCTCATTTTTATACTAAAGCATTTTCTTTAAAATTTCACTAAAAATGTGCCCGACTTTTCCCAACAAAAATCATACAAAAACAAATTTAACTCTAAGGGCTGATAGGCCGAGAATTATTTTTTTAACTTGTCTGAAAATAAAATATTTTCGGAAATGACTAAATATACCCTTAATTTAACTTCTCGTTTATAAACATTAATTTTAAGCACTTAAACTGTTTTAAAGCAATTTTATTTTACCGAGCAAGATACATTTGAGGGTAATGGTCTCTTTCTCTTATCTTTTTGTTTCAGAATTTGCATTTTGGAATTTCTTGTAAGATGCTAAAATAGAAATACTTAAAGCTTGTTTTGTTAAAAAAGTTTCCATGTTTTGTTATCTTTAGTATTGTTATTGCTATTTAAGAATTTTTATCGTTAATTTCTTTTCTCTATTATTTTTATTTAAAACTGAGATCATATTAGACCTGCAGTTTTTGTGTTGCATTTTATTTTAGTTCATGATTTAAATCAGTGGTATTTAGCGTGTGCGATATCGCTCCTTAGGGGCGATGAAGAGGGCGATAAGTTGTAAAAGGGCTATGTAGGGGGATACAAGCTAGTATATATCTATATATATTATATATATATATATATATATATATATATATATATATATATATATATATATATATATATATATATATATCTTGATCAGTGAGTTCCCCCTTCCAAAAAAGCCATCCCTACCCCTAAACCCTCCATGACCCTATCCTCATAGGCTCAATTTTCTCTGAAAATTAGCTAAAAGTGGGAGGAATTGAAAGATGAGTTAGTTTTAGAGCTGCCGCTAGATGCCAGTACCAAGTTCACCCCCAGCTTCTGTCTGACGCTCTCGTATACCTCACGGAATTCTATACCTATTATATTCTTTGATAATATTAAAAGATAATTTCTTATCTATGTATTATTTCAACAAATATTTTGCAATAATTTGTTCACACGAACAAACAATATATTACAGCATATTATCTCAAAAAGTCTGTAAATACATGCAACAATCCATGGGATATGGGATGTTAAATGAATTCTACACAGCCTTATGGCGTTTGGTGAAAAGTTAGTCGTATACCATTACTAAAGAGACCATACATATTACTAAAGAGATCAGTTATTTAGTTTATAATCACAGTCTATTACTTATTTAGTCCGGCATAACAACAGTCAATTATATATTTAGTCCATAACAACAGTCTATTAGTTATTTAGTCCATAACAACAGTCCATTAGTTATTTAGTCCATAACTACAGTCTATTAGTTATTTAGTTTATAACAGCAGTCCATTAGATATTTAGTCCATAACAACAGTCCATTAGTTATTTAGTCCATAACAACAGTCCATTAGATATTTAGTCCATAACAACAGTCCATTAGTTATTTAGTTTATAACAACAGTCTATTTAGTCCAAGAGTCGGACCTGCAAAAATGTGACTCATTTTGTACTACTTCAAACCAAATTTTTCTGTAAATGAACCTTTAATTATGAAGAAAAAACATAGTCTGCCAATCCAGAGTAGAGCCCTTCATATGATCGTGCAAGCTCAAAATTTTATAAAATTGCACAACTTTCAGTTTTCTTGAAAGAAGTGATTTCCTGTGAGTCGTGTCCAAAAAATGAAGAGACATTGTTTTAAAGATGATAAAATGTCCTATAAAACGAGTGTTTAATCATTAAAATCGGATAGCAGCAACCAATTTATGGCTCTTTCAAATACACAAAAAATGGTTAATTTATGCAAAGTCAGCGAATTTATTAGGAAAAATACTGGCTTTTTGGGCATTTTTTGGTCATTTAACAAATGTCATAACTTCAGTTGTATTTATCCAATTTTGACAAAAAAACACTCGTTCTATAGGATATTTTATCAGCTTTAAAAAATGTTCTCTTCATGTTTCGTACAGCAAACCACTCATTGCAAGAAAACTGGAATTTGTGCAATTTTCTTATATTTTGAGCGAGCGCATTCATATGAAGGGCTCCACTATAGATAGGCAGACTATACTTTTCCTTTATAATTTAAGGTATATTTTCAGGAAAAAAAAATTTGGTTTGAAGTAGTACAAAATGAGTCACATTTTTTAGGCCTGGCTCTTGGACTAATTTGTTATCTTTTGTCCATATTGAAATAAATTAAATTTAGTTTAAGACTTTACCCACTTGGCAAGCCCTATTCGCCATTCAAAGACATGTTGTATGTAAGGTTGGCAATACCAATGACGGGAAAACTAAAGGTTGATCAAAACTATTTTATCATAGGGTCAGCATAGGAGCCGATCGAAATTATTCATTTAATTCTCTATTGTTACTTAATTTGTAACTAATAACTTAAACATTAATAGAATGACCATCAATGCTATAAAAAAGTCAATATTCGATTATACCAGGATTTTAAATATGGAATCAGGCTCTTATGACAATAGACTTCGATTTTTCCGATTTAACACAGAAATAATAAAATCTAAAAAGGTAATTTAAACAAACATTTTACAAAAAAGAGTAAATTTAGTGAGTTATTTTTTTACTAAGTAAATAAAATTGATTAACAATTAATAAATTAAAACACCATTATAGAGAAAATCAGATTCTTATCAGTTAATTTAAGTACCTGTTACAACTAATTTAAACATTATAATGCAATAAAAAATAATTTTGTGAGTTTGTACTAACTAAAATAATTCAAAAGTAAAATTATTTAACTATAAATAAAATAAAATACTATATCGTGATTTTAACCTTCTTATCACTAAATATAAATACTCGCGACAACCCATTAAAATGAAATAGTGATTGTGCAGTGTTTATGCACCCTAAAATTAATTAAATTGAAGCACTTTGAGAAAAAATTTAAAGAAATAACCATCACAAATAAAAATAACCAAAAAAACTTTAATAATAATCACCCTTTCGTTATCAACTTCTTAACAGCAACGGTGGCGCTGCTACGGACTTCGAATCGCAAATCAGTTAATATATATCACATCTAGGCTCTCTGAACACTTATTATTTACATGGCCGTCATTTTGATCCGCCCTAACGACGTTAGGAATGTATTATGCTAAGAAATGAATGAATTAAGAAATGTTATGAGACATTGCCTTGTCCTAAACAATTTAAATTCCTTGAAATCTAACATGACATGATTATTTTATTAAAATCCGACATGTATGTCTGCACTAAATATTGTTACCGAAATTTTGCGAAGGGTGTACCCTTCGCAAAATTTCGGTAACAATATTTAGTGCAGACAGACACGTTTTCTAATGACATAAGTTTTTTTCATTTGATACTACCGAGTTTTACAAAACATGAAAAGTTGACTAAAATAATTGTTAGTGCGAGACTAGAATAAATATTTCACTTTATATTCATCGGAATTTTGAGTAAAGGGCAGAGTAAGTTTAGGCTCTGTCTGCCCCTGAGTTATACGTAACGAAACAGATTGTACGTGACAATATGACTAGCGATTAATATTGACAAATGATGGAATAATTCCCACAAGTAGCATAGCAATTCCTATCGTTGCATTCCTAGGTGTCTCCCGCACAATTATATTTTGAAACAACGTTGAATAAGTAAAGAGGTAATAATTATTACTTTTAGCGAATTTTCCAACCATTTTTCGACCAGTTTAAGTGACCTAAAAGTCGAAAACCCGTAGTACATTACTGGAAAACTATAAATACGGTCAATAATCAACAAAGTTCAAACAGGATGTCGTTTTCCAATTATTTATTTACAACTCTTAAAATTTTTTCACAAAGCACTTGTACAGCTTAGAGCCACAGGCATGCTCCAAATGGCTCTGACGGAAATTATTATAATTACCATTAGGAGATACGAAATTATTTAAGAAAAGAATACTTCTCTAAAAAATTAGTGTAAATTTAAATAATTAAAAAACCAGTTATGCGTTGATTCAGGAACTCACGTCAGAAGAATACATATTATAAAAATTATTAACAACAAGCACGTTTCGGACGGTAGATTGAAGACAAAAATATATGATCGCTTATTCTTCGTGCTATAAAGATATACGCAAATATCTTTTGCATATTTTTAAAAAAAAATATTGGTAGGCACGCTTCGCTTACTAAATTGCTAGGTATTAAGTAAAATAAAAGTCCCATGTTTTGCAGATTGCTGGTCACAATTTATTAGGCAACGTCGACTCAGCAACTTCTTGATCTATGTTTAGAGCTGCTGTGGCTGTTCAAGCTGATAAATTTTGATCCAGCAACCTATGGTAATTTTCGATGCAGATAAATTGTGGTACCACAGGTGATTAATTGTTCAATGTGCATTTTTCCATAATTAATTGTGTCTCAACACCATTTCTTGGTAGTTTTATGGTTGTGTGAGAGTGTTAACAGCGCCATTTCTTGGACATTGCCACTTCTCACCAACTTATATTCATCATCACCAGTGGATTGGTATTAAACCTTCATCAATTAAGGATTGATGATCGCCACCTTCAATTCTTCAGGTTTACGATTTAAACAAATCTAAGTTTATATTAAGAGAAAGGAAGAGAAGAGGACACGTCATCATCATAGGGTTCCTGGGGTCTTATTGCACGCTAATGCCAAATTATTTTTTTTACCAATATGGACAGGGCTTATGGTATATAATTATAACCAAATTGATTTCATAAGGTGTTCTTTGTTATCCATCCATTATATTCATTTTGTGCTAACCAGATTATAGGTTGTGAAGTGAATTATCAATCAAATATTTATTTTTCCTCACTTATACTGTAGGTATGTAGGAAAAGTATTGTGTTTGCAAAAAAATCTGAAACCGAGACGTCACCGGAATCATCCGTTACAGGTGTTTTTACTTTGTGAAAACCGTTTATGAGGTCTAGGTGGTCTTCACAAAGTTGTCTGTCTGTATATGTGTGTGTGTGTCTGTTATAATCGTAGTTCACAGTGTATTTATGCTAGAGAGTTGAAACTTTTTACAAAAATGAGTTAGATGTGAAGTTGGGCTATTCGGAAAATATTTTTTATGACGTCATTAACTTGCAATAATGACTCAGCAAAAAGTTCAAAAAATCATAAACGAAAAAAAATGTTGTGATTAATTTGAGAATTAGCTTGTATTTAGCCACGTGTAAGAGAGATTAAGATCAATTTTTATCAAATGACATGTGTACGTTTAAAAAAACGGAAATGTTTAATTAAGTTGAAATTCGGTACAAGTGTATACCATAACATAATAATAATTACATTAAGTTTCGTATTAATACGACAAGAATATCCATGATTTTTGTTGTATCATAGAAATTTAGCAATATCAAGTCTGATCAGTGCCGCGGTGATGGGTCACCGCTGGGAATGAAACTGATGTATTTACAACATCAAAGAGGTGTTGCAGTATGAATTTAACAACTTGTTTATTCTAAAATAGGAAGGATGAACGTAGCGAATCCAATGTGAAAATGTTCTGAGGCACCCCGTAATCGATTTTCGCTCAATTTTTTGGTATATATCTAATAACCTGAGCAGTAGCGTCACAACTTGTTATTTAATGATTTTGAATTTTACTAAGAAAATGCGTATCTTTATTCCATGATTATACACTGCATAATAATTCTATTCTATTCTATTCTAATAATCGGCTACGAAGGCGGCTCTAAACCGCCTTCGTGGCCGAAGTTGTTAGAGCGTTAGTCTTTACACTGACCTTTGACACCGCGGAGGTCTTTTGTTCGCATCACAGTTTACTCTCTCAGATTATACTGAGGGATATTATGCAGATGTCAAAGTAATAAAGCAATTTAAAAATTTATTATTTGATCACCTCTATTTAGAAATGTTAAAAGCCTATTAGAGTTAAAATTAAGTTTTATAAACGTAAAAATTGAATTTTTTATGTATGTCATTTTGTATATAAGTAGCTTTGCTAAATAAATATATATTTAATTTTATTTTTATATACAAGAGTATTGTTCAAATAAATTGTCGCCAACTTTAGAATACACTTTGAGCGCAAGGGTTGCCAATACCACCTGAGGTGGCTCCTGCTGTGGTTCGCTTGCTATAATGCAGTAAATACATACACAAATGGTTAAAATTATGAAAGTGGCTTACTTCGCTCGCTTGACTAAAAGGAATATAAATTAACTATATTAAATAATAACTATATAATTGAAGAACTGCATTCTGAGGACGAGCAAAAAAGTCCGAAGTCATTATACACTAGGCTCTGGATAACCATTTTATTCAGTTTATTATTTATTTGGAGTATTTCTAACTTGAGCTTTGGATAGTTATGACATTCTGAGATTAGGATAGATGGTCCGCTGTCGGGCGAATTTAATTTAGAATGCGTGTTTTCAAGCTTAAAGGTAAAAAAGAAAGGTACCCATTTCTTGCTTAATGTTCCGGTTCATGCTTTAGAAACTAAGCAGTTACTTAATTGTCAAGCTCTGCTCGTAACTCATTTTGTCGGCATTTTTCAAAGGAAATGCACTAGATAACTGACTAATTTTAAAAATGATTAACTAAGCTTCAAATAGTGCAAATAATAGTGCGTTCTTCTTATTTTAGAGGCATAGTTGTGTATAACCAACTGGATAATTATGCGCATTTCCTTTGAAAAATACAGACAGAATGAGGTACGAGCAGTACTTGACAATTGAATAACTGCTTAGGTTCTAAAGCATGAACCGGAACCTTAAGCAAGAAATGGGTTGTTAAGCACGTAAACACGCATTCAAAGGAAATTCGCCCAAAAATGCAGACCACCGCGCCAGAATTTATTATCTACTACCCTAGTTTCAGAATGTCATAACTATCCAAAGCTTAAGTTAGAAATACTTAATATATATATATATATATATATATATATATATATATATATATATATATATATATATATATATATATATATATATATATATATAAAGTTTCGCGAAACGTGTTTCTTCATCGTGGTCCAAGGTTTGACTTCCACTATGACGCCTATCCCATAAGCGAATTTTATTTCCAAAGGAAATTTGCTATAAAGGTCATAAATACATCATATAATGTTGTATATATGAATATTTCCAGGTCAATGACCTTTGCGATATCTGTTAGGTTCAGTAGTGCTAGATAGTAGGAAGGTGGTATCCACCATCGTTAGCCTACCGTTCCATACAAGCAAAACAAAAATGGCTCCCACGGAACTACGGCGATCTAAGCAGACCCGAAATAATCTTGTTATGGTCGTAGGGATTGTAAAATAATAGAGACCGGTTTCAGCTCAATCAGACCATTCCAAGTGGCGCAAATGGTATTTATATATATATATATATATATATATATATATATATATATATATATATATATAATAATTGTATATATGTATACGTCTAGGTCAATGACCTCTACAACTTATGAAAGAAAAAATGACTTTTATGAACAAAATAGGGCGAAATAATACCTACAACTTATAAGCCTACTCCAGGGTCCGTAGGTTGGACCGTCAAGAGGAGGTTACTACGTAACACTATATATATATATATATATATATATATATATATATATATATATATATATATATATATATATATATATATATATATATATATATATATATATATATATATATATATATATATATATATATTATATATATATATATATATATTTTAAAAATACATATTAAATCAATTAAATAATATACTATAGATTATTATTAATACGAATTATGATAGGTCTGGTAGTGATCGATCACACCCTCTTGATCCGCCCTCACAAACTTACTGTCACAGACAAACAAGTCATAATGGCCGCCACTGAAACAAGGCGAACTAAGCAGGTCCGCAATGCAAACAGACCTCGAAGTGGCTTCTTATGGTCGTAGGCATTCTAAAATGACTGGGACAAGTTTAGCTTAATTGGAATATAATTGGCAAATAACGTAATAGAGACACACTTTTAAGGAAGGTTACAATGAGTTACTCAGAGACCCTGGCAGCCAAGGAACTTATATAAAGGAAACTTATATATGCTGACAGCATAGTGATATGTACCTATATAGTGGCAGACCCTACTTCGATATATTGTGTAGTATATTTAAAAAGAAAACCCTACGCCCTATGGAGGCGTAGTGATGGAGGATTCAAAAGATGAGAACTAAACAAATAATAATTATGAGAACAGAGATGAAATATACATCTATGTAATAATTCGTGGCTTACTTGATGTTATGATAAAGATGAGGCGTGAAGTTGACCAGGCTTGACGGTAGAACGAATAATGTAATGAAAAGCTTATCCAAGTTAGACCGGACTGCGCAGCGTACAAACTACATTTTGAACTTGCGCGGCGATTATGGCAATATTATCGGCACACGGTAAGATAATAAGATAATAACAATCGGAATAATGAAATTAATTGTATGAATATAGAGTTTATAACACTATACGAGGAAGAGGTGGAGAGAGAGAGGTACTGCGGCAGGGTCGAATCAGACTTCAAGATGGCGAGAAAAAAGTGTTAGGAAAAAGGGCGGAAAATATAAAAGGTTGGTTGGTAAGTTATTTCAGTTTAAAATGTCCAAAACTTAATATGGCGGACAGTTCCTTCTTTATTGGGGGGGGGGGGGATTATTATTGGGGAAATATAAAAGAATCCGGAAAACACGAAGTTTCAGAAAAACGCTAAAAGAGCGCAGTAGCCGGCGGGTGATACAACGCACTCTATCGAAAAAAATAGAAAAATAATTATTAAATATTAACAGATTAAGAGGATTGAGACATCTTTTTGGGGATCACAGGGGTGCTGTGTAACCTAAAATATAGTAACCTAAAAATTTTTAGTTAACTTTAGTGTAACCTCATTGCAACTCCTTCAAGAGTGAGCTAAGGTTATTATAGCAAAATCCTTGTCGGCTTTTTTTGCTCATTTTATGTGTTTATGAAGTACTGTTTTTTTCATTATTTTATAAATTAAAGGTTTTCAGGTTACCTACTTTTTTTATGTTTCAAAATTCGGCAGATAAGGGATATGGATAGGGATAGGGCCTCTCTAATAATCACTTTGTTCGCATGCCTAGTTTGGCAAGGGGTTCACCCCCCCCCCCCCTTCTGGCAGTTGTCATGTGAATGGGATTGAACACAGGGTTTAACCCTAAAACTCATTTTTTATCAAGGTAGAGTAAATTGTAGATTGAAAAATACTATGTGAACAGTTGGGGGTTGAACCCCCTGCTAAACCCTGCGTTTGAATGGACTAAATAAAATCTTTATGCCTTAGAGCCCAAAAAAGAGGTTTAAAGCCTCTTAAAGTATTGAGATAGAGCATGGCCCCTCTATTTATATGCTTCTTTTAGGGGCTGGTCTTCTGATTTTATCTTGCCTCAAATTTTACTAAAATATATAATATATATTACGTGCACAATCCCCAACAAGATCAGCTATGTGGGAAATGCTACCAGATTTTCAATATTGCCCAGGCGTGGTACACAATGCTCTCCTTCTATTGGGAAATTTGGTTTTTCCATTTGCAATACTTTTATATCAGGTTTGTAAAGACTCTCCCTGAGTAGTTTAATGCTTTGGTTTAAACCCCAGGTCTTAAAATAAAAAAAAAACTTTATATTAGTTTCTTTAAGAGTAGATGCCAAGAAACTACACATAAAATAGATTTTATCATTTTTATCGCTTTAAGAGTAATTTAATTTGATAGCAAAGTTATTTGACACTTTTATTTTGTTATAGAAAGGATTCTGATATGGTCTATTTAGTTCCAAAAATTCTATGAGCAGCTTAGAGTTAAGAGTTCTTTTAAGTACAATGCTTTAACCATTTTTCATAAGAATATTTTTAATGATCTGTTTTAGCTACCAGCATTGGATTTTTTAGGGTAATATTTTATTAGTTCTGTTTTAAAGGTACATACAAGAACAAGTCTAGTTTATTTATTTGAATCTACTAAAAACCATTGTCAATATAATTCTATATTTTCTTGATGGCGCTTGTGCGTGCATAAATTTAGAATTTATTATTAATAAAAATTCTAAATAACTGAGGTTCTTTTTGACATCGAAAACTATTTTTACTTATCTACAATGTATAGTGCTAATAACTTAGACTGAGTAGGAAACATGCTAGTTTTGTTTTAAAGTAATTAAAATTAAAAGTGATATTGAGTAAAAAGTATGAATTCTGACTAAATATCCGGACCTAGGGTGGACATTGTGCACAATGCCCACATTTCTCATACTTCAACATATAGATGCATGTTTTAAATCTATATAATCAAACATATGTCATATATTTAGGAGCTTCTTTTGATTAATTATTATCAATAATTATTTTTATTTTATTACATTTTAAAATTAAGTTTTTTTAGTAAAAAAATAAAAGTATTAGTTTTTGTTTTGTTATTTTTCCTTATTTATATGGTAGGTATATGTATATAGGACAAGTATTGTGTTTGCAAAAATATCCAAAACCAGGATGTCATCGGAAGTATCCGTTTCAGGTGTTTTTCAAACATCCTTAGTAGTTTTCACTAAGTTGTCTGTCTGCTATCATTATATCTCCTGGTGTATTTATGCTAGAGAGTTGAAAGTTGGAACAAAAATCAATCTTTAGTTGTCATTAGCTGGCAATAATGATTCATCACAAAAATTTAAAAAAAATCATAAAGCGCAGAAAAATGTATCGATTGATTTGAGAAATGGCACGCATGTAGCACTGGCATGTAGTAGTATATAAGACCAACATATGTGCAAAGTTTTCTCTCATTAGTTGAATTGCTATATTATTATTGAATGGCTTCTATACCAAATGGTAGAGAGTTGAAAATTTGTACAAAAATCAATTTATAGGTGTAGTTACGCAATCCGGAAAATATTTTTATGACAACACAAACCCACAATAATATGAGATAGGGTGGATGAGCGTAACGAACCTGATGTGATGAAGAAATGTTCCGAGGTACCTTCTACCCGATTGTTATCTAATGAATAAGTATCTAAATTTATTTTTATTATGGCTAGTATATCTACGCTACGGTTTGGTTGGATAATAAAAGTTTAACAGCTCAGTCAGTGTCTGGCTGGGGGAATTAAAACTACTGTATTTACTATCTTAGGATGAGCAAAGCGAGAACATAGAAATCTGGCGATTTGTATGTTCTGAGGACAATGGAACCAAGGCCCAAATAGTGAAGACAAGTGCTAAATTCAAAAGTTCTATTGTAACTACTAGGAATTGTGAACTAGTCCTTGGCCAGTTCAAAATGATTAAAGATCCGATTCCTGGTTTTTGCCTTAGGACAACTTATGTCTGTCATCTCGCTTAGGTCTCTAGAACAAACCCTATGCTATGGCTACGCCTCTGAGTTTAAAGAAACAACAGGAACTAACAAAATGTTTGGTTATGACGGTTAAGAGTTTTCTTCCGCCAAACAGGATGTACTTTTTATAAATTGTAAACATATTGATTACGATGACCAGTTCTTAATTTATTGCTAGCTTTATTTGACTTTTTCTTTTGTAAAAATGAAATGTGAATGTTTATTTGTTTATAATGTCCCCGATTACCGACGCCACCGATAATCTAATGTCAGGTATTTCAAACTGATCCTTCCATTTCTTTAGGTTAATTTTGGGATCTATCTTGCTGAGTGTCGTACCTGAGGGTTTGATTCAGATCTTCTTTATGTTTCTTTTAATCTTGTTTCTTGTTTATTACTTCTCAAAGTGTCTCTTGTGACCAACAGTTGTCTTTTTCAACCTTAGTCACTTATATTTTTTAATTTTATGTGTATCAATATTTATCTTTTATTATGCCACTTAATTAATATTATGTTTAGATTATAATAATTAATTTGAAATCATATTTCCGGTAATTTTTTAAAGCGGGAGTGCGCGCGCATGCATTACTTTTATATGATTGGTCGAGAGAACACAAGTTTTGATTTGTTCCCCCCCTCCACACGCTCTCAGTCCTTGAACCACAGCCAGCATCTACAACCAAAATTTTCTTGAAGTTTTGATAAAAATAAATGCGTGATTTTCTAATTTAAAAGTACACCGTTTGTTACAAATGTATTGTCACCAATATCCGTTCGTGATCGATCTTTTTGTTGCGCGAGTTTAGTAAAATAAAGCGTTGATTCTTGCTGCTCGGCAGAACCTATAAGTTCGGTGGTTTCGGAAATGCAGCCGCCACAGAATTGTAACCAAAACCACCATTCTATCTCTTCAGGAAATGTTATTTTAAAAATGAATGACATACAGCCAATACATACTGGTAATTATTGCTTACATTTAAGTTTTCTATTACTATTGATCGAATGAGAGGAAAATTTCTAATCTCTCTCAGCTGTTGATGTGCATTTTATGCATAGTTGTTTTTGCCTTTGTTCTAGGGTTTATTACTTGCGGAATATAATGTGATGTAAAGTTTGTGCTATTTATTGACGCAATTAATCACAATTACTTCCCTATCTCGTTATAAAAGCTGATTGTTTGAGTTAATTAAAACTACTTGTGTAATGTTTCACACTCTCTGAATTTCACTTATAGCGGAATAGAATGATAAAGTGACTTTACTTACCTATTTCGGGGTTTCATAACATGTGGCAATTATAGTGTATAATTGGCTAGAAAAAAAAATCCGGCTCAAACGGCTTTTAGGGTACCCTATGGGGAGGTTTTCGATTTTCTGCCACAAACCCTTTTTTAAACATCCTATTCTTTACTATGGGGTTTTGCCTATAAAATGACTTTTATAAATGGGAAATGATATTTAAGAGTTTATAATACCACGTTTTTTTCTCCTCCTTTTTGATCAACCACAACCACATGATCCCTTAAGTCCAACCAACTAGTTAGATATATTAAATTCTCAACCGAATTATAAGATGATGAAACAACTGTTTAGTCAACTGTTGTGTAATCAAACCCATCATGATTACACAACAGTTGACATCAATGTTTCATTCTTTTTTAACGCTTGAACCCGTTGGGTCATTTTAGCATTTCTACTCTCCCAAAAACCCCTAAAGTTTATGCACACACTCCAACCAGGGAAGACATTGGTACTTTTACCCTTCCCTTTACGAGAGTGCATTTGTAACTTGGTTTACAGTTTTTCTTGTATATTTTCTCACTAACTACTTTGAGAATATTATTATTCTCTTCTATCCTGCTAGTTACTAGTTTTTACCTATTACACCAGTCCCTCTAGTTTCACTAGATACTTGTTGTATTAACTACTCTGTTCAGTAGAGGAGAGATGCCGGTAGCAACCCAGAAATTAGTTTACTTGCATTTTGTTAGTTATCTTAACATCAAGGCAGCCATTTTTTTAATCTAGTTTCATCAAAACTGGCCCATATTTTTTGAGAAGAGTTTGTTTTCTTCTTATTCTATTTTACTATATAATCTCTAGAACCTGGGAATTTTAATGGATACCTTTGAAAATTATGAGTCATTTTGTTCTATGACTAAAGTAGGAACCTTGCTGGTTATGATGTCATGCCACAGCAGTGGATTATTTTATGTTTGTAGATCCTAACGGTTTCTTTCAGAGGATCTTCTCTAGGGGAAGGGAGGCATTGCCCCCTATAAAAAAATTGCCCCCTCTGATGAATTAGATTTCAGTGAAATCCGCCCCCCCCCCTACATGTTTTGGCTGGCTAAGGGCCTGGGGGAGGGGAGGTATAACACTTGTAATAATTGTTTACTACAGTTATAACTGTAGTTTTAAAAGGGAAAAATTTAAACCTCTGTGGGTTATAATCCACGGAGGTTAAAATTTTTCCCTACGTAGATCAAATCAAACTTCTTAAGTTTGATCAATCAAGTAAAACTTTTTATTATGAAATAAAATAATTATTAAATTAACATAATACAAAGTATTTTTATATGAGTTATACTATGATAATTTCCAATAATAAAATAGGTACAACTCTTGGGTATATACAACAGGGTAAAACATTTTAGATGCACCAAAATTAAATTTTTAGAAATTTTAGGTAATCAATTCAAATAGCTCAAAGTAATGGGTACTCTACAAATTAATAGATAAACTAATAGACAAAAAGAAAACAAAAATAGCCTTCAATATAGCAACAACATTACAGCCAATAATCAACAATAATAAAAAATGGGTAGGACTAACATATTTTGGTGAAATATTAGATAAAGTAGGAAAAGTACTTAACTCCTTAGACTTAAATGTAGGACGAATTATAAGTAAAACCAAAGACAAAACTAACATTAAAGAAAAAAGCGGTGTTTACAAACTTACATTGCTACTCCCTTTAGAAGACTGGAGAAGAGTAAAAAGCCTTCAATAGTTGGAATCAAACTCTATAATGCTACTCCGTCAAATCTTATAAAAAAACTTCTCTTTAAAAAGACTTTAAAGAACATTTCAATTTCCTTAGCTCCTTATACTATAGAGGACTTTCTAAATTTTAAGTTTTAAAATAAGCAACTTTATATGATGGATTGAGCTGTGGAGTGCTATGATAAGAAGAAATAAAATTAAACAAGCTATCGTCTCACCACTCATTATAATTTACTAGTAACAAAGCCGACTTTCAACCATTACAGTCATCATCAGTGCATACATAACAAACAAAATTAATTGAGACTAGATAAAATACATAAAATGTAAAAATGTATAACACAAAAGTTAGAAACATGAAACAAAACCTACCGGTGAATATTAAAAAGTAGATCAGTAGTCTACCAATGAGTCTAATGGTACTAACTTTACTAAAGGACCTTGTTTAGTTGTTTGTGGACGCAGGAAAACTTGCTTAGTTTAAAAACTAAACTTTGTTTAGTTTTACTTCTTCTTATAAGCAACTTTGGTTTGACAAAGTAAACTACCACGTTGGCATAACTACTTCTATCAATTAATTCATTAATATTTTTGAGTGTATGAGAAATAATAGTTGTTAATAACACAAAGTACTACGAACAAGAATAATGATCATTCACAAACTTTGTTGACACTACGTTATTATTGCATTGTGGTTCATGTTAGCAAATTAAATTTAGGGGATTTGAAAATCACCTGTGGACCATGGAATTCCAGGATACAGCCTATTAAGCCGCATATGTACATATGTTTTTTTTTTCAATTCTGTAAATTAGACTAAAAATGTTGATTCCACTTCTCAGTTTTAAAATGTCAGGCTCTTTGGGTAGTTTTTGTTGTTGTCTTGCCCTGAAGCTTTAGGTGACAGGATCTATAATTTAAATCTTAAGGGGAATACTAGCTTATATTTTTTGGGAACAACTAGTGCAAAGCAATACTTCTATGTTATTATTTCCTTGGTTTAGACTTATGCTTTTCTTTTTTTTGCTAACCCACTAACTTTTTTATATTTTATTTTTAATAATGTGGTTATTGTTGTTTGTATGTGTGGTTGTTATAGGAGAAAATACTGTATATCTTGTTCAACAGGGTACACATGATGTTATGCCTTCACAGAAATTGAGTAAGTCCCTGTAATTCCCCTCTGGCTTCACTTCTTTCTACAATCCTTTCTTCTATTTCTCTATAAATTCTTTGAAAATTACATGGTTGCACTGTTAACTTAGGTTTCATTCTTGCCGT
Source organism: Microvelia longipes (assembly GCA_018340805.1). NCBI lineage: Eukaryota > Metazoa > Arthropoda > Insecta > Hemiptera > Veliidae > Microvelia > Microvelia longipes. The sequence continues at coordinate 36,648,018 of JACMZG010001908.1, forward strand.
CTTATAATTGATCTCACTCATATTATTTCAACTTCATTTTCTAATCTTCTGTTTCTTTTTCGATTTATTGGTGATAGTTTAAAAATAGTAATTTATCCAATAAGTATTGTAAGCATTTTTTTACATTTTTCAATCAATGACAAATAATTTTAAAATGATCATCAATCATCATTTTAAAATAATTTTAATTGGTTCCAATGCTCAATTCGCTTATCTCTGATTAAATCAATGATTCAATATTGAATATATCTTTCAATCGAACAACATAATTTTTATTGAATCATTAAATATGTCTGTCCCTTTAAATAACTATTTACCCTGTGCAAATTTTAACACCTTCTACACCTCCTAAAAGGCGAGAGAAGGAAGTGTCAACTTTTGAGGAAGAATTCTTCATGCCGCAGCGTTATAAAACAGAAAAAATTGTACCCTTTTTTACTTTTTGTTATGAAACAGAAAAAGTTCTCATAGAGTGTTACGAACAGACCTATTAGTTGAATTGACAGAGATTTTATGGTATGAATAATCATGAAGGTTATGGGGAGTTTAACCTGACTTTTTAGGCAATCAACAACCTTAGCCCTTTGAAACTTATCTACCTGGGGTCTCCCCTGATCTATATATGTATTAGATCCAGATAGGGGTCTATATGGGGGGAAGTCCTAGGTAGATAAATTTCAAAATGCTCTCTTAGGTTGTTATACTTGCCTACTAAGTCAGGTTAAAATCCTGAAACTCTTCACATAATACACACAGTCTTTCTTATAAATAATCACTTTAAGGTATGAAGTGAATAACAAGAACTAAAAACATATTAATTTTAACAAGTTTATTATTACGATCACATTAAATATATATGTAGAGAAAACTGTCTGGTTTTCACTTCACTAAGGCATTGTCAGAGTGAGTAACTTAACCCTAGAGATATATTACTAGAGGAGGCATATCTTATTTCATTACATTGAGTAGCTTGAAATATAGTTTTGGGGCTCTGTGTTACCTCATTAAAACCTCCTCTAAAAGTAAGTTATAATAAATCAATTGTGTCTGCTTTTCACTCATTGTTTTTATTTAGTATTTTCAATGTTTTATTATTTAAGTTACTGAAATCTTTTTTGCAGAAAGGTAGCCTTATTTTAAACCCTTGTTTGTGTTTTATTCTGTCGTGGAATTTATTTGTATTTAAGAAAGGCATTTATGTATATTAAAGAAAATCAGGTACGAGGTACCTCAGAATCTTTCCTTTTCCCAACTTCGGACTCGCTTCACTCGCCCTCAAAATGTACAAGTCATTAAATTCTTAATGCAACACCTCTTTGGACTTGCTTTGCTAGTCCTCAGATTGTAAGTACATCCGTTTCCTTCTCCTTGGTCACCCATACAGCACTGACCAGGCTTTATGCTGCTTAACTTTTATGATAAAAAAACCATATATTTTCTTTTGGTATTAAAACGTATATTTGTCAAGTTATTTATTGAACTTCAACTCAATTAGATCATTTTGCTACTTTTTACAATTTTTAAAAAAACGTACACAAGTCATATGATAAAAAGTGAAATAATGCTGATAATGAGAAGAAACTTGGCACATATGTGAGTGTTATATATTGCTACTCGTGTGCAAAATCTCAATCCAATGGCATCATTTTTCTGCGTTTTATGATTTTTTAAAATTTTTGCTGAGCCTTTATTGCGGGTTAATGACATCTGAAAAAAATTATATTCCAAATAGCACTACTACAGCGCTAGACTGATTTTTGTAGAATGTTTTAACTCTCTACCATAAAAATGATGGAAGCTAAGTTGATAACTGAGACACTCACATACAGACAGACAACTTTGTGAAAACCACTCAGGAGGTCTTAAAACGTCTGAAAGGGATAATTTCGGTGACATCCCGGTTTCGGTTTTTTTGCAAATACAATACTGTTCCTATATAACTAGGGTATAAATGAGGAAAAGTAAATTAATCTTTTACTGTTTAATTGATTATATTAATATTTGAAGGTGTTCAGGTTACTTTCTCAATGTTTCTAAACTCAATTTATTTTGAAACACAAGTTTCAAAATAGTAGGCCTTCTAGTAATAATATCTGTATGAGTAACATTATTTGGAAAATGAAGGCCCAATCTAAACCCATATCACATAATATCTCTATGAGTAACATTATTTGGAAAATGAAGGCCCTATCTAAACCCATATCACATAATATATCCATGAGCTGAAAAAAATTAGCGGTAAGATTGATTACTTGTGGACATTTTTAACTTCTTTGTTGATATTCATTTTATACTTAAATATGATAATTTCAATTATTAATAGCATATTTAGAAATATTAATCTGTATTTATCGTGGCTAATTTTTATTAATTTTGTTGTTCAGGTTTGCTGGAGCTGGCCCACAGAGAATATCAAAGTGGGGATTATGAGAATTCTGAAAGACACTGTATGCAGCTGTGGCGTCAAGAACCCACTAACACTGGAGTATTATTACTTCTCTCTTCTATTCACTTTCAATGCAGACGTTTAGATAAGTAAGAATGTTTTTATATTATTTTATTTTATTGTGTAATGATGTACACAAACAGGTACTGCATTGAACAAAGTTTAATTCATACTAAAGTGATGAAGAAATTTAAACAGTAGGTTTGGGGCTGTTAGAAACAGTGTTCCAACTCCCTGGTTTGAGGTGGTTTTAAAACAGAGGCTAGTTGCATGAAATACTGCTCCCAGCGCTGGTCCTTTTCACCATATAATTCACTTAAATAAGTGAAATATATTTCTTATTAATTTCTAAAATTTGTTGATGATAGAATGAAGAAATTTTAATTTGAAGGGTTGTTAATGAAGATTGTAGGTAAGAGGATTTCATTTTTTGTACACATTCTCTTTTCATTCATTCATTACATTATTTGTTCTGTGACTTTGATTATATTTGGCATAGATGACTCTATATAGCCACTGCACTTGCTTGCCATGCCTGTTTGAAGTTGTCATCATTGGCAAGAAGGGTCGCTGACGTTCTACACAGGCAATGCCCTGTGTATAATTTAGGATCAGGGAGATTTAAATTGATATTACTATTTTTACGTCCCTAGGGACATAAATATGTGTTTTGCGTCCCTAGGGACGTAAATATTTATGTTATAAATACATTTACGGGGCCAGGTCGCTACATATGAAAACCTGATTTACAACTCGAGATGTAAGTAAAATACAATTTTTAACATTGTTAAAAGTCCCTTTAAATAGTTTTAATCTTAGAAATTAAGAAATATAATAATTTTATGTATGTTGCACAAAGTGATCTGACCTGCTGCAGTGGAGAACAGCAAACTAAAAAACAGGCCCATCTAAAACAGCTTATTCCTGGTGAGATAGAACACTGTGTCCCCCACCCCTACCCCTACTGTATAAATTTTGACATCTCTTTAATACTTACCTTTTTAGCTATGTTGTAATTATTATTGGGCTGGTTATTTATCTAATAATTTATTTTTTAGGTCTGCTCACTTCAGTACTTTGGCTATAAAACAGAATCCTCTTCTAGCTGAAGCCTACAGTAATCTTGGTAATGTTTATAAGGAACGAGGTCTACTGCAGGACGCTTTAGAAAACTATAGGCACGCTGTCAGACTGAAACCTGATTTTATTGATGGATATATTAATCTTGCTGCGGGTTTGGTTGCTTCAGGCGATATGGAGCAAGCAGTGCAAGCTTATGTTACTGCTCTTCAGTACAATCCAGTTAGTATTTATTGGTTAAATATTATTCATGACTATTGTCAACTATCACTTTACAAATTAAGCATTAAAATTTCCTCCTATTTTCGAGGGATGGTAATTATACTTATACTTATAACTTCCTTTTTTTATTGTCATGTTCTAATAATATAAGTTGTAAGATCGTTTACATTGTAACCTAGATTCTGAGGACAAGGAAAGGGAATCCATAGTCACTCTACTCTAATTATTGGGTTACCTTGATTCTGAAGACGAGGGAGGAAATCCTTAGTCTCTCTTCCCTAAGCATTGTCAACTTACATTCATAGGGAAAGTGAAGGAAGTCCAAAATTAAACACCCTTTAATTTGTTTTTGCTAATATTTTGAGATCAAAATTTAGCAAAACATTACCACCTTAAGATATTAGATACTAAGGACAAGCTTAGTGAAGTTTATTTTAAAGTTTATAATTAATATCATGAAGTAATTTTATTGTTATGAAATATTCTGTTGTTATTGTAATGAAATATTTTAGTGTTGTTGTATTAAATTACTATTAATAATAAGTACAGGCTCATATTGAGGATGCTGAAAAAATGTCCCTAATTTAAGATCACAGCCACAACTGTTTTTTTTAATATTAAATCATCATTAATTTTTTACAGGATTTGTACTGTGTTAGAAGTGATTTAGGAAATTTATTAAAAGCCCTATCTAGGCTTGATGAAGCTAAGGTATGTTAACTGTACATTTATATTAATTTACATTCTTTTTTCTATATTTCATTTCATATTTCATATTATCATTTTTGTTTCTTAAAACCAAATCCTATCCTTTCTCGATAGCACTTTTTTAGTTTTTCATTTTTTACTGTTTTTCTATAACCTTTTTTTCTATTTTACATGTGTGTATTTGTCAGAATTGTTGTCAGTATTATTGAAAAAGGATATTGAAAATTTCATTAACAAACTATTATCTGTATAGTAGATAAAGTTATTAATATGAGATTTGCTTTCTCATGCTCGCATTTCTTTATTTCTTTTTAGTTTAATTTTTGTGGGTGATTTAATGAAGTAAACATGATTACGGAATTGTTGAGTTTCTCGCCTCATACAACTGAAGTTGTTGAACAAATGAGTGGGACATATTATTTAAACTAGTTCCTTAATCATTTTTACTGATGTTAGTTGTTTCTTAGGAAGTATTAATTTTTTTTTGGTCTAAGTGAACTTTCATTCTATTTTACTCTTAAGTCTACTTATGAAACCAGGCTCCGTTTTTTGCCTTTGTTAAATATGGTTTCTTTAGATAATGGAAACATCTTTTATTTAAAATTCATTGCTACACTGAAATTATTAAATGGATATTACTTATTTCATTAGTGAAATCACCATATAATCAGAGCATTTTCTTTTTTCTTTAAGTAAAAAATAGGATCATTCCCAATGTGTTCTTCAGGATCTTTTTAAATCACTATTTACTGTAATGGTCTTAATGAAATAATTTCTAAAGCTGATAGAAACTCGTATGAGTTTATCAAGAATTTTTAAATTAAAGGTGTTGTCATTGCTGCTTGCATTAATCATTTTTATGGCAGATATGGTTTGCCAAAGGTTTTAAATTATTATTAATTGATACTCTTTTGAAATTTAATTTTGTCTGACTTTTTTGGATTTTAATGGTCCCTTTTGATTCCTTTTTATATTGAATGAAAAGTTGTATTTTTATACAATATAAACTGGATTTAGTTGATTAAACATATTTCAAATTTTAAAACTTTACCCATGCCACTATCATCATAGTGAAACATATCTGTCAGTGCTCGCATCGCGATTTTTATTATTATTTTTTTCACTGAGGAAGCACGTCTCATTATTAGCTTTGTGATTTATAAAAATTATTATTATTAAGAGAGTAGTGTATTTTTTCTTTGATGTTTTAATTAATTAGTTACAAATTAATTGGATCATTGTGGCTATGAGTCAGAATTGGTGGGAGTTAATCTTCTTTTAATTTAATCTTATTTCAGTAAAAATAGATTTTCAATTAATTTTTGAAGAGAATTATTTGTTTAAAATTTGGTTGTTTTACATCTATTCACATTTTATGTGATTATATTTTATGTTTTGATTAAAAAAAAACATTTTTTAGCGAAATTCCAAAGGAAGAATGTTTTGAATTTTGAACTAATAAGTCTAATATATTACTCTCTTTAGTTGTTATATGTGTTATTTTTATTGTTTCTTCTTTTTATTACCATCCATTTCTTTTTATTTTAGCAACTCTTTTACATGGTCATCCATTGATATTTTGACATATTTTTTTTTTAAAGTTTTCTACTGTCCCCCGTGATTTCATAATTGCATTTTTCTACAATTATTATTTTAATATTATTTACCAGAGAAACATCTTTGAGTTGTAACTATGAATGAATGATTTTTTGGAACCAGGCTATTTTTAGTTGGGAGTATGTGTAGACAGTTTTATCTATTTATTTAATTGTATTTTAATAGTGTTAAGCTGGGCTTATATTTTGTTTAATTGACTTTTATTCTTATACGTGAGCTTTTTTGTTTAAATCTTTGGATGATCTTCAATTACTGTGTCCTTGTCCTATTGAATCCTGCGATTCATTCATTCCTTCTTCATAATTCATGTCATTAATTGATTTTTACTAACTTATTCTTACTTCATATTTTTCACCAATTTCATTTTAAAAAAATCATTTTAAGTTCTGAATCAAATGTAAATATATTTGTTCAAGTTAAGAATCACAGTAAATTTTTGATTCATCTAAAAAAAATAATGTTGGAAATGATGGGAAAACCCTCTTCTCTTTGGGGAAATATTTATTATATTGCAATATTTCTTGTATTACTACTTTCATTTCTTGATCTCACTAAACTCATGGCTTAAAGAGTGATCATATCATAGCTGATAATGTCTATCTCCCAGTTTATCTGGTTGCTATTATAACTGTTCAAACTGTAATACATCTATTTTGTTAAAAAATATTTTGGATTTTTAGGATTAGTTTCTTTGTTTGAGTTTGACACTTGCATTAACTATTTTAAGAACTTAGTGTAAAACTTTATCAATTCTAATGTCCTTTGAATTGACTATGGTTCTTTTTAAATCCCGTTTTTTATTTGAATTCCTCTTTTACTAAAATAAATGAAGAATAGTTACTAAACTAAATGACTGCAATTATCACATTTTCTGAAATGGTGAAAACTTCATTCCTTTTTTATTTGATTCCATTTTCATTTTTGCAATTATTATCAGATTACTATTGTATTAATAATTAATTTAATATGTTGTATTATTAATATTTTGTTTACAAATTCAATACACCATGCAGCCCTAACTATGTTGGAATTGAAGGAAATCATTTACTAATGCAAAGTTTCTGGTTTTGTTTTGTTTGTTTTTCTTTTAAATATAGGAATTGAGAAACCTCGTAAAAGTCTAAATACTCATCAACAGTCCTCATCACGACTCAAAATTAAAAAAACAAAGGCCTCGAATATAAAAAATTTTGTAAAAAAGAAAAGAGAGACTTAAGTTAATATTCTAGTAGTTAAGACTGTCAATGTACAATTTTTATTATCAAAAAATAATTTGATTTATTGTATTATTATTTTTTGTATTTCCGATTTCTTTTTGTCTCTCTTTCTTTTATAATTTTTACTTTATTTTTCTCTTAATTTTCTTATTTTCTCTAAAAATAGGAATTGTTTAGTAATATTTTTAAGGCTGTTTTTTAAATATGTTTGAGAAAGAGTTGCTATTTTGTTTCCTTCTTCTCTAAGTACCAACTTATTTATTATCTCATGTTATATTCCACTCAGTCTTCAAAATATTACTTAAAGGAAAATAATAGTAAAAAATTACAGGGGTTTATTTGATGTTATAAATTAACAAAACAAATTTAGGAAAAGTTCTCCACTGGGATCTACTCATCACCGAGGCCCCCATCACTGTGACACAGTTCTCAATGACACTTAACTGTGTATAAAATGGTGCAAAGTACGAGCCTTGTCAATTTGGGTATCAACTTGTTCAGGTAATTTTATCGACTAGAGACTGTGCCAGTCTATAATTTTATTTGACATTGTGATGTCAAAAAATATTTCATTTTAATGATTTATACCATCAGCTTAACTTTATAATAACAAGCATTTTTTTGTTTATGATATCATTTATTATCTTGACTACAATAAACGGTTTTCTAAGATTTGATATAGTAAAATCTTTGATTACTTAGAGGCGATTTGAGTTTTTAAAAATGGTTTTAGCCGAATAACCCTTTCTTCTTTTTAATTTATTGAGCTGATCATTCATTGAAATATGTTCTTTAATTTTGTTGGAGGGATTGATGTTGGAAATTTTTACACTGTATAAATGATTTGGAAATGAGAATATTGTAGTATTGAATTTCAGCTATTCTTAAGTTATCCAAAAGAGCTTAAAAAATTGTGTTAGTCGAATCAATGGAAATTTGGAATATTTATGAGATGTATGTATGAAACATTTGAGTTTAAAAGATAACTTACTCGAAGTTAGGTTAACTTGTTTTATTATAGTGTTATCTTATGTTAGATTATTTGTCTTAATTACTTCATGTAAATAGGTCATCCTGGATTTGTGGAAATAAAAAATAATTTCCTTTGCAATTTTGAAATGTTAAAATTTTGGTATAAATCAGTTTAAATATAGTTAATTCAAATTAATGAACATGAGTCAAATGTTTTAAGATGTTATTTGAAATATTTTTAAGTTATTGAGACTGGCATACTGTTTATTCATGAATGTTATATTTTAATTTAAATGTTTACCCAAAAATATTCCCATATATGTCTATCCTACTGTAGGTTGAGGAATTTATTTTTATAGTTATTTTAAAGTTTCTTCATTAGCTTGCGCAGGCGCTGCATTTTAAGCATTATATTAGGTGTCCTGACTTGCTCGCTATATGTGAGGCAGTATTATTTCAGATATACCCTTTTAAAAAAATAATAAATGTTGGTGATGTACACACTATTTTGTTCTGATTATTTATATTCTTTGTTCATTTTAAGATGTTATATCTGAAATAAAACAGTTTCTTCTAGTTATATTGCTAGCTTGCTATAAAATTGTTGTCACTAAGGGTTTTCTTTCTATTTGTATGTTTTTATTGTGTAAAATACTTTTCATAGAGTGTAACTTTATGTGAAGTATATTTTGTTTAGTGATGGCAGTTTTGCATTACTTAAGCTCGCATGTTTTTGCAAATTATCCCGCAATGCGCTTCCTCACCTACTTTGGGATTTTCCAGAGGACTAGGCCTAAAAGGAGGTTAGCTCTAAAGCGCATTAGATCATTTCTTTGAAAATTTATACCTCCTTTTAATTGGTTAAAACGTCCTCACACTCTAATATAATTTTACTAATCTTTGTTTTTGGTGGGTGTGTGCGTGTGTGTGTGAAAATTTGTGCGTGTGGTTTTAATTTTAAATCGCTACGAAAACATTTCTACCTTCCGTCACAAAATAAAGGCTTGTTACTTAAAAGCTATTGAAACGAGACCAGATTTTGCTGTGGCTTGGTCTAATCTTGGCTGTGTTTTCAATTCTCAAGGAGAAATTTGGCTAGCTATTCATCATTTTGAAAAGGCTGTTGCTTTGGATCCTCATTTTCTGGATGCATACATCAACTTGGGCAACGTTTTGAAGGAAGCTCGCATCTTTGACAGGTAATGTTTATTTTTTTTCAATTTATTTCCCTTTCAAATGGTTGATCAAGTGGTGATTACCATAGTTAGAAAACCATTCATTTAAATTGTTTGATCAGTTTTTAAGAATTTTATTTAAGTAACGCTAATGATGTGTTACCTTGATGCCTATTTATGTATAAAATTTGCTTATTAATTTTAATATATGGTTTGGGTGATGGATTTTACAATAGTTTCTTCGGGTTCCTGGTTTCATAGCTTTGGCTTTTGATTTTTTTGTCCTCATATTGTTTATGTACCTTAATCAAAATGGCTTGAAGTGTTAGTATCATAACTTCACAAAGTACTTTTGGCAGTTTGTATCTTTATTTTTTTACGCTTGAACCCATAAGGTCATATTAGCGTTTTGTCTGGACTCAACTCTTTCTCAATTAATACACTCCAGAGTTTGTACACACTCAATCATCTAGGAAGCATACCCTCTGTACATGGCGGCACACATGACTACTTCACAGTGTGCCTAGTTCATCTAGCCCAACCAAACTCTAGCTAGGCTCACCTCTCTGGCTAGTGCCAACTACTAGTTCTCAGTTCATTTTGTAAGACTGCTTTGTTCATCTAGTCTTACAAGCTCCTCTTATCACATTAGTCTCACTTGGCCCGCCCTCATTTAACCAGGCTCTTTAATCTCATCAGCTCCTCTGGTATCACCAGACTTAAGCTAGGCTCACCGCTCTGGCTAAAGGCACAACAGCTCCTCTGCAACATTTGCTTCAGATGACTATAAACAATTTCAATCCTTAAGCATTCTGTTTTAGATCCATTTTTATTAGAACAATAATTATGTCTTATTTTTCCCAGTGGTTTTATCATGGATAATTTTACCATGGCTTTTTAGTTCATGGATAATTGATAGTTATTTCGCCTTCGTAAACTGTTTAGCAAATGAAATTATGTTTAATATTAATATACTTGCTTTGACAATGAAATCCTGGATTTAGAAGCAAGCTGATCAGCTCCATTAATTGTCGTTAAAAAGCATGAGAATGCATTCTATATAAAACAATTCTTTTAATAACCTCTTTAGGTGCAGGGTCCCTTTGGCTGCCTCATCGAATGTCATAAATAATGTAATTCTTTATACATTTAGCAGTGCTTAAATCCTCAGCCCAATATTTTTTGCTGAGCTCCGACTCTTCTAGCGCACTCAAAGCTCTATCAACTAATGTCCGCTTTAAACTCTCGGCTACTCTGTTTTGTTGCGAAGGTTAGCACTCAATAGTTTGATGGGTAGTGCCATTTTCGCTTAGAAATCTTAAAATTGTCTTCTAACATAAATATCTATCATCCATCCTTATTTTTTTTAATTTTTAAACTGGTCTAATTTTCATCTACACTTATAAATTCCCCTGACTTATCATTTACTTTAAATTTATTTTTGATCATGTATACAAAGAAAATGTATAAATCATCAGTAAAAGTTAAAGCTTGTTTCTTTCATTGACCCACGTGTATCCAAATTAATTAATTATAATTTCTCGTTTGCTCTATTTCCAACATTTTTAAAAAGAAGTCTTTTTCCTTGCATTTAAAGCATGATTGGCATGGTTCTTTGTCTTAGAAATCAATAAAAGCTACCCCTTCGCCCAAACCTCCCCCCTTAAGTATACTCATGACTTTCCTACAAGCATGGCCCAAATGTAATTGCCACATATGTTCAGTTAGTTGTCTATGACATAGAAGCAAGAAAATTAAACCTTCCTAATTAATATTTTTCTTCTGTATCATTAGGTATTAATTTGAAAATTCAATTTTCTTTGGATCCTTTAAACTACTACTAGACCGTGATCTCTTTATTTAAATGTACCTTATTTAAACACTAAAGTTAAGTCTCGATCAGTGATTTTGAATTTTAGTGAATTGCAAAAGAATTGCCTGGAAACCTGTCTGGTATTTTTGGAACTTTCCTGTCATAGCCCTGGGAAAAATACCTTTTACAAATAACATTTTTGACCATTGAAATTCTTCACTTATCAGTTTTCCTTTTAGTTTATAATTGAAACCAAGTTTATATTTAGAACTTGGTCCTTTACTAGAGAGTTGTTCACAATTTTTCCTCTTTGAATTGTTGTGAATATTTTACAATGTCTTGTGGAGTGACAAAACTATGAAGCCCTGGTTTTGTAGCGGCATGCTTATGCTTTCTTTTTAGCTCCACTAAAAACCATTAATTGAAGTTTCGTTCTTCTTGGGATTCTTGTTATTGTATATTTGGAGTCTTATCAAGGTCTTTCTGAAGAACTTGCAAATAGAACTCTGATTGAGACTCTTCCAATTGGTTATTTTATTGCAAAAGTTGCATTATTATAGACCTTTGGAAATGCATTTTCAGTTTTGTTGGTTTTTACTGGTTTGAACTTCCTGTCGTTTTGTTTATTGATAGGGTCGACGTAATTTTATTAAGTGGTTGTAGGTCTGAAGACTCATCCATTTCATCAAAATTTACAAAATTAAAGTTGACAACACTTCTATTTGCCATGCCATCTTGATCAGCTAAAACAAGTGAAAACTTATCATCAATGTCAGTAGTCAGAAGTTTGTTTATATCTGACGTGTTGGTATATATTGTATGTTTCTTATAATTTTTTGTGTCGTTTACCTTAATATTCATGTCCAGGATATTTAAATATTTATTCTGTTCATTTGATTTTGAATTTCCGTTCGATTCTTAGTTGAATGAATTGTTTTCTGGGTTCCAAACTGATGTTTTTGTTAATAGTTTTGACAAGTATACATTTTTGTTCGTTTTTGTGATTCAAACATTTTTAATTGCTGTGCGAGTTATATCAACTTGAAAATTTATAAAAAAATAACTCCTAGTTTAAGTGTGGACATCGGCCATTTTCCAACTCAACCTTGGCAAGGAGTTCCTAAATCAAGAGAACTGCAGAATCTTGTAGAACGGCAGAAAAAGATAAAAAACAATCAGTTTTTTATAAAAAAAAAAATAGAAACAAATGTAATATATTGACAAGCAACGATCCTACTTTGTAAAATTTGGAAGAATTGTCGAAAAACAAATACATTAGAGGAGAAAATACTGGAAAAAACACCAGAAACTAACTACTGGTGATACAAGCTGCTGGAATCAAATCAAAGCAGCTCGTATTGATGCCAAAATAAATTTATGAAATTAGAAGAATATTAAAGTCAACATATTATTTCTTAATGAAATAAATTATTACATAATTAATTAAACCTTTCAATACCCTATTTTCAAGATTATAAGAGATAAATTGCAAATATATATTATCTTTATGCAAGAAATCCCGCGGTCTCAAAACATAATCAATACGCGGGTTACTTAACAGGTGAAGTGACTACGTAGTAAAGCGAAATTGAAATTAAAGGTTTTAAATTTCATGGTTTTGTCATCTTAACATTTCAGTTTGGTTTCATACAAGTTATAGTTCAAAATATTAAATTATTAATACAGACTTTAGCACTACCGGTTCTGGGGGCCCTCGTGGGGGGGAGGGGGTTGCACGTCATTAAGGGGTGCAAGTATTGGTGTGTCTTTAACACACCAATTCTCAGGGGGGACTTGAGGGGGAACTATAAGAGCTCCTGTCCCCACCCTTAGGGGACAGATTGGAATTGAGAGTTGAGAGATCAGAGCTCAACCGGGTGTTATTAGTGATCAACTGTGGCGAATTGCTTAGAGATGTGGTTCCTAATCCCAGTTTGGACTATCATATTCATCAGTAAGTAAGCTTACTATATCTTCAGTTCCACTGTTAAGGTTTTGTAAAAGGTTCCAAGGTTAGGTTGTACACTCTGTACAACCTTACAATTGAAGTATTAAACCAACCAAAAACCAAGGGAGAGAAAGTTTCAATGGTAAATTGTTTTAAGGAAAATTAATCTAGGAATTAAGATGTTACTTGTATAAATAAAACTAACAACAATTTTAAACAAATAGTTTTATTTGCTCATTCCCGTTCTGCCTTGCCTCCTTGTAACTCGGGACGCCTGTGCAGTTGACCCGGCACAGAAGGATTCCCTTTTTCGTCCCGATCGGAGCTTCTGGTAGCGCCCAAGGGCCCTAACTCTACGGCGCACGGTTACAACTGGTGTCAGATGTGGGGTCGTGTTTTCTCAATCAGGGGAAACCCCTCAAGAAGGGGAAATAGGGAACACTCCAAAAAAGAAAACCCCTAAAAAGAAACACATGGCAGGTCAAGGTGAGGCAGGACCGGCCTATGAGCAGAAAGGTCCCTGTCTGCGACAGGGTCCGCAGACTTAAATGCAGGAAATTTAGGAGCAGGGGAACAAGGGTCAGGGGAGCTCTAATCATGAAGCAAAAGTTACTTTACAATAGTTAGAGGCAAACATGAACGAGCTAACGCTTAAGTTAGAGAAATACTGGGGGGAGATTCTTCGTTTGCGTAATGAAAATACAGCACTGTTAGCGCAGACCGAAACTTATAAATCAGTAGTAGGAAGCTTACCACCTACCCAACCAAGACCATCCAAGATAGATCTGTTGCTCCCCTAAAAAGGATCTAACTTTAAAAATGTTATATGTTCTTTTGATGGGACGGACGTTACATACTTGATTTCACAGTTTATTAGCCAATTTAAAAGGGCTGCCGATTCTGGCAACTGGAGCAGGGCTGATATAATTATGGTGGCCCACAATAAGTTAGAAGGGTGGGCTAAAGCTGCCCTTGATGCGCATCCTGATCTGGATAACGATCCTGCCCCTCTAACAACTCTGGAGGATATCCTTAAAAAACGGTTTGCGGACCACAAACCAGATTACTATCTGAGACTCCTGAATTCATGCTCTCAGCTCTAATTGTAATTGTAATGGTACCAAGTATCATGACCAGGTATAGGTTTCCTAGGACACTGCAAATTAAACAAATATCACATCTTACCCACTCATCTTGTTGGATAATGTTTAATTTACTATAGACAGCTATACAAAATTCTTAAATTTGGCAGCACTGAATGGTGATAGGGCTATGATAAGGCCTTCATTTTAGAAACATTTCTGTAACTATATGGTGATATGATAAAAAGTTGATTTATTTAAATTTGTTAAATATGTTAGGCAAAATTTTATGCATTTTAGTTAAATTGTACTTTCTCATGTTGATTTCAAAAGAAATAATCTTTTAAATATTATTTTCCATTGATATATAAAAAATTGGTTAGTATATATAAAAAAAATCTCATAGTAAAGTATAGGGTGTTTAGAAAATGATTTGTGACTTGAAAACCTACCCATGAGGTAGCCTACGGGTTACCTTTTTCCAGCTGTCTATTACAACAGGTTTACTTTGCTCCATCTCGATTTAGAGGTAAAAAGAAAATAAATAATGAGGCACCAAACTCACTTGACACTATTAAACTTTTTTGTTGTTGTCTGAACTTTTCTCTGGACAACTTTTGTTGAAGTCTAGTCTTGTCTGTGGACAACTTTTTTTTGTTGTATAAACTTGTCTCTGGACAGCTTTTTTTGTTGCATAAACTTGTCTCTGGACAACCTAAACTTGTCTCTGGACAACTTTTTTTGTTGTATAAACTTGTCTCTGGACTTGTTGTATAAACTTGTCTGTGGACAACTTTTTTTGTTGTATAAACTGTCTCTGGACAACCTTTTTGTTGTATAAACTTGTCTCTGGACAATTGTTGTAACTTTTTTTGTTGTAAATGGACAACTTTTTTTGTCTCTGGACAACCTTTTTGTTGTATAAACTTGTCTCTGGACAACTTTTTTTGTTGTATAAACTTGTGTTTGGACAAGAGTCACCCGTGGTGTAGTGGTTTACTATAAGGGTTAGTGAAAATATGTATGATTTTTTGAAAAAAGCATGAGAGGAACCATAGATTTCCACGGCTCTCTGTCTAGATTAGATGAAAATATACCTACACTTGAAATTAAAAGGAGTAGAACACTTAGGGAGCTGGCAAAAAGGGCCCAACAACATGGCCTACTTGCTTGGTAATTACTACCACTCCCCCCATATTACTACTACTAACACTACTACTGTCTCTGGACAACTTTTTTTGTTGTATAAACTTGTCTCTGGACAACTTTTTTTATTTTCCAGAGTTTTATTTGGTAGGCACTTTAAAAATGTATGTATTCTTTTCCTACATTTGAAACACTGTATATACTTACCCCCATTGTAAGTATGAAGAGTAGATGTTGAAGGCTCACATATTATATATTTCTTTTATAATATAGTGATATGGCCTAGCGTATTAATTTCTTAGCACGGAAGACTATCGAAAGTCGAGGTCCTGACAAGGAACATTAGAAGTATAGTTGCCCCTGAGTTAAGGCACGTATGGTTCTGGTTCCGTGCCAGGTAACTTGTCTTGTCAGACAAAAACACAAAACCATATAGAAATGATATAATGAAAAACCTGACTTTGAAAGTCTCTTGTAGATGGCATTATGTATTGGCATCACCTCTTGGATTTTGTGATCTATTACTACACCTATGTGAGGGAATCAACCTCATTGTTAAAATCCCTTGTGTGAAATGCAGAATACTTTTAAACTTAAGCTGCTCAGTTAATAGCCCCGTAAGGCCAACTTTAAGTGTGGTAACTCAGCCTTGACAAGTAGTAATGACATATTACAGAGACTACACAAGGTATTTAACATGGGTTGGGGCAGTTAATTAATTTTTTCAAAAACTAGAACACAGGAGATTCAATACTTCATTAAGATATAGATAGCAACATTAAATATTTTAATGTCACAAATTGTGAAGCTAAAGAAATAAATTATTCCAACAGCAGTTTTTGGCAATTTAAAGGTTTTAAGAAGTATTGATTTAATGGGTGAAACAAATAATACAAAAAAATCAGTTCACTTAATTTATTTTTCCTAATAAAGGAAAATTAATTATTCTGGATTAATTCCTATTAATCCAGGGAAATGTTCCTAATTCTTCCAAATCATCATCTAGTTCAGAATCATCAGTCTCTATAGATGCATCACTTAATTCGTCGTTTTCATCAGATTATTATTCAGATTATCATCTGCTCAACGCACTCATCCAGTCGCACTTCTGTTGAAACATCTCTTTGGACCAGGCCAACAACATGCCGTACACAGTTGTACCACCTCTCTCCATTTACTCTCTTAATAGCCTCTCGAGTGAGTTTTTCAACTCCTGTTATGGTGAATGTTGTATTTTTATCTGCAACATAATTTTTTACATCTGCCCACTCTAACTGATTCGGGTTATAATGACAATAGTAAGGTGGTAACCTTACCACTGTGTGACCCCTTTCCTCAGCTAATTGATCACAAACGTAGGTTGGGAAGGGAGGCTTGTGAAATTTAATTATTTCCATAAGCTCTGGCTTCGTCATGTCCTCCTCATATTCAATGTTGTTGTTCTGTAACCACAGCTGCATATCAGCCTTTAAAGTATTCATTGTAGGGGCCTTATTTAATTGTTTTGAGTGGTATGGCGCGTTATCCATTACTATTGTGCTTTTGGGAGGAATGTTGGGAAGCAGTTTGTCTTTAAACCACTCAAAAAATCGCTGGTGATCCATTTCCTCGTGATAGTCCCCAGTTCTATTGGACTGGAACAATAGTAAACATTGTGGAATCCAGCCAACTGCAGTGCCAGCGTGGAGCAGTATTAACCAGCTGACATAATGTCAGTCCGTGCATATTCTCTCTTGTGACCAGCGTTGACCCATGTCTCATCCAGACAAACCACTTTAAACAAATCTTCTTTTTTCATTTGTCTTAAAAACCTTCCCCTCCAAGCAACGATTTCTGGCTTCTCCATCATTAATTTTCGGGACTTTATTTCCTTATAAGAAAACCCTAAATTTTTTAATACCTTACTCAGTGTGTCTCTCTTCAGATCAATAATACTTGCTTCTGCCAGGGGACAAAGTTTATCAAGAGTGGGATACTCTATTCTAGAGAAGTATCCGTAGACATGTTGTCTTATCGAATCTTCAGTAAAAGTATCCTCTCTCTTCTACTGATTGCTATTCTGTGCCCAGCTTAACACCAGTAGAGTTGCTGACTTGGGTTGCTGCTACTGTCCTTTCTATTACTTTCATCAATGGCAATAAAGTGCCTTCATTGTCCCTCTCTCTTTCAAAATAGTCCCTCTCATTACACACAATCTCCCTTGCGTTGCTTTTTAGTACTCTGGGTCGGCTCCTAGAATTGTCAGAGGAGCTCCGACTTGAACTTCTTGCTCCAGCATCTAAAACAGAATGGAGTATATATTAGTAAAAGTATTAAGTTTTCTGTTTGAAACAAAAATTTATTTTATAAGAGCCTGTGATATATAATCAGCATTTATAAGTGATTACATTATAAGAAAACCTAGTCAAGTATACAGAAAGTCAAACTTCAAAAAACTGTAAAAAAGAAGAGAGAAACACTTATTTAAATAAATATAAATACAGTGAGGCTGTCCCCTTATAATAAGGATTGCTTTATAATATACCACAGCGTACTGATTCAACCCTCATTATAGACAACTTTAAATTCCAAATTAATTTCTATCACCAAAAGTAATAATATATCAACTAAAAAATATATACTGCTCACTAGACTTAAACACAATAGAAAAACTATTTAAAAAAAATTTACATTGAAATAAAACTTTCACTAAAGAAAAGGTTAATAAATAAATAAAACTAAAAATATATAAAGATTTAGACATTACTAATCCTTTATACCTGTTTTTAATATCAAACTAAACTTTATCTTAAATATAACTGAAAAAATTAAAATAACCATTTTAAATTCCTTACTAAGGCCTTAATCCTTGGATTAGGATTAACCTTTTCCCTTGGCCAGGTAGACTTACCCATATCTATTAAACAATGACAGAGGGTTTTCCATACACCAGGTACCTAGGTGGTTTTTCATTTTTATTCCTTTAATTTTTAAAGATAAAAGATTTTAACATAATGTGGGAAAATTTGTTTTAAAACGGATTGTTCCTTGAGTGCACTAAATGTTGTTGCTATAGTGTTTTAATGAGATTTACAAAATCCTGGTTTTTCTACGGTGTTGAATGGCAGGTTATCTTTACATATCATGTACACAAGGCGTTAGTTATGATGCCACATTTTTTACCTCCTTGACGATAAGATCTCAATTTACAAAGAACCTCTAATGTTTGTTGAAATTTGAATAGAACTCAACGTAGGTCATGAAGGAGTACCGCCTGTTTTTATTCTGAAGAACGTTGATTCAGTTTTTCTGAAAAGATTAAATGCACTTTTTTTCGGCGAACGATGAAGCCAGATATCTTATCACTGAAATGTTAACTTGATCTGTGCGTTCAGCTTTGACCGACAAAACCGAATTTGTCTTAAATTCTAATGTTTCGATAGTAAATTAGGAATGCTTGCTTTCTATGTGATTTTTAAATTACTTGTATTGCCCGAAGTTTAAGAAGTTTTTAAGCAAGTCCTGCACTTGACTTATTTACATCAACTTTTTCAAAAAAAGCCACCACTTACTTTTGGCATTTTTAAATCATATATTAAACCTAATAACTATAAATAAACCAAAAACAAACTACAAAAAAAACAAAAACAAACGAAAAAACGAAGAAGAAGCCTAGGCCTGCTATATCATTCGTAGGCCTATAAAAGAAATAAACAAAAAGCACAAAAATAACAACCAATAATTGTCTGCAAAAATAATTGTCTCTACCAATTTAATTTCATAAAAACAGAAAACAGAAGTAAACTGAACACTGAACTGACAACATGACGATGAACGAAATAAAAATACAAATAAAAAAAAAACAGTAGGGCTAGGTTTGTAGTTAGGGTAGGGTGTGAGTTTTTCTTGAGGTTTGTTCTTCTTTCTTTTTTCTCACTTTTTTTGTCTTTAACGAAATAGTCAGACAATACTAACATAATTATAATATAATTATTTTTTATAACATAATATATTGTCTAATATTATCTTTTAGTTATTTATACAATAATACCCAAATATTCATGATTCTGAGTAAACATCGATATTCGATATTTTGATAGTAAATATCGATATTCGATAAAATCGGAAGATCCAATATCATATAAAATATATCGATTTTAGGCTGAAATATCGATATTACGAAATATCGAATATCGATATCCATACCCTATTAAAACATAGATTTAAAAATCACACATATCCCTACATTTTATGAATTTCTATTAAAAAACAAAGTACTGTATTTACTTATACAAGTAACCATGTAACCCGTCGAAGAACACATTGTGTTCAATGGCTCACGAATATGCAAAATTATATAATACTCAGATACAAAGTGTATTTCATGAATACACTTTGCATTTTTTTAAATCTTTAAAAAATTAATTGGAGAAACTTCAATTTAACCTCACTACTTAAAGCAGAATCCTCTAATCTGGTTTCCGCGTCTGACACCACGTCTTGGAGAATCTGAATTATCAATATCTGAAACATATGGAAGCCATATCATTTAGTTAATCAAATGTACAATTTTGTTGAAATCTTGATTTCTTTTGAGGCAAGATACACTTTTCCTAAACGTCTATGGTTTGTATACCTCTTCTAATCCTAGGGTTTATATAAACAAACCTAAAACAACCCTGAGAAGCTAAAACCTATTATGCTTCACAAATTAAACTTTTGCTCTATGTGTGTAAAAGAACTATTTCATTGCACTCTCTTAATTTCACTGAATGGTTTATTGTCATAGCCATCAAGTGACTAGTGTGTAATAATGACAAAGGAGCTAATGGCTTGACAATAGAAGTAAGTTTCTTTTCTTATAAAAGTAAACTATTTTTAACAGAAGTCATATTCTTACCTATCCTTAATGAATTTGTCATCCCACAAGTAATTCTTGGAGAAAGTGAAGCTGACTAAACTAAGGAATCCTATGAAACAATAAAGACAATATTCACTATGATTTACAAATAACAAATTTGAAAGACTGCCGTATCTTGGATAGGTACTTGTTGAATAATACAAATCATTTTCAAATTAATATAACACAAATTAAATTATGTATCTAATGAATGAATGAGATTATTAAGCAATTTTGTCAGTGGCACAATATGCATTTATTTTAAGTAATTAATAGCTATAATCTAAGATGCCTAAAGCGAGTGAGTACAATAAATAACTAGTCTGCTGTAAAACTTAGATGAATAGGAAATAATTTTTCATCAATTATTAAACAAAAGTGCATTGAACAGGTAGAACAAATTTTATAAGGTGATTTCTGGTAAAGAATCAAGCGTTAGAGGTAAAGATTGTGATATATTATTACAATTGTCTGCATGTTTTTAAACTAGATTTTATATTTTTTTATTTTTAATCGGTAGAACTCAAAAACTCCAATTTTGAAATAATGCGCCGAAGAGTAAAGTAGGCTTAAGTAAGGATGTAGTGCCAGTCAAGATGTGTATCTTAAGACGTATAGCTCAAAAAGTAGGGTAGCAAGATATGGCAACTCAAGATGTGATGAGCATAAAAAATATACACACAGCAAGAATGTGGTGTCTACACAAAATACAAACTCACTAAAAATCTAGAAGGTAACACTAAACCAGAGGTAGGACACATCGATGGGCAAATCACATAAATAGCTCAATCAAGACAAAGCAAAATTTAGCAAAAATTTTGTCAAGCAAAATATTTTGAAAATTTACCAATGCCTGTCCCTTGGGACTTTACAATACCTCATTCTTTTATTAATTCTACTCTTTTATCAGGGTCAAGTTTATATAGGTGAGCAAATCCTCATCAAACTTTAAAATTGCCCTTATTTACTGAAGACTCATTTTCATCATGTGAAAAGTAAAACTCAAAAAAAGCAAGAAAAAGATGAAATAACAGAACACTTATTGATATTTAAAACTTGGAAGGAAGAAAATTATAACACTAATACAAAAGGAGTTAAATTCAGGTTTTAAAGACAGGTTATCAACCAAATTCAAAGATTTTAGAAAAAATATAATTAGCAATTATGTTGTGGTGGTTCAAAAAAAATGTGGTAGTTCAATGATGTGGTTGTTCAAATAAGGTGGTAGTTAATTAACATTTTTACCATCAGTCTCATATGACTGATGGTCATATTGTGTAAAATAATATTTTTAATTTCTTTGTTGATTTCAATTTTCTTTTGATGTAAGAAGTCACTATCTATAATTGTTTCAATATTATGGTTAGGGACAGTTACGAATTTATTTAAAGAATAAATCAATTGAGTTGTCTATCAATTACTATTTTCTTGCCAGTGGCAGTACAGAACAAAATTTACTGTTGGTATAATAAACCATTCCATTTCAAGAATTTCAAGCATCATAAGGTCCTGAACGCAACTGAGTGTGGATCCAGTGCCATACAATGCATTAAAACTGAATGCAATGTCAAAGTGCATTATTTACATTGCCATAATTTGTTGTGTCGGGAAATAAACGGAACTACAATTAGCAATTACTCGTTTATTTAAAGAACTTATAAGTAAGCATGAATAGCTTCGAAAATAATAACTCGAGAAAGCCAACTTCGTGAAGGAAAACATCCACCTGCCTTTATCCTAACCGGGAAGGTTTTTTATCTGAGTATTGGCCCTAATTCATAAAAATTAATCTTGATTAAAACTAATGATAGTTATAATCGATCGTATGAACACATAACATATCTGAGATTCTGTTCTTATTTCACTGGTTTTCAGTTGAAGTAAAATGATTTTAGAAAACGTCATTAATAACTGATTTATTAGTACAATATTGGATATATTGATGTAAATATATGTTATATGCTAAATCTAAAAATTTATTCCGAGAAGTTTTCTCTATTTTTCATCCTAAAATTAT
Organism: Microvelia longipes; assembly: GCA_018340805.1. Classification (NCBI taxonomy): domain Eukaryota; kingdom Metazoa; phylum Arthropoda; class Insecta; order Hemiptera; family Veliidae; genus Microvelia; species Microvelia longipes. The sequence goes on from JACMZG010001908.1 coordinate 36,670,340, forward strand.
GAGTTATTTGGACACCTTAATCTTATTCCCTTAGTAATCACGCATTCTTCTTTTCATAATCCTATGCCTTGTTGCCTCAAAGTCCAAACAAACAGTCTATTCTATTGAACATCTTAGTCTAACAGGATTTATATTATAATTATTAGAAGAACAGGAACCACTCTTCTCTTCCTCTACTTAGTTTAAATGTTCAGAATCAACATTATTCAGGTACTTCAGTTATGTTACTTGAGTTACAGCTTCTCTTATTTGATTGGTCCTGATTTTCTCAATAGTCATTATTAGCTCACATTTACTCCAATCTTCAGAATAACTAGATATATAATTTTCATTTCGATAGCTTTGATATGTGTTATTATGTTGCTTATCATGATACGATGATGAGTCACAGTATGAGTCCCTGCCCTCCCCATGAGACATCTGTCTTTATAATTATAGATATATTATTAAATTTACTATTATTAGAGTTTGTCATTTGAGTTTTTTGAATTTTGACTCTCCCTGGTATTTTATGAATTCTCGGACCTATTTATGTTGTCTTACTTAATCTTGAGAATAACTGTCATGGTCTGAATCAAATGAAATGAATCATCATGGTCTAAATGAAGATAAGAAAGGAGAAATAAAAAGACATAAACATACCTTTTAGTACACATTAAAATTTTATTCTATCTGTTAATCGTCATTTAAAATTGTATTATTTTACATCAATTTTCAAATTTCACTCAATTTTAAGCCTCTATTCCTTTTTCTTTTTGTTTTAAATTTCAGAATAAGAAATTCTAAAGAAAATAAAGACTAATAAATTCATTTATAACCTCAAGGTATTGTAAGCTGTTATTTAACAACTAAACTTTAAATGAGCTTAGTTAAGTACAAGATAAATGAATACAGACTTAAATATGATAATATATCAAAATAGGTTTAAATGAGCATTTGTCAAACAAAAACTTTCAATCCACATCTATTGTACTACGAAGACTCTACAGCAAAAAAAGAAAAACTCCTCCTAAAAATTTGGAAATAATAAATAAGAAATAATCCATCAAAAAAGAATTACAGAGAAAGCTTTACTACAAAAGCAAAAAAAAAAGAGTTCAGGCAATCCTGATTTTCTGACCTGAAATTGGAAATAAAAGTATTAAAGCTTACCTAACTCTACACTAGGTTGCAGCACCATGCAGGGTGCTGGTGTTTTTTTCCGCTAAAGGTGGGAAAGTCTTAGAGCTTTAAAAAATTCCTTAGCACAATTCAACTTAATTAGCTTTGTGATAACTTTACTTCCAAGTTTCATAGAGGCGGTCCAACATAGACTCTTGTAAAAGACACAGCTATATCTTCACAACAATTGTTTAATTAATCATAACGTATTGTTTTTGGAGTATCTAAAACTCATCAAAAGCATGTCTTTAAAATTTTTAAATTTATTCTCATGAATGTTAAACCAGTGAAAGGCTTCATTCATTAATTGACTTCTGACCAAACATTTGTAATTTTTGTAATTTGTTGAAGGGATTTTGAATTACACGATAGCTATTAATCTTAATTTAAAAATATAAAGATGGGTTAACTCTATGGTTATGAAACACAGCTTATAGAGGTGAGCAATTTTTTTATTAAGATCTACCACAGTTATGATAGAAATAAAGTTTCCATGCTCTCCAATATTACTCTACTTGAAGGGCTGGTATCAGTACTATCACTTAGACTTGCTGTTGTGACCCATATGGTGTGACCATTAGGGTCAGTAACCTTTGGTATCGACAAAGCAATTTACCTTCTCAGCAGTCAAATTTTTTACCCTATTTCTTAATCTCTTTTAACTTTAGTCAGTTCTTGTCAATTTATTTGTAGTAAAATTACTTCTTTTTTCCTTGACTCTTGTTTCATGATGCTCTTAATTAGAGTTTTCTAATTCAGTAAATTTAATTAATAGTTTCCTCATACTTTTGTTATACGAAGGTTTCTTTATAAATTTTGTGGCAACTTTGCAGCTCCTATGTTTCTTAGTCTCTAACACAGAATGTCATATTATCTAAAATCCGAACCCATCACATGGAAGACCTCAGTAAATATCATCTCTCTATAGAAATACATGTTTTGGGATAGCTGTTCACTCTCAGTGGCCAAAATAATCAGTAATATTTACTGACGGTTCAAAAACAAATCATAAAACAGGTTTGCCATTGTTTGATTAATTCCACAAAATATATATACATAGGAATGAAAAACTAATCAATATGTCCTCGCTGGTTACAAACTACAGTAAAATTGCATTGTAGACACATTAAATATTATAACATATCAAATCTAAATTTGTTGTCTTCACTGATGATCTAAGTGTGATAGAAACAGTTAAAAACAAAAATTTTCAATCAATAAAAAACCATTTAATCTTTGAAATAATAAATTTAAGTTACAAAATTAAAAAACAAAACAAAAGTACTTGTATGGTTTAAAGGTCATGCAGGCATAATGCCTAATGAAATAGTTGACAAAAAAGCAAAACAGAGTAGGCTTGAAGTACAAAACCCCCAGTCAAAACCTTAAAGCTCAAATTAAAAATAAATCTTCATTGAGGTGGCAGACTTGGTCTGTCACCCAACACGCTGGTAGTTTTTACAAGAAATACAACAAAATGTAAACTAATACCACCATGGTTTAAAATCACTTCCACTAAACAATAGAAACTTAACTACTAACAATTACCAGACTAAGATCTAATACATGGAATCTGCAAACATACTTATCAAATAGAAAATTATCCATTGTGTCAACACTGCAATGAAATAGAAGATCTTGAACATATAATAATGCACTGTATACATTCCTTACAGAACAGACTAATATTATTAAATCAATCACACATAACACGAGAAATAGCACAACCTCATAACTACACAACACTACTAGCTTCCAAGTCAATTTCAGTTCACAAACATATCTTCTTATTCCTATGCAAATCTAATATAAAAATATAACAATATAAACATAATATAACATGCTTAAACATGGCTGTATAGTTCTAGTCAACCAATGCCAAAAAAATAGAATGAAAATAATAAGCTTAAATTCATTACAAAGACAAAACTAAATATAACTTTAAATGAAATTTGCTGACTACATTGGTTACCAAGTTACGTGGTAACCTCTTCTCAGATACTCTATTGCTCTCTCAACAAGAGGTCCTAATCCTTTCACTATTATCTGTTCTTCCAACAATTTAAAAAAAAAAAATCAAATCAAATTTTATTCTCAAGATATTTAAAAAAAAAACTTAAAAAGGAAAATGTCGAAAGAAACATACTAATAAAACTTAATAAAATAAAGATTACATAATGTATAATATTTAGAAATACTTTTAAAATATTTCTTTATTTACTGTCTCCATTTTTTAATAAATCAGGTCCAAGGCTTTCAAATCTTTACGCTTAGGACACTTTGTCCTACTTCTGATTCTTTGTGTCTTTGGTCTGTTGCTCTTCATGAAAATTGTTATTATTTAAATTGATTGTGTTTCATGTCAGATAAGACACATTGCCTTCCTCTTTTCCATCACCCCTAGATTTAGGTAATTTTTTAAAAGTGTCTTTTAACATCCTATAGCATGTTGTTTCTAACCTGGTACTGTTCAAGTTTTCTCATAAGTCGGGCAACTTCTGGGTCTATAATTTTGTCTGCATTTTTTTACATAAGTATTGACAAGTGTTGTTGCTTCCTTCTGTATTTGGAAAACAGGTTCAACTTGTTGATTAAGGAGTAAACCTTGACTCATTTTGGCAGCTTTCGCAGCTCTACCCACTGTAATAATTTTATCTGATTCAAATCAGGCTCCTGGAGTAATCGTTCTTGTAGAATTTTATCTTCAATTCGAGGTACAATCTGACTCTTATATAAGGGGTGTATGATAGGGGACCCACCCACAAAATCAAAACAAATATTTCCCAACAAATGTTTGACTCAAAAGTTTATTTTAAACATAAAAAAATATTAAAGGTGGGCCCCTTATCATTCTATCTACAGTAGGGTAAGAGTATTATAAGGGACCCACCCTAGAAGAATACATTTTCAACACGTGTATAATCATTGATGTACAACATAAATTTATGTGAAGAATATATGGTTTTGTATTGATTAGCTAAATGTAAAGTTTTTCTATTTAATCGTATATTAAGGTTGATATCACCAGATAATATTTGGTTGAAATTTCTTTTTTTTAATTTAAATATTCATCCAAAGATTCAACAAATTTATTAAAATCTAATGCCCATGAGCGATATATAGCTATAATGTTTA
>JACMZG010001908.1:36675528-36803209 GCA_018340805.1 Microvelia longipes
CTATCCTTGGGTACCAATTTATTATTTTGTAAGTCCATCTGTTATCTGTTATTCTAGCTATATGGCCAGCCCATCTCCATTTATTTTCCGTCATTACTGCACCTATATCTTCTAACTTTGTTTCTTTTCTTATTACTTCATTCCTTATTTTATCTTTCAGTCTTATTCCTAGCATGCATCTTTCCATTCTTCTTTGAGTTATTCTCATTTCCTTGATCACTTTTCGCTTAAAGTCCATGTTTCTGTTCCATATAGTAGTACAGGCCTCACGCACATATCCCACAACTTTTTCTTCATTTTCATTTCAACTTTTGATTTAAATAGATATTTATACTTGTTAAAAGCTTTCCAACTCTGTGATATTCTCCTACTTATTTCTTTTTCATTTACACCTTCCTCTATATTAATAAGTGATCCCAGGTAAAGATATTCATTTACTTTTTCTATTTCAATTCTTTCAACTTCAATCCTTGTTTCACACGTATCCTCTATGTTCAATGTCATAAATTTAGTTTTTGAAAAATTTATATTCAAACCGACTTTCTTTACAGCTTCGTTTAATTGATTTATCATTTCTTTGGCTTCTGTTAAACTTTTTGATATTAATACGCTGTCATCTACGAACTCTAGAATATTCAGCCATTCTCCATTAATGCATATGCCATAACCATCCCAATTTAAATCTGATTTTGAATCTTCCGACACTTTAACAAACATTTTTCCCGAAAATACGTCACCTTGTTTAGCTCCTTTATTAATTTTTATCGTTCTTTTTATTTTATTTTCCCTTATTTCTGCCGTTGAATTTTTATAAATGTATTCGAAAATATTAATGTAATCCTCTTCTATGTTACAGTTTCTCAAACCTTGGATAATTTTTTTTGTGTAAATTGAATCGAAAGCTTTTTCGTAGTCTATAAAATTAGCACTAATGGGAATCCATAATCTTTAGATTTTCTTATGAGTTGCTTCAATACTAATATATTATCTAGGTTGATCTTCCTTTTATGTATCCTGTTTGATTTGAAGATATTGTTTCATCAACTCTTCTGTTTAGCCTCTTTGCTAATATAGACATGAACACTTTATATATTACAGACAGTAAACTTAATGGTCTATAGTTTTTTAGATCTAATTTGTCACCTTTCTTATACAATAATAGTAACTGAGCCTGTAGCCAAGAATCTGGTGTTTCTTTAAGTTTTAAACATTTATTGAAGAGTTTTGTTAGTTCTGCAGCCAAGGTTTTTCCTCCTGCTTTTTAATTCTTCACTAAAAACATAATCATTACCACTTGCTTTACAGTTTTTTAAATTACTAATGGCAAATATAACTTCATCAATAATTATTTCTGGTATTTTATCTAAATTTAAAATTTTCTTTTTATCATTTTTATCGTATTTATTTTTTTCATTTTTGTTATTATTATATAATTTTGTGTAATATTCTGCTATTAGATTTATTATTTCATTTTGTTCAGTTATTGTTTCACCATTGTTGTTTTTCAGAGCTGATATTTTGTTTTTTCCTAAAGATTGATTTTTCCAATACTTTTTTAAACTACTTCCGCTTTTCAGTACATTTTCTAATTCTCTAGTCTTCTTGTTCTTACTCCATTCGATTAGTTCTTTTCTTATTAGCTTACAAATTTCACATATCTATATCAATCTATTTTCTAATCTATTTTTAAACTTTTCTTTTAATCATAAGTTTTCTTATCTTTTTGGGAATTTTATTAGGTTTAATATTTTCTTTATCTCCTTTTTACTTATTTCAATTTTTGTTTCTATTATACTGTTTTTTTTTTTTGTTCAATTATGTTTAAATCCATTATTTCATCATCATCATTTTTATCTACATTTAGTTTAGTTTTCAATATTTCTTCAAATTTTCCTTCTTCATTTTCTTATATCTATCTAATTTATTATCTTCTTTTTGTACTTTTTTTTGCTTTTAATTTTTAATTTTAGAATACCTTTTACTGCTCTGTGGTCGCTTCCAGTATTAATTCTCTCATCTATTTCAACATCCTCTATTATCTCTTTTTTATTGCTAATTATGAAATCTATTTCATTTTGTACCCTCCCGTTTGGACTTACCCATGTCCATCTTTTTGATATTTGTTTTTCAAAAAAATGAATTCATTATGTACAAGTTATTACTATCTGCGAACTCTATAAGTGTTGTTCCTCGACTATTTCGTTGCCCGCATCCATGGACTCCCACTGCATCACAATCTCCGCCTACTCCTATTTTACTATTAAAATCTCCCATGACAATAGTGTATTTACAAGAGTCCTCGTCTATTGCTTTTTGAAGCATATTATAAATTCTTCAACTTCATTTTCATCAGCAGATGATGTAGGAGCGTATGCTTGAACTATTTGAAGTCTACCCCCTCCTTCGTTCTGATTAAATTTCCATATAGTTTTTGTTATTCTTGATGAATATGTTTTGTATGCAGTGATATTTTTCTCGCTTCTTTTATTTATAATTATTCCAGTTCCACCCTGATGTCCGTTTCCATTTATATAAAACTCAATGTTATTCTTCATACTTAATAGTTGTTTTCATCTCTTCTTATTTCACTGAGTCCTATTACATCCCATTCTATGTTAGACATTTCCTCTAGTAATTCCTCTACTTTGTAGTTATCCCTAAGGGTTCTACAGTTGTATGTATAAAGTACTATTTCTTTATATTTCTGACTTTCTTTAATTGCTATTGTGAATTGTTGCTCTGTTTTTATTATCTGTTATTTGTTGATTTTAAATCTGATTTGCTTATCTTTGTTAAATATTTCGAAAAACTGTTCCACCGATTTTTCATATTTTCAGTTTTACCTGTGCTGTTTCTCCTTTTGTGTTGTTGCGATGTTTTGTTTAAACCATCTTTTGGGGGAGACAAATCTTGAAATAATCTCTTGTTCCTGTTTTGATTTATTAATTCATTATTCTTATTATTTTCCTCTTTGGATTTAGGCTTATTTTCCGTCCACTTGTACTAGGATTATTTTCTTTTATTATTAGTTTGTCGTACTTAATTATTGCGTATTTGCCTGCTTCTCTCGCTTCAATCATCTCCTTTATTAGGTCTTTCTTTTTTCCTAATATCTTTCGGCAGGTCCTCATATATAAAAATATTTGACCCTTTTAGCTCCTTTTTCTTGCTTAAAATTTCAACTTTTATTTGGTGTGACTTCAAAGTTACGATTATTGGACGATTACTTGATCTGAAGGCCCTACTCTTTTCGCATATTCAATATCATGCTCACTTAATCTTATCTGTTGCGTATCTCTAAAAAATTTCAACATTTTATCATTTAATTGTAGATAAGTTTCGGGTTTAATCTCAGTTAATCCATGAATAAATAAATTCTTCTTTCTCATTCTTCCATCTAAACTTTTGTATTTATCTTTCAAATCGTGAATTTCTTTGCTCAATACTTCGTTTACCGATTCTATTGCGCTTATTTTATTTGAGTTTATATTTATGGCTCTTCCATTTTCATCTATTTTATTTTTTATACTTATAAGTTCAGATTTGATCTCACTTGTGGAATTTTCAATTTTTGATGATAAGTTGCTTTCTAACTTAGCGAGCATTTGTTCTAACTCCATTTTGATAATCGTATTAATATATTAAATATTCGTATATTTCTAGATTAGTAAAAATGTATTTATACGGTACTTAGTGAGATGTCAAAAATTGTAATTATACTCCTCATACTTTCGTTTTATTCTATACCAGTCTTACACTAGTGTATTGCAAAATAGCATTAATTATTTTAAAATTCAGTAAATCCGCTTTTAGTTTAATCCATATCCGCTAGTCTGCGCAAGACTCTGCACAAGTGCGCATGCGCCACTTATCAAATTTTTACTGAGTAGGGATGTTTATGTTCATTGATTAATTCTCAATCTTCATTCATAAAATTACTAGATTTAACGAATTTATGTGATAACTAACTAAACTGACCTCTTAAACTAAAATTGTTGCTTTTTCCACGAAATTGCTGAAAATTATTTCTTCTTTTATTAACATAAATATTAATATATACTGATTCTAACAATAGAAAATTTTGTCACAATACATAACTTGTTATAAATATTATAATTAACGGTTAAAATAATTAATTAAAACTATGAAAAACTTAAAAGAAAACGAGAGACAAACAGATACGTGTTGACTAGACGCGGCCGCCATTAACATTCCTATTAATAATTAATAGTAATACAAATATAATAACAATAACGATATTGGTAATAAAATAATAATGAATTAAAAAAAAAAATAGTAAAAAGTATGGAATTAATAAATTGAAAGAGAAATGAGAATACAAATAAGTATTAATAGCACATAATGAATAATTAATTAAAATTGGAGAATTAAAAAAATATTTTTTAACTAAAGCAATAAAAATATACTAAAAAATACAAATGGCATTAGTGAGTGTTTTTATATAATAAAGTAAGCCAAAATTAAATTAAACCAATAAATTATTACTACAAGAGGCACTTAAAAATTGTTAACACTAATGGGTAACTTATTGATCCTTTAAAGGTACATTGTTAACAGTAATTCAGGTAGAAAATACATAAGTAGGTAGATGATACATAATAGGCCAAATATTGTGAGAAAGAATCAAACTTTAATGTTTTTTATGATATACTCGGAATCATTAAATAAATCAACATTGTTGGATAAATAACGGTTGGCAGACTTTTGGATTCTTATCATTGGGAATTCTACATGTAATTAGTTCCAGATGAACTATGAGAACTTTGAAATAAATAGTTAAGTCTAGTACTATGATTTGGTACTCTAAAATTTTATAATTCTAAATAATAACTTGATAAGGAGATTGTATCCATTAGGGTTAAATAAAAACAATGATTTTAGTCATAATCATACCTAAAAAATATACAAATATATTATTTATACCAGGGTATTGGTTATAATCTCTGCATGATAATTTTTTACATTCTGAACGTGAGGAGGAAAAAATATTGTAGTTAAAACCTGTATCTTAATAAACAGTATGAACAATTTGTTTCCTGATAGTAGTATCAATCAGTTTTTCAGATGAAGTTAAGCTAACTAGAATTTTGTTGTGTTTGGGGCCAATACAATTGATAAGGACCCTGGCCCTCACAATTTCGACCTCTTTCGAAGAGCCGGTTATTTGCTTTAATTCAAAATAGTTCTCCAAACATTGGTGATAATTAGAGAAATAACCTACAGTCAATCACTTACTCAGCAAGACAAGGTTGTTGAACATACAAGGTTAACTCATAGTTATCTCATAGCAGGATATGAGCAACCACTGTGTCCCCAATGCTGTTCTTGCAATGAAACATATATTCAAAGAATGTCCTCGTCTCACCAGATACAGTGAAAAGTGTCACATTATCTTCCAACTGAACAACTCTTTGCTCTTTCATTTCCACATATTTATAATATCTTGGCGTTTTTAAAAGCCATAAATTTATATTATAAAATTTAGCTCTACCTCTAGTCAAACTTTTTTTTGAAATTCGAAGATCCAAACTTCACTTTAATAGTGGGAACAATGCTAGGTTATAAATTAAGCCCTAAGCAATACCCCACTCCTAAACAATTGAGCCTTAGCTGTGATATTTTAATAGATATATCAATAATCTAATTATAACTTATGTAATAAAAGGAAAATAAATAAATATAAGAAATATTATAATAATGAAATAAATAAATAACCGAATAAAATAAAGAAAATAAAATAACAAATCAATACCAAAGAACATTAAGTGAAATATGAATTGTGAGAGCATTAAGTAAACGAATAAAACAAATATTTAGTATGTAAAAAAAGAAAGTTTAATAAACACATCAAGTTTTAATAATATAAAATTAAACATAAATTAAGGAACATAAGACTGACGCGTACATAACAGAATGAATAAATAAAAAAAGGTGGAGATCCCTCCTTTTGGCGGGCAAGCTCCAGTGTTACCAACAATAGTTGTAAGAACAGAAAAGCGGGAAAACCCTATGGCATTACATGCACTACAGTTTGTCCTACCTGACATTTTGATTTTCCTCGATCAGGTACTAAGTAACTCATGCTTTCCACCTCAATCATCTCCAAACTCAAATTAACAAATTACATAAAGGCTATAATGTTAGCCACATAAAGAATTTAATTAACATAAAATTACATAAATTGACATAATATTGTGCATAAAGCTTCTTAAAGATTTAAAAGTTAAACATAAAATTGTTGGGAGTAAAGCATAGATTCACACCGACCTGCTCAGGAACTTAAGAGTGATTGTCTAAAAATAAAAATAACCATTACCATTATCATTTCAAATGAAGCATTGAGGTTTTCTTTCCTCGCTTGACACAAAAGTATAAAAATAAATCAAAATTTAAATAAATAATTACAACAAAATACAATAATTAAAAGAACATATTTACAAATGACTAATAAATTATTAAATACTCATTATCGGATGTATTTTCACTTAAACTAGGATTCTTCAGTGGTTCTCTACTCCATAGTCTGATTCTATTAGAACTAAATATTCCTTCAAATGGAATTTGAGATACTTGATGATCTTCTAAATCAGAGATCAAGTAACGATCATTTCCCAATACCTTTTTGATAATATAGGGGCCCTTGTATTTCGGTATAAGTTTTTTATTCTTACCTGGTCAGGTTACTATGTTAGGGATCACAATAAGATCACCTTCTTTATATACTGTGGGGGCCTTATGCTTAGCATCATAATATTTTTTATAACAAGCTTGATTTTTCTCAATCTTAGGTGATGAAACTTCTTTTAATGCTGCAAGATCTCTAATTTTATTTTGATTCTCTAAAAAGGGTTTTATGTAATCTGATAAGACTCTCTTTTAGTTAATACCAAATAACAATTTAGAAGGTGTGGTACCTATAGACTTATTAACAGAATTATTATTTAGAGCATATTCCACCTCAGCTAATACCTCATCCTATTTTTTAGGATAATTACATAATTTTGAAAGCATCGGCACAACATCTTTGTGAACCCTCTCCACTTGACCATTGGCACGTGGTGTGCCAGTAGCTATTAGTAGCTATCAGTACCTGTTTAACATTTAAACCTGACAGATATTCTGTAAATTTAATAGATGTAAATGCTGTTCCACGGTCTGAAACAACATGAAGGGGCAGACTATAAGAGTTAAAATAAGTATCTAAATGTTTAATAACCTCATCGGTTTTTGTTGTACGAGTAGGAAATAATCTTACAAATTTGGTAAACCCGTCTATAACTACTAATAAGAATTTGTTTTGATTCCTACTTCTCTCCATAGGCCCAACATGGTCAATGTGAAGAGTGTGAAAAGGTGTTTTACCTTTAGGTATAACATGGAGCTCACCCTCAGGTTTTCCTGAGGATGGGGAAAACATAATACATTTTAAACAGTTGCTAATAAAAGATTTTACTTTATCTTTAACCTTAGGAAACCAGTAAGTTCTTGTTAGTTATTTCACTGTCTTTTCTACTCCTAGATGCCCTAAATCTTCATGGCATGAACGTATAACATTTTCCTCCATAGCGGAGGGTACATAAAATAACAGATCATCATTTTTTTCTTATAAACAAGTCCATTGCGAAGCTCAAAGGCTTTTGATTCTTCTATCTCTAACTGAGACTTAATATTTTGAATTTCTGGATCAACTCATTGTTTCACAGACAGAATTTGTTCAAAGGTATTATCAACTAATAATATAATATAATGACATCTACTGAGAGCATCAACGTGCTGCATTTTACTACCGGCTCATTGCTCAAGACTGTAATTATAATTTTGCATCTGCAAAGCCCAACGAGAGATTCTAGGGTGAAGATCTTTCTTTTGTAAAGTAAGTTTGATTGTATTGCAATCGGTAACAATCGTAAAATGAATACCGATCAGATAAACTCTGAATCTTTCTAATGCATTTACAATGGAAAGACACTCAAGTTCATGATTCACTCAAGTTCTGTGATATCATGATTCACAATCATATGTCCTTTTACTAAAATAGAAAGTTGGGTGAAATAATCCGTCTAATTGTTTTTGTAGGAGAATGGCTCCATAGCCTACTGAGCTAGCATCGCAATGCAATTGAGTCTCTAACTTAGGTGAATAGACTGAAAGAAGAGGCATGCAAACCAGTTTATCTTTAAGATCATTAAAAGATTTCAGCTCAGCAGAGCTGAATATGAAAGATGCGTCTTTACGTTTCAAGTCACACTAGCTATCATAGCAAAATTTGGAATGAATCTTCTAAAATAAGAAGTTAGACCTAGAAACCTTTCATGAATAGATCTAGGAATAGGATAGTTTTTAACAGATTTAACATTTTCTGGATTAGGCTTTATGCACTCCTCATTAACTAGGTAGCCTAGATAAATTGTTTGTGTTTTAAGAAAAGAGCATTTGTCTATTCTTAGCTGGAGATGATTCTCCACTAAAATTTTGAAAACTTCTTTCAATAAATTTAAATGTTCCGAAATGGATTCTGTAGCAATAACAAATCATCAATGAAAATTAAAAGTTTACCTCTTTGAATAAGATCTTTAAAAATGGAGTTAATGTACCTCTGAAACTCAGGGGGAGAATTGCACCAACCAAAAGGAAGTTTTAAAGATTCCCATTGACCACTGGGTGTAACAAAACTAAAATATTTTGTAAATGAGGGTGAAATCTTCACATGATAAAAACCATTCTCGAGGTCAAGACAAGTGAAATATTTTTTTTTCTCTTAACTGATCGAGATGGTCATCAATCAAAGGTAGGGGATACCGATCTTTTACAGTTAGAGAATTTAATTAACTCTTCAACTATATTATTGACTTTTTCTTTTTCTGAATAAGAAAGCCTACGTGGGTTAAAATAAAATAGTTGGTCGTTTTTCAGGGTTACATTAACCTCATACTCAAAAACTGGAATCTCAGGTCTAGACGGCTCTAAATAACATTCCAGAAATATTTGACAAATTTGCATCTTTGTGTTATCATCTAAAGAGGAGTCTATATTGGCCTCCATCTTATCAATTAAGGAACTAGCATGATTATAGTCTATATTTAAAATCTCCTCAAATAAGTTTTCTTTGTTTTTCTTAATAGTTAAATTTGAGCCTTTAGTTATGACCTCAATACCAGGCAGCGACATGAAGTCACGCCCTAGTATAGCAGAGTAAGTCATCGTAGTGTCCGACACAACATAAAACAAAATGTTAACTTCAAAGTTATTAACCTTGATATTTTGAGAAATAGTTCCCAATATATCTAACTTAGAGCCATTTAAACCTGTAAAACTGTTTCCATCTAGATAAGGTTTACAAAATTTGATAATTGGATTTAAGTAAACTAATAGGGCTTCCTGAGTCTAACAAAGCTGAGTTGTCGACTGTTGTTGAAATTTTCTCTTCCTGGTCAAAGAAAGCCATAGTAATAGGCACCTCATATATTGGAGCTGATGTGACCCCACTGCAAACCATGGTCGTGCTGTCAGGTTTGGCTTTCTGAGGCGCCTTCCTTCACTTATTAGGCCAGTCCTTAATGATGTGTTCTGAAGATCCACAACCATAGCACGAACCCCTATCTCTTCTTGGTTTGGGGCATTTAGATGCAATATGGTCCTCCTGGTTGCAATTATAACACCTTATCTTGCGCGTGTCTGTAAGTAGAACCTTAACGGCTGAATTGGATGGCTTGTGAAATATGCCCATTGAGTTTTGGGCCAAATGTTTAATACTTTTAAAATTATTTGACTTGACACCGCCCGTAACACCGCTCATAACTCTGCTAAGGTCAGCTAGGTTTGTAAACTCTTTCATCTTAGCTTTTGTAATTAAAAAGGGATTGTCAAACCCTTCCATAACATAAGTAATTAAATCCTCCTCACTTAAGTCCAATCGGTTACCCAAGGCCACCTTGTCATGGAAATACTCCATGAAGCGTTCATTACCCCAATGCCTTGCTTCAAACATTCTAAAAATGTTTTCACCCTATCCGGTCTAGAGGCGAACATCACTTTTAGTTCGTCCTTAAACTGGTGAAATCTCATGGTAATTAAATCATTCTTTGAGTGGAACCACTTCAGTGCAGCTCCCTTAAGCTTATTGGTGAGAACAAGTTTCATTTTTTCGTTACTCACCTGGTACGTCGCCCGAATGCTTTCCGCCCTTTCCAACCAAGATTCCACGTTTTCGTTCTCCGTACCTGAATAATCAGGCAGAAGAGCAGCAATCTCTTTACTATTAGCAGAAGTGTTGCTGTTAGCATTGGCATGGATTAGCCCTCTTAGAGCATTGAACAAATCTTCGTTTACCATAATCGAGTCCTTGGCCTCAGCCATGTCCTCACCCTCACTTCCTGACATTTTAATAAACAAAACCTAACGTATAAATTATAGTACGACACACGGCTAAAATCAATTGACAGCGCGCCAAAAATCTGTGAGGGAATGAATTCTATTGGTTCAGACCGACCCCGCTCTTTCCCCCTCCACCTCATGCCAACCTCGGTATAAAAAAATACCTTTTTCGTAAATAAAATCATAAAAAGGCAACACTGGTTGTAAATATTTGTAACCTCGCGTCGCTTTTATTGTGCTCATTGATATGTTTGATTTCGTTTCATTTCATTCCAATCTGTTCAATTTATCCAATTATTGCGAAGTTGTAATATGATCTGAGAGCCTATATTTGACGCTTGGACATTGACATATTCTTCAAGCATTTCTTGCTATTTGATTACAGCGCAGGTTCTGTCTCTGTCAACCAAAAGACAGCATTTTTTTTTTTGAAAATGCCATGTTTTTCAATAGATGACAGTCTTGACTTTTTTAAGTCTTGAATGCATATTGTGTCATATTATTTTTATAATATGAAACAATACGCATTCAATTATACAAATTTGACACAAAAAATTAGTTTGTTTTGGAAAAAAGTAATTATAGCTGACAATTTATTTAAATCGTCAAACTTTTATCGAAGAACTATTATGATCCATTGCAATACGTAATTAACAACTTTAACTCCACTTAATTTATACTTCCCGAACAAATTTAAAGCAACACATAGTTGGAAATTTATAAAATACAACAATATTCCTTCTTAAAAAGTAAATAAATAATTTTTAAAAATAAAAAAATACGATATCAAATAAAAACAAATAATAAAATTCAAAACATAACCTGACTTTCAGTGTTGCCAGAGTAGGGAATTTTTTCGTTACATAAAAGAAGGGATTTTTTATTAAAAAAAGAGGGTTAAAATCATTGAGATTTTGGTGGGCTGTCAATTGATTTTAGCCGTGTGTCGTACTATAACTGATCAAAACTTATACAAACAAACATAAAGAACTCAAAAACTGAATCACTTTGCCACGCATGTTTATTATCGAATCCCCCTTCGGAAACTGTGAGAGCATTAAGTAAACGAATAAAACAAATATTTAGTACAGCAACAGTTCGCCGTTGCATGTTCTGTATTTCAAAAATTCAGAAACTAAAAGTAAATAGAAACCTTTTTAAAATTTCCAGAGAACGCTACTGATGGCAGATAAGTGTAAACTTAATTTAATTTATTTATTGATTTAGTCAATTTCATCAGGTAAATACATTTAATCACATGTGCGCATCTTGCCGATGTAATTAAAATACAGGCTGCATTAAATGCCAAAAACTATCTTCTACCACGTGTAAACTTTAGCCACTATTTCATTATTACCTGATTGAATCAATTAAATTAATAAATTACTAGAATGAAAAACTTAAAAATAATCAGAAGCGTTCTGTGTAAGATTAAAGTGGTAGGGTTAGTTAGAAGTATAACTATACAAAGTATAAAAATTAAATTTCAAACTGACTGTGGGCAAAAGCAGGAAATCAAGACACGCCCACTCAATTGAAAGGTAGGTCCCCCGTCGCGCTAGTGTCGACCGGAATCCGAATTTTCCCAACATTAAGTCGACAGTCTTACTGTTTAAGTTCTATAGTCTCTGGTTTAACTTAGCTCAAGATTAGAAATAAGTAGGTGAAATTTTAGAAAATAATTTCAAACGTGTAGATGCCTCTTTTTTTAGATGACCTTCAATTTCACATCAAATGTGAAATTGATATAATCACTCAACAAGATAAGGAAATTGATTTAATCGAACCAGGAGAGACAAAGGATGAAGGAGTAAGTGACGAGGGCTCTACAGAAACAAACCATGAAGACGAAGATGTGAAAGAGACAGTGAATGCAATAGAAAATACGGAGGCAGAAAGAAAGATCCAGTTGAGTTTGTTGTGGCTCATGATGATTCAACTTAAGGATAAATGCGTGGAAACTACTAACTCATGGAGGAATCAAAAGGATTGTCTATAGATGAAGAAATAGATTTAAGTTTGACTGACAAATTGACTGTAAGTTGTGAGACAATTTGACATATAGTAACAATATGTTAAAACATATAAAAAGTCAATTTCAAACATTTTCCTACTTGAATTAAGTCCAAAAGGAATGACCAGGTTTTCTCTTTAAAAAATCAATCTAAATAAGTCTCAGTAAAAGAACAAAATAAAATAAAAGTATTATTAGATGAAAAAAAGAAAATCAAGGCTTCCTACACAGTTGAGAGAGCAGGAACATTTTGAAAAACAAGAGAGATTTTGTAGTTTTTGAGACAATGTCGGAAAGCATCTAGAAGGAAAGCTTTCCTGTTTTAGTAAATAATATTAACTCCACTGAACTTACAAACTTTCTTAAATATAAAGATTAAATTTGTAGAAATATTTTAAACATTTAGGAATAAAGAATTAAACACTTATTTAAACTTAAAATCTTAAGATAATTAAATACAATATAAATTTATGAAAAGACAAAACACTATGTAGAGATATAAAGAAACATTTCATTTCTGAACTTTTAATTTAAATAAAACAATAAGGAAACTATATATGCGAATAAAAGATGAGCTTTAAACAATTATAAGAATGATTAAACGCTATAATAGAGTTAGGTTAAATTTAAAATGACATCCCAAACCAAATAAGATAAACAATATAAAATCAAGTACCATGAAAACAAAAACTGAACAGATTAAAAGCAAAATCCACCATGGGGTCTCAAGATAGCAACCATTTTTAATTTACAGCACTATACAAAAAAAAACTATTTTTCATAGAATTATTTTTATGTTCTGAGCCCACCATCCACAAGAGTTCCATGTTGGTCCACATCTATTACTAGAACATGTATCAATATGCCAAACATTAAAAATTGTTTTACATGGCATTTGATAAATAAGATAGGGAAGCTTACTTCCATTTTTATTAACTTCCATTACTTTACTTCCATTAATATTTGTAAATATTTGCAACCATAGGGTTTTCCTGCTTTTCTGTTCTTACAACTATTGTTGGTAACACTGGAGCTTGCCCGCCAAAAGGAGGGATCTTTTGGCGGGCAAGCTCCAGTGTTACCAACAATAGTTGTAAGAACAGAAAAGCGGGAAAACCCTATGGCGTCAAACATTAAAATTTCAAAATTAAATAAATGGACTACAGAATACATATATAACACAAACTACAAGCAAAACTACAAATACTCTTAAACTCATAATAAAATTCTAAACTGCTCTTAAAATACGTACATCAAGTAGGAAAAAAAATAAAACTGTCTAATTATTAGAGTTCCAAGGGTGGAGGAGTGGTCCTGCTAATGATTTAAGTTGTCAAAGTAGTGTACCCGGGGAAAAAATAGAGAAATCAAAACGACTCTAAAGTGGCAACTTTAGAATTGAGATCTGCAGGAGGAACAACTGGAGACGGGTTAGTCCGCTGCTGAGATAATTTATTGATCAGTAGACTTTGCTGATTAAGGAGCTGAGTGAGGGCAGCAGTAAGATCAGCAATAACAAGTAAAGAAAGCACAAGAAAAACTGAGACGTAATAAAAACCTGAAACTTATAGGACTTAAGAAAAAATAAAATAAACATTAGCTAATAAAACCTGTAAAAATATACAAATATGTCACTTGTATATCTATTAACTACTAAAAATTACTTTTTGAAAATTTGTAAAGTAAGAAATTACAAACTCATGTCCTTAGGGCTTCCAAAGCACTTTGCTGATTTAAGATGGGAAATTATACTAATAAGCACTTACAAAAATTTGTAATTGTCTTAATAAATGGTTATTTATTTAAACATAACATTTTCAAAAACAGTATTGCCAAACATCCTATATCGAAGATCTATAATATGTATGAAGAATAATTTAGTTGATTTTGAATTCCTTGTATCAAAGTGATCTTTATAAATAAGGGCCACTTGTCTAGCTTCTAGGTAAGCTAGACTGGGAATTGCTTTATTCCTGTTCAATTAAACTAATTATTTTTCAAAAGGATTTTATGTTTTACTTCCAAAAAGGAAAAAAGTGTATTTTTCTCCCTTTTGGAGAAGGAAAAAAGTGACACTTCTCCTTCTTGAAAATTCACTCATGGTCTGAATGTACTGGAATAAAAGTATAACTTTCAGGAGTAAAATAAATTGTTATGGCAAGTATGTAACTTTCACTCTGCATTTCTTCTTCAGCTTAGTTGCTGAAGGTGGTATTACTTCTGTCTTGTAACACTCGACTTCAGACTTATTAAGTATTTAAATATATCATTTTTAAGAGGCTAAAGCCTCAAAAATCAACTTATTTCCCCTGGGAGCAAAATCTCTTTTTTCTCATGTGGTAATTTTATAAAATAAATTTGAAGTATTTGCTAACTTGACATTTAAAAAAAAACTCAAATTGTGACGCATGTAACTTATTCCTATATTTTTAGCTGAAAGATCAAAGTAAATAGGAAATCTTGAAATCCTACTATTTACTCAATCTAGTTTTCAAATATTTTATTTCCTCTCTTGTCTGTATCAAAACAACTTTGACAAAACTTCACATTCAAACTTGAATTTATAAAGAATCTAACCTTGAAAAATGTGTAGACTAAAGACGAATCCTAAAAATAATATGTAAATATTTGTTATGTTTTCTCATTTATGGAACAATTCCAAACATGACGAAGAAAATCTTAAAGTTTATTTATTAGATATAACACTCATTCTAAATGAAAAAATCTTACAGAAAAAAATTTCTATAAATAAAACAAGTGATAATAAATTTTACTCTCCAAAAATGAATACAAATTTAAAATATATTGATATAACTTGTATAAATGTATTGAAAAAATCTGCCAAAAATGGAAGTAAGCTTCCCTATCTTATTTATCAAATGCCATGTAAAACAATTTTTAATGTTTGGCATATTGATACATGTTCTAGTAATAGATGTGGACCAACATGGAACTCTTGTGGATGGTGGGCTCAGAACATAAAAATAATTCTATGAAAAATAGTTTTTTTTTGTATAGTGCTGTAAATTAAAAATGGTTGCTATCTTGAGACCCCATGGTGGATTTTGCTTTTAATCTGTTCAGTTTTTGTTTTCATGGTACTTGATTTTTATATTGTTTTATCTTATTTGGTTTGGGATGTCATTTTAAATTTAACCTAACTCTATTATAGCGTTTAATCATTCTTATAATTGTTTAAAGCTCATCTTTTATTCGCATATATAGTTTCCTTATTGTTTTATTTAAATTAAAAGTTCAGAAATGAAATGTTTCTTTATATCTCTACATAGTGTTTGTCTTTTCATAAATTTATATTGTATTTTAATTATCTTAAGATTTTAAGTTTAAATAAGTGTTTAATTCTTTATTCCTAAATGTTTAAAATATTTCTACAAATTTAATCTTTATATTTAAGAAAGTTTGTAAGTTCAGTGGAGTTAATATTATTTACTAAAACAGGAAAGCTTTCCTTCTAGATGCTTTCCCGACATTGTCTCAAAAACTACAAAATCTCTCTTGGTTTTTCAAAATGTTCCTGCTCTCTCAACTGTGTAGGAAGCCTTTGATTTTCTTTTTTTCATCTAATAATACTTTTATTTTATTTTGTTCTTTTACTGAGACTTATTTAGATTGATTTTTTAAAGAGAAAACCTGGTCATTCCTTTTGGACTTTAATTCAAGTAGGAAAATGTTTGAAATTGACTTTTTATATGTTTAACATATTGTTACTATATGTCAAATTGTCTCACAACTTACAGTCAATTTGTCAGTCAAACTTAAATCTATTTCTTCATCTATAGACAATCCTTTTGATTCCTCCATGAGTTAGTAGTTTCCACGCATTTATCCTTAAGTTGAATCATCATGAGCCACAACAAACTCAACTGGATCTTTCTTTCTGCCCTCCGTATTTTCTATTGCATTCACTGTCTCTTTCACATTCTTCGTCTTCATGGTTTGTTTCTGTAGAGCCCTCGTCACTTACTCCTTCATCCTTTGTCTCTCCTGGTTCGATTAAATCAATTTCCTTATCTTGTTGAGTGATTATATCAATTTCACATTTGATGTGAAATTGAAGGTCATCTAAAAAAAGAGGCATCTACACGTTTGAAATTATTTTCTAAAACTTTCACCTACTTATTTCTAATCTTGAGCTAAGTTAAACCAGAGACTATAGATACTTAAACAGTAAGACTGTCGACTTAATGTTGGGAAAATTCGGATTCCGGTCGACACTAGCGCGACGGGGGACCTACCTTTCAATTGAGTGGGCGTGTCTTGATTTCCTGCTTTTTGCCCACAGTCAGTTTGAAATTTAATTTTTATACTTTGTATAGTTATACTTCTAACTAACCCTACCACTTTAATCTTACACAGAACGCTTCTGATTATTTTTAAGTTTTTCATTCTAGTAATTTATAATTTAATTGATTCAATCAGGTAATAATGAAATAGTGGCTAAAGTTTACACGTGGTAGAAGATAGTTTTTGGCATTTAATGCAGCCTGTATTTTAATTACATCGGCAAGATGCGCACATGTGATTAAATGTATTTACCTGATGAAATTGACTAAATCAATAAATAAATTAAATTAAGTTTACACTTATCTGCCATCAGTAGCGTTCTCTGGAAGTTTTAAAAAGGTTTCTATTTACTTTTAGTTTCTGAATTTTTGAAATACAGAACATGCAACGGCGAACTGTTGCTGTGAAAAATACATACAGAAAACAATCATTTTATAATAATAATAAATGTAGCTGTCATAACTAAGAATCGCCATGGTATTCATAAATTTAAATATAAAAATATAATCAGTCATTTTTGGAAAGCTATTGGGGTTAGTTCATGAGTTGTCCGCACCGGTCCGCCGCAGCGCTATTTTTAGTAGCTTGCGATAATCGAATCCAAACTTTTCCTCATTTAAGTTACCCCCCCCTGAGTTAAACCTTCTTGAAATTGAATTTAATTAGTTGGAATTTCTTCCCTTAAACTTTGTATTTTGGTGTCAAAGTCCTACAGTCTGTAATACTTGTTTTGCAAAATATTCTAGCAACACCAATATCTGCTTTGCCATTTATTATTAACAGGTATTGTTCATGAAGTCTTCTTCCTAATATACTTCCCTCAATTACAGATCTATGAACTTTATTATTTATGTGTTATCCCTACATCTTACTACACAATCTCTTCAAATAATACTAGGCCTTGATTAATATCAAACTTAGGGTGCATTCGAGCGCTCGGGTCAGTGTGCTCAGTGGTGGAGGGGGATGGTGGGGACAAAAATTACCCCACCATCGTACTGACCACACTTAGTCTCGCGAACGCGTTTTATTCAGGCTTGTGTGTACAGTTATTAGGTTATGGTACTGTTGTTGTCATTTTTTCAAAAATTCAATAATTTAATTAAAAGTAAAACGTATAAATTAAAGAGAAACAGCAGAAACACAACAGAAACAGCACAGTACAATGTGAATATGAAGGCGAGATAAAATTTTGTATTTCCCGCTAAGAAGGTTTCAATTGAATAGGAGTGGGGAGAAGTGATCGAACTGAACCTGCCAAAAGCACGATTAGTAGGATCAGTCCCACCACTACTATCCTGGCTTCCCGCTTCTTTTGGCTCCTCCCCCTTGCCACGCCTCTGAGCACAATCATGGTAACTAGAATACACCTCTTGTTCAGAACGCTCTGAACACTCGAGCTTCGCAAATGCACCCTTAGTAAGGTATAACTACTTTAAAACGTTTCCTAAAATATTTATAGGTATTGTTATACCTATAACTTCTCTTATCTCTCTATGGTCGCCAATTGTTCTGAAATAAAACGCTTTGGTTTCCTGAACATTTTATATCATGAGAAACGTTTTATTTCATCATTTTATTTCTGAGAAGAATGAAATATATTTGACATTACATGACAATTTATAATTGTTTATTTATCTGTCAGTCATCTATATCAAGCTGTTAAAAATAGCTTTACTTTACTAAAATAGTTTAAAAATTATTATTGGCATTTACTTTTTAAATTGTTTACTTTATTGTCCAATTGTATTTAAAAAATATGCTAGTCAACAATGATGAGGATTAAATTTATTTGAAGTTTATTTTATTATGTTCTGACATTCCTTTTGGTTTGATTTTTTTTTTTTTTTTTTTTTTTTTTTTTTTTTTTTTTAAAACAGACCAATGGTCCAAAATACAAATATAATAATATGTTTATTTGTTTAAGAACATACAATTCTCATACAAAGGAGTTTGTTTAAATTTAGACATGCAAAGAAAAAGTAAGTTAATAAATGGTTAGAAGTGAACATTGCATCACAGAAAAAAAATAACTTTTTTTAAAAATAAAATATACAATTTTGATAAAAAGTTATTAATTAAAAATAGTAAAAAAAAAACGTCTTTGAGGAAACATGGAGGAAAGGTTTTAATCACTCATTATTGATCTTCTATAGAGAGATTTAGTAATAAACAAATAAAGACTATTCAAATTTTGATCATTCAATAAATAAAGTAAATCTTCTAGTTTTGTCTCTGAATTGCAACTTTTTAGGAGACTATTTCTAAGGTCTCTGGTATTAGAGCAAGAAAATAGAAAATGTTCAAGGGTGTCATTAGCTTCAGTGCATAGTGGACAAATATCATTTGAGTTGAGATAAAATGGTTGGCCATGTGAATAGAAATAAGCTGATCTGGATGAAGATAATTTTAATTGGGCTATTATTCTTAATTTATTGATATGATTTCTCAGATATATATATGGCTCCCCATGGGAACAGAATAAACTAATATGCCTATAGTGAAGAGAAAAAGTACTATTCAGAGCTTTCTCGATATCTAGACAAAACATATGATTTTCGTAACTAGCAATAATGTTAGGATATAATTTGTCATATACACTATGGTTAATTGTGAATGCATCTAAATAACTGATTCTGCTTAGCATGATTTTATATTGAGAGGCCCAGTTTAGATCGATTACATTTTTTGGGTTAGCATCCATTTCAAGCAATCGATTTAAACAAATTAAGGGTAGTCTATCTGAAGGCATTTTAATAATTTTTCTCCAGAAATTGCTCATGCATTTAAAATTTTTGAGACTGATTTGGAGGAGACCGAATTCAAGGCGTATCATATAGTGAGGTGTGTTATTAGGGAGATAGAGAAGGGATTTGAAAAATTTGGATTGGAAAGTTTCAAGTGATTCAATGTATCTAGAAGCCCAAATTTCGCTTGAGTAGAGTAAAGTCGAAATAGTTAGAGCGTTGTAAAGCGTTACCTTAGTATCCCAGCCATCAGACTTACAATTTACTAGAATGTTTCTTACACTAGCTGCTGCTAGCGAGCCTTTAGAAATAAAATGTTTTGATGCTTGTAAAAATTTACATGTATAAGAGAGAGGAACGCCAAGATAGGTAAATGTTTTGACATACTCTACTTTTTGTCGATTGTAAGTTAGGGCACGAAGTTTTTTGGGTTTAGTTGATTTTGAGAAAATGACAGCCTTAGTTTTACCAACATTGACTTGGAGTTGGTTCTCTTGACAATAAATTAGAAGCAAATCGAGTATCTCTTGAGCATCAGACCAACAGTACGCTAGGATAACTAAATCGTCACAGTACAACAACATAAGAATATAAATAAGTCTAGTCAACTTAATTCCTTTAAAACCTTTGGACTTAAAGTAATTAATAATATCAGATATGAAGATACTGAAAAGGGTCGCTGAAAGTGGGTCACCCTGTAATAGACCTTGGGAAACTTTTACCTTTTCGGTGAAATTACCTATTTTTATAGATATACCAGCCTTGTCATACAGGGATTTTAGCACTATTACCATTTTTGGGCTTGCCCCAAGGCTGAGTAATTTATTCCAAAGAATATAATGGATAATGGTGTCAAAAGCCCTGAGAAAATCGACGAATATAGCTATAATATAGGGAGATCCAGCACAGAGATTAATATTTATTACTGATGTTAAAATAAATAAATTATCAGAACAGCTTCTGCCCGCACGAAACCCAGCTTGTTCTTCAGGGATTATATTATTTAATTCAGTCCATTTATTAATTCTATTTAGGAGCAAGGAGGAAAATATTTTCTCTATCGAGTTTAATAGTGCGATACCTCTGTAATTTTGACAGTCTAATTTGTCGCCTTTCTTAAATATCATTGTTAAGAAACCATCGCACCAAGATTCAGGAATTTGTTTTTCTGAAAATGTCCTATTAAAAAGATTAAGTAAGTATTCAATCCATTGTTTTGGTAAGTTTTTATAAAAATCGTAACTAAGTGCGTCCGGTCCCGGAGTTTTACCTGTTTTGCAGTTCTTTAGGACAGTAAGTAATTCTTGTTCTGTGAAGTCGTTGTCAAGGATAGGATGATGGGGTGAGGGGTCCAAGTAGTTCAGGTCCACAGATAGTTTAGGAGTATACATGGATTGAAGGAAATTCTGCCAATCTGTAAGAGAAATAGGATTTTCTACATATGGTTTATGATTAAATTTTTTTAATTGCCTTCCAAAAGGATTTGGAATTTTTAGTATTTGAAATGTCATTCAGGCACTTGGATTCGTATTCTTTTTTATCTTTTTAATCTCCTTAAAGTAACTTCTTTTGTTATTTAAGAATACTGTTATATCAGTTAGGATATTGAAATTACTTTTTTTACATAACTGTAAAGATTTTTTCATAGTTTTCTTTAAAATTTTACAAGATTCATTAAACCAAGGAGCTTCATTGGTACAACTTTTGGTGGGGTTAGAACTTTTATATGTTCTGCTCATGTCGCATTTTTGGGCAGCATTTTTTATAGTATCTATCAAATTTTTACTTAAGACTGACGTGTCATTAATTTCTGAATAAAGGTTAGGTGAATCTTTTAACAATTGTACGAACTCCTCATGATTGTTTTCATTCCATTTAAAAACTGTATTAATGTTATTTGAGTTGTTTAGACACGGAGAGTAAGTACTATATGTTTCTAAAGATATACAACAGGGAAAGTGATAAGATACTGTGGGCTCTGATAAGATCTCAAAATTACTGACTTTTTGGATTATGGACAGGGAAAGCCATATATAATCTAAGATAGAGTTACCATTGTGACCAATGTAAGTAAGTTTGGCAGGTTCATCATTGGGGACCTACCGTTAGCTACAAATAAACCTAAGAATTCCATAGTATTAACTATATTTGTGCCTCGTTTATCTTGCCTTAGATCGCATGTAGACCTTTGTTCATTAAAAATGGTATTTTCAACTATATCTGGTTCTAGAGCATTATTTAGGGTACCAATTTTTGCATTCATATCCCCTCCTACTATTAATTGTACATTTCTTTCAGATAAAATATCTGAAAGAATTTGTTCAAAATCGGTAAGAGTTTGATCAAAATTGTCAATGTTGGGCTTAAAATACACTGAAGCTATAACAAAATCTATTTCCGCGTTACTTACTTTGAATATTAACCAATGTGGTGATTTATGAATAAGTTTGGTCTCTAAATCAGACTTAGTATAGATTATCAGACCGCCACTAGCCCTGCCTCTCTTGTGCACACGAGTGGCTTCAGAGCAGAGTGAAGTGTTAAAACTAAAATTTGATAAAAAATTCGGAGGGGCCTTAGGGATAGTTTCCATCCAAGTTTCAGAAAAACATAAAACTTCAAAGGAGGATAAAAGATCTTTTTCAAATTTATTTAAGTTATTTAGTGACTTTGAACCTTGTATATTCCAAAATAGAACTTTAAGAGTTGATGTTTTGGAGGTCGTTAGTCAATTATTTTCTTCTTGTGCTGTACTGTCGCCGCTTGCTATTAGAGTATTTTCTTCTCTTTGTCGCTTTGGTTTGTGTTTGAGGTTCTGAAGAAAACTAGACATATCATATTTAATAAGCTCGCTTAAAATTTCATTACCGGGCAGTTTCTTGTGTTTAAGTATAAAGTTTTCAGATAAGTAGAAATCGTGTCCTTCAATTGATATTTGTAAGTGACGCAGCTGTACATTTAAGTCAGGGTTTAACTTCAAGACTTCCTTCTTCAAGGCTCTTAGCTTTCCTTGTTTAATTCTTGAGGCTGTGGGTAAATCACGTTGAATAGAATACTTAGAGGCAACTAGTTTATACGAATTTTCCAATATTATATTTATGTCAGTGTCTCTAGGTAAATGAGCTATCAGCGGTCTCATGTAAGCTTTTCTAGGTCTGCCAAGAGGGTGAATTCGGTTTACAACTATTCCTTCTACTTCTAGGTTTTCTTTACAAAAACTCATTAACACATTCTGAAGGTTGTCGTTTTTGTTGTAGTCAATTCCACGAAATACCAAGTTATTCCTTCTAGATCGACACTCATTATTTTCGATTCTGTTTGAATTTTCTCCCGCAATTTTAGAGTTCTCTTCTATTCGTTTGGACATTTCCTCTAAAGTTATGTTTAAAGAGTCTCGAGATTCTTTTAAGTCTTTAATTTCAGCCTTTAAAACTTCTACCTCAGATCTTAAATGAGATATGTCTTGGTTAATGCTTCTTAAGTCCTCTTTCGTGGCGAGTTCAACTTTAAGAGCGTTTACAAGTTCAGAAAGAGAGAGGTCACCTACTTTATTCATGGCTGCTTTTTTTGTCTCTTTGCTTTCTGGAGATCTATTTTCCGCAGCTCGTTTAACTGGCATTTATTTCAATTTATTTTAATTTTTTTTAGATGGTAAAAATGATAACTTTTATTTTAGAGAGGAAAACAGTAGTTAGCAGGTAAAAGTTAACTTTTATCACAAATAAGGCTTTGAATGTACCTATTAAAACAGCACACGCATTCTATTGGATTTCATAGGAATTAAAAAAAAGATGAATGAATATAGTGTTTGTGTATTATTGAATGAGATATTTGGGAGTAGTATTTTGACAATACGATTTGTTTACTAGATAAAATTATTTACTCTAGGAGATTATCCAGAGTCCACCTGAAAAAAATACAAATATACATAATACAAAATACAAATAATTAACATTGGTAATACAGAATCATTTTTTATTTGATTTTATATTTTTTAATTGATAAATAAGTATTATAGCCTTGTGCTATAATATAAAATAATATAATAATAATAATAATAATAATAAAATAATATATAAAATATAATAATTAAAATAAAAATAATAAAAATAAAATAAAATAAAAAATAATAAAAAAAAAAAAAAAAAAAATAAGGGAGATGAAAGCAATTCATTATACCCACAATCATACCTCATTGTAGGTAGATAAGGGACCCACCCTTAATTTAAAGTAAAACCTACTTATTTGATACATTATTGCCTTAGTCTCCCTTATATATGCCCTACTCAAAGCCCCAAAGCCTTTCTACATACCTGAGAATGGATGTATTTATTTATTTTATGTTTAAAATAATGTCAAAAAATGTAGAGAAATTTATTTGTTTTGATTTTGGGGGTGGGTCCCTTATCATACTCTAACCCCAATTAGGTTGGCCTGATTTGAAATGGTGGGCATGGTTTAACATCCAGGAATAACCTCATTGGCTCCCTGTCATTTCCCCATGCTGTCAACTGATTTTAGCCGTGTGTTACACTAGGGACATTTATTTTAATTGATAATAATACAATAAATGGTTGATTTTTGAATATTTGTAATGATTTATTTTATCTTTGTGTTACAGGTACGTTGTTGGATTTCTATCTCTTCTGTTAGTAAGTTAACTAAATCCATAATTATTGTCAAATCATGACTTTTGATATAAATAATAATATTAAGATTAAAATAATTTGTCTCCAAAAGAGAATAAAACAATCTTTTTGACAAAAGAGGTCTAATCTTAAAATTTGGTAATTGGCTTAATTAGCATATTGATAGATAACTGGACTGAACTAAAGGGAATTTACCTTCGACTCCAAGTAATCAAAATTTTTATTGTTCCAAACTACTTCTTTTGATCTGAAACATAATCTCAATCAGTATAATTTCTTTAGAAATTAAATTTTTAATATACCGCAGAAGTAACTGGCTATTTTACCTTCACAATATTTATTTCTCTTGAGTTCCCACTTGAGAATGAAAGGTTAAGTTCTTTTGGCTATGCCTTGGAATTTATAATCCTGGGTTGCTTTTGTGTTGCCTTAGGTACCAAATTAAATAGCACTTAATTCCAAATTAAATGTAAGCTGAATGAAAAGTTGAAATTTTACTATAAATGAAATATTGTTTGCTCTAAAAGTCATGTTTAGCATTATTCATGATACAGATAGTTTTTTTTAATGGGGGCTGCTCCCCATTCTTAAATACAATAGAGCATCCTTGAATAAAAATCTGCATAGTTAGCTAGCTTCATAGTATCAATATCTAAAGTTACATAGTTTACGTAGCAAGAATACAATTGATGAATTTTTTCAGTTTAACTCATTAACATGAGCTTTCCACCTAAGTGTGCTATCAATGAGGTCTCCAAGAATTTTAATGGGCAAATTATTTATATTATTATTATATCTAAAAATGTAAGTTCTAGTTTTTGACACATTTAAAGTTAATTTATTTACTATAAAGCAGTCATTTGCATGCTTTACAATATTATCTATTTTATTTACTATTTCATCAATAATTTTCCTATTAACTTCATATGTTTTATCATCCACACAACTCGGACTCAATGCTCCGTATTCAGAGAGGAGATCATTAATGTAAATTAAGAGCATCAGGGGTCCCCATATTTAGGAAGCCCATGAGGACTTGTCTCTCCATTAATTGTGGTGACCTGAGTCCTAGAATAGAGGTGTGACTCGATAAGAGCTAGCAGGGTTCCCCTTATACTGTAATGATAAGGATTTTGTAGTAGAATATCATAACTAACGCAATCAAATACTTTTGATTTGTCACACAATAATGTAATCCCATCTTTCTTAGATTCATAAGCCTCATATATGAAATTAGTAAAACCATTGATAGCTATCTGAGTGGATAAACCTTCCTAAATCCAAATTAAGAATTGTTGAAAATTTTACACAACAGACTTTTAATTTTATCAACAACTTAACCTAAAACTGGTGTTAAACTAATTGTTTTCATCATCAGGGTTATCTTTAATTTATGTAATTTAATTGTCTTATTTGTTTTTTCCTATGCAATATAAAAATTTATTATTTGATTTATTTTAAACTTTCTTCAACAAACATAATAGAAATGCTAAGGTTTTTTTAATCTTGGCCTGTTATATGACTAAAATTGGGGTGTAGTGACGTCATATAAATCTGTGTCATTTAAATTTAGATCATTCTATTTCTTTCTCATTAAATTATAAAGCTGTAATAAAACTAAACCTCTCTCGGAAAAGATAAAATCTATATCTGTCTTAGAAAGTGTTAAAATATACAGAATTAAAAATGAATGGTTTTGTTTATTTTTATATTTTATTTCTTTGAAAGGTTTTGAGTTTTGATTTTTAACTGTGTAGGGAAGAATGGTATATTTGTTTTTTTTTTTCTTTTTCCTTACTCAAAACTGGCTTAGTGAGATCTGACAATTTTATGACTAAAATGTTTTTAAAACTAAAAAGAAATCCACTCTATATTGTCTTGGGGATTTGTAGATATTTTTACTTTTTCATTATACCATTTTGAATACTTTCAAAAGAGGTTTATGTTTTAGCTCTCAAATGAATCAAACTGAAACTTGGTATAAAAATCAACCTGTAGGTATGATTGTGTTTTTTAAAAAATATTTTTTTAAGAGCTTAATAATGACTCAGCAAAACATTTATAAAACAAGGCAAAATGTTTAGAGCAATTTAAGATGTGGCACACATATAGGCCCTTATATTAATATGGCCCACATATTAACCCCTTGGCTATATTAAGTTAGTATTAAAAGTTTCATATCAATACAGCTAAACATCATCAAGCTTTCAATCATTGACACAACTAATCACATTCTTACTATTTATTTGTCATACGCCTACATATACCTATAAATCTTTATTAAAAAAACGTTGGTGCAATTTATGTGGTTTTGACAATAATAATGATTTATTTGTCTAATTTCTATTATTTTCATAAAAATTGACACTAGGTTACCAGCTTCGTTGATTGCATACTTTTGGACTCGTTATCTTTTAATGGTTATTTAAGGGTTTTTTTAACAGTAGCAAACTTTTCTCTAGATCTAATGTAATATACAGGATGAGTAGGAAAGCGAGGGCCACTTTTATCAGACAGTTATTAGTTTTGTCTTTTATTCAGTTAGGCTTTTTCGTTCAAATGAAAATAATACTGGTAATTTATTTTGTATTTGTTGGATTTAAGTTTGTAGTGATTAATTTAATATGGATATATTTTAATTAGTATATTTTTACTTGCAGCAATAAAAATTAAATAATTTAACTCTGGGTCAGACATGCACTGTTTCTGCAAATCAATCACTAGTTCCTTACTTGTCTTACACCTGTTATCATTTTACCTATAACCTAAAGATATTTGTAAGGAGAGGAGAAGGGCATTGGTGCTGTATTTGATTTTAGCCTAATAAATGTACCAATTAAGTGCCAGTATTAATTTAAGTATGAAGTACCAGGCATTAATTCAAGTAAAAAATTAGAGGATATGAAATTAATTTAAATAAATATAAAATACTTGAATAATATTTTTACTTATTTATGAATAAATTTATTCATATTTTTATTTCTGTAGTATTTTTTACTTTTTTACTTGTAAGAGAAGTATTTATTAACTTTTTAAAAATTCATTTTACATTATAGTGAACCTAAAAACATTTATCTGATTAAAATTGTTATGTGATTAAACAGAACGCTCAAGTATAAATTTTATTTATAACTTAAAAAAAACTTGGCATCTTTATTTGTGAATTAATAAATATTTTAAATTAAAATGTATAACATTTTCTCTGAATTTCTGCCAATCCATGTTTTCTTTGAATTTTGAAGGTTGGTTTTTTTTGCCCTTTTTAATTTAATTTTTTTAAGTAGTTTTCAATTCATGGTGGAATTTAATAAATACGATTACAATTAGTATATCATTTGATACTATCAAGTTTTGCAAAACATAAAACAATTATATTGTGTTAAAATTAGTACACATCTTTTGGATGTAGAGCAATTATGTAGTCTAGAAACACATGTTTAATATGGCACTTTTATTGCATGTTTAAAAAAATAGGGTACAGTGTACCTAGGAACTTTTCCTCATTCACATCCCTACTTCACTCTCGCTTCGCTCGTCTTTAGATAGTAAATACATCTGTATCATTCTCTGTGGTCATCCATACAGTACTGACCACGCTCAATGCTTCTTATCTTTTATGATCCAACAAGAATATACTTGTGGTGTTGTAAAAAAACTTGGTGTACTTATTTATCACTATATATGTACCATATTTCAACTTAATTGCATTTTTTCTGATATTTTACATTTTTTTTATAAAATGTCATTTGATGAAAATTGAACTAATGATGGTAATAAGAAGAAAATTTGTACATATGTTAGTCTTATACATGGCTACATGCATGCCAAATCTCAAATTGAACGCAACATTTTTCTGTGTTTTATAATTTTTCAAAATTTTTGCTAAGTCATTATTGGGGGTTAAAGACATTATAAAACAATTATTTTCCAAATAGCACAACTACACCTATAGACTGATTTTTTTTACAAAGTTTCAACTCTCTAGCTTAAATACTCTAGGGGCTATGATGATAACAGACACGCACACATACTGACCACTCAGGAAGTCTTAAAAACACCCGAGAAAGGATAATTTTGGGGACATCCCGATTTCAGATTTTGTTTGCAAACAATAATTTTCCAATATACCTTCTGTATAAATGAGGAAAAGTAATAAATCAAATATTTGTTGCTACTTATTTATTTGACATCTTTAGTGACCTTTTGTCTTGTACTATATTTTTTGCCATCTATTACTAATTATAGTATTTGACACTTTCACATGAATTATTATGTTATCTTAATCTATGCACCTATTGATATTTACTTTTCTTCACCTACTACTGTAGGTTTTAGGAAAAGTATTGTGTTCACCCTAAATATCTGAAACCAAGGTTTCATCGTAATTATTTAGACAATTTCAAAGTTGGAACTAGGCACAAAAATCAGACTTGAGGTTTAATTGTGAAGATATTTTTTTTTCTCACCGGGATAACCTATTTTGCTGAGTTAATCTAGTAAATCAGTGTATCTACCATATTATTTTTATAAGCTTTAATTACCCTTAGGCTGGTTACTAAATATTTGGTTACTTATTAATTCTGAGGTCCAGCTTAATTTGACTTAAGTAATACCCCCTGTGAACCTACCACAAGCAAAGCCAGTCTGAATTTATAACACCTTAAACTTTAGTATTATGATAAGATGAGGATGAGCTAAGCTGATGCGAAGTCATATCATTGTATAATTATATGTCATATCACCCTAATTTTGCTATTATATGATTTTTGCTATTTAATTTGGGTTTTTCTTCATTGAGTCATTCCTTTTTATTTACATAATTCTACTTTTCCTCTTTTATACCTCAATTATATAGGGGAAAGTGTTGTGTTTGCAATAAAAGTCAGAAACTAGGATTTCACCTGGAA
The DNA here is from genome assembly GCA_018340805.1 of Microvelia longipes. NCBI lineage: Eukaryota > Metazoa > Arthropoda > Insecta > Hemiptera > Veliidae > Microvelia > Microvelia longipes. The sequence continues at coordinate 36,704,546 of JACMZG010001908.1, forward strand.
GGTGTTTATTTACATCTGTTCTAGGGGTTCTAAAACCTTCTAAATGGGGTTTTCAACGTTTTATTTCTTGTATGTTTGTGTGTGACTGTGTTAATCATAGCTCCCAGCATATTTATGCCAGGGAGTTGAAACTTACAAAAATCAATCTGCATGTGCTAGGATAGTTTCATAAAAACTTAAGTGCTACAGATTTGTTGGGATGATTCAGAAAATCAATTAAAGTTTTGGTAAGAAAAGATCATTTTTCTTTAAAAATTCGCTAAAAAAGGACCGTTAACTAAAAGTGTTCATGTATAAAGTTTATTGTTGATTGAACAAATTATTTTTTATTTTGTTTATAAATTTAACTAACGGCATATTTTATTTATTGGCATATAATATTAGTTTTTTTAAAAAAAAAACTAGTATGTTATATCTAATATAAACCCAGTAGACCATATCTATTAAATCCTACACCCCCTCCCCCTCCTTTATAAATCACTCTAGATTAAAACATTTATTATTTAGTAAAACAAGAAATAAATGAGATACATTTCTTAATAATTTTGAATGGGTTTCATCGCCTTGATATGTGTCTAGGCCCATTTTATAATTTCTTGATATCTCAAGCGTAACTCGGTTGAGGGCGTTCTAGACGTCATTAGTTTCTAACAAGTCGTAGAAAAATCTTAGAATGAAATTAATTTTTCATTTCTCTAGGATCTTTAATGACACATTTTACTATTTTTTTTTGTGTTTATACTTTTTATATTTCTTTTGATGTGCGTTACTTTAAAAATAAATAAATAAATTTTATTTTATTGAGTACAATTGTAAAATACAATGGCAACATGTCACAATAATAATTTACAATTATAAGGGATTAAAAAGCAAGCAGTTTCTTTTTAACACTTTAGTATAAATATTAATAATGAGATGTGTTAATTTAATTAAATATTTAGATAATGGAGGGTTTTTTTATAATTTGTGAATATTTTTATAACCAAACTGTTTTCGATATAACATTTTAACAACAACGTGCTTGCCTTTGTTTACGCGTCATTACTTTTATAATTATACGTTCTTTAATAATATTACAAAAATAGATAAACTAAATATTTTCATTCTAATAGGATAGTCGAAATAATAAAAAAAACATGCAGTTGGATAGGAAATTAAAATTAATAACAAAAGTAATTAGCGCGAATAATTACAAAATAATAAAGCAAATGTGCCAAATTATTAAAATGTAATTAGAATTCATCAATAGAAAATAAGGGATTATCCAACTAACATCTTTTAATTTTCTTAGTTAATGTTTTCTTAATTGAACTTGTTATTGAGTCAAGTAAGGGTGTATTGGCGAGACTGAACCGATCAATCTATATTGGTCAGTGTCATGGTGGCTATTTAATCCCTTTCACCCAAGTGACCAGATTTAAGTTGGCGAACTCTTATCGAGATCAGTGATAGATAACCATACAGTTTTCGATATAACATTTTAATAACAACATGCTTGCCATTGTTTACGCTTTGATATACTCGTCATTACTTTTAAAATCTTGTTTATGCTTATTAATCCTACTTAAGCAATAAGTCTACATTCTTAGACTTTATTCTATATCATTTTATAATAATTTTTAACAGAGACCTACTTCTGACCTTGTAGAAAGACAATACAAATCACTAAAGTCTTCTTTAGACAGTTTGACATTAATTTGACGTTATAATGAAGAATCTTGTTATGAACTTATAAATTTATTTAGTTCCGTTTTAAACTAACCCTGCTAAATTCGATGAATGTACTAAAAGTAACTAACGACAACGTATTGTAACGTTAAAATAATCACGTATCATTCATGTCGGCGAAACAAGAGGACAAAAAATGGTATGACTGACAAAAATGTTGGTAGACTTACCCACATTTTTTCAGTCATTTAGATCAGCAATAATATTAAGACATGCCCACCGAGTAACTCCGCCTACTTACGACCGAAGTCGTGTTGCAGTATAAATTTTGCGATTTGTATATTCTGAGGACGAGCGAAGCGAGTCTGAAGCACGGATGATGAGCGTAGCGAATCCGATATGGCGAGGAAAAGTTCCGAGGTACCCTGTACCTGATTTTTTAAATTTTGTTTTTATTATCTTAACTTAAAATCAGGTTTATTTCATTTCTCCACTCCTAACCTTTTTGCAATTTAATTTAAAATGTATAAAATTCTCAATGCTTTTTAATTCTTGATATTTCTTATTTCCCTGAATTTTATCATTGAGGTATCATTCTATCCATCTGTTTAAGTTTATTATATTTCTATAGAACTGTTTTATAAGTAAAACGCTTAGGGCTGGGGGAGTCCCCTGCAAAGCTTTTTCTAGAAGGATTTCTTTTTCCAAAGAATTCTAAACTCAAGTGAAATACACTTGACCTGGAAATATTTAATATTAAAAATTCAGGTTGTTGTTGTAAAATATGGTTATCGTATTCTCATTTTTACTTTTCCTCATTTATACATTAGGTATATAGAAGAGTTGTGTTTGCACTATAAAATCCGAAACCGTGATTTCACCTATATTATCAGTTTTACGTGTTTTTGGCTTCCTGAGTGGTTCACACCATGTTTTTTCTCTTACAGTTATCGAAGCTCACAGTATATTTATGTTAGAAAGTTGTAACTTAGTAAAAATAAAAAAAACCTAATTGTTTTAACTAGAGACTAATTTCTATCTGCTCACGGCAGGAAAATGAAGCATTACTGAACTAATTTTAGGCAAGAAAGAAGCATTTCCCAGATCGGCTGGTAATTAGTCATGAATGACTGCACTTTACCTGCCTAGGCAGGAAAGTAGCATTTTCCAGCCGCCCCTGCCTATGCTGGTACAGAAAGTTAATAGATAATTTTTGTAAACACGATTAGTTAATAATAAAAAGCCTATTGAATTTATTTAATAATTTATATAATGAATAATTACATTATTTAACTGATTAAAATTAAAATAAAACAGTTTGTAATGTAAATCTTTAATTAGAAATAAATTTTATTGATTATTTTAAAGGCAACACTTTTTGTCTTGGGTTTATTATCTCATCTTTTTTTGTCAAGTCATTTACTACTTTTATCATACGAACCCGTATTTAATACAGTTTAATAGTTAGTTTATTCTATAGCGGTTCTATAGCGTTTTGTGATGAATATCGTCGAAGATATAAACGAACTTTTCGAACATACCCCGTCGGATGTTTTGGAAATAGCTACAAATGCCAAAGAGAGTCTACTACCCGGCAAATCAGGAAGTAGGTATCTCAAAGCATATGAAGTGTTCAAAGAATGGTGCTCAGAGAAAAAAGTTAAGAATGTAAGTGAAACGATGTGTTAGCGTATTTAAAAGAACTGTCAAACACAAAATCGATCGCTATTCTGTTGTCAACTTTCTGTTGTCAAGTTTTTCAAGAATGCTAGTTTTGATTTATTACTGTTCGCAGATAAAATATTGTGTGGAACGAGGCAGGGAAGAAAACATTACTGACTCGTATATTTGCTTTCCTCTGCAGGTAATTTAGATAGCACACCCTCGCCTTCGGCTCGGGGGCTAACTTCGATACTTGTCAGTAATATTCCATTTTCCTGCCTAGTTACACAAATACCTATTATGTCAAAAAAAATATGGCAATGACTCAGAAAAGGATCGAAAATTCATAAATTTTTTGTTTTCAATTTATAAATTCAATAGTTTGAATCGAAATTTTTTGTGAAAACCTCTCAGAACGTCTTTAAAATTATCAGGTGGTTTCAGATATTTTTGATGACACTCTGACTGGTTTTCACAAAACTACTCGATATAAACAATGTTTGGTGTTTTTTGAAACCACTATTTCACCATCATCATTTCAGGTAAAATCCCGGTTTCGGGGTTTTTTGCCAATCAATACTTTTCTTATATACCTACGGTATAAATGAGGAAAATTATAAAGAATAGTAATACGTTCTTAAGAAGTAACTAAGTAATTACATTGCTAAAAGTACAATTTTAAGAAAAACATTGTAAAGTATATTTTAACACAATAACAGAATCATAAAAAGAAAGTAGTGACATAATGAAGATAAACAAATTGGTTGCTAGGTGAATAAATATTTAAACTGTCAGCTGTAGTTACTAATATTAATAAATATGCATCAGTTCTCCCCTCGTAATTTATTTCCTCTCAGCTGATCAATATGCCTTCGCCGTATTGTTCCATCATCCATTTCTATGCGATAATGTAAGGATCCATCTCTTGATAAAATGTTGCCGAATTTCCATTTTTCTCCCTTGTTTGAAAAGCTACGAGCCTGTACTCGGTCTCCTGGGTTTAGTTTCTTTTTAGCATCCAGTCTTTCTTCGTTGTTAGTCTTAATCTGTAGAGGTCCCATCATGACATCTAGATTAGTTCTAATTTTTCTGTTAAACATTAGTTCATAGGCAGAAACCCCTGTAGAGTTAGGTGTCTGTCGGAGTTGCATTAGTAAACGAGAAAGCTTTTCATGGATTGTCCCACGCTCTTCCCCCATAGCTAGAATACCTTTCTTTACCGTTTGTACAAAGCGTTCCGCCTATGCCAAATCTCAACTCGATCGAATAATTTTTTCTCGTTCTGTGAATTCTCAAAATCTTTTCTGACTCATTAAATGGTTTTTTATGGTGGCGACTTACTGTCGAGCGAAGCGAGACAGTAAAAGAATCCGAGGTAAAAAAGCCTCTCCCAGTCGTCTAGCACGTGCTATTTTTTTCGGGCGTAGTAATAATAAACAAAATTAAGCTATATTTTTGATGAAAGTGTTTTGTAATGAACTTACTTTTTATTGTTTTTAATTAAGGGTTAATTGTTATCAACTCTTCGCTTAGCTTGTAATAAATAGTTTTATGAGTTACGGGTTTAAATTGTTTTCCCTTCATAAAACTTTCCTGTCTTGGTCTCCTTCTATTATTCATCCATTTATTATTATACAGTCTCCATGGCATTTTATTTTGAACCCTCACTCTTTTAACTAATTTTAATTTTTACTTTTCCTCATTTATACCGTAGGTATATAGGTGAAGTAATGTGTTAGCACTATAAATACGAAACCGGTATTCACGTGAATTATTTATTTCAGGTATTTTTAAGACCACTAATGAGATTTTAACGAAGTTGTCTGTCTGTGTGTGTGTCTGTTATCATCGTGGCTTCGAGTTTTAGTTTCTGTTTCTAAGATCTAGTTGAGTTTTCCAGAAAATATTTATTTTATGTCTATATAAATATTTTTAAACACGATAAAATTATTGTTTCTACATTGATTGATTTCTAAATTCTACATTTTATTAACAGACATGGTTAGTTTCATTTTATTATCAGCATTGGTTTAAATGTTATTGAACGGCATTTATATGATCATTGAAAAAAAATTAAAAATGGAAAAATAATCTAATTGGGTTAAAATTTGGCACGGTTACCTCCCTTTATATAATAAATAATTAAACTTAGCTACATTATAATACGGTCAATATATCTTTGGTTTTCGTTATATCACAAATGTGAAGCAGGAGATCGAGTAAGGTCAATCAATACCTGGATGAGTGAAGCTGGAAATTGACCTGTTACAGGACGAGCGAAGCCGTCCTGTAACACGAAGACGTATTGTATTTTAAGTTGTTCAAAGTTGTGAGGATGAGCGTATTGAATCTGATTCGATAAGGGATAGTTCCGAGGTTTCCCCGTACCCTATTTTTATATTGTTTTTACCTAAGCAATCAATTAATTTTAATTTTCTTTTATGTGACATTACTTCACTTAAAGGTTAATGTTCTAACTACTTAATGCCTTAATATAATATCTTAACATTTTTTAGTGTGTAGTATAAAGGATAAAATAGTATATGTATCATGTTATGAAACTATTGAGTATTAAGTTACTAAATTTCTTTATTTGCTCTTGCCTTGCACTGTTGCCATGAGTGTTTTGTTTTCAACTATTTTTATGTTGTAATATTTTTATTATTGAAGAGAAAAAAAGAATGATTTATTATGACACTCTAAAGATAAATCATGTATGCTTGTTCCGACTCTACAAACTCTACTATTTTCTCTACTATTTTAGTTTTTGTAGTGATATACTCATTTAAATATACTAAATATACTCTATAAAACTAATATTTTTTTTCTTTCGTATTAACCCATAGAAACAAATCTGCTTCGTTGGCCTGCTTCGCTTACCGAGACCTCTTCGGGCCACATTTTATTTTGTTGCCACGCGTGAATTAATTGTGTGCACAGCTCCGCAGACCTTCGGCCAGCTATGCGCCGATTGGCTGCTTTAAGGTTACCCTGGTGCCCCGTGTGTCGGTCGTATCGCTTATGGCGTCTATTTTGTTTAGTTTAACACACTAACAAACACAAAATACGGCACTCATGTTCTCATTAAGAAAAGTTTATGAATGTATTTTTCCCTGTTGTTTTTGGCTTTTCAGCTAAACGGTTGGTCCGATCGAGTTCAAACTGGTCCTGACAGATGTAGGAACCCAATTTCGACACTATATCATTTTTCTTCACTCCACAGATTTGTAAACAGCTTTTATGACGTTATAAAATAGGTTAATGACGTTTTATGAAAAATGCTGAATTTAGAAAATCGATACCCTCACTCCTACTATGCGGCCTTCCTCATAAGCACATGTTTAGTTAAAATCGGCTAACTTTTGTAGTATCATTTTCTTTACATTTTTTTAACTTGAATTATCTTGTTATTATGATTTGTCGAAACTTTTTTTTCTAAAGCTTACCTTTGACATTGGTCAGCTTCCATTATGTTAAACATCTTGTATGGAATGTTCTTGCATTATTTTGGCAGTGACATTTTGCAGTAATATTTATTGCTAGAATATAGTCTGAAGAACCAGTTCTATTTCTTAAAGAAATAAATTAAAAATATTTTCTCTGGGTATAAAAATTGAAATTTAACATCTGATTTAAATTATAAGATTGTGTATTGGGTCATTGTTGTTTTTATTTTCTTTGATGAAATGAATAATGAGATTTTTGAAATTTCCAATATGACGTCCAAAATGTTTTTCTTGTTTCTAAAAATATTAGGTGATGTTAATGTTTACCATATGGTTGAAATTTATTAAATGTTTCTCATGGTGTTGTGTTGTTTGCTATTTTAAAAATTAGTTACATTAAATTTTAATTTTTGTCAGTTAAATTTTAAAATATTTTTTAAAATGACTGGGATTGGACTTTGTATTAGTAAATTGTTTAATTTATAAGGTTGTTCAAATGAGATAGGATTATTTCACTCGCATCTGACTAGCTTTGGATTCCTGTGGAGGAATGAAATGTAACTTGTCATATTGTGCCCTTGATCGGAAAACTATATTAAAAAAAATGCCTCTTTGAAGTCTGAATTACAAACTGACTTTATTTTACAGGTACTTCTTTTGAGTAGATGCCCCCAAGATGTTAGAAATTTATTTAAGTGAACACTAAGTGTTCATCCGTACCGATTTTTTTGTTAAATTTCGCTGATTCAGCTAATCGGGTTAATAACGTCTCTTTATTTTCTTCAATTATAGGTGATTTTCATATTCTTTATTGAGGTATCCCGTACCCTATTGTTTTGACCTATCTTTGATTTGATAAGTTTTAATTACCATTTTGATGATGTTTAAGTTAGGTTCCTTCTATTTTATCATTAAATAAAATTAGAAGACGAGTGCTCTTTTCAACAAGCTCCTCTTTCATCTTGTAGAGTTTAATTGAAATTAAATCTTCGGCATTTTCTAACCAACCTTGCTCTTTGAGGTTTTCCACATTGTCTACTCCAGATTTTCTCAAAAGTTTATAAACCCGTCCAAATCTCTTCTCCTTGTTTTATCATCTTTTAACTGAAGAACATTGACAGATGTCGAAGGATGTTTTCGAACAAGGTTTCAATCTCTTGAAGTATTTTGTCTATTTATAGATCCTCTTCAAATAACCTTACTCCGTCTTAACTATACCGACAAAATATTTTTAGACTTTATTGGGAAATTGGAACATAGTATTTTAACGCTATTTAGTTATTTTGTTGGAAGCTTTTAAGTTGGTTTCTTTCTCTTTTATGACATCATTATGAAACTGTTAAATTTCCCTATGTTACTTGTTTATTACTCAGTACTTTGATTCTTCTCTGTACCTTTAAAAAGGAGGGGTTTTTTGAAATCAGGAAAAACTCCTAGCAACCAAAGTTAGTGAATTTTTCTTTTAAAATAAGTTGGTAATAAAGTGGATCGTATAGCGGGCCGGAAAGGACACATTATTTCGTTCTAAAGACATTGCGTTTAAAAGAATTCTATACAGAAATACTTGTACACATACATACATATGTACCAGCCTATAGATATAGTATTGAGTATTGTATAGGTTGAATGTGGTCGTGGTGGGTTCAAAGTAATCACTAGTGACCAATACTAACCATCTGCTTTTGTCGTGGACTATTACTACTTAATAATGAACCCAACATTTAAACATTTTATTATTATTTTAATAAATAATAATAATATATAATATAATAACGTTTTCAGTTGTACGTCTGAAAACGACTAAAAGACGATAAAAATAAAAAATGGGTGCCACTTTAGTCGAAATAAATGGCCCGCTGTCACCCTTATACACCACCGAGAGGTGAGAATACCGAGATAATAATACAAATCCATCACAATATTAAATATGGCGACAACTACCATTATTTACCACCACAACGTGCATACATAGAGCTAAATTTCCTTAGTCTTAGTAATATTTTTGTTTTACTCTATATTTTTGGGTTATTATTTGTTATTGATGGTTCTATTTGGTCGGAGGTCGTTAGTTTTACAAATGATTTGCATGAATTATTTAAACCGAAAAATGTGTGTGAAAATGTCATAGAAAAATTGAAGTAGCAGAGACCAGAAGAGACCCCCTGTATTTATTACTTTACATTATCTACTACCGGGGAGGATTTAGATTGTGACGTGTGTTGGCACTATAACCACAAACCATGATGAATTTAAATGATCCTTTTTGTATAAAATCATTATTCTTCTTCCTTGAAACAAAGCCTAACTGCAAGATGTTAGAAATTTATAAGATGATTCAATTCGATGTAAACAAACCAAACGCATTCGGAGGTTATAACCAGGGGGGGTTAACTTAAATGAGGAAAAGTTTGGATTCGATTTTCGTAAGCTACTAAAAATAGCGCTGCGGCGGACCGGTGCGGACAACTCATAAAGTAACCCCAATAGCTTTCCAAAAATGACTGATTATATTTTTATATTTAAATTTATGAATACCATGACAATTCTTGGTTATGACAGCTAAATTTATTATTATTATAAAATTATTGTTTTCTCCATGTATTTTTCACAAAAACGGTTCGCCGTTGCATGTTCTGTTTTTCAAAAATTCAGAAACTAAAAGTAAATAGAAACATTTTTAAAACTTCCAGAGAACGCTACTGATGGCAGATAAGTGTAAATTTCATTTAATTAATTTATTGATTTAGTCGATTTTATCAGGTAGTCCCATTAAATCACATGTGCGCATCTTACCGATGCAATTAAAACACAGGCTGTATTAAATGCCAAAATCTATCTTCTACCACGTGTAAACTTTAGCCAATATTTCATAATTACCTGATTGAATCAATTAAATTAATAAATTACTTGAATGAAAAACTTAAAAATAATCAGAGGCGTTTTGGGTAAGATTAAAGTGGTAGGGTTACAAGTATAACTATACAAAGTATAAAAATTAAACTTCAAATTGACTGGGCAAAAAGCGGGAAATCAAGACACGCCCACTCAATTGGAAGGTAGGTCCCCCGCCGCGCTAGTGCCGACCGGAATCCAAATTTTCCCACCATTGAGTCAACAGTCTTACTATTTAAGTATCTATAGTCTCTGGTTATAACCTCACTGTTTAATGAATGACGTGTGACGTCATTGCAGGAATCGTTATCGGCGGTCAGCATTGAAAATTTTGCTATTACTCCTGCAATGACGTCAATTCTGAACTATAACCTAACGTGTCAAAAAAAATTTTGATTTCATTCATAAAAACCCTCCAATTGAATCACCTTATAAATTCTATCAGCTTGGCCTAAATGTTCTTGCTTGCTCGCCTTTTGTGTTTTAAGATCTCTTTAGTGTTATTTAGTAACTTGTGTGCATGTATATGTGTGTATATTTCTGTAATCTACAATGATCCCAGTGTTCTTTAAAATAAATTTATCACATACAAAATTCAACCTTGAGCTATTAATAAAAAATTTTTACGTCATCAACGATCAATAATGACACAGCTAAAATGTTATGCGGCATATAATTTGTTTACTTTTTCTATTTTCTTTATCTGTCTCAGGACGAGCAAAACGAGTTTGAAGTGAGCGTAGCGAATACGATGTGTAAAGCGAATACAATGTGTGTACGATGGAAAAGTTCGAGGTACCCTGTACTCCATGTTTTATACACATATGCATAAAAAATCGGGTACGAGGTACCTCGAAACATTTCCTCATTACATCGGATTCGCTACGCTCATCCTCCCTGATTCGGACTCGCTTCGCACGTCTTCAGATAGTAAATGCATCCGTATCATTCTCACCGGTCACCCATACAGCACTGACCACGCTCAATGCTCCTTAATTTTTATGATCCGACAAAAATCATGGATATACCTGTCGTATTGAAACAAACTTAGTGTAATTTTTTACTAGGTAATAATATACACTTGTACCGAATTTCAACTGAATTGGACCATTTCCTGATTTTGTACTTTTTTTTAAAAAAGTGTACACAAGTCATTAATTAAAAATTTAAGTAATGCTGATAATGAGATGAAACTTGGCACATATGATAGTCTTATACATAGTCACATGCGTGCTAAATCTCAATCCGATCGCATCATTTTTCCGCGTTTTATGATATTTCAAAATTTTTGCGGAGTCATTATTACGGGTCAGTGACGTCATCAAAAATATTTTCCGAATAGCGCCACTACAGCGATAGGCTAATTTTAACTCTCTAGCAGAAATGCACTGGGCGCTACGATGATAATAGACACACACATACAGACAGAAAAGTTTGCGAAAACCACTCAGGATCATTCCGGTTTTATCCCGGTTTCGGATTTTTTTGCAAACGCAATACAAGTCTCTCTACTAATGTTATAGTTTAATGACAGAGCCAGCTTTCAGACTCAATATTCCATCATCAGGGCCTAGGCTACAAAGTATAAAATACAATCTTACAAAAACTATACAAGGTACTTAAAACTTTAAAAAGAAATGACTAATTACTAGTTTTTACAAACAATAGTATTGCAGACACTTGTTTCTTATTTTTTTTATCCATTCATAGAAGTACGTGGGTAAAATTTCAGCTCGATCTAAACATTTTTAAAAGATTTGTGATTTTTAAATGTTTTGTGGGTCATTATTGTGGGTTAATGACGTCATACATATTACATAAACAATAAGGTTCGGGACATTAAGAAGTTTGATTTTGTCTTAAGTTTCATTTTGATTCGAGAAAGCGTTTTGAAAGTTATCGTGTCCCATAGAACACACCCACACATATATGTGTGTGTATATATATATATATATATATATATATATATATATATATATATATATATATATATATATATTATATATATAATATATATATATATATATATATATATATATATATATATATATATATATATATATATATATATATAATATATATATATATATATATAATATATATATATATATATATATATATATATATATATATATATATATATATATATATATATACACACATAAAATTACCGAAAATAATACTATGTGATTTTAAATCAATTATTTAAATTATACTTCCAAACAACGTAGATATTAAATTAGAATACTTCCTTCTCCAAAGAAAGTAAGGAAGAAAAGATTTGTACGAGTATGTTAGACATTAATGAGGAAAATTCCTATCTCTGTTACCGCTCAATCCTTTCTCTTAGCTTTTCAACTTATATCTTCCATAAGGAAATTTTAATGTGCTCTAATCCTTTAATTATCTTTTATCCCTTTCCAGGAATATTTTAATCATCTTCCTTTTAACCTACATATATTGTTATTTAACAGAATTGAAGTGAGAAAAACTAGATCACATATATAAAGTTGGTATTTAAGAGCACTGTTTGAGTTAATGTTTTTAAATGCTCTCCTAATCTGATTTTTGAAATTTTATACGCTGGATAATATATATTTTCACTTATAACTATTTTAGTTAGCAGTATAATATTTATTTATGGTCTGTCATCTCCGTAGTACAGGGTTACGCAAAGTGTGGATTCCACGGACCCTGGGGGTACTTGGAAAGATTTTAGGGAGTCCGTGAGGTAATGGACAAAATATTATTACAAATATGTAAAAATAATTATAATAAATTAATAATAATAATTAATTAACTTTAATGCTGTTATTATGATAATAGTTATCAGCACTAACATCCTTTTATCGAACCCCAAAAGGAAAATGCTTATGATTGTTTTTAATACGTAAATGTTCTAGAAAAGTTTATGAATCAAGAAATTATCGACCTAGTTTTTATTGGTAAACATAAACATCTTTTTCTTGTTGTTAGTAAGATGGTTTAAAAATGGGCTTTTCCAAGTATAAAATTACTGAAATTGTCTACTCCAGATTTTTTTAAAAGTTTATAAACTCGTTCAAATCTCTACTCCTTTTTTATCATTTTTTAACTGAAGAACGTTGACAAATGAAAAATAAGATTTTGAAATAGTTTGTAAATAAGAGAATGTTTTATAAAAAGTCTATGAAAGAGATTCTATTTGTTGGAAGTATGATTAAGACGTTTTACCTACATATTTTATGGAATCAAACAAAATGAAGGTTATAAAGAAATTGGCTTTTGTTCAAGTAATCGTGATTAATTAGGGTGCTGAAAAATGTATAAATATTAATCGCTTATTATTCTGGTTTATGAAATCGATTTAATTAATAACTGTTGAATGCGATTATGGTGGATGAAATCGAACTAATAAAAGAATACAATAATTTTCAAGCTCTTTCGTGTTGCAAATTGTATAGGAGCTTTGCGAGCCTACATTTATTTGTTGGAAAACAAACTAAAACAGAAAATATAGTGATGAGTACAATGTATTGAATTTATTAGTTGGGGGGGGGGAGGTGTGCGCCAAGTACTATTAATCCAAATTGGGGGCCCGCGGGGCTTTAAAGTTTGTATATATATATCCCTGCATAGCATATGCCTTGTAATGAAACGTAGGTCTCATTCGCCTATCCTGATGCTGTAAACTAAAATGTCCTATTAAAAACTCTCTTAAGTTATATTGAGCTTAAGCTCAATGTTGTTTTCAGAAAATACCCTACAAAATTGTACAGGGTATTAAAGGCTATTAAGTTTTGTTTTATTCTCTGTTACAGGTATGCTTATACTCCTCACGTCTATTTAGTTGTAAGTTTAATTCCATTTTTATATTATCCCGAAATCTATTACATACTGAGTTCTCTTTTTTAGCGAATTAAAAAAAAATATTATTATAAAATATGAGTGATAACTTCTTAGTAGAGAAGAAGATAGAATGAAAACCTAAAAAACTCCTTTCAATCTTTTACTGACATGGTTTTTTATTTCATCTCTCTTACCATCTTCCGTTTATGTATAGGAAAATAGTGTTTGTACGAATAATTCGAAATTTCTCTTGAACTATTAATTTCAGGCGTTTTTAAGACCTCTTAAAACCGTTTTATATTTTTCTTCAATTGCCCTAATCGGAATATGTAAGAACTAGTTTACGTAAAGCTTTTTGTTTTTTGTCATTTTCGGAAAATCGCATTTAGATAAGAGATAATCGAGAGAATCCCACTTCAATCTGACCTTTGAAGGAAAATGTATTCGTGTGATATTCACTTCATTATTTCATGTTTTAAATGTCAGTTTAAACATGAACCATTTAAATGTTTATGTCATAGTTGTTTTTTATAATATTTTTTACTTTTCCTCGTGTATACCGTAGGTATTCGCGATCAAAGAGATAGTTGTAAGGTTGGCAATACCAATGGCGGGAAAACGATAAGGTGATCAAAAAATGTTTTATAGGATTATTTCTTTATTAATACATTTATGATAAATGAGTTAAAATTAATAGAATGACCATCGGTGCCATAAAAATTGTAAATATTTCATAGATAAATATTTCGATTATTCCAGAATTTTATATATAGAATTAGGCTCTTATCAGTATAGACTTTGATTTGTTCGTTTTTAAGCTGGTATTTACCGATAATCTGGTTATATTTTATGAAAAATATAAAACAGGGGTTTATAATTAAACTGTTACTAAAATATCTGTTTAATATCAAACAAAATGTAACACTTCATAACATTAATGAAATTAAACACAAAGGTTAGACATTATCATATTAGTAGTATATTATCAATATATATTAGTTAATTTTTAAATACTTTTTACAACTAATTTATTGCAATAAAATAGTAATTTTGTAAGTTTGAACTAAAATTATTCTAAAGTAAAATTAATTATCAATTAATAATAATAATCAATCAATAAAATAATGCTTTTAACACCTTCTTATCAGTTTATTTAATAACTCATGACAACCAATTTAAAAAGGGTTTTCCACTAAAAGAGTGACTCCAGTGAGTTTAAACACTCTAAAATTATTTAAAATAAATCACTCCAAAGAAAGTTAAAGGTAAATCATCAAAAATAAGACAAAATTTAAAAAATCTACGGTCTTTGAATCGCGAATTTAAAAAAGGTATTGTTTTTTTAAAAAAATCCGAATACTACATTATTTATACAAAAATTAATACTAAGTATGTTTAACAAAGCATTTATACAAAGTTTCATTTTAATAGGGCTAGTATATCTAGGTTCTTTGTTCGATCAATAATGTTAAGAAGAATTGAGCGAGGTCGGTACCTGGATGGTTTACCGAAGAAAAGAAAACAGATGTTTTTACTGTCTGAGGACTAGTGAAGCAAGTCCGAAGTACTAAGGATCGGAGCGCAGCGAATCCGACGTGATATGAAAAAGTTGCGAAGTACTCCATACCCGATTTATTATGACTGTAATTATTTATTTAGTGCTTGATTCTATCTGTAATATTTGTGTTTGTCGATTTGCCTGTCATCTAATCAGTTAGGTAAATTTTTATTGCATTTAAATGTATAATATTTAAATCTATATGACAGCATATTTTGTAATATTATGGTCCTTACAATATCTTGTTAGATCAGGTTCAGTAAAAATGCTGATATATTGCGTATAACTTTTCTCTTAACTTTGAGAGGTTGGAAAAACGGGTATGAAATGGTTGAACTTGTGCACCCCTTGTAATAGATAAGGAATAAACTGTTAGACTAGCCCGCATATCAAGTTTTCTAGCCCGCAAACTTTATTCCGTTGCGTAACATTGCACACTTTGTGTGATACTGTAAACTCAAAACTCTATTTAATTTTTAATTAAGTGACTGGTAACTTGCTGGTTTTAACAAATTTTTAAAAGGGTAGTATGCATATGCCTCATATTTAGACATACTTTTGGAATTTATCCAATTGCGGATTTTTCAAAAAAATCGGCTGACAAAGATGTATGCTTTTTAAATAAAATTTAGAGGGGCCTAATGTGGTATCTAAAAGGTTTTTAGCTTCCCTTTAAGGCTGTCTATGGATTTCTCCTCTCTTTCCCCAGAGAATTGATAAGGTCTTCATTTTCCTACCTAATACGGGGGATTTGACAAAAAAGTTGATTAATTTAAAATTGTTTAATAGTTGGCAGAATTTTATGCGTTTTAATTAAATTAAATGTTTTAATATGCATGTCTAAATAAATAAATTATTAAATATAATTTTCCATTGATAGTCTGACTTAAAAGGGGTTTTTTGATATAAACTATTTGAAAATTCTCATTGTAAAGAAATAGGATGTTAAGAAAGTGATTTGTGGCGGGAACTGGAATTTCTCCCCGCGAGTTAGCCTACAGATTACTGTCCTGCGGTCATTCACGCTTTTATGAGCTGTTGACTTTTTTATTGGTCTGTAAGTTCGTTTGAGTTGCTCTCTGTAGTTTGCTGCATCTATGAATATACTAGATATTTTGTTTGTTGCTTTCTTTCTCTTACATTTCATTTAATTATTTTTCTTTTGGTTTGTCGGTAAATTAAATAGATTCCACCTATCAGTTTTTATTATTGTTACATTTTTGTTCAATCAACACTATGTTTCACTTTTTAGATGACACTCATTATCGACAAAGCGATTTTTTTAATTTTGAATAAACAACTTAAGTGTACTTCTTTTGACGCACTTAAAAGTTTAATTAACATTGTTTATCTTGTGCTTATGTTTGGAGTAATGTTATATTTTTGGTGTTAGAGGGAGGAAAATATTGAGGTAGGGAAAAATGGCTTGTGAGAGGGAATTTTATCTGTATGGGGAGGTGTGTTGGGGGCGGTGCCCTCTGGGTCAGTCGGTCCCAGGACCCCGGGTGCTTTACTACCCGGGGTTTGTCTTATCAGTGCCCGGGCCCACCCTTACACATCGTGATTAGGGGTGGGTGTTACGTGTTATCAGCTCACATGTCCACATGGACTACCAATGTATTGTCGTTTATACTATCATCACTATATTGCCACCGAATAGTCAGCCACCGAGGCCTCCTACCACAAGTTCCCCGTCTGGCTGCCTTCCCAACATCAAACGGTTTTTAAAGAGGTACAAACTTCTCTTTTTTTCCTGACTTCGTAGTAATTATTCTTGCCAAAACAAGAACATATTAGATAAAAAATGACATGTGTACTGGTAAAATGAATAATATTTCTAAAACATTTAAGTAGCTAAGGTAGGTACTTCAAATTGGGTACTTGAATGGACGGACCTACGTATTTAAATAAACTAATGCTTGTTGATTAATTATGCGTAGTATTTGTTATTTTTATAGTTTTTGACTATTGATTTTAAATATTTATTTAAAAAAATCAGGTACCTCGGTAATTTTACGCACAATTTTACTCAACTTGCTTCGATCGTGCTAAAAATGTCACAATTTTCTAAACCTTAAGGAATATTTATTACTTTAGTTTTCAACGCTCGACCACAGAATAAAGTAGTGATCAAAATTCTAGGGTGGTTATTACCGTCATCATTACCCAAAGCTTAAAGTGATATTACTTCGGTCTCACTAGGCTCCACCATAAAATAATTAGGTGATCAAACGTCAAGGTTGTTATTGCTTAAGGTTAGCTAAAGCTTTATGATTACAGGAGATAGCCATATATTATAACGCTACGTTTCTATGTTGAGTTACAAACTAAAAGATAGATGACGCAATATAATTGTGCGAGAGATACCTTGGATATGTAACCAGCAAAATGAAATACAATCTGGGAACCAGGCCATTGGAGGTGAGGGCGGCAGCCCTCCTTGGGCCCTTCAGCAAAAATAAACTTAAAGAATAAACAATGAGAATTAAAAAAAAATTAAAAAATATTAACATATTTAATATATCATAACACAAGAGCCCGATATTCTAAGGTAAGGCCTAAATAAAAAGCTTCTACAGACAAATGTCTTAGTACTTAAAAGTATTCTTAATTTGTTACCTAAATTTAGGTCCTTTAAGGCACGCTCCTATTCTTTATACCTGGGCATTTAAAATTCATAAACGGAAGACTAAGGCCTTAAGAGGTCATTAACATACTTGATCAGGGCCCTAGAACAGTACAAAAGGACCCTAAAGATTAAAAATAAAATAGTTTAGTTAAAAATTTCATTTAAATGAATAAATTTAAGTTTATTTTGTTCTTACTTATTTATTTTATTTACTCAAGTTTATTTTAATTTATTTAAATAAAATAATCTTTATCTTTATTAAATATGAATTAAAAAAAAAATAAGCTTGCTATAATCATTAATACTACTCTAACTAAAAGTATACCCCTCTGAGAAGCATTATAGGACCCCCCCTCATACATCCTTGAGAAGTAGATTTGGGCCCAGATTTAGGCCAAACCCTCTTTGGGCCATTTTGGCTCTGCCCGCCAATGCTGGGGACTTCTCCATCATTCGACAATCGTCATCATTGATGGATCGCATAATAACGAACCATAATGTCGATCGTTATTTTGCTTGCCAAGCATCATGATGGCGGTAGAGAGCACCGGCGCTAATGTAAATATATAGCTACACATTATAATCTTCGGAATTTTAATTGAAGTTCAGACTGAGTTTTGGCTCTGATAAAGCCCAGATGAGTTATACGTAACAAACAGTGGGACATGACATTATGTCGAACCATCAATGATGACGATTGTCCAATGATGAAACAGTTCCCTTACATTTCCTTGTGTCTCTCGCACAATTATATTGTGTCAACTATTTATGTTTTGCAGAACTCGGTAGTATCAAACGATATGAAAGATAATTTGCTTTTTACCTTTAAATAGCTGTAGAGTTTTACTTCTTGTTATTTTAGTTTTTACATTATATGACGATGTGTTATGTGTTAGAAAATAGTTGGAAGATAAAGTTTTTGGCCGTTAAAAAATGAAAATCCAAATGTTAATATTTTTTTAATGGTTTCCAAAATGAAATTTTTAGATACATTTACTACTTATAGATGGACATTTGTGTCAAATTTTAACTCTAATGGTCATATATTCGATTTTTAAAATTGTGTACTCAGCAAAAGAATTATTGTAGTCTAAAACATATTACACACACACTTCAAAACTATAACTATAAATACGATATGTTAGACATTTATAAGGTGCTTTAATTTGATGTAAACAAACCAAACGCATTCTAAGTTATAACCAGTCATTTTATATAAATGACGTGTGACGTAAATGCAGAAATCAGTGTATGAAAATTTAGTATTTATTTCTACAATGACATTAATTCCGGACTATAACCTAAACTCTATCAGCTTGAACTGAATCTGAGTCTGATCCGTTTTACGGTTTTAAACAAACGATTGTTGATATTTTTGATCTCTTTGTTGGCTTCAAATCTTAGTTAAAATAAAAACTTGTTTTGAGCCATACATAGGTGTATAACATCGAATTGTTTAAAGCTATTTTTAAAGAGAGGTTCTGGCTTGTTTATACTTATTTTATTTGTCTTGTTTTAAATTTTTTTACCCGTTATAAATTTTTTACGTACAAGTTAATGTTAGGCAAATAAATTATAATAAAAAGGATGAAAACGGATATCACTCACTTGTTCCATTCATTACCACGAGCGTACTGGATAATGAATGGAACAAGTGAGTGATATCCGTTTTCATCCTTTTTATTATAATTTATTTGCCTAACAGGGTTATGGGCCCAGAAAATTAACTTATCGGTCTATCTTTTAAAATCGGTTTCGTGAAAAATGGAGAACCTCGCGATCCCCAAACTTAATGGAAAAAATTTTTTGGTTTGGAAGTGCCGTATAAAGGGCTGGAGAAGCGTGCCTCGGAGGATCTCGAAGATTCAAAGAAGACCGCGGAATGGAAAAAGAACGATGCGATCGCGCGGGGTACGGTTCTATGCGCTATCGAAGATGCTTTTGTATAATTTTTTGTATCCTGCAAAACGTGTCGGGAAATACTAGCAACGCTAAAGAAACGATATGAAGAAGACAATTTAAGGAGAAAAGTCGAAATCAAGAACGATATTGCCCGTCTTACCATGAAAAACGAATCTTGGTCACAATATTTGGACCGAGCTGAAGGCCTTTTGGAACAGGCTAGGATTTTAGGATCCGATGTAGATGATGATGAATTTTTTATTTCTGTGATACGCGGCTTACCCTCGAAGTATAATAGCATTGCTGCTCAATACGACAACGTATCCCAAGGGAAGGTATCTGACTTGAGGAGAAGTTTTCGTCTGAATAAAGAGCGAGAGGGGCATCTCAGAAACAAGGAGAGTGAAGCGTTGAATGTTTTTCCAGCTTCACAGGATAAACGGTTTAGGAATTATCCAGTACGCTCGTGGTAATGAATGGAACAAGTGAGTGATATCCGTTTTCATCCTTTTTATTATAATTTATTTGCCTAACAGTTAATCTAGCGAACATATAGCCAACTAATTATTATTATCAGCATGAAGCTCAGAGGTATCAGTTGAATTTAAAACGTTGAATGAGTAACCTGAACACATTTGATCATTAATACAATGCAATAATTAGTAAAAAAATGACTGTATCTTTTAAGCGTTTAAGATATAAACGATACTAAATGTATAATACTATATATACTATAATATTTATATAATACTAAACAGAACCATGCACGATATGCCGACAACGATTTATTTACTATATAACTTTAACTTTCTTTTGGAGAAGGTTTTTAAAAAGGTTACATTCGACTCTACAAATATGTTTCGAACATCCCAATGTTTTGAGATAGGTTATGTCCTTTCTATAGTAGCATGGTTTCTTCTATATGGCGTGAGGTGATAAAGATTGTTTAGAAGCATGATCGTTCTATAATCGCAAATAGATACTGGAAAATTTATTTAGTTTAGAGTCTACTAAATCATATATGTTTAATTTTAAATGACAAACCTAACTCTCTCCTAAAAAAAATAATTCTTTACATTGCTGTCAACTTTAATTTTAAATTAGAGTTATAGGGACATTTATAAATTATTATTGCTCGATAGCGAATTTCCTATAGGAAATTATAACATAAGGAACACTTATTCATAACATAGTTCAATACGTCCGCCTTTTACACCGTCCAGTAATTGATAAATAGTTCCATGCTGAAAAAATAAAATTGTTAGATTAAATGTATAATTTTTTTACTCACTAATGTATTTTTTACTCTATCACATGTAAATGAAATGAAGGAAAATTAGAAGTAATTTAAGTGCTTTTACATGTATTGTGTGAAATTTATATTTTTTGCTCTTACTCAACCCCTCCGTGTCAGTGTTTCTCTTTTAATTAGGAAGTATAACCCTTTTTCTAAATTTGTATGCTTATTTACTTTTTTTAGTGTTACTGCTATAAAAAAATCGGGTATGGGGTACCTCGAAAATTTTTCTTACTATATCGGATTTGCTACGCGCATCCTCACTAACTCGGACTCGCTTTGCTCGTACTCGGAGTTTTATAACGCATAATTTTTAATTAAGTACATCTTCTGTCTTGCTCTGTCACCCAACAAGATTAATTAGTTTTAATATACTCGGTCTCTCATTTTGCTACGGGCATCACTCGAGGCTGCTTAACATTAGTGTGCTATGTTTTATTTAAATGAAACTTAGTATGCTTGTAAGTATACTTAGTGGATTGTTCAAAAGTTCATAAGGAAAATTATAATTTTTTTTTCATTTAAGACACATTTATTTAAAAAGTGTTGGGTTGGTACTAGTTAGTTCTACTAGAAAAACGGATCTCATGTTATAGTGGATTTCTCTGTGCTCCTTCTATTATTTTAAGTTATCTAGTTTTGGTATTATTTTTTTCGATTTCAAGCGGACTAAAGGTTTTTTGATGCTGTCTTGGACTAAAGTTAATAATAAAACAGTTCGGTGCTCTATCCAAGACTCCTCTCAAAATCTATATTTTTACATAAATTGAAAACATCAACATGACAACAATAATAATAATTAAATCGCGTTTCCTTGGAGATCGCGACACTCCGAGGGCAGGGAATTAAGCTGGGTAAGCTTCAATGATTTTAAAGGCTGCTACTTGATCAGCCCAGGCCTTAATTTTGCCTTTAGCCTCAGCTGCTGCTCTGCGTTGAGGTCTCGTTGAAGATGAATTTGAGTTTTCAACAGTTTTCTCTAATGACTGTAACTCCTCTTGAGTTGCTTGTAGCTCCAAAGGATAAAGGTGAGCAATAGATCGGTGGAGAACTGTTCCATTAGATAGCTTCACTTTTGCCGTCCTCACGGCACCATCGCGGGCTTGAAGAATTTCCACGATTCTTCCGAGCTTCCAGCGGCTTCTCGGGTTTGAATCCTTGACTTGCACGACATCTCCAAGTTTGGGATTCCCAGACCGAATTCGTCCTTGTTTGACATAAAATTGATATCTTTCCCGCAAGCTTGGCAGATAGACGTCAGACCACGTTTTCCAAAAAGATTTAGTAGAGTTATCCGATTGTTGAATATTTCGTAGAGCACTGTAATGGGCATGAATATTTACAGATCTATCGCCGTAGCTATCAGTTAATACATCCACAACCGTATCGTAGCTATTTGAACAAATTTTGTACCCTTCTACGCAACGTCTTGCCTCCCCTTTCAAAAGGCTTAATAAATAATTTAATTTAGTCACGTTATCATAATTTTCGTCATGCACGGCTACTTTAAACGATCCCCAAAAAGATTCCCATTCTAGTATTGAACCACTAAAAAAGGGTAATGATAATTTAGGTAACTTAGTTGAAAAAAAATTAGGTTTTGTCTGAGTTGGAACCTCGGAAGCGATATGATTCGTAACAGGAGTTATAGACTTACCATTTAGTTTGGTCTCAGTTAGACCTTCATCAGTTTTAACATCTAGATTGGCTTCATCAAGATTAGATTTAGCATTATCTATAGAGCTAGGAGTTGCTAGATGAGGTTTATTAGACATCAGAGTAATAAACACGTCTAATCTCGCTGAGACGTCGGCGGCGTCCAGTAGTAAAAGCTCATACTCTTCTGCCTTTTCTTCAAAGTTTTTAGCCTCATCCGGATCTATTTCAGATAGCTCCATAAGTTTAGATTTATTGGTCTCAAACCTATCAAATATGGTTTTAACCTAGAATAAAGTGACATACCAGCATCTAAAGTTTTGTCTTCTTGTTTAAGAAAATCTTCAGCTTCCAATGAAATTCTTGACAGATGTGCTTTGATAGGACCCAAAGCCCTTCTTATGGTTCCTCCCGTGGACATTTTTGGTCTTTGCTACCAATTCTGTCTTGGACTAAAGTTAATAATAAAACAGTTCGGTGCTCTATCCAAGACTCCTCTCAAAATCTATATTTTTACATAAATTGAAAACATCAACATGACAACAATAATAATAATTAAATCGCGTTTCCTTGGAGATCGCGACAGATGCTACATGCTAATGCTTTGAAAAGGAAAATTTTATATTATTTCATACTACCTAATTTGTTAAACTGCGTCTCTTTGTGTTGAAAATACTTGGTATCATGTTTTGAAAGGGTTTGTCATTAGTGGACTTTCACTAAACCTTAACCGGAGCCAGTGCTAATTTTAAAATTACAAATACAATACAAATACAAATATCTTTATTTGTTTCAAAGCTTTACATAGCTCATACAAATGAGATAGCATTATATATATAGAAAAACAGTAAAAATTATACATGGCGATGGCACAACACATAATACTTAAAATAATAATAATACTCTTGTTAATTATGGGAAAATAAGAACATAAATTTTAATTTATGTTCTTATTATAATAATAATAATTATAATAATAAATGACATTAAGAAATTAAAAAAGAAAATATTTATAAATATAGAGAAGTATTTAAAAAAATAAACTTAGAGGAAAAAAAAATATATATATAGTTGTTACTCGTTTAAATGAAAAGCTCTTATCTTTAGCATGTTAATAAAAAAATAAAAAATATTTAAAGCTTCTTTTTTATTAGATATACTTATTATTGAGGCCACAATAGTATTATCTGACCATTCAGGAGTCATAAGATGTGTAGGCAAAAGTGCATTCCTAATCACAGCATACCTTGGACATCTAAGTAATAAATGTTCTAAACTCTCTTGTTCATGCATATTACATACCATACAGTTGTTATTAGTGTTAATTTTGTATAATATACCTCGCAAGGTAATTTTAATAGTATCAAAACCACTGGTACGAATTTGCGCTAATAATTGTTGCTGAGCGAAGTTTAGTTGTAAGTTAGTAGTTAGGTAGTTGGAGTCCTCGTGGTTGAAGCTGTTCAGAGTTCTGTAGACAGTGCTGTAAGTAGATTGTTGAATTCTTTCTAAGTCAGTTTGTTTAAGTTTCTGTAAGTATAAGTTAGTAATATTATTTATAATTTGGTTATTAAAAGATTCGGTAAAAATAAAGTCTGTCTCTAAGTTTATTGATTTTAGGATTTGCTTGACTTGACTTATCCAGTTGTATTTGATATCATTATTAGGAGCAATATCTAAAATCAAAAGTCGTTTAAAAGCTATTTTTAATAAACAATTGTCATCTAGACTGTGGATGTGGTTAATATATTTCAAAGTTAGTTGTAGAACACGTACTGATACGTTTTGTAAGTTAAATTCTGGTCTAATGATGTAGTGCGGTGTGTTTTTTAATAAGCTAAAGTAATTTTTAAAAAAGTAATTCTGAGCAACTTCCAGTTGGTGAAGGTATCGAAGCGACCAAACAGGCGCAGCATAGAGTAATGTGCTGAGAACACTGGCATTATATACTTGCTTTGTGGCTTGGAAAGAGTTGTTATTGGCTCTCGCCAGGGTTTCTCTCACAACACCAGCCGCTGCACGTGATTTACTCACAGCCTGTTTGGTGGCTTCTTCAAACAGTCCTTTCCTGCTGAACCACACACCGAGGTAGTTAAATTTGTTTACTTCTTCTAGTATTTGTCCGTCATAGTAACAGTTAGTATTTTTGTTAGATAACTTACCTTTAGTAAAAGTCATAACTTTAGTTTTCTCCGTGTTCACTTCTAGTCCGTTAAGTTGGCAGTACTGGTATAGTATGTCTAGTGCTTTATTTAAATTAACAGTCGAGTCTGTCAAAATAGTGAGGTCATCTGCATAGGCTAGCAAATAAACATATGTTATTCCGTCTAGGCTAAGACCCTGAAATCCCTTTTCTCTAAAGAACCGTTCAATATCTGCTATAAATAAATTGAAAGCCAATGGTGACAGAATTTCGCCCTGTAACAGCCCTCTAAGAATCTGTATTTCATCCGTAAATTCGTTGTTAAAATTTATTTTCGTTTTTGCTTTTTTATATAGGTTATGTATTACATTAAACATTTTATCACTTAATTTTAACTCTTTCAATTTTTGAAAGAGTCTAGAGTGAAGAAGGCTGTCAAAAGCTTTTTTAAAATCAACAAAGGCTACTTTAATTTTCCTCTTTGGGAGCCGAATATGGTTCTGTACTAGAGCATTAAGTATAAAAATATTATCTGTTGGGCTTCTATTTTTTCTAAACCCGTTTTGCATATCTGGTACTAAGCTATTATTTTCTGCCCATAACCTGAGTCTCTCGTTTAGAATATTAGTGAAAATTTTCCCCAAGCAATTGGTCAGGGAAATTCCTCTATAGTTATTTAAGTCATTTTTATCACCTTTTTTATAAATTAGCTTGGTAATCGCCTCCGACCAGTTGCTTGGTGTATCTCCACTTACTAATATTTTATTAAAAAAGACTGTTAATAAGCTAACCCAGGACTTAGGTAAATTTATGTAAAATAAATAGCTAATGCCATCGTCTCCGGGTGCAGATTTAGAATTCGCTTTATTTATCGCAAAGATGACTTCACCTTCTGTTATTAAAGAATCTAATGTGGGGTCATTAATTACATCTTTATTAATAATACTATTATTGATATCAGCTTGTTTTTGTTTTGGTTCACTGTATAGTGTGTGATAAAACTTTTCACACTCAGTAATTGTTATTGTTGTTTTGATATATTTAGATTTAGGTTTTAGTTTATTAATAGTTCCCCTAAATTCTTTAGTATTTTTTGTGTTTGTTAACTTCTGAATTATGTCTGTTTTAAATGTTTTCTTTTTCTTACGTATTGTTTTTTTATATTCTTTATTTTTAATTAATGATTCAGATTTGAACGGTTCTTTAAAGTTCTGATTTTTACATACCTTGGCAGAGAGTTTTGCCTGTTGTTTAGCAAGTTTACAGTCATTATCAAACCATGGTTTATTGTGTTTATTAGTGGAAAAATAAGTACCAGTGGTTGGTTTTATAGTGATAGATTTTTTCATACCAAGAATATCTGCTGTTTGTTTGATAGAATCAGTTATGTAAGTATTAATCTCATTAACAGATACATTATTTAAATTAATATTTTGCTGGATATTATCAAGACATCTTACATACTC
This sequence comes from Microvelia longipes, assembly GCA_018340805.1. Classification (NCBI taxonomy): domain Eukaryota; kingdom Metazoa; phylum Arthropoda; class Insecta; order Hemiptera; family Veliidae; genus Microvelia; species Microvelia longipes. The sequence continues at coordinate 36,730,693 of JACMZG010001908.1, forward strand.
CATAGTTTTATCATTATTCCATGTAAATTTATCAATGTTATATGAAGAATAACTCAAACGAGTTTGAAGCAAATCATCACTAACATTATCTATGTTAACATTATCAAGATTAAGAGAGAGAGGCAGATGGTCTGAGCCAAAAGAAAAATGTAAGACTTGCATATCTTTAACATGAGCTAGACCAGGTATCTTACACCAAATTAAATCAACAGTGCTAGATCCTTGTTCCTTCACACATGTGAAGCTACCTTGTCTATCTGATGCTGTTCTACCATTGAGTAAAACAAAACCTATGTTTTCTAAAAGCTGACACATCTCTCTCCCTCTCCTATCTGACTTATCGTCTAAATGGACCCTATACTTGTACAAGTTACCAGAAAGTTCAAAATCCGGTAGTTCAAGATTTAGTTGGCCTACTCTGGCATTCCAATCACCACCTAATAGAAAGACATCATGTTGATGGTCCTTAGTTATATTATCTATGGTGTTAAGTAAGATATCGTACAGATATTCTATTTCTAATTTTGGTTTGAAGTAAACTAATCCTAATATTATACATAAATTTCCAAAGTAGATTTTAGCAAAAATCCAATATTCATTTTTGTCTATAACTATTAAATTAATAGATGGAGAAGTTATAATAGCTAGGCCACCACTGGCACGGCCTCTAGTTTTGTCCTTAATAGCAGATGATGAAATAACATTATGATTTTGCCAGGCTCCAGACAGTTTGACCTCTCCTATTCTCCAAGTTTCAGTTAGGCAAACAATATTCCATTTTAAAAATTCTTCGCTGTTATCCATAAAGTGTTGAAAACCGTTACAATTCCAAAAACATCCAAAGTTCAAAATTCCATCCTTAAGCTTCTTTCTTTTATATCATTTAGCCTTATTTCGATTTTTTTCTTTTTCTTTTATTTTTTCTTTAACTTTTTCCTCAACTTTTGCCAACGTTTCAGTTATATCAAAGCCACAGATTTCCTTAATTTTTTGAATGCCGCATTCGTCTTTATACATTAGCCTAAAATCGTCAGTCATGCTAAATTACATTTTGTTTATAATTAATCTATCCACGGATATGGTGACCTTGCAGTTAAATATTCTGGCAATAAGCTCTTTCCGCACTGCGTACAAACGAGTTCTCTTATCCTGTACTTTTTTTGTAAAGTCTCTTTGAACACTATACCTTGTTCCCTCTAACTTTTTACAACTTGAAAGAATTGTTTCTATATCACAATCCCGTGGAATGTGTGCTTTAATAGGAGCATTCTCATTATTGTAAGGACCATCGGGATGTGCTCTATTGATAAAAATGTCCTCCTGTATTTTTAAAATTTCTCTACAAAATTTTTCTACATGAGCTACATAGCTTAAATTTGGATCTCTTTTGAGTCCCCAAAAATTAAGATTATTTCGTCTGCCGCGATTTTCAAACTGATCATATCTTTTATCAGATTGGTCTAATCTAATGTTGGCTTGGTCTAATTGTTTCTTAAGCAAAACATTTTCATTTTTTAACTCATCCAATTCATTTTTTAATTTTTTATTTTCTTCTAAAATAAAATCTATTTTATTTGACATTTCAAATAAATCTTGCTTCGTAGCTATAGGTTTTAGCCTTTCATCTAGCAGCTTAATAAATTCTTCTTTATCCATTATTTTTAAAGAATTTATTTTCTTATAGGGTGGGGAGTTTGATTTGTTTATAGAGTCAGCTGTTTTACCCGGGGAAGAACGTCCTCTTTTATTAGAGGGGGAATCTGTCAGTCCGCTATCTAACATCAGCTGATATCTAATTAAGCGCTTCAAACAGATAAACAGATGTTTAGTTATTCCCGCTGATATTTAAATTTCAAAACGCCGCCTTTGGATGATGCTACCCTCAGTGGCAATTTTTCGTACTATTCCAAGGACGTTTATGCGTAGTATTTACATTAATTGGCGGTAAGATTAATTCATTCATAAAAATGTATTTTGTAATTGATAAATTAATTATATCAATGTGTAAAATCAGTGAAACTCCTACCTTATCTTTTCTGCGTCTTTTATTCAGATATTTTATTTTGGAATACCTTCTAAAATTCAAAGTTTTCAGGAAAAACAATAATATCACTTTATACGCAAACAATTAATTCACCGTTAGGTATAAAATTTATGTCTTTTTGTGAAAAATAAACCAGTAAAATATTAGAAAAACTGAGAGTAAAACTAAAAACGTGTTGCGCCGACCGCCGCCATTGACCAACTCCCTAATTTTAAAATTAGCTGAGTTAATTAATTCTAGGTACAATTCGTTGAGTTGTTATCATTTCATTAAAAAAAGGCTTTCCGGATAAATGATGTGTAACTGATTCTTTTCAAAGGTTTGCTTGGATGCATTATTATTGTTAAAAAATTGTAATTCTTGAGCACTGAATTATGGTTTTATTGATCGTGTATTTAATGGATCGTTAATTTGAACCTAGTAAATCATAATCGTAAATCGAGGTTATATGTTCTAGAAAACCCCATACAATTACTCGTTAGTATTGCTAGTGTTAAATTTAAATTGTAGGTATCAATGTACTTAATGTTATTGCCCTAATTTACCCATTACCGTAAACATGCTGATAATATATGGAAGGTTCCTACGGATGAATGTTTATACCCCACCTTAAAGAGCGAAAGAGTTCAAAATCAACTTTATGTTCAGCTTTTTATAGGTTTCTTTTATGGATATGTTGATTAGACAGCTTGCTAATATGTCATGTCATTTAAATGTTGTCGATCTAATTTAGCGAGAATTAATTACACTTGTGTCACATTACCCTTATCAATCTCAATGATATAAATCCTATTCGTATATTAGTCTGTTGATATAGCCTTACGTATTTGATTTATCTCTTCAATTTATTTTTAACCTTTATTGATAATTTATTATTAAAAAAAAAACAAGTACATTAGAAGTAAAGAGTTTATCATGCTACTTATTGGCTTTAAAATGATTTCGGCGAACACTTAAGAAAAATGATCTATGGAGTTGGGGAGCCCTCGCTATAGATGTGCTTTACATCTACTGAGGGCTTCCACCAAATAAAACTGTTTTAAGATGTTATTATTTTGTTTTTAGAGATTAATTTTAATTATTTGTTAATTACTTAATATTATGTATTTATTATTTAAATATTTGTGTACATATTTTTTTGGTAGACTGAGGAATTTATTGTTTAATTTTTAAATTATTATTATAATAATTAAAATAAATTAACGCCAACTTTAGAATAAACTTGAAGTTTAGTGATTACAACTACCACCTTGTTTCCGCATGGGTTATCTCTGATAAGCTATTGGCTCTAATCGGGTATCATCATCACCTATCGATTCTTACGATAGATGACTTATTCTTTTGTCATTACTCTCATCGAGTACTAAATGGCTTACTATATAGTGTAGTCCGTTTATAATTTTATTTTTGTTAATTGTAATTCATAATATCTTAAGAGTTTGTTGCCTTAAATAAATTCAGTTTAAATTTATTATAAAATATTATTTTAATAGTCAGTTTGATAAATTTATTTTGCCCTCTGTTAAAAAAATGTTTATGCCCTCTGTTATGTTATTATTTGTTTAATTTATATTGAAGCATATTTTCCTGATACTTTTCTAACTCAGACTTTAATTGAAACATTTAATTTGATTAGGTTTAGATGAAATCTCATGGTTTTGAAAATTCTGAAATCCGTCAATTCATGCCATGACTTCTAAAAGCAAAAATAAATTTTCGTTTAGAGCCTAATTGAGCTTAAGATATGATAAATTACTTTATCATTCGTTTATTTAAGCCATCAAATGTTTTCTTCCAAGCAAAAGACAATTTGCCTTATTTTTATTAAATTTTTGAATATTTTTAGCGATTCTTCCAAGTCAGAGATATTTTATATCTTATTCTCCATGTTTGTTCTTTATGTATATGAATGAATTGAAGGGATGAATTTACCATTAATTAGATCATTTACAAAGATATTTGTCACGTGCATTTAATGAAACTTAATCTAAATCAGTCAAGGCTGTGGTAAAGACTAGTAAGATTATACAAGTAATCCTAGCTATTATTTTTGGATAAAGTTTTGTAATTATAATATCTTTATTTTTTTGATTATTAAGTCATTCTTTAATTTTTTTTATAAAATATGTATTTGTTTTAGATTAAAGTAATTATTTTTAATTTTTTTTATTTTTATTAGAATCTCTATTATTTTCCCAAATTAATTTGAATTTATTTTAATTATTATTTTTATCTAGTTATAATTATTTTATGTATGTCAACAACTTTCTAATGCGAGGGAAAGTTTCCTCTTGTCAATATGACATTTATTATTATGATTTTACATTATCTATTGTTTGTTGCAGAAGAACAATAGAGTGTGCAACTTTTTTATTTATTATGTTTTAACCCTTAATATTGTACAACACTAAACGTATTTGTTTTTATTTATTTTCTTTTTTCTCATCTAATTTTTTTATGGCTATTATTTCAATATCGATTTGAGTTAATAAATTTTAACAAGCCTTGAAGTTTTTAACTTTGACTCATTTATATTAAAGTTATATTGGAAATGTTGTGTTAGCTTGAAAAGTCCGATACGGGATTTTACCTGAATTGTTCGTTCTAGATATTTTAAGATCTCATAGAAGTTTAAAGAATTCGTTAGTCCGTTTCCGGGGGAGTTAACGTGTTATCTTAATGTAAGCGTGGTTATGCTTTTATTTTAGTAATTAATATGAGACGTGGAGAAATTGACATATAGTAATGTAAGAGGATTTGATTTTATTTTCTGGAAGTGTCAAAAAAATATTTTTTTAATAATACAGGAAACATTAAAGACACTGGAAACAACGTTTGAATATTAGGTTAACATTTTGGAAATAAAATAAATTCTCATCTCTCTAAAAACGAGGAAAGCGTGATGAGGATGACTAAGAAGAAAATTTCCGAGGTACCCTATACCCGATTTTTACATGGAAATACCATTTCCATGTTATAAATAAAATAGATAAAATGATCTTAGAAAGAGGGATTGTGATCTTTGATTCCATTTTTAAACTTACCTTTATTCTGTCCATTGCAAGTATAATCCATTATTTCTACCTTTAAGCTATTGTTGTTATCTTATTTTTATTTGTATCATTACTTTCTCGTTGTGCTTTATCAATCGATATTTCTCTTTTTTAATGTTATTTTCTTTTATATTCTATTTTCCTACTATTATTCTTACGTATATTCTTTGTATAGCTCTGATGTAATCGATAAAACGTGATAGTTGTACTAATATTTTGCGTTATTGCCTTTAATTTTTTGTAGTTTTGCGGATTATATGTTCTATTATACACATTTTTCTTTCGAAAATATGTAACATTGATGTTACTCTTCCATTTTATTTCAAATGGCTGTATAATAATATTTTAACGTATCATTGTATTTGCTATTGTCATAAGTATATCCTATTACGGAAATGTATAGGATTTTATTAATTCAATATAATTAGTAAAACATAAATTTTGCGGGAAGGAGCAGATGCATTTTTTCTAAACAAATTAAGAGTTTACGATTACGTAATCATTCTAGAGAGCAGCCTATTATTGTCTCTTATGACATGCCTGTATTTCTTGACCCATGACCTCCTTATTAAAATTTTTTTGTTTGAAAAAAGGAGGAGGTGCTCATACTTCGCAAGTGGGCCCTCAGATTTAAAAAAATAGGTCCGGTGCATTATACTGAAGTGTAAAAAATAAGTTTGGCGTCTATAAAGTTGATGACTTTTTGCTTTGTTCATTTATCATTTTTATTTAAACTTTTTTCATATTGATTTATACTGAACAGACTTCCAACTCAAATGATATTTTTTCTTTTCATAACTTTTTTCTAATTTGTCGCTTGATTGAAATCCTCACTTATTTTAAAAAGTTGAAGAAAATTATGGTGGTTGATGTGGTCTAAAAGTTTGTTTTAAAAAAAGTTTTACTTTTTTCCAACAAAACATTTTTTAACAAGAATCTTTTAAAAGATTTTATGGTTAAAATTTTTGTTTAGAAAGTATTTGGTATTATTCCTCATTATTTTATAAAGTATGGAGAAACGGACTTTTCTTTAAAGTTGACAAGTAGTGATCGACTCAATTTTCAAAGTTACTCTTTGTTATTTTCGACTAACTTTGACAGTTTGATTATAGAACGACAAATTTAAATATTTTAATCAATTTAAGAGTGCACTGCCAAGGGGAGGGGTAAATTAAATGGGGAAAAGTTTCAATTCGATTATCGAAAGCTACTAAAAAATGAACCAACCCCGGTATCTTTCCAAAACTACCGATTATATTTTTAAATTTATGTACTCCATAGCAACTATTGGATGTGACAGCTACATTTATTGTAATAATAAAATTTAAACCTAATAAACATGATTCGCCGTTGTTATGTTCTTACATGCCTTTACCGCTATGCGCAGCAGGATACGGTTAAAAGTATGTCTCTACAAAGTGTAAAAAGTTAATTTCAAACTGTTTGTCGGTAAAAGGGGGGAAATTAAGCCACGCCTATTTAGTTGAAAGGTAGATCCGTTGCCGCGCTAGCGTCGGCCAGAATCTATGTTTTTTTTAATTAAGTCAGCATTCTTACTGTTCAACTCTTTGACACTCAATACGATTTTTTTTAATTTTGAGTATAATAGGTGCTCTTGTTTATAAAAGTCGTATATTTCTATTTTGTTCTGTACCTAAAGTATTAAGTACATTTAAATAGACAATATCGAATAATGTAAACTTAATTTAACTAATTAATTAATAGTAGTTAACTACATTAACTTATTAATCTAGTTAATGACTTATAGTACAGTCATTGAAGATGAAAATCGAGCCTTACCTCCGATTTGCTTGCCTATCAACCGATTTACCTGAAAATTTGGAATTAGGCTTATCTTACCCTTACCTTCAAAGGTGACATTGGCCCGCAGGGTGCTTTTTATTTTTAAGGGGTGAAAACCACCCCTTTATCAAAAAATTCAGATTTAGGATTTTTAACTTGTTAAACAAAATGTGTGACAATTATTATTATTACTTAACTTGATTATTATATACTGAACCATTTTTCAACCCTTAAATGATTTTACAACCCCCACAAACGACTTTAAAAATAATACATTAAAAATAATAATAAAAATTACTTTTTTATAACTGAAAATTATTTAAATACAGAACGAATATTGTTTCACGTTCTCCAACATCATTATGATATGTTTTACTCCCTTTCAACCCTTAAAAAACTGTACAATTTTAAAAAACAACCTCTATATAAAAAAAATTAAAAAAAAATTTATATGACTGAAAATGATTTTAATATCGTTTCACATTTTCAAGAATGAGTAGCATAATGTTTAAACTTTTCAACCCTTAAAAACAACCCCTAAGCTTAAAATAATGTTAATCATTTATTTTCATACCATTATATATTACATAAAATATTGTCATACAATTTAATTATATAGCACGTGTAATTTTATATTCTAGTATACATGAATTTAAATTGTTCAAAGTTTTCAACCCCCAAAAACCATCCCTAATTTGCAAAATGTATTTTTAAAAAAAATAATTTTATGCGATTACTTATATTAATCGGTTTTGAATGAAAATAATAAATTTATTATATTTTATTTATTAAATGTAACATAAAAATAACTTTAATACAAGAAATTAATTGATACAACTTAACAAAAATCATAAGTTCATTATTCAGGATCGGAGTCGCTGTCGTGATCTTCTTGGTCAATTGGAGGGTTATTCTCGCAGTTGTCTCCACAGCATATATGTTTTTACGTATATACGTATACATACATACAATTTACGTTTATTTTCACTCTGCTCCTAAATTTTGTGCTCCGAAAATTAAATTTTACCAAATTTTAAAAAAAAGGAATTTTTTTTTTGACCATAACTCCTACAATTTTTAAGCTAGCGCAATCTACAAAAACTATTTTTGAAGGTAATTAAAAGAGCTACAAAATTTGTTATATTAACATATGGTGTAAAACCCATCGTTTTCAAATGGCGAAGGGTCAAAGGGCTAAAAATAGGTTGTCATTGTACTACCGCGTGCTCTTTGAACAGTCATATCTCCGTCAATTTTTAACTGAAAGAAAAAAATAAAAAACCAAAATTTTTGTTAAAAAAATACCTATATTTTTTATCTCTACAATTTTTTGCGTATCTTTCTTTGTTTCTTTGAAATATCAAGAAAAAGGCATTTTTTTTTTAAAATGAAATAAAAAAATTTCTTTAAATCGTAATTTTTAGAAAATTATGCATTCCAAACCGGCTAAACCAATATGATCCCATTGATATCATCACATTAAAGTAATCTTCTGACGGGATACGATTAATTTTTAATTTGGTGGAAATGGTGCTTACTAAACTCATACATTTTTTGTTTAAAAATTTTAATGTCCCTGGTTTTTATATGACAAATCACCGAATTTGCGTTCAAAAGACTTTTAACAGTACTCATTTTAAAGGTCTTTTCAGGCACTATAAAAAACCTTTCTATAGACATATTCGTAAAATACATCTGTTGCCTGCTAAATGGCTTTGAATACTACGATATGAGTACGGACAAAAAAACCGGATTCTACCTCCAATATCTCGCTTACTATTGCACTTAAAGTACTTTTGCAAAAAGGGATTTGTTTGTTTTTTTATGTACTACAATTTTGTTCCTTAAAAATTATCGCTAAAATGCTTAATTCTTGAGATATTGCCGAAAAATTGTTAAAACACGCGGGAAAATTCGGAGTTTTCAATCGCTAATAACACGGAAAGTATTGCTTTTATGAAAAAACTTCATACTACATTATTTTCTTTAAATAAGTCAATTGATCGATTTCTAGTGTTATTTTGACCGAAAAAATTTCCACCCTCAAGATGGGGTGGCAACACCCCCCAGAAAAAAAGCACCCTGTCGGTCAATGTCACCTTTCAAGTTAAGGATGAGATAAGACTAATTCCAAATTTTCAAGTCATTCCATCGATAGGCAAGCAAATCGGAGGTATTATGCTTCATTGACTGTACTATTACTAACTACATGTTTTTAGTTTGGCCTAATTTTTTGGATTTTAAAAACAAGAAAATATTTTTTGTTTAAAGTTGAACTTTAACTTTTAGCTTTAACTGGATTTTAAAAACTTTTTTAGCTCAGCAGGATTTTTTCCTCTGTTCCTCAGAAATAGTGCTTTGAAATGGACCGTATATATTTATTTTATTTAGTAATTTTTTGCATTGAAAAATGTTACCAATTTTTGTTGCTTCAAATTATACTTTTAGTAAATTTTTAAAACAATATGCTAATGGGAACATCCCTGTATATTAATGGTAATATTGTTTGTATATTTTACCTTTATAAATCCTATAACGTTATTTTAATTATAATCCGTTGTGATATTCTGAGAAATATTCTTTAGAATTCTTAGTAACTGGTCTGAGGATTTAGTTTTATTGGTTTAAGCCATTATACTTATACAACAAAAAAGGTTATACATACATTAAGCAGACGTTACTATCTAAGTTTACAAGTAGGCTTAAAACTGGTATAATAATGGTTGGAGCTCAGTGGTTTTAGCATTGTGTTTTACAAAGGATTAGATTTTACTTGCGGGCTGAGATAAAAGCTTTTGACTAAAAAACTAAGTATAATATACTAACTTGACTATAGTCTAAATTAATGGTTTTACTAAAACCGTTTACGTCTGTCTAGTCCTTAAAACAACTACTTTTCTATAATATATGACTGGTCATTTGAAATTCTAAAAGAATTTATACTAAAATAAAAATTGGTTATACTGAAGTTATCGTGAATTGAAAATTGATTTTATTTATTACTTTTTCATTAAAGGTTCAATTTCCTGTTAAGAGGATCAATCTAGACTCGATGGGGTAGGGGAGAAGTTATTATTTTTTTATCATAACTTAAAGATTTTACACATTTCACAGTCTTGGCTTAGTTTAATAATATTTACCGAGGGCCTGTAGCATAATGGTAAAGGGCTCGCCTTACGACCTGGAGGTCGAGGGTTCAGATCCAGTCGATGGAGGACCTTGATATAAGATTTCTTAAATTAAATTATAAGGATTTAGCAGTCTCTATGGTCCCACGATTTGTGCGGGGTTATGGATAAACTTTCAGGTCAGGGCTATGAAAATGGAATTTATGCACGCTAACATAGTGGTTCCTACCGGCGTCTCCTTAGCGGAAAATAATCCAATTGAGTTGAAATTCGGTATAAGTGCATTCCTTTACGTAGTAAATAAGTGCACTAAGTTTCGTTTTAATACGACGAGTAATATCTATAATTTTTGTTGGATCATAAAAGTTAAGCATCATCGGCCTGGTCAATTGGCCTGGATGGGTAGGTGACCGCTGGGAATGAAACGGATGTATTTACTATCTAGGGACGAGCGAAGCGAGTTCTACAGTATAAATTTTACGACATTTATATTCTGAGGACAATCGAAGCGAGTCCGAAGTTGGGTGGATGAACAAAATTTCGAGGTACCCCGTACCCGATTTTTTCATTAGTAATGATGAAATAAAATAGTTATGACTTGTGTTTTAAGTATGAAAGAGTAAATTACTCTGGACGCGCTAAAGGAAAGAAAAATTAGTGTAGGAGTTGTTAGGTCCCTGGTGGATAAAATGCTTCCAAGATAGCTTAATGACATCCGCTGTCTGCAGCCACACCCTGCCTCTACTCTCAGAGGAGGAGCAAATAACGAAAATATTAAGCTTCACAATCTTATCCTCAGCAATTTGTAAAAAAAAACTTAATCATAATGAGTTTTTTACTAACTATAATAGAGTAAAGGTATCATCACATCTTATATAATATAATTGCTTATTAACTCTTGAAGTAAAAAATCGTGAAGTCGTAAACATTTTAAAGTTTAATGTTTGAACTACGTAAGCTAAATTGATTAGTTCATATTAGTAAAAGGCTTATAGAAATAGGTTTAATCAATTAAATATAAGGAAATTACAAATTCCTTTTTCTTGGTGTTAATGAGTGCTTGACTTAATATTATTTGATTCTTCTGAGTTTTACAAATCATAAATAATCGGCATAACGTGATTGCACGAGGGACCTTTAAGGTTGTGATAAGCAAATTAATACTTTATCTGAGAATTCGACGTTCGTAATTATACTGATGACTTGATGTAATGTCGCGTCCCAGTTTCGTTGCGTTAACATCAAGGGACCGAGTCTGAACTCCCTAGGCCTTTCTCTTAAAACTCTAAAGGAGATAAAGTCAAATATTTACCTTAGACACATCATGGGCGTGAGGGAGCACCGCTAATCTCTAGTAAATATATCACTTTGTATTTTAGAGTCTTAATTGAAAGGCAGAGTAAATTCAGGCTGTGTTGGTTCCCTCAGGAGTTAGACGTAAAGTAAAAGAATAAATCAGCATTCATCAATAATAACGAACGATATATTTCATGTTATCAGTATCTGATTACATTATCAGTATCTTGCACGATTATATTGTGCACCTGTTTTAAAATTGTTAGGCCCAATAGAAATAAATCTAGATTTATTTAGGGATTAATATTGTTTTTAATTTCCTTTGAAATATATTTTGTTTTTTACGGAACTGTTTCTATTTTAATCAGAAAAGGTGAACACCATGTATGCTTTTATCGAGTGGAATTACAATAAGAGAATAGACACATTTTTTTAAACACTCAAAAAGAACGGAATCAGAAAAGGTGAACACCATGTATGCTTTTATCGAGTGGAATTACAATAAGAGAATAGACACATTTTTTTAAACACTCAAAAAGAACGGAAAAGTTTTTGTGGACCAGAAAAACTTCTCCCTCTCATCTCGGTCGATAAGATGCGCTCATGCCACTGGAGTATCAATATCAAACATTTGTTTTTAAATATTGTTGTCAGTTTTGACTTTTTCTCATTTATACTATAGGTTTACAGGAAAGGCATTGGGTTGCAAAAAAAATCCGAAACTGATGACACCGAAATTATCCGTTTCCGGGGTTTTTGCTCCTAGTGTATTTATACTAGAGTTCTGAAATTTTGAAAAATCAGTCTATAGAGGTAGTTGTGCTATTGGTAAAATAACTTCTATTAACTTCGCAATAATGACAGCAATAATTTTGAAAAATCATAAAACGCGGATCAATTTGAGATTTGACACGCATGTATTAGACTAACTTAGCGTAGCAAGGCCGATGTGATAAGGAAAAGTTCCGAGGTACCCCGTACCCGTTTTTTCTATTTTTTTTTTAATTTTAGCTATTTACAATTTTGTTTGAAAGATTTTACTGTCGTATATATATATATATATATATATATATATATATATATATATATATATATATATATATATACGTATACTGATAACCTTTACCTGGATAGAGTAGCGTAAAATGTCTTCTGGAGATAGCTGGTTTAAGTCCTAGGTATACTTCTTGTATGTTAAGATAAGTATTAGTTATAATTGGCTTAATACTTCTCTAATATATCAGAACAAAACCTTATGGGGCATGCTCTTGTCTATATTCTTTATCTTCGTAAACCTTTAAATAGGGCTTATATTGTAATTTAACTTACCTTAACAATGCTGTACAAAGTGTTTTACATGATCAATTTTAAATTAATCATTAAAACAGTTTTAATTTAAACTTGTTTTATTTAAACATTCAGACTAAATACTCTTTAGACTTTATTTATTACAGCATTACATTTTTAGACTTTAAAATACTTGTGTTGAGTTTAAATTGGACTTAGTATATATAAGGGTTTAAAAGTTTGTGAAGACAAATGTTAATGATTTATTTATTCTTGTTCTGTAAGGACTGTGAGCTTCTCTCAGTATTTATTGCTATACTTTAACAAATAGGAAAATCTTGAATTCTACTAAAACCCTTATGGAAAGTAAAAGTTTCAATATAAGTTGTTTATTAATTATTTATTTATTTATAAGATATTTTATTTATTTTTTCATTACAGTTTTAATGATCTTACTGACTTGCTTAGGGTACCAAGATGTTTTACTGAGGTTAAATCTTTACATACTTAAAAGCAGTTTTTATAAGTAAAGTGGGAAAATTTCTATCTCAAAGTGTCTATGAATATTTATTTTTACGTCCGCTAAACTGCTTTTAACCCACCACGCAAAATTGAACGTCTTACGTGGCTGTAGAGTGATTTTTATTGCTTTAGAAATGTATTGTAATGCTCGTTTCGCATAGTTTTACTGGAATTCATTCTTTATTTCCAGACAGTGTATTTACTTAGTAAATACACTGTAAATATACACTATAAATAGTCTTATTTAGTAAATAAGTGTTTATTTACTAGTTTTAATGGAGTAAATAAGTACTATTCTCCTCCTTTGGGAAAAAAAAGTGTTTCCTATTATTAGGGTTAAAGCCAAATGTATCCATTTTTTTGAGAGGTATCCTCTGAATTAATAAAGAGAACCGATCAATTTTGTAACTTTCCTAGGAGCACCCCGAAAATTTATGATGGCGAACAATATTTTTATTGGCTCAAAATCCGTTTCAGGTCAAAAGAAATTGTTTGTAGCAATAATATTTTTAATAATTTTCGGGGCGCACCCCAAAATTTTTAAGCGGGAAAAAATCATTGGCGCCAAATCGGTGATTTTTTTCCTAAATTTATAAAAGGGTTTGAGCCCAAAAAAAATACAACAAAACGTATGAAAATAAGGATATAACAATAATTAAATGACGTCAACATCTGGAGATCAAATCTTGTATGCACTTTAGGATCAAAATTATATTTTTACCCTCGCAATAATTACTTCCCTTGGCTTTGCCTCAGGAGTTATATTCATATATATACCTAAGCTTCAGCTCGGGAGTTTTTGGTCTTAAGCTGGCAACCGCTAGTTATGAAGTAAAACTTTACTTTCGCTGCTCAATTTACTCTATAAGAATATATTTTGATAAAAAATAGAACACCCGTATATATCCACCCAACATTACCTAAGCTGTTTACTATGCGTCCCTCCATACTTTACTATTTATTTGCTATTCGCCCAAACATCATCTTCCTCTAAATAATCTTTATGTAGGCCCATGCTCTGATAAAAAAGTGTTAAATGTGTATTGTATTATCTTCTAACAATGTATACTTAATCTAATATTCTCTCTTCATAAGCTTTATCCTCTATTTGCTTGTTTACTTGATAATGTGTTTGCTTTAAGCCTTTTGTAGTAATGTATGCGATACAGGCTTGAAACATTTATGTCGTTACCTATTATGTGTATTTTCCTATTTTGTAGTTTAAATGTTAATTATCAATTTGACTGTATTTATCTTACTTTTCCGGAGGTGATTAAAGTACGTTTCGTGTTTGTGCGGTTGGTTTTCATATAATAAATTTTATAGGGTATATCTGTAGAGTAATAACTTTTGACGAATTTAATCATGAAAATTACGCTTATGAGGTTGTCAAATCCAATACCCGTGAGTTTATACATTTTTTTATATTATAAAAAATTAGGTACCGAGGTACCTCGGAACTTTTCCTCATCTCATCGGATTCGCTACACTCATCCTTCTTTTTGACTCACTCACACACGCACCCACATACTGAACTTTTAGACCAAGAGCCCAGGGGTATTTTGTTAATAAAAAGTGTAATGGCTGGAACCGGTCTTAATTTTTCGTTAATATGTTCCAGAACAGGGATCTGCAATTCTGCCGACTCGTATCGGATGGGTGTCCCAGGCAGATCGCACTTTACATGTCAAATTTACCACCGAAGTTAACAAACAGTGTAATGGCTGGAACCGGTCTTAATTTTTCGTAAAAACCTTCCTGAACAAGGATCTGCAATTCTGCTGACTCGTATCGGATGGGTGTCCCATGCAGAACCTTTGACCCCTGAAGTGCGTTCTGCCTGGGACACCCATCCGATACGAGTCGGTGGAATTGCAGATCCTTGTTCAGGAAGGTATTTCCGAAAAATTGAGACCGGTTCCAGCCATTACACTTTTTATTAACAAAACACCCCTGGGCTCTTGGACTATTTGTGAAAGCTACTTAGAATGCCTTAGAAAACCTAAAACAGGTTCATCCCGGTTATATATTTTTTATGCAAACACAATACTTTGCTATATACCTATGGTATGAATGAGGAAAAGTAAAAAATAGATAAATGACAATTGTTTGAGAGTTGGCTGACATTGCCACTGATTTAATTACTCGAGAAATGAAGTGTCATTGTATTAATATAAACCACTCCGACCTTTTCATGCCGATGAGACTTTTAATTAATACTATTTCTTACATAGTTAGCTGTTTATTGTTTTTTATTGACTCTTTGTAATTTTTTTTAATATCTGAAACAAAAAATGTTCTAGAGAAATAATTTTTTGAGTCTTGAACAAATTAAAACTATTATCACAGATCTGGTGTAACGTACTTGGAACTATTAACATTGTGTAAAAAATATTGTTTGTAGTCTTAAATTATTAATATTATATTCTTATGCAGTGTTTCCCAACCTTGGGGTCGCTGGCAATATTGCTGGGTTGCGAAAAAATGATCAATAAATTACATTATTTTTAAATAAAATTTTAAAAAAATCGGGTACGGGGTACCTTGAGACTTTTTCTAAGTACTTTTGGATAATTAGTTTTAAGTTATTATTAGGAGCAAATATAAAATATAAAAGCCAATTTTGAAAATTTTTGAAAAAATTCCTCAAAAGAGCTTAAACTGTTAGTAAAATCAAAGTTAAGATTTATCGCATGATCATGTATCGAAATTGAAAAAAAAGTGATTTTTTACACTTTGACATACCTTGACACACGTACACGTTATGCGCTTCTGTGTCCAATCCCATGGCGGTCCCAAAATGAAACTTTCGCATAATTTTTCCATTTTTTATTATTTTTCGAAATTTTTGCTGACATTATTGCGGGTTTATGGCGTCAGAAAAAAATATTATAAGAATAGCTCAGCTACAGCGGTAGACCGATTTTTGTACAAAATTCCATCTCTTAAGCATAAATACACTAATAACAGTCAAACATACAGACAGACAACTTTGAGAAAACCGTTAAGGAGGCCTTAAAAACGTCTGAAACGGATAATTCCGGTTTCGGATTTTTTTTGCACACACAATACTTTTCCTATATACCTACAGTATAAATGAGGAGAAGGAAAATTATATAGGTATACTTTTGAAATGTTGTTTGAAACATATCTATTTTTTGAACTTTGTTTTTTAATTTAATGATGTAACTTGTTTGTTTGTATAAACATTGAAAAGAACTTAGTACTGTTATTCCCCTTGTAATTTTTATTTAGCGTTAGTCTTTTTAAAATGCAAGTTCAAGAAAAAGCCTAATAGGGGAGAAAAAAGCATAATACTACAAACATTTCAGCTCGCTAATTTATTATTCGTTATGTGCTCTAACAAAATAAGCGACTGTGGAGCAATTTCCATTATATTTAATGCAATAAGGAATAATTTACTATTCTTGTGATACAGTATATTATATTATTTTAGGACTTGTTTTATTTATTAATTTGTACAGAATCTAGCAAAATACTAAACCCGGAAAACTTGCTATTGATATTTAAAGTATAAGAATCGGGTAATAATTATGAAATGTTTTTCGCGCCGGATCATAAAGGTTAAGAAACACTATTAATATGATCAATCATAACATGACTAACTCTTCTGAAATATTATTATTATTATAGTAATTCTTGTTCTCAAAAACTCTTAAAAAGTATTAAATAAATAAATAAATCTTTATTTATTTATTTAATACTTTTTAAGAGTTTTTGAGAACAAGAATTACTATAATAATAATAATATTTCAGAAGAGTTAGTCATGTTATGATTGATCATATTAATTATGTTTATAAGTTACTTCAGCATTATAAGTTATTTCACTAAGTTTCTGAGTAATCTGTAATTAATAATACATTAATAATTATTATGCCGATGTATTTTTATCTATTCGCTGAAGTGTAATTTTAACTATCAATAATTTCCTATCACTCAATTACTAGTAAGCATTATTGGAACTGCATATTGGAGAGACTCCAGATAATTTACTAGTGCATATGTTGGAACATTTCCAAATCGGTCACAGCTGTTATCCTAGTGAAATACATTAAATAAATCTCTTTTTATTATTCCTCTTTACAATAACTATATTTTTTTTTTTTTCTATTGTTTTAATTATTATTATTAATTATGCTATTATTTTTAATTATTCTTTAAATTATTATTTTTATTGTTATGTTTAATTATTATTATGTTTAGTTTTTGCACTTATTATTCTTAAGTTTGCTTTACTGTTAGTTACTTTGTACGTGAAGTTTGTATATCCGCAGTTTTATTTTAACCTCAGCAAATGTCTTTCGATGATATTTTAATTTATATTCTTTCCAATTCAACGATGTTTCTTATTTGTTTTGTCTAGTTTAGTTTTTATGTTCTTTTCTTTTCTTAGTTAATTGTTTTATCTTTATTTGCCAGTTGGCAATAAAAGTCTTAGAAGGCATTAAACTATAACTTGTTGATATCTTTCTCCCTCTGTATTGTAGTTGAAGTCTTAAAAATAGAAACCATAATGGAATGGGGGTGAGGAAGGAAATAGCCAAGAGCTTCAAGTGTTCAAAGCTTAGTTAGATACTAAGAATATAAAACATGGTACTATTAACCCATAACTACTTACCTCTTCCCCTACTTTCTCTTATCGTGCACTCATCATTAAGGATATCCACTAAATTTCCTTCAAATTTTTTAAATGAACGGTTTTGTGAAAAGATTTGTAATAATTATCTGTAATTATTTTGGGTTAGCTGTACCCTAAGTTAAGTTTGATCGGCTTGATTTAAAGTGTGAGGTGTTTCTTAAAGTGAGGGGCTATCCAATTTTTTTTTGGTTTCTCAATAAATAAATATAAATCAAGTTCAGGGTACCTTGGAACTTCTCCTCGGCATTTTTTGCTGAGTCATTAATGACTTAATGACGTCTTAAACTTACGAAAAGAAATTTATTTTCGTACCAACTTTTAACTGTAGAATAAACATACTGTTAGCTTTTGATATTTTTAATAACAGACACACACACACACACAAAGACAACTTGGTAAAAAATACTCAGGATGTCTAAAACACCTGAAACTAATAACTGATTTGAAATCAATTTCGGATTTTTCAAGCAACACATTTCTTATTAATTTTATTTATTTATTTTGTTAATATATTTTATCATTTATCTGCTTTAATTCTTTATCTCATAAAATACTAATTTTTAAATTATTTGCAATTTTTCCCACTTTCTTGTGATAATAAATTTTAAGATGATAAACACTTTCAGCTTTATCTTGATTTGTAAAGGAATATGAGTTCAATGATTCTTTATATTTAAGCTATCAAAAAAGAAGTTAATAAAGTATAGATTTTATTGAGAAAATGCTCAAATGTTTCTCGAGCGTCGAATACGCCTAGCTGATGTGGTTCTGGTGCATTTTGGTTTAAATTTAACCCTAATGCTAGACTACACAATAATTTTTTTTCATATACCTGCCAGTTTTAGTTTGCTGAGGCATCTACGGTCAATGTAATGTTTCGGCATTTCAATATAAAATGGTTTATCCTATTAAGTATAATAAATAATGAAAGAAAAGTTCTGAAGTGAGCGAACCAATCTGATGATGTATTTGTGCTTGCATTTTAAATGTAGCTATCTAATGATCAAACCTTACATTCTCCGCTCCACTCGACATCATTTCAAACGATGAGTTGTGCTTCCTGATTTGTAGCGAAAAATTGTACTTAGAAATCTGCTAGTGGTCGTAATTTACTTTTCCATAGAGCGACTACTGATATTTTATTCTAAAACTTCAGTGCTCGACAATTTTACACTGTAACCAGATCTTTTGTCGTAATTAAAAGCTGCTTTATTCAGATTGCTCCTTGTTCTTAAATGACTGTCGTAAGTGTTTACATTTAAATCGGAAATTTCCCTTATCAAATGTTTAGCAGCTCTTAAAGTAGAGGCTCTGATCCGTTGAGTTTCCCTTTACGCAAACGCAACTCGCTTTTCAGGTTTCATCTCAATGTTATGCTGCTGTTATGTCTTTTTTTATTTTCAAAACTCTTATCAGAGTGGTTTTTTAAAAGTATTTTATAGCTATAAACCTTCTGCATGAAAATGTATGTTTTTATGCAAAGTTTCATGATGATCGGTCCAACGGTATCATAGGTATTAAGTGACAATCAATTTATAAAGGTATTAAGTGACAATTCATTTTTATACTAAACATTATGTCTCATTATTTCTTTATACTTTTTCTTCTGTTAATTTGAAAATACTTGTTTGTCCTTTCCCCAAACTTGTCACAGTTCTCGTGCGTCATAACTATCTTTTAATTTGAAAACATTTTTTTTCTTTCGACAAAACATGCCTTTTAACTTCGTAATAACATATTTTCTTCTTCTTTCCTTCTTGACACGCAAAATTACTTGGCTATAGGCTTTTTCTTGCATCCTGATTTAATCTAATTTATGTAATAAAGTATATTTTTTCTTTGAATATAACTTTGTTAGAGCTCCTATTCAGCCCCTAAATGATAAGGGTTACTCAGATTAAACATTTTTTATAACAATATTTATCTTTTGATGTTGTATGTTGCCCTTCAATTTTTATTTTTATGTATTTTCCTTTTGGTTTTTATAAAATAATTTTCTTTTTAAAGGAGCTCTTTTGAGTACCTTTAAAATCAGGGTGCGGAACACTTTTAATAGGAGACCATATGATGCTTATTATTATTATTATTATTATTATTAATATTATAATAATTTTCAATGCACTTCTCACTTTAAAACCCACCTCAAGCGTTCAGAATAGTAACCATGTTAAAATTTCGAAAAAATCCTTAATAAATATAAAATATGAAAATCGGGAACAGGGTATCGAAAATTTTTTCATTACGTCGGATTTGCTACGCTCATCCTCACTACTTAGGAATCGCTTCGTTTCTCTTCAAATGTTTTCAAATATCCGAAACGGAGATATCACTTACAATATCAATTTTAAGTGTTTTTCTAATCCACCTATGTGTGTGTGTCGGTCATCGTATCTCTCAGTGTATTTATGATAAAGAGTTAAAACTTAACACAATATAATTGTGCGAGAGACACCAAGGAAATGTAACAAGCAAAATGCAATGCTACATTTGGGAACTGTTCTATCATTCGACATTCGTCATACTTGATGGCTCGACATAATGTCATGTCCCACTCTGTTTCGCTACGCCCAACTCATCAGGGCGCCGACATAGCCTGAACTCACTCTGACCTTCAATCAATATGTTTTGCTTGCCATGCATAATGGCGGTAAGAGAGCACCGCTCGTCTCTGGTAAGTACTTCACATTATATTCTTCGGAATTGATTGAAGGTCAGAGTGAGTTCAGGCTCTGGCGGCGCCCTGATGAGTTGGACGTAGCGAAACAGAGTGGGACATGACATTATGTCGAGCCATCAAGTATGACGAATGTCGAATGATGGAACAGTTCCCAGATGTAGCATTGCATTTTGCTTGTTACATTTCCTTGGTGTCTCTCGCACAATTATATTGTGTCATTTATTCATGATTTGCAAAACTCGGTAGTATCAAAATGATATAGTTAAAACTTAACTAATAAAAAATAAATCTTTAGGTCTAGTTGTGCTGTCCGGAAAATATAATTAATGTAATAATTTTTTATGACCTCATTGACCGAAAATATTGACTTAGTTTGAATCAAATTCAATAAGTTTAAGATTTGGCACTCAGGTACAAGACCAATATATGTGCTAAGATTTATTTTAATAGCAGCATTAGTCCGATTTTTATACACGACTTGAATTGACTTAAATTTTGGTCAAGTTATATGAGTTGAAATTTGGTTACAAGTATATCTCTTTATGCAATAAATAAGTATTTTAAGTTTCGTTTAAATAAGGGAAGTGTACCTACAGGTTTTTTTAGATCATAAAAGTTAAACAGCATCGAGGCACCCACCCAGGGCCTGGTTGGGTGACCGTTGGGAATAAAACAAATGTATTTACTGTCTGAGATCCACTGTCTTGTCCTCCCTGCTTCGGACTCTTCCTTACAATTCGCCAAATTTATACTACAGCATGTCAGACTCGCTTCGCTCGCCCTCAGATTGTAAATGCTTCCGTTTCATTCTCAGCGGTCACCCATATAGCACTGACCACGCTCATTGCTGCTTAACTTTTATGATCCAACTAAAATCATGGATATACTTGTTGTATTGAAACGGAACATAGTGTATATATGGTACAAGTAGTATAAATATGGTACAAGTGTACACTTGTACCAAATTTAACCTTAATTGAATCACTTTATGATTTTTCACATCTTTTTCAAAAACGTACACAAGTCATTTGATAAAAATTGAACTAATGCTAATAATGTGATGAAACATAGCACGTATATTAGTCTTATACATGGCCACATGCGTGTTAAGTTTCAATCGGATCCCATCATTTTTTCCCGTTTTATGATTTTTCTAAATTTTCGCAGAGTCATAATGACGGGTTAATGACGTCATCAAAATATTTTCTGAATAGCACAACTATGGAGGTAGACTAATTTTTTAACAAAATTTTTATCAACTTCTAGCTAAATACACTAGAAGCTACAATGATAACAAACACACTCACAGAAAGACAGACAACTTTGTGAAAACCGCTCAGGAAACGAATGATTCCGGTTTCATCTCGGTTTCGGATTTTTTCACAACACAAGACTTTTCCTATATACCTACGGTATAAATAAAAAAAAGGTAAAAATATTTATCCGGATAGCACAACTAGGGGCTACTGTGTTCCAAGCAGAGGTATATGCTATCTTGATGGTTGCGACCCTTCCAGTTGTGCGAGAAGGTAATGAGAATTCCATTATAATCTGCATTGATAGTCAGGCTGCAATTAAAGCCCTTACCTCCAATCCTAGTAGCTCCTCTGCCCTTGTTCAAGAATGTAGAGCTCACTTGTCTCTCTTGGCAGAGAGCAAAACTGTTGAACTTAAGTGGGTACCAGGCCATATGGGTGTCGTGGGTAATGAGGAAGCAGATAAACTTGCTAGACTGGGAGCAGAAACCCCATTCATTGGACCAGAACCTGTCCTTCCCCTCTCAGCAACACATGCTAAAACACTCTTGGATAGCTGGCTAATGAACACCCTAAAACTTAACTGGCATGCCTTTGCTGGTGGTAGACAAGCAAAAATGTTCATTACTGGGCCAATTGTAAAAAATACAAATTTTCTAATTAACCTCAGCAAGCCTTGCCTTAGGAACCTAGTTAGTGTTCTGACCGGTCACTGTAGATTAAATAAACATCTTAATACTTTAGGCATAATCTCAGAGGCTAGCTGCCCCATGTGTGGGCATTATGAGGAGACAGCCTTTCACTTGCTTGCAGAGTGTGAGGCCTATACATCTCTTCGTACCCGCATATTTGGCGTAGGCCTCTTGTATGAAGAGGAGCTTTCTTCTCTTAGTTGGAGAGATATCCTACAATATATCAACCTTTCCAAGAGGTTCTTGGTAGAGGTGGTGTAGGCTAAGGAATCGGGGCTGGCAAGAAGGGCCCAACAACGTGGCCTATTTGCCTGGCTTTGCCTCCCCACCCTATTACTACTACTACTACTAGCACAACTAGGGATAAAAATCGGTTTGTGTAAAAAGCATTAATTTTCATCTCTCTAGCATTAATACACATGCTTATACATTCACATACACACATCCAGACCTTCATCTTTGTAAAAACCACTCAGGAGGTTTTAACGGTTGAAACGGATCATTAAGGTAAAATCCTGGTTTTAGATTATTAGGACAAAATGTGGAAAAGTAAAAATGGTTGGAATTCTTTATAGTTTTAAGTGTTATAAGTCAAATCTCGACGTCGAAATTTTAAAAAAGCAGGCCAAAGGGCGGCTTGTGTTCTTCCGTGATTTTTTAATTGAGAAATAGAGATGACTAGTTCTATATATTTCTACTATTTCAAAATAATATTAGCTCCCTATGCTTAAATTAGTTTGATCTTATGTCAATTATAATGTCTAATTAGCTTCTTTATTTGTTTGTTTTAGGTATGCATTATGAACTTCTTTTTTGTAAGTTTTTACATTTTTGTTTTTTCTTTCATAGACATGATTTAATCTCTTTTTAATCATAATTTTATTGGAATACTATTTATATTTTGCAAATGAAGTTCATAGCTTGATGTACAATCTAAATATATTGTATGGGCTTCTAAATCCTTTTAAATGATAATTAATTGATTTATAGTTTATTATATAACGTTTACGACCTAATGTAACAACTACTCAATGCCGCGTAACCTTTCATAAAACTTTAATCCTTGAATGGCGCGACCTAGTTCAACAATCATTTTACTTTTTATGTTGTGCTTAAGTTTTAGTTAATTGATTTTAAATATAGTGTTTATTCTCAAAATTCGTTATTAGTTTCAATTATTTACTGATGTAAACATATTTAATGTTTAAGTAATAAATGATGAAGCAAATAATACATTATAAACTTAGCAAATAATAATAGTAAATACATTAATAAAATTGTTTTATAAATCTAATAAATAAATTTTTTTATCGTGTATAATTTCATGTTGACTCTAACAAGAACAGTATCGATCGAGATATTAAACATATTTCATGTTCTATAATCCCATGTGTTGCAACATGGTCCAGTTTTGTGTGTGATATGTTAGACAAATGTGTTACATGTAACGTATAACTTTCTATATTTAACTGTCTGAAGTGTTAAAGTTTTATATTGTATTGTATATTGGTCAAACCACGAGTAGTATTAAGTTTAAAAGTTAAGAACATTAGATTTTTAAGGGAACATAATTTCAAACGTTTTAAATACTTTAGTTGTTATTAAAGATTTTGCTTAGTATCATATCTATTGTTTGACCTATAAAACACTTATTAGACTTCCTGTGGTATTAGAGATGTGTAGAGCTTAGAGGAGTAGAGCTGTTGGGTTTAGTGTAGCCAGACCCTTCTACATCATAGTTGTAAATAATATGCATCATACTTTATAGTGTATGCTGCAGACATGCCGTTTATATCGGACATGCAGTATAGTGTGTCTTTGGCTATGCTCTATATTTTTAACTTGTATATATCGTCTTCTTACTATTTTTGACCTAATGGTGGTAATTAATTAATGTTAATTATATAAGATATCTTATTGAATGTTTTATTATATTTTTAATGAAATGCTTTTAAAAACCGAATGCTGATTTTATTTATTTTTTAATTCTGCAAGTTTAGACCACGTTTCAATGTATAGCTATATTTTTTTCCGTAGGTCTTAAATATCTATTTAAGTAAATAAATAAATTTAAATAGAATATAACTACATAGTTTTCGAACATTTTGATTATGAGAAAAGGAGAGGTTCATTTCAAATCAAACCAACGCAGTCAAAGACCCGTAATATCTCAAATTTTAATAAAATTTGGCTGACAGATAGACACCATAGATAGAAAAATAAAGATATTTTAGGCTATTTGGTGCGGTCACATTACCGAAGTGGCATGCATGTTTTTGTGCCCCAAATACTTTTTTTTATTCTTCTTTGACTACAAAAATTGCTGTATCTAGTTTCTAAGTTGTATCTAAGTTCTGATTGGGGTAAATTGTTTATCTTGGTGGCATTTGAAAGCCTAAACTTGCTTTCAAATGTATTCTTAATACTTTGAGATAATTAGTAATAATAGCATATTTTTAATGCATGTTAATATCTCAAAAAGGCAATTTATTAAAATGCTTAGTAACATGTTTATTGAGCTAAAACTGTTAAGTTATATGTTAAAAATTTAAGTAAAATATCCACAAAGTTTTATTAATGGGCCGCCCTGGGATTGGACACACTAGCGCATAACGTGTGTAAAAGTGACGTGCTAAGTAAGTCAAAGTGTAAAAAAGACACTTTACTTAAGTTTGCTAATAATAATAGTGTCATAATCTAAACTATTTTAATAATAACAACACCAACAACGTCTTTCCACTAAATTTAAACTTTATTGTGCAGAGCCGGCTTTCGGCAATAATGCCATCTACAGTGCCTAAACAAGTAATAACAAAACTTAGCAAATAATAATAACATCAAGTAGATAAATAAAAAAGCAAATAAATAAGTTAAGTCTAAAAAAGTTAAAACACAATAAAAAAGTTAAATAAATAAAAACAGTATATACATTAGAAAAACAATAAAAAAGATCAGTTACCGTGGTGGGATGTTGAGTCTTTCAGTTCATGGAATCTGACTGAAGGGGTTTTAATAGAACTCGCTAGAGTTTGTATAATAACAGAACCCCCGCCGTCAGTCTTATCATTCAGACACATGTCACCATCACTATCTAGCGCTCTCCTAATCTCAAAATTTTCTAAGGAGTTTAATTTCATCCCTTTATTTTCAAAATGAAGGAAACCGACCTTATGACCTTCTTTTCCGTGGGCCTCTTTTTCGATGTGGGCGTAGAAGTTAGTGGGCCCCTTTAAGTGTTCTTTTAAGTGTTGTTATTATTGAAGAACATTCCACTGCGCTTACTGAAGTTATACTAAACTATTTTATTCTTTGACACACCTGGACAGACACCCGTTACACGCTACGTTTTCCAATCCCACGGCGGTCCCAAAGTGATACCTTAGACATTTTGCTGACAGTTTTTAGCTTAAATATTGATTCTTTCTTCTTTCTATATTGTGTCCACCTGTCAGACATATTATATTAATATTTATTTTTGTCTAAGACCGGAGACGAAGCCTTTTTAGCGGAAGATCATTTTGTTAATTAATTTTCTAAAAAAAATGAACTTTTTTATTACTAACGACCAAAAACTATGGGAATCAAATAAGTAATTATTAAATTACCATTGTAAAATACAAAATATGTGACCGACTTATATTACAAAATTACCATTGTTTCTAACTTAAACTTTATGTTCATATTTCTGGGTTTAATATCACAAAAGCTGAGTAATAGAGGTATTTAATGTATTCAGTCGGCTGTAAATTTCAATTTTGATTGTTAAGTTTAAATTAACTTTATCTAGTTCTAATTTTAAAGATATATTGCGTCTCTGCTAAATGTAGTTAACTAAACCTGTTAAACTTTCATTTTACCATCGTTTTTAGTTTTGTAATAGTAATTATAAAGTTTTTAAACAATTAAAGTAGAGAGTTATTTGGATATAAAAATAGCTTAGATATAACAAATAAGATAGATTCTAGTTATTAGATACGTAAATTATTAACATTAAATTAAATTAAAACGGGCCTTCGGCCGTAGCCGCTACGCGGCCTCGGCGCTTCGCGCCTCATCCGCTCCGCGGCGTCGGCCCACCGGCCGCTTCGCGGCCCGGTGGCCTTCCTGGCCGCTTTGCGGCCACATTGTTGTTGTTTGTATTATGTGTTGTTCATTATTGTTCTTGTTACATGGCATTTTGCCATGTATCTAGCGAATTTTCACAGCCTCTCCACACACGCGAAGCGGGCCTGAGTGGCTTTCTCACAAACTTGATTTTACTAATTGAGATTTTATTAATACTCTATTATTAATAGTATGCTATAATATTAAAATTAAGAAAACATTATAAACAAAAATATATTATTCATGATTTTGTTTTTAAATAAAAATACCGTTTCCGTCACTAAAGATTGTCTGATTGAGCTGAAACCGGTCACAATGGTTTTAGAATGACTTCGACCATATAAAGACAACTTCAACACTTACTTACATTTATGATTGTTTATAAAATTTAAAGAAAAATGTAGGCTTTGACAGCTTATGACAGTAGGCTTACCATGATGGAGTAAGAGGTAGAGGTCCTCTTTTATACTATACCTCTAAACTACTGAACCCAACAGATATCGTACGAGTCTTTGACCTAGACGTATACATATATACAAGATTATATATATATATATATAATTGCGCCATTGTGGATGGTTCGATTGAGCTGAAACTGGTCTCAATCGATTCAGCTAGCCGTTACTAATAAATATTAGATACCTTGTTTTAAAGCCATTTTAAGTTTCAAAAAAAAAATTTTTTCATGACGTCATAACTTTGGTCGATGACGTCACAATGTTTTTATAAACAATAGGCCTCGTAACCTCCTCAACATCTCGCGATTTGCAAAGTTTCGTTTCAATTCGAGAACGCCTTCGAGAGTTATCGTTCGCCATACGAAAGGGTAGAAACTCTTACATACATACATATATATAATATATATATATATATATATATATATATATATATATATATATATATATATATATATATATATATATATACATATATATAAACTTTTTTTGGACATATATTTTTGTTATCAGTAAGCCAATAGGAACCGATTCCACTTACTCCCACCCTCAACTTCCGTCATCCGAACAACCTCATAAGCGTCATTTTCATTATGAAAATTCGCTAAAACATTATTAAATATCGGGTACTGGCTACTTTTCTTTACAACTTAAGTCTCTCTACGCTCGCCCTCAGAATTATTAGGTAACAGTAAATAGGCAGTAAATCAAATAATACGGATACTGTATTATTTGTTTAAAATATTTACCCTGTTAAAATGTTTTATCATTTTATTTTAATTATTCATATTGATGAACTATTTCATTTGTTTCATAAGTCTTTAAGTATTACTTTTTATAACATCATTCTAATTTAGTGTTTAGCATTTTAATTTTATCAAATTATTATTTTCTTACTACAATTATTGTTTGTCGTTTCTGTCATATTTTGTATATATCGTACATTTATTTTGTAGTAACTGAAATGTAGTCGTAAGTGAAAGAAGTAAAGGTTTTAAATTGTTTTACATACTATGTGATAAAAATTATAAAAAAACTGTTAACAGTGTGCGTCCCTAGTGCTAATTAAACATTGAGATATATACTAGAGGGAGCATAGCCTATCTCAATACATTGAGAGGCCTGAAACATCTTTTTGGAACTCTCAGGGCTCTGGGTAACCTCAATGAAACCTTTTTCAAGAGTGTTTTTCAAAAGTTTTGTGTTTTGTTTGTTTGTTTTGTGTTTTTCAAAAGTTTTCAACCTTTTTCAAGGTTAAAATAAATCAAATGATTTTGGCTTCCTGCAAATTGTCTGTGTTTTTATTTGTATTTTTAACATTATCTTATATAAGTTATTGTAATTTTGTACTGATTATTTGATAGTATTCGTAATCGAAGGTGGTTAGGTTACATTTTCGATGTTTCACAATTTAACTTATAGGGCCCCTCTAGTAATAATATGTCTATGTAATTAAACGTGTAACCTTAATAAAAGAGAAGAAGTCTCTCCACAAAAATATATTTCTTTTAGCAAAGCGCTTTCAACCTAACAAGAGGTCATCATCAGTGCTAGCCGTTGAATAAAGAAGAGGGTGATAGATGAGTCTTACAGATCAGATATCAAAAGATAGACTGAGTCTATCTTTTGATATCTGATCTGTAAGACTCATCTATCACCCTCTTCTTTATTCAACGGCTAGCACTGATGATGACCTCTTGTTAGGTTGAAAGCGCTTTGCTAAAAAGAAATATATTTTTGTGGAGAGACTTCTTCCTCTTTATTAAGATGAACTCCATTAACGCTCACCTTAGTTCTTCTTTGTAACCTTAAGTTATAACTAACGGCTTCAGTTGTTATAACAGCTGAAGCTATTACTGATTTAGCTGAACAGAAATGTGGAGGGGGAGTAAATTGTTGCCATGGCAGCTATTACTATTTTACTCCTGTTAGTTACTTTCTCCTGTAGATTTAGATTATAGAATTGTACACTTTTCCCCTTCTAGAGGTAAATAAATTTAATTAAATTGTTAGAGACCAGGGTTTTGTGGTCTTCTCATCGATCAATACTGTTTAGCTATAGTTCTTTGTTTCCTGTTAAAATTATTTAAATTGAATTAATTTAGATTGCCTTTTATAGGGAATGGATTATACGGTTTATTAATTGCTTCAGTAAGGGTTATTGTTTGATTTTAATTTATTCGTCTATCTTTTTTTAATTCATAATTTCGTCGAAAACTGGATGTATACATATGAATATCTATTCATATGAATAGGTATGAAATCTATTCTATAGATATGAAATCTATCATATCTAATTCATATGAATATCTATTCTATAGATATGCAATCTATATGAAATCTATTATATCTATTCATATGATTATCTCGAGAAATTTGGTCGCTAGACCAAATTTTCGTTAAAGCCTCATTTTATTTAGAAAACTTAAAAAACCATTAAAATACTATATTATGTTAAAAGACTGTGAAGAAGATCCTTTTTTCCATGGCGACTATAGTAAATATTGTCGCCGGTAAAAAATCCATTCCCAGTCGTGCAGCATATGCTATTTTTTACGGGCGTAGTAATAGTAAACAACTATTAAACAACTATAGAAAAGTAGTATAATGCATAAACATTTGTCGGTTCACTTCTTTCGTTCGCCTCGTTGGTCAAAATTATCAAATTTGCCGCCGTATTTTCAATTTTTAAATTACTATTCATGATTTTTAAACAGTGTATAATAAATAACCCACTAGCCGAAAATAAAACTTTGTTAAGAAAATGTGTCGATTATTTATTTGATTTTTTTTAAACAAAAAAAGTAAGAACAAGAAAAGTAATATTATAACCTTGCATTTAGGTTTATTACTGGTTAGGTGCATTACTGGTTTTACCAGTTACAGTAAAAAAACTCTTTTACTGTCACCGATTGAAAATAACTACGAAACTGTCTATGCAGACGATAAAAAAAATCATTTCACTTACTGTTTTGAGGATGTAAAGTGCCTATTTTACAGCCGCCCAAAAAAACACATCAAAAAATATTTTTCAAAAAATTTTATGCTTTTTTTTAAGTTTTTTATTATGTTCAAAGTGATGCAATTTTGATACGCCGTGTAATATTAATCACAAAGTTCGTAATTGTTGTGAACAAAACCTTCGTTTCAGAGTGGTTTTATCAGTTCTTCCTTTCATAGGATTTGGATTTTGTTTTAAGTTCATTAAATTTGGTTTTAAATTTTGGATTATGTTTTGTTCAACCGTTTTGATTGCTCATTTACAAGAAATGTGCACATCAATAAATACGACACAATTTTTTACATTTTTTTATATATTTTAGGTCAAAATCAACCGCGTAGCTAGTTATTTCAAACTTTACTAGTCTAGTTCCAAAAAGAAATTGTCTTAAACAGACACAATATGCGTCCCTGACATTTTCTTCAACTTCTAAATCTTTTTCTTATTCGAATACTAATGAAAAAAACAACAAATTTATTTCAACTGTTATTGATATCTAAATATCTCAAGGGTTTCCCACTTGATAGGAAATAAAGTAATTAATTTTGTTTTAATTTATGAGTTGTTTGTCTCACCAAAAAATGATTTATCTAGTCGCAATTTAGCATCATAAACAAAAATTAATTTATTCATAAACCTGTTGTTTCGCCGTTGTTTTTAAATATTAACTCTAGATTATTTAGTGTCATAAAAGTTGATGACTTAATTGACGGATTCGATTAAAACACTTTAGTATTTATCGTTTATTTATTCTCTTTGATTATCAATTAAGAGGAGTTTTTCGCGGTGTCCAGTAGAAGTGGTCATTAAACCTTTATTGGGTCTTTGTGTCCCAATTAACTCGACTGTAGTTTGTCGAGTCCAAAACTAGTCCAAGTTTAGAATAACAATCGCTAAATTATAGTGCTGATGTTAATTATCCAATCCTCTATTTTAGTAATTAACAGAATAAGTTGTTGTTTGAGCGATAAAAATAATAAATAAAGTACACTTTACCATAAGAAATTAAACAAAATCATTCCTCGTTGCGAAATCAATTTCGATACTGTTTTTTTCTGTTAGTCTAGTAGACAAATAAATTTTTAGAGTTTTAACTTTAGTATACTCATGTTTAAAAATCGCCCTTTAATGCTCGTCATACGTCAATTTGACCTAAATCCAAAAAAGTTATAAAAAAACTCTTCTTTTGTTGTTAAAAATTACTCACAATTTTAAAAGAAAAAGAATAAAAAATATGAAAATAAGCAAAAACGTTTATTCAAACAATTATACACAAACTTCAATTACTATGGAACCTATTTTTAAGAAATGAAGAAACAAGTTAGTGTTATATATGACAGTTGAATAGTTTTCTTAAATTTATGACATATAGTATTCTTATATTAATGACTTATATTATTCTTATGTTAGTGACATATATTATTCTTATATTAATGACATATAGTATTCTTATATTAATGACATATAGTATTCTTATATTAAAGACATTTAGTATTCTTATATTAATATAGTATTCTTCTATTAATGACATAAAGTAATGTCATATAGTATTCTTATATTAAATAAATTTATTATTCTTTTATCAATGGCATATTATATTATATTATATTATAGTATTCTTCTATTAATGTCATATAGTATTCTTCTATTAATGCCATATAGTATTCTTCCATATATTATTGACGTGTAGTATTCTTAAATTATTGACGTATAGTATTCTTATATTATTGACTTATAGTATTCTCATATTATTAAATATATTATCTTATATGTATCTTATATTAATACATAAGTCATATAGTATCTTATATATTGACATATATAATTAATGTCATATAGTATATTATAATCATATAGTATTCTTATATTGACATAAGAATGTCATAGTATTCTTATATTATGACGTATATCTTATATTATGACATATATTAATGTCATATAGTATTCTTATATTAATGACATGAAGTAATGTCATATAGTATTCTTATATTATTGACATATAGTAATGTCATATAGTATTTTTATGATAATATATGTGTGTAATTTTTTTAAATCTTTAATATTAATATAAAAGAGTGTTTTATAGTATTAGTAGTATAATTAATCAGTTCGTTTCAGAGTATGTTTTTAAGGATGTATCAAGTTTTAACTTTTAAAATTATAAAGACGTGCAAATAAAAGTTAAAATATGGATCAACTTGTTTTGCTTGAGTATAAACAGACCATAGATTATAAGACTTAAATTTTTAGAATCTTTTTGCTCTTTGTTACCTTCAGTACTTATCATAGGTCCAATAGACGTTGCTCTAAGAAAAAAATGTAAAACAAATTGGTACATCGGAACTTTTCCTCATTACCCAGAATTTGCTACGCTCATCCTCCCTATAATTCGGACTCGCTTCACTCGTCCTTAGATAGTAAATACATCCGTTATATTCCTAGCGGTGACCCATCCAAGCCCTGACCTTGCTTGATGCTGCTTAACTTTTATGATCTAACAAAAATCATGGATATACTTTTCGTATTGAAACGAAGTGCCGAGGCCCCGGAGCGTCTAAACGTGGAGGTAAAATTGACGTAGATGAGTGTTCTAGGGTGACGATATTAAAATTTAATCACAGGAATCTGTTAAGACGAATCTAAGTCTGCCGAAAAAGTTCTCTAATTTTATATTACAGCTACGATATTAGTGGGCCATAACGTGTCTTTTCTATCTGGTAATTTGAAATTAAACTAAAAAAAATTAATATAAATTTGAAAGCTAACTGAATCTCACGGTTCAGGGATGTTTTTTTTTTTCAGAGGACCCTATATTTAGTTGACTTCGTTTTTGAGTTTGAATTCAAGACTGAATTGTGAGAAAAACATTTCTTACTTGGATGAACTCTAGTCAGAATTGGATGCTTCAAGATGTTCTGTCTTATAATAAGGTCAAATTCTAATTCTCTTGTACTTGTTAGGGAATTTTCATCTGGATTTTTCTTTAGGCCTTTAATTTATGAAGGTAATCAGGAATAAGAAAACCTAATAATTAAAATTAGAAACATAATAGGCAATCTTTTCCAAAATGTGTGAGAACAATTATCAAAATTAATTACGTTAAGTTTTATACAGGGTGGTACATTTCATATACATCACCCCGACTAACTCAGCTTCTAATGGAGCAATCGCCGTAAAATTGGTATCTACCCCCCACTAAATCGACTACCAGGACTTTAAATAAGCAATCATTTTTTTGGTAATCGTCTTGCAAGTATGGTAATCAGATTGCCTATTTGTGTTTTTTGTCGATAACTTTGAATTTCAAATTGGAGCATACCATAATATGGACAATTTCT
Source organism: Microvelia longipes (assembly GCA_018340805.1). Taxonomy (NCBI): domain Eukaryota; kingdom Metazoa; phylum Arthropoda; class Insecta; order Hemiptera; family Veliidae; genus Microvelia; species Microvelia longipes. The sequence continues at coordinate 36,764,010 of JACMZG010001908.1, forward strand.
AAAGTACACTACAAAAACAAAACAATTTGGTGCCCATACCACAAAATTCCGGCAATTTGTCACAGAGCTATCGTTTGACATACACAACTACTTTTACTTATTTTTTATTTTCCGAAATTTGGTACACCAGAATACATACCCCGACTAACTCAGCTTCTAATGGAGCAATCGCCGTAAAATTGGTATCTACCCCCACTAAATCGACTACCAGGACTTTAAATAAGCAATCATTTTTTTGGTAATCGTCTTGCAAGTATGGTAATCAGATTGCTAAACTGTATTTTTTGGCGGTAACTTTTTTAATATCATATTTGAGCATACATTGATAAGACCTTTTCTGCACTACAAACAACAATTTGTTACCAATATCACAATTGCTAGGGCACTTTACCGTCACTTTTAAAAGTTGTTTCATCAGTCCACAAGACTTGCCTATTAAAAATGAAGAGGTTTGAAACATTATTTCTCGGCCCATCGGCAAAACTCTATCCTTCTTTATAATCCTGAGCAGTCAGGGCTTGATGTAAATTGATCTTAAAAGGATGAAAACGGTTGTCCCGCGAGATCCGTAAAAACCATAACATGGTTGGTACCACACACTAGGCGATTTCGCGAACACTAGCGTTTGGATGAACATAAATGTAGGTCAGCACAGCAATAATGAGTTGTTCAGTTCTTACTGGGCGTGGCTTATTGTCGTTTCTATGAGCAGCGAAATTACCATGATCTCCCGCCCTGAAATAAAGCCGCTAGAAAATCTGATAGTGAGGATGACACCTTTCAGGATACCTTTCCCGATACAGCCGAGCAGCAGCCCTGGCACATCTCCTAGCTCCTTCAAAAATCTTTAGCACATCATGATTCTCTTCATTGGTGTACATTATTACCCAAAAAGTTTATAAAAAAACTACGGTAGTAGATAAGAAAAAGTAAAAAAGTTTGACCTGAGAAAACGAAATCAATCACAAGAAAACACTTCTTTAACGAAAACCAATAAAGGGGTGAATAATTTTTCTGTGAATATTAAATTCAATAATATTTTTATTATTGTCTTTAATGTATTAAAAGGACGGGATATTGCCAACGACTTGAAAATAAACTAATAAATAGATATACAATTTATGTTCATTTATTTTTTTCAGTAGCAAATGTTGCAATAGGAATAAAAGAGACTGCTATCTAATAATATTACTTTGTTTTTCCTAATAAATTAGCTAAATTAAAGATCAACATTAGTTACAAATAGTAAGATAAATAAACATGTTGTGCTTAGTTCACACAACAAACAAGTTATAAATAACTAAAATTATTTAAATCAAATGTTTTTATATTAAACAGCCTGGGAAAGCAATATTGGTTGAGAAAAAAGGCACAGTTGTAGTGTTAAGTCAAAACATTTTTAAAAAAATTGAACATAGATACTTTGCTAGTGAAACAAATAACATAAAAATTTATTGTAATAAATATTTGTAATAAAATTACATGTTTTTTATTACTATAAAATTATTTTATAAGTATTTCAACTTATCAGTCGAAAAATTCTGGAATTTTCAAAACATCGGTATTAAAAATTCTGGCGCGGTGGTCCGCATGTCGGGCGAATTTCCTTTGGATGCGTGTTTCCGTGCCTTTTACATATATAAGTTTACAACTACTAAATAAATAATTCCGGCGCGGTGGGTCCGCTGTCGGGCGAATTTCATTTAGAATGCGTGTTTCCGTGCTAAACAACCCATATCTTGCTTATGCAAGAACCATGCCCATTGCGTGGTTCGGTTCATGCTGTCAAGCACTTTTTTTTTTTTTTTTTTATTTATAATTTTATTTTATTGAGCGCATGCTCCAAGTTTTTATTACATGCACTCAAGCCCCTTCGTTAAAAAGGTGGGTATAACACCCAATAGAGATACTTTACCGCATTTATCTACAATAAAAATGTACAATCTTACAAACTAATTACAGTAATACAGTGATAAAAGAAGGAAAGTTATTTTTACATCAAGATTTTTACACAAATACTCAAATTTACATTTACAATTATATACAATAAACAAGTTATTCCCACTGGCACCTTATAAACATTAGTCACACCGAGCAGAGCAGTACACACACCGGTCAATAAAATAATTGAGAAAAAAAAAAAAAACAAAAAAAAAACAGATAATATAAAACAATTAATTAAATCAAAAGATGGAAAACAAATAAAATAAATAAATATAACATACAACAATATGTACAACCTTATATAATAAAATTAAAAGAAAAGAAAGAATGCTTATTAAATTGAATTAAAATAAAATCTTTGAAAGAAACAAGGTATAAGAAGTAATAATTAATATCAACAATATGTATTAAAAAAAAACAAAGAAGGTAATTTAAAAAAAAAAAAAAAAAAAAAAATAAGTAAGTAAACAAATAAGAATACTAAAAAAAATAAAAAAATAAATAAATAAAAAAACATAAAATTGAAAATAAAACTAAGTAAATAAAAATGAATAAATAAAACGTATATATGTATAATAAATATAAACATATATTTATAAAATTAAAAAACAATAAAAGAAGAGAAAATATAAATAAAATAAATAAGTTATTAATGTTAAACTATATACATGTACATACACACAAAATTATTCATTTAGCTCTACAGTTTTTCTATTTCAATTGCATTTACAAAGTCTTCAAATATTGGTAAATATTCTTTCGTCATCATTTTTGACCAAGAAATCGGCCAGTTATCTCCTCTGGTGACGACCTCATAATAAAGTTTCTTCTAATGTTTTCAAACATAGGACAGTCTAATAGAATGTGCTTCCAATCTTGGTCGGTTACTCCGTTACAAGGACATGATGGTGAATCGTTTAGATGAAATCTGTTGAGATATGAACGATGTTTCCCATGGTTAGTAAGTGCCATAGTAAGTTTGTATGAATGATGTAGGTCGGCCCGTTGGCGGTCAGCTACGGTTGGAAAAAATAGTTTTGTCCATTGGCCATTAGGAGTTGCCGCCCATTCTTCCTCCCATTTCTGGAGAGAAACAGCTCTAACCTCTCGCTTAGTTTTACTTAGAGGAGGAAGCAAGTTTTCGAACGGCATTTCCTCATTAGACGCAGCTTGTTTAGCTAGCAAGTCCGCTTTTCATTTCCAGGAGAGCCTGCATGAGCTTTCACCCAAGAAAATCTAACTGAGATGGACAATGAAGTCAGAGAATACAAAATATTTCGTATATGGACTGCATCTTGTAGTTTATTTTCAGAATTCTTTAGGATACTAAGTGCTACTAGACTGTCTGTTCTTATTATCACTGGTCCTAACTCATCAGCTGTGCGCTGGGTGATCCATTCCAAAGCTTTCCTAATAGCTCTAAGTTCTGCTTGGTTGTTACTACAGTCAGGGTTTAGTCTAAACATGCCAACAGCAGTCTCTTCATGTAGATGAAACACTACAAATGCTCCACCAACATTGTCATCCATTTTACTTCCATCAGTGAATATCTCTGTCTCATAATTTAACTCATCATCATTTAAAGGAAGAAGTAATGTAGAAGGATGAGGCCATCTGTTATAAGGCACTGGCATTTCGCAGAATCCATCTTTCTTCATTTCAAATATCCTAGCAGCTTCTAGAATAAGTAAATCTATTGGCATCATATCAGCTATAACTCGTGAGGCTTCGTGAGATATGGTTTTATACCCTTTTATAATTCTTAAAGCCATAAGTCTTTGAACAGATCGAAGTTTTTGTACATTGCACTTTCTTAATGTCCTTCCATACGGGCTACAAATAAGGGAACCATAGCTCCTTTGTAAATTACATCAAGTGCTTCTGATCCTATTCCCAAGTAACTTTTGCAGCTTTAGAGAGCATATGTACCAAAATCTTAGTTTTTTCAGCAATCATTTTGATGTGACTGTTGAATGACCATTTTGAGTCAAGAAGTACTCCCAAATATTTAAGCTCGTCGACTATTTCTAGTTCTATGCCGTGTAAGGACAATGATGGTTTAGTGTTGTCATGCTTTCTACTTACAAATAAGACCTTAGATTTGCTCTGGTTAAATGACAATTTATTTACACTCGACCATCTTTCAACCTTGGACAGCGCAACCTGCCCCAGTACTTCAACCTCTAATGCATTCTTTCCTTTTACTAATATAATTAAATCATCTGCAAAGGCTTTGATCAAAACACCTGGAGGTAGATTTAAACACAAGAGCGGGTTATAAAGTATTTTTCCAGTAACCTGGCGCACTCGCTGAACCTTGAGGGCATCCAACTTCCATATCTTTATTGATAACAACAATAGTTTTCTATTTTTTAGCTTTACGATCTTTGAAATAACTTTTGCTTAGCTTATATAAGTTAGCGGGAATTTCCAGTTCCATAAGGTTTTTTAAAACCGCGGCCAAGCAGCATTAATGCTCTGCAACATCAAGGGAATTACTCCTGTCAAGCACTGCTCGTAACTCATTTTGTCTGTATTTTCCAAATGCATAATTATCTAGTTGGTTGTACAAAACTATGCTCTAAAATAAAGTACGCACTATTATTTGCACTAGTTTAAAGCTTAGTTACTTATCTTTAAGCTTAGTCAGTTATCTTTAAAGGTTTTAGCGCATTTCTTTGGAAAATACAGACAAAATGAGTTACGAGCAGTGCTTGACAGCATGAACCGGAACCACGCAATGGGCATGGTTCTTGCATAAGCAAGATGGGTTGTTTAGCACGGAAACACGCATTCTAAATGAAATTCGCCCGACAGCGGACCACCGCGCCGGAATTATTTATTTAGTAGTTGTAAACTTATATAATGTAAAAGGCACGGAAACACGCATCCAAAGGAAATTCGCCCGACATGCGGACCACCGCGCCAGAATTATTTTTCTAGTTGTAAACTTATATTAGGTAAAAAAACGGTAAAAATTATTGTCCCTACTAGGATTTGAACCCAGGTACTCTGGGTTTGAGTGCTCGCATCCAAAGGAAATTCGCCCGACATGCGGATCACCGCGCCAGATTATTTTCTAGTTGTAACTTATATTAAGTAAAAAAAAAACGATAAAAAATGATCGACCCTTCCAGGATGTGAACCCAGGTACCTGGGTTTGAGTGGTCGTATTGACTCCGCACCACTGCATTCAACTCAGAGGCCCAAAAAACATTGAAAACGACACCCTACTCGAAATTTAATTTTCAACGACCGTAATTTTGGTTTTCTATTATTTTTGTGGTTTTTTCGACTTTTTGGTCACTTAGAGTGGTCGTATCGACTTCGGACCGGTTTCATTCTATTCAGCGCCCAAAATTACATAGAAAACGACACCCTACTCGAAATTTATTTTTTATCGACCTAAATTTTGGTTTTTGGTAATTTACAATGGTTTTTTCGATTTTTAGGTCACTTAGAGTGGTCGTATCGACTTCGGACCGGTTTCATTCGATTCAGCGTCTCCAAAACATAATATTGACCTTTTTCGCGGCAAAAAATATTAACCCTGAATTTTGCGATTTTTGAAAATTTCGCTGACTCAGCAAACCGGGTTAATGACGTCACAAAACCTGGTTTTCAATAGGGTTCGTGTCCTCCCCAAGGTTGATTTTTGTACCATGTTTGGTTAAAAAATATTAATCCGTTCGAAAGATAGAGTGTTTACAAGAAAGTGTCTAGAAATACATATGTATATATATATATATATATATATTATATATATATATATATATATATATATATATATATATATATATATATATTATATATATATATATATATATATATTTATATATATATATATATATATTATATATATATATTATATATATTATATATATATATATATATATATATTATATATAAAGTCTCGCGAAACTTATTTTTCGTCATTAGGGACTCTGAAACGGATTTGTGTCGTGGTCCGAGGTTCAAATTCCGCCATGACGCCTATCCCATTAGGCGAATTTCCAAAGGAAATTCGCTAAAAATTAAAGAACTAAAGTTTTATAATTTAAAACAATACAATTTTGAATCAATTTACAATATTTTTTATACAAGATAATTAATACTAATTCAGTACATTATTAAATAAATAAATTTACATTTAAAAATAAATTATTCAATAGCTGTATATGCTATAGCTTGTGCACGGCTTAAATAAGTAAATATTGAAAAGAATGAATTGCAGTGTCAAAAAAGGAACCAAGAGGAATACATTAAGGTTTAATTACAGACAGTACAGTTAAGTAAAAATTTTACGGCGATTGCTCCATTAGAAGCTGAGTTAGTCGGGATGATGTATTCTAGTGTACCGAATTTCGGAAATCAAAAATAAGTAAAAGTAGTTGTGTATGTCAAACGATAGCTCTGTGACAAATTGCCGGAATTTTGTGGTATGGGTACCAAATTGTTTTGTTTGTAGTGTACTTTTAGAAATTGTCCATATTATGGTATGCTCCAATTTGAAATTCAAAAGTTATCGACAAAAAACACAAATAGGCAATCTGATTACCATACTTGCAAGACGATTACCAAAAAAATGATTGCTTATTTAAAGTCCTGGTAGTCGATTTAGTGGGGGTAGATACCAATTTTACGGCGATTGCTCCATTAGAAGCTGAGTTAGTCGGGGTGATGTATTCTGGTGTACCAAATTTCGGAAATCAAAAATAAGTAAAAGTAGTTGTGTATGTCAAACGATAGCTCTGTGACAAATTGCCGGAATTTTGTGGTATGGGTGCCAAATTGTTTTGTTTGTAGTGTACTTTTAGAAATTGTCCATATTATGGTATGCTCCAATTTGAAATTCAAAAGTTATCGACAAAAAACACAAATAGGCAATCTGATTACCATACTTGCAAGACGATTACCAAAAAAATGATTGCTTATTTAAAGTCCTGGTAGTCGATTTAGTGGGGGTAGATACCAATTTTACGGCGATTGCTCCATTAGAAGCTGAGTTAGTCGGGGTGATGTATTCTGGTGTACCAAATTTCGGAAATCAAAAATAAGTAAAAGTAGTTGTGTATGTCAAACGATAGCTCTGTGACAAATTGCCGGAATTTTGTGGTATGGGTACCAAATTGTTTTGTTTGTAGTGTACTTTTAGAAATTGTCCATATTATGGTATGCTCCAATTTGAAATTCAAAAGTTATCGACAAAAAACACAAATAGGCAATCTGATTACCATACTTGCAAGACGATTACCAAAAAAATGATTGCTTATTTAAAGTCCTGGTAGTCGATTTAGTGGGGGTAGATACCAATTTTACGGCGATTGCTCCATTAGAAGCTGAGTTAGTCGGGGTGATGTATATGAAATGTACCACCCTGTATATGAGGACAGAATAATTCATTATTTTTAGCTTGAATAAAAATATGTATTAAATTGGATAATCGAAATATTACTTAAATAAATTACAAAATCCACTTAGTCATGTTTCTCCGTATATTTGTGTTATCTTTACATACGCCCTATAAATTTCTGTTTATAAGGAAAATAAGTAAAGAAAGGACTGAATAAAATATAACTTGGTCTACCGCGTTTAAACTATGTTATGTTTTATTTATAAATCTCGAGTAAACCAATTTTCTTTATTATTTATTATTTTTTCTCGTCATATTTTTCTTTTAGTATGAAAATTAGATTTCTTCTCGGAATGATGTTCCTTGTTTAACTCAATATTTTTCCAATGAATTTTTTATGTGCTTTTTAGTTATTACCATGGGCAAGATGTTATTTTATTTTTTATTTGTCCTTCTTTTAGTAAAATAAAAGATTTAAAGACTCCACTATTTCGACAGTCTCAATTTTATTCGTTATTTCTCCTATAGATTCTTTATTCTATATAGTTGGGACGTCGTTATAAAATACTCTAAAACACTACGTACTAAATCAGTCTCATAGACATAATAAGAATTAAAAATAAACAATTTGTACAGGAACGTAGTATATCAATCAGATTGACAAATGTGCCAAGTTGAACAAAAGTCAGTGTGTTTTTTCATTTCAGACGTTTGGGACTGAGTGCATGTTGTGTTTTTGTACGTGTCACGATAACTGCCGGGAACATTAATAGATTTTAATGAAATTAAAGTATAAGTGTTGTAATAATTATTCCTACAGCTGTATACTTTTTGGTTATCCCTTAGCAATTTTTCTTAATATAACTGACCATCTGAGACAAAAAAATTAACGAAAAAATCGTGTATTTATAACATAAATTACATATTTATAACATTTTTATAACATGCATAAAATGATAAAAAAAAGTGATAATTTTAAAATGACGGCTGATATGGCGGACCAATTTTTATTAGATTCTGACGTAAGTTCCTGATGCTACGCAATACTAGCTATTACATTTATTTCAATTTTTATCGAATGACGCATATATTTTTTTATATGTTATAAAAGTAAAAAAATAAGTAAAATAACAAGATAAGAAATAAGAGTTATATTTTGGCCAATTATGTTAATAAATACTATTGGTGTCGTATTATCATTATAAGTAGTATCGTGTGAGGTCAGTTCATGGATGAATGACCGCTTGGAATGAATCCGATGCTTATAATGTATGTCAGAGGTCGAGCGAGTTTGAAATGGTGATTATATGTTCTGAGGTACCCCGTACCCGGTATTAGAAGTTCTTATAATACAAAAGTCAAATGCAGATCATGGCTCTTGTATTTTTTTTTAAAAAAGGTTTTAAAGTTAAAAGTTTATTTTAAAGGTTTTGTGTAAAAATAGAAAAGAGTCATTAAAAGTGAAACTTTTTGTAGACTTGTTATCTTCAAACCATAAATTAAACAAGAGTTCGTTTTCAACAAATATATCTGAGAAAAGAGATAAATGTATAAAAATATCTGGAAGCACTGACGAACAAAAAACGAATATCTAAGCAATAAATTGTCGCAACAAAGTTACTCGGACTTTTCCGGGGTCGAAGTATACGGCTGAATTTACGGTTCTAAAGTAGAGCAATGTAACATGAAAATGGAAAAACTATTTGACTTTTGTGAAGTCAGATGATTTCACAAAGTTACTCTGGGAATGTTGAAAATAATTTAACTGTATAAATCCAAATATTTTTCGTGACAATTTATATGGGGGCACAAGAGTGCCCCCGCCCATTTGTTAGTCTAGCAGTCACTGGTGTATTATCCTGTACAGGAGTCTATTTTCACCCCCTCGTATATTTTTATTTTATGTACTTTTAATATTAACTAAAAGATGTAGTTGAGCTGACCCATTCTACCGAATTTCATATCTTTACCATTCACAGGTGTTGAGATATAATGCCTCAAAGTTGGCTGTTTTAACGCTCACTCATCAAAATTCTAAGGCGCATCTAGCTATCGTATACACTTAAAATTTGGTAAATAGATAAACTTTGATGTAAAAATCAATAAAAAATTGTCAAAACCTAACATTTTTAGTTCCTTTTGTCTAATTTGTTCTACTTAAGTTGAAAGATAATCCTAACCTCAATTTTATGTATAAAGAAAGTTTTTATCGACTAGCGATACCTAGTAGAGCACGCCAAAACTAAGAATATCGAGAGTTTCATTATAGCAGAACATAACAAAATATTTTTACGCAATTTATCTATTGTTTAATCAAAGAAAATGGAATTGTTTAGTAATAAATTAATGGTGTAATATGCTGAAACTAATTAATATTTCTTAACTTATTTTTGTTAGGAATAATGTACAAGCTTACAAAAAGGAATGAAAAATCCCAACAAGGGATTAAGGCCAAGTCTAGTGTCAACATTTGTGAGATCATTGAATAAGCTAAGCTGTAGGTTCTCAATAATGGTTGTAATTATATTAGGTCTTGGCTGTTTCACTTTGTGACGCAGCTTAAGGTTGTATGGTACTTAACATCTTGTATAGAGTGTAGACATACATATATTAATATATTAAGCCTATAATTAGCTTATTATGTTTTTTGTGTGTACTGCTTAATGGCCACGTCACAAAGTGAAACAACTTAGACCTAATATAATTACAATCATTATTGGGAACCTACGGCTTGGCTTATTCAATGATCTCACAACTTTTAACGCTAGACTTAGCTCTTTTTTACACTCATGTGCCTTTGTTGGGATAATTAAATTGTCACAAAACATGACTTAAATTTTCCGAATCGTTATTGTTTTGTCTTGTTTCAGCTTTGTAGATAATTAATATTAAAGTAAAATTCGTTTATGAACCTTTTATCTGCAATGATTTCATCGGGTGGTGGGAAAATTCAATTGGACTTGCCTTAATGAAGTATTCCAGCTACAGTTGACATTTTTGTAGATAAAACCAATTTCATAGTGGGGTGTTAAAGAGATAGTCTGTTTATCTGATGGTTTTTCCAGTATTAAGCTTTAACCGTGGAAATTGTGTCAAGAGTTAGTAAACTAGATAAAGTAGGGTGACAAACCGTTTCTTGAAATTTTGAGAAAAACACAGAGATAACATTTTTGGAAAAAGACATTTTCCGGTAATTTACTGTGGATGAGAAATTGTGTTTTCGGTTCATGTGGAAATAAGATTTTTAGTTTTGTAGATAAAGTTGAACCCGAAAAAAAGATTCCTGGGGTAAACAAACACGTGTCTTTCTTCTTTGAGTTCTTATTATAAGTTAATAAATATTCGCTGTTAGTATTCAGTTAAAAGAAGTTTTTGGATCGATACATCGAGCCTGTTGATGTCAAATCTTCTGACATTTAAACTTTCGCTAATGGGAAAGGTTTTACGGAACTTCCTGTAGTTTTTATTTTTCTTCAGGGTAATGGGAAAAATTGTGTTTAAATTAAAAATCCGAAACCGGGATTTTTACAAAGTTATCTGACTATATAATGTTAGTGTGTTTGTCTGCTCTCAACGTAGCTCTCAAATTTTAGCTTTCTATGCGACAAAGCTGAAATTTGGTACAAAAATCATTGCTATTTAATTGTGCTATCCGGAAAATTATTTTTCCATGACGTAATTTTCAACCTTTATGATGACGAGCGAAGCAAATCCGATGCGGAAAGAAAAAGGTTCCGATGTACTCTGTTCCCATTTTTTATATTTCATTTACAATAAATCTGCTATTATGAAGTTTAATTTTTTCAGCCTTAAGAATAATTTATAATGTATTGCAAATTTATTTATTTATACCGTCATAAAAATTATAAAATATATAAATAATATGAAATTATAAGTTAAAAGATTCCGAACTACGGGTTTATAAATATTTCTCATGCATTGAGTCCTAAACATATATAATTGTACACAGGGTGGACCAAAAGTCTGAATTAAATTTTTTAACCATATAAGATACATGCATATTTTCGGTGAAGTTTATTTTTTGGTATTGACCATTTGGGCGCAGCGCCCCAGTAGGGCCTTACGACACCTAACTTCAACCTAAATTTCAAATTGGACCTTTTTATATCATATTTTGATTCTATGACCAAAATAGTTTCCATTTTGCTTTTTGATTATTTTTCTGTCACTAATAGTTTCCCCAAAAGGGCAAATATGTAAAAATACGCAAAAGATAAGTTAACAAAATAATTTTATTATTGGCGTTTCGAGTTCTTTAAGGAAAATAAAGATGTTTTATGCTTGGCAACTTTTTTCATTTTAAAGGGGTCAAAGTATTGATGATAGGCAAAATTTTATTTAATCGCCTTTGGGTCCCAGCGCCTCAATGGTCAATATAAAAAAAACTTCACTATACCAAATGGAGATCCCTTAACTTTTAAAAATTTATCTTATCTGTTCAAAAAATTAAAGGTAGAAGAGAAGACTTTTAGACCACCCTGTATGCGAATATATAATATGTTATGTATATGTATATATAAAATGTGTAGTTTTAAACTTGTATATATATTTTGTTTAGATTTGTTCTGTATAGTATTTTAAAGTTTTTGCTGATGTAATAGCAAAAGTGCGAGTTAAAAAGGGTTATCTATGACCTGTTTTACTCAAGAGATCTCATAAATATGGATCCAACATAATTTTTAGCAGCCTTTTAGCAATTTTTCCTCCTTCCTCTTTCTCTTTTCAACCTTATTTTTCATAGCAGAGCGAAAAAAAAGTGAAGTGGAAAATTTACACCGCAAAAACCGTATAAGTGGAAAAACCCCTTCGCAAGTAGGAGCAAAAAATGTTAAAAAATTATAATTCGACTTGCATTCATGTGTAAAGTAGGGAAAAGATTGAGGAGGGGGGGGGTGAAATGACCCGTGAAATTAATGATTTTATAGACAATTAACGACAGGAATACTGGCGACGACAGTCCATTACTTTGTTTTGTTATTTATTTAGCTATAATTCAACTCTGATTCCCTTTCGAATCGTTGGCAATGAGGACTTTTTTTCTAAAACAAACAGAGCGGAAGGAACAATATATTTGTTTTGTCGAAATTATTTCGTCAAGAGTAGTGGTTAGTATTAATTTATTACTATAGAATAAGAAGATTTTAATCATTAAAGAATTCAGTCCGCGTTTTCTTTAATGAATTACAATCGAAGAGTTATTTCCGCATGATTCCATGCTTCTTCAGTTAACTGTTAAACAATAAATATGATTTTTTTATTAATTATTTTTAAGGACTTTTTTAGACGTCTTGGTGACTAATATTATCATTGAAAAAAAAAGTTAACACCATTTGTCTTTCCAATATTATATAATTTAATATACATAGCCAACTTTCGACCTTAACGATCATCATCAGCGCCTATAATCCGAATCAAAGCAAATAGTAAGAAATAAAAAATAAAAAGACTTTTTATAGAAATAAAAGTAAAAAATACAAATGCGTACAAAAACCAAAAAACTAACTAAAAAATAAACACAAAGTAAAAAAAGATGTACCAAATACTAATAAAACCCAAGTATAAAATAAAATAGAAATAAGAATAAATAAATACTTATAAATTGACAATTGCTGTTTACATTTATTACAATATTTATTTATTTGTACATAAACAAACCTAGGTCCTTTTACAAAATACACTAAACTATTACAAATCTCAATAATTATTGGACTATTCTTGAATTTTAACTCATTTTCTTAATTGACTTTCATTTACTGCACTTAATTTTTGTTATTTTCCTGTAATGGTAGCATAAGTATAGATATTACAAACAGAATAATTTAGACATTACTGTACTTTTAGCTCATTCTATCTGCTGTACATTTCTTTACATTTTTTGAAATGTATTAATCCTCTTTCTTAAGTCTTTTAGTCAAGAGCTTGAAAGGGTTTATTTTATTTGGATCATCCGAACGCGTTTAAATCAGCTGTTTATCGGCAATAACTAATACACAATTTACTAGTGGGCGATTTTCTTTGAAACAAGACACCTATTACCAAGGAGTTTTTAATTATCACATAGGCTATGATGTTTTATTATCATATAGCTGTGCTGATCCATCACTTCAAAATGTCTTTGATAAAATTTTGGAATTTGCATTTTAAATTAGTCAACTTCATAATTAATCGCGTTACTTTATAATTACAATTATAAAGACACATTTAATTTGACTAAATAAATGTAGTAAAACTAACTTTAGAATGAAAATGCCGTTTCTAATTTGATTAAATTTTATCATTTAAATTCTTAAGAGATAATTTTACACTTCTGAGTATTTTAATATTTGAAAATTGAAAACTTGCACTTCTACGTGTAGTGGAAACTTGTGAAACCAAGCTGACGAAGTTATTTTTCTGCCACACCCCTGTTATTTTCCAGATCAATTTAAACTTTTATTTTTCTTCTTATTATTGTAGTTTGAAAATTATTTTAGTTGATCTAACTTTTTATACACGATATTTTTAACTTTATTTTAAATTTAATGGTGAATATTGTGTTGCAGTTTCGATGGATTTGAAAATATTTAAAATTAGAATAAAACATTTAAACTTTTGTTAAAACAGCGTTATAAATTATTATACATTAATATTACATTCACTACATTTTTAATTCTAATAACATTTATTATTTTCCTAAATCTAGCAGTTTAGTGACTATAAGTAGCTTTAAATGAGAACATGGTTATAAATGATTTGTGTTCTTGGCAAATTCATTCTGATTTCAATACTTGTTCTTCAATTTAGAGTTAAAATGTCCAATCTTTATTCTTTGGGCAATTATTCCCGTCAAAATAGTGGCCTTAGACAAACATATATTAGGGGTAAAAAATATTAATTTCTAGCGCCCAAAAAGCCCAATAGAAAGTGACCTTCCAATTTACTTTTTTCAATTTTTTGGCAAAATTCAGTTTTTTACAGGAGACCTGAAGTTAGTTAACTTTTTTTCTGGTGGTGTAGTTACACAACCAGAAAGAAGTTACCTAGACACATAAAAGTACCCCAGGTTTCATAATTTTTTGTCTTATGGTTTAAAATTTAGGGGGAGACTTTTGGTTCATCTTGTGGTAATCAAAGTAAGCAATTTTATTTACGTTTGAAATAACCCCACAAGTACCTGAATTTAATTACAAAAAATATTAATTATTCTTTAATTAAAAGAACTCAGGTTTGGCCGCATAACCTTTTCTTACCTTTTCGGATTTGCTTCGATTATCCTCGTTATTTATCACCTATCTACGGACTGACCTCTCTCAATGCTGCTTGACACTCCGGCAAAAATCAAAACTGTGTGGAATGGAACTCTTAGTGTATTTTGCTTTTACATATACTCGTCACGAGTGTTTGTATTATTATTACGTTTATGACACGTGTATATATGTTAGTTTTATATATATATATATTATATATATATATATATATATATATATATATATATATATATATATATACATTATAATATACATATATATATATATATATATATATATATATAATATATATATATATATATATATATATATAATTAGTTAATATTTGTGTAAAGGAATTAAGACGATTCTGATTTTTAATGTATCGAATTAATTGAAATAATGCTGATAATATAGGATAGAACATGGGACAGTTTTGTTAAGTCTTACAAAGCACTACATGCGTGCCAATTATTAAATCGATCCATTCATTTTTTCACTTTTTTATTAATGATAGACAATGTTGTCTTGGAAACATTATATTCCAGATAGTGGAACTAGTCCTAAAGGTTAATTTTTTAACCTAGATTTTTAACCCTCTGGGAGCTATGATAACAGACACACATATTCGGACCGACAAATTAGTAAAAAAAAGAATAATGATGTCTTTTTCTCAAATGTCTTAAGTCAACTGAATAAGGCAATTCAGATAATATTTACCTACGGTATGAATATGGCAAAGTAAAAATTAACAAAAGACAAAAGTAAAAACTTACGAAATAAAATGTTTCTGCTTATTTTAATTCTATTAATGAATTCCTCTTTCTCTCCTAAGTGTCTTTTTGTTACTTATAAATTATTTAAACACGCTGTATAAAAGTTAAATACAATTGGAAAATAATTAGGTATGCAAACAATAAACAAAAGTTAAGTTAGGTGAAGTGGTTAAATATTGCTAACCTAACTGTTGTAATGTTGTGGAGGGGGGGTGCCCTCGACCCTGAGTAGGGCAATGTGCCCTTGTCCCCTGATGATACAAAATTATTCCCTTTCTTTATTTGTTTGTCAGTAAGTAGCCAGACAATATTGATTTTAAATAGATAATTCGAGATAAAGGAAAACTTCTGGCAACTGTAATTATGATATGCTTCATTTAGCTTTGGGAAAAATAGGTGATGAAATATGACGTTAGATGATAATAGCATGATATTATTAAAAGTTTTTCATGGAAAATTACTTGCATAATAGTTAAATGAGTTTGTTTTTTAGAATAATTAAATTATGAAAACTTTTTATCCGACACAAATTATAATGTTTTTGTCGTTTGATAAATGATGTTTCCAAACTATGAAAAATCGGATACAGGATACCTCGGAACTTTTCCTCCCCTTTCCCGAGACTTGCTTCGTTCGTCCTCAAAATTTAAAATACGCTTAATTTAATTTGTTTTTTTATAATTTGTCGTAACTTCGGACTATCTTCGCTTGACTTCGGATAGGAAAGATGAGGTTAATCCTTGTGGTTACTCATTCACATACTAACCACGGTTGATGCTGCTGCGTACAAAATTGAAGCGACAAGAATTATGGATATACCAGCTGCACTACATTTGTTCCAAATTTCAACTCGATTGGATTATTTTTTAATTATTAACGGTTGTTTAAAAAAACATATATATGTTATTCGATAAAAATTAAAATATTGCTAATAATGAGGTGAAACTGAGCAAATTGTTCGTTCTTAATTAGGCATTTGTGCGTGCCGTATTGCAAATAGATCCGATTGCTTTTTTAAATAATTTCATGTGAATGATTGCAATTTTGCAAAGTCGTTATTTACGGTTGGTTATTTTTAACAAAAAATATATTTTTCGAAAATCACAATCAAACCTGAAAATTGATATCTGTACCAAGTTTCTACTCACTAGCATTGATACACTGATAACAGATAAAAACAGGCAACTTGGTAAAAAAAAACTACCCAGGTATCTGATGTTTAGTGAAACATATAAAAAAATTTCAAAATGAATACAATTTTGTATTTATCGGGTGGAACATTCCAGATGCGCCAACATTAAAGTCTTAAAAATATGAGGAAAACATGGCCCTAGACATTCGAAATTGTCTATGCCAATAAACAATGTTTATTGTATTATTACATTAAATAATAACGTACCATTATTATTTTTTTGACTAATATCCAAATATGGCATTTTTTTACACTTTCGTTATCTTTAAAAAGACAAATTTTAACTTTCTGTATTATTGCTTATTTTAAAATTGCATTTAATCTTTTGAAATTCAGTTCTTATAACACCGAGGTTATAACATCTCTTATATTTTAGTAGTTTTTACCTAGCTACTTTTTGACTAATATCGACAATTTTCGTTCAAAATTTTTCTTTTTTATGGTTTTGGATAAAACTCTGTGATGTGTGTCAAAAAATAAATAACTTGATAACGAATTGCCAAATATAGTGATATTGCTACCATATGTTTTAGGATTTAATGTAATTTTCAAAATAAACGGTATTATGGTATACTAATATTGTATAATTTTTCAAACTTATCACACACTGATATTAAATTACCATATTTGGGTATAATTGTAACTTCGAACTTGCAAGAGTCAATTCACTGAAAAAAGAGACCATTTTTGAAAGTCTAGGACCATCTTTGCCCCATATTTGTAAGAATTTAAAGTCAAGGTATATCTGAAACGTTCTACCAGGTATTCGAAATAAATAAGGAAAAGCAAACATTCAGGTTTATGGCGTCTCAGATATTTTGATTTCATTTAAACCCGTTTTAATGCCTAGCTTTATATTTGGCTGCACGTGTTATTTTATAATAAATCCAAACTTTTTCAAACCCTATTTTCTACTTATAGACAATTTTTTAAAATGTTTTTTATTGCTCATTGATTTTTATTGAACCCATAATAAAAATAATTAAAGGTAAAAATGTATTTTTGAAAGGGATTATTTCGTAGGAGGCGAAGGTAAAATCACTGAGATAATAGTTTTAATGGATGCTTTTAAATGTAGAGGAAATTCTTGACCCTTTCACGTTTAAACCCTTCATGACTTCATGTTGCCTATAGAAAGCGTGATATTAAATTTAATGTTTTTTGACTATTGTGTATTTCGGTGTAGTAATTATTGCAATCATTTATTGATTTATTGAATAATGTTTTAATATTCTAGTTGATGTTTACTTTAGATTTATTATTTTGTTAAACGCGTAGAGATATGTTACTTGAGGGGAAAAAGCCTATCTCGATGCATTAAGAAGCTTGAAACATATTTCTTTGGGCCTCTTAGATGTTCTGTGAAACCTTCCCTAAAAGTATGTTGAGGTTATAATGAATCAATTTTGGTCTGGTTTACAATCATGACACATTTGTTGAGCATTGGATTTTATAATAATTATTTTGCTATTAGCTCTTTTTTCGCATAATAGTAAAACAAATGCTTAATAAATGTTTAATTGCAGTATTATTTCAATTACCCTAAACATATTTGTGGCATTTATTGTGTTCAAATTCGGTTTGCTCTTTTCTCGATAGCTTCATGTTATGTAATATTCCGTTCTAATATGTAAATAATACATTTATAATAAATAAATAATCATGCGTACATCTTAAAAAATAAATGACCAGGAGTTAAATTTATAATATATTCATTTCTGAAGTCTTATATGTGAAGTAGTTATGCATTAAAGAGTCTTTTTTTAATGCAAGAGGCACACTGGTTACTTATATATCATGTGAGAGAAGACAGTTATCCCACTCTAGGTCAAGGTTTCTCTACAAGAAAAAACTTTATTTCTTCTCGGGATATTTAAATTATTTAGCTTCTTATAGCTTGCTGAAGCAGTTAACTACGGTTTTGGCTACCTAGGCAAAACTGAGGAAGCCGAACTGAACCGTGTGTCGAGATTGACCCTCCTTGTTTTTGTTGAGTCATAATTTCCAAATCTGTATTTAACCTATGGATTGAGAATAAAAATGTTGTCACACCTGTATGTGATAAGAACATAACCTTACAAAAATGTGAAAAAATAAAATGTGTGTCGGGATAATGGAATTATATATTTTAATTAATTATAAATACTTAAGTTTGTAAAGTACTTTGTTATTTTATTGAATAAGGTCCTACATTGGTTATGGGCCCAGATACGCGGTAATTGTAGTACAAAAACTTTTAAAAAATGGAACACGACCAAATTCCAAAGTTTTCGGGCACAAATTTTTCGAGCTGGAAATTCAGATTAAAGTGCGTATTAGAATCAAAAGAGCTATACGATCACGTAAAAAGAGATCCGTCCGAAGATAAAACTCCAGATCGGTCGTGGAAAAAAAAGGATGCTATGGCGAAAAGTATCTTGACATGTGCGATGAGCGATGCACAGGTTGCACTCATCTTGAACTGCGAGACTGCTCGTGAAATTTGGAAGTCTCTCGAAGACAGATATTCGGAGGATACGGATAGAAAGAAGGTTGAATTATCGAGCGATGTAGCTCGGTTAACTATGAATAAAGAAGAAAGGTGGCAGGAATATCTGACACGAGCTGAAAAACTTCTCGAGCAAGCCAGGTCTCACGGGTCAAATTTAACAGACAATGAATTTATCATAGCAGTTATGCGAGGTTTAACATGGTTGTTATGCAATTTGACAACAAAGAAGATGCGACTGTAGCAGAGTTGAATCGAAGTTTGCAATTATTCGAAGAACGTCAGGGGCAATCCAACTCAAAAAGTGAAACAGGTACCTCAGCATATTCAGTTCATCATATTAATAATAAGAAAATAAAATGTAAAATTTGTTTTAAAATTGGTCACTCCACCGAAAACTGCTGGTTTAAGAAGAAAGATAATAAAAAGGGGTTTCATTTTAATAGAAAATATCAAAATGAGAAGAAACATTTTGAAAAAAATCAACATTCTAAGAAACCTGACCAACAGGCTAAAATAGCTGAAGAAGCAGCCTGGACTGTTTATACAGTTGAATGCAGAAAATCTGTTTGGGTGTTAGATAGTGGTAGTACTTCACATATGACCTCAGATAAACACCTGCTTTATGAAATAGAAGACGATGAAAGAGATATAAAACTCGCAAATGGTGATACTATTAAGTCTAAATACAAAGGTAAAGCTTTAATTACTGATTATTTAAACAACTCGTTGGAAATAAATGATGTGCTCTACGTCCCACAACTTAAAGGGAATCTATTATCTGTTACAAAATTAACTCATTCATCGTATAATGTAAACTTTAATGAATCTGTATGCAATATTAAACATATTGAAAATGGGGAATACCTGGTTGCCAAGAAAAGTAACTATTTCTATGTAATACAACCGCCTGATACTGATTCTGTAAACATTGTTACATCAAGCGATGAAAAATCAATAAACATTCATAAAGTTCATCGTAGACTTGGTCACCTAAATTTCAAGTATATTAAACAATTAAAAAATCTTGATATGGTACATAATTTAAACTATTCAGTAGATGATAGCAATGAATTGTGTGATATTTGTTTAAAATCTAAATACACACGAAAACCTTTTAGAGAGGTAATAAAGGAACAATCTAAAAAACCTTTGGAACTGATACACGCAGATCTTGTCGGACCAATAAAAAGTTCTTTAGGTGGTTCTAGATACATGCTGACTCTAGTTGATGATTTCACAAGGAAAATATTTGTTTATTTTCTTATCAACAAGTCTGATACCTATACTGAATTAGAAAAATTTATTGTTTGGGCTAATAACAGTCTAGATAGTGATAAACGGATTAAGAGACTTCGTTCCGATAATGGTGGAGAGTTTATAAAATGTTCTGATTTACTTGAAAAGTATGGAATCAAACACGAATTAACTTGTAGCTATTCACCGCAGAGCAACGGTGTTGCTGAACGAATAGGTCAATAGTAGAAGGCGCGCGTACTCTACTATTGGACTCAAAACTACCAATACAATTTTGGGCAGAGGCAGCTGGTACCATAGTTTATTTAAAAAACAGGTCACCCACCAGAACACTTGAAAATATTACACCATATGAAAAATTCAATGGTGTAAAACCAAATATGTCACATATAAAAATATTTGGCTCTCTTTGTTACTTTTGGATACCACCTGTAAAGAGATCTAAGTTTGATCCAAAAATGTCAGTAGGAATTTTTATTGGATATTCTAAGAAACGCAAGGCTTATCGGATTTTTAATACAACTGAAAATACAGTTATTGAAAGCAGGGATATAAAATGCATTGAACACAAATATGGTGTTGACTTATTAAATAGTTCAAACTTTTATGATAAGTATAATGATGAAGACAATGGAAATAATATATTTTCTGATCCAGTAGAAGATAATTATTTGAGAAACAGCCATCAGGAGGATTTTAACCTGCAACAAGAAAATCAAACATTAGTTAATAGACCTGTAAGAAAAACAAGAACAAATATTAATTATGAAGAGTCATTTATCGATAATGATGAAAATGATGAATCATACTTACCTGACGGTGAAGAACTGGATGAAGAATCCCATTTGGTTGTAGGTATTGAACAAAATAAAATTAATAATAATATTATTCCTTCTAGTTATAGTCAAGCTATAAATTTGCCTAACTCTAAAAATTGGGTTGATGCTATGCAAAATGAAATAAATCAATTAGAAGGGCGAAATGCCTGGGATATCGTTACTTTGCCTGATGGTGTTAAACCTATTGGGTCTAGATGGGTTTACACTATCAAAACAGAAGGAAATAATATTAAGTACAAAGCAAGATTAGTTGCACAAGGCTGTGGCCAAAAATTTGTAAAAGGGTATGAAGACACATTTGCACCAGTTGTAAAATCTGTTAGTCTAAGATGTTTAATAGCTTTGGCTGCCATGAATAATTTAAAACTTGAACACTATGATGTTCAGTGTGCTTACCTTTATGGTAATTTGGAGGATCCCATTTATATGTCGTTGCCTCCTGGGTTTTATAAAAGTAATAATAATGTTAAAAAGGTCTGTAAACTTAAGCAGGCTCTTTATGGCTTAAAACAAAGTGGCCGAATTTGGCATCAAACATTGACAGCTCAACTTAAGAAAATTGGATTAAAACAACTGTCTTCAGATCCTTGTATTTATTTTTATACTAAAAATGATTCAAAATTATTTTTAGCTGCTCATGTAGATGATTGCTTAGTTGCTTATTCAGATGAAAAAATATTGAAATATGTTATCACTGAAATAGAGAAAAAATTCACTCTTAAAAAATTAGGTGAAAATGACAAAATGTTAGGTCTAAGAATAATTCAAACTAAAGATTCAATCACTATTGATCAAGAACAATATGCCATTGAGATTCTTGATAGGTTCGGTTTAGGCGATTGTAATTTTGTAAAAACTCCGCTCGATTTATCTGATCTAGATAATTTTGAGGAATCATCCAAAGTAGATCAGTGTTATTACCAGGAGATAATAGGATCTTTAATGTACTTGACTACACAAACTCGACCTGATTTAGGTTTTGCCACTAGTCAATTATCTAAATTTAATAAAGACCCTAGAGCCATTCACTTGAATGCGGCAAAGCGAGTGCTCAGGTACTTAAAAGGTACAATCACATATGGACTTAAGTTTAAAAAGGGTGATAATAAAATAAGGTGCTATGTTGACTCAAGTTGGAGAGATGGAAAGGGTCAACAAAGGTCTAGTAGTGGTTATTTATTTTTTATTGGTGACAATTTAATACATTGGGTTTCTAAAATACAAAAAGCACCTGCTTTGTCCACATGTGATGCTGAGTTGACCGCAATGTCGGATGCAGTTAGACAAGGGGTATATATTAAATCTTTGCTAGAAGAATTATTGTTTTCTTCCTTGCCAGCTATTAAAGTTTTTTGTGATAATAGAGCTGCTGTTCAACTAAGTAAAACTGGCAGCACTTCATCAAAATCCAATCACATGATAAGACTGGTATCATATCTTTATTTTAAATTTTCTAATAATGAAATTGTTGTAGAAAATATTGCTTCAAAGCAGCAGATTGCTGACTTCCTTACAAAGCCTCTAAGTGACAAGATGTTCGTTACATGTCTAGAGGGGCTCAATTTAAAAAAATAATTTTATATTAATCTTGATTTTCTATTATTCATATTATTAAAAATCATTCAAGATAAATTTTATTTAAATAGAATTAATTTTTTTAACATGTATTGTTTTTACTTATTTTTATCATGATAAAAGATTATTAATCATGTATTATTTTTCAAATTTACGATATGATTGATTAAAATTTATATTTTTGTTTTTTTTGAATTATTAAAAACTAAGTAATTTTTTGTTAACATATATCACTGATTGTAGTGATAGTGTTATAGCAGTGACAAATAAGTTATATTTTATATTTTTTTTAACATTAAATCTTAAACATTAATTTTTAAACATTAAATGAAGTTAATTCAGTTTTTCAAAAGTTAAGATAATTTTTTTTTATTTAAAATGTTTTATGTATTATTTTTTTGAATTAATTTTTATTTTTTTATTGACATGCAACATACCATAGATTTCAAAATTAGGAAGGAGTGTGTTGAGTCATAATTTCCAAATCTGTATTTAACCTATGGATTGAGAATAAAAATGTTGTCACCCTGTATGTGATAAGAACATAACCTTACAAAATGTGAAAAAATAAAATGTGTGTCGGGATAATGGAATTATATATTTTAATTAATTATAAAATACTTAAGTTTGTAAAGTACTTTGTTATTTTATTGAATAAGGTCCTACAGTTTTGTATTAAACTATCTAAGACTTGATTCGTACCATCCTATTTACAAAAATAAATATATTTATCAATAGAAGCTAAGACTTAAAATAGGTATATATATATATATATATATATATATAATATATATATATATATATATATATATATATATATATATATATAACAAACAATAAGAAATAGAAAAACAAATCATAAGATTTGTTATCATAAATAACACAGTTGGTTAAAAAAATAAAAGGAAAGGATGAGTAGTGTGTGTGTGTGTCGCAACATTCCCGCTTTTTTTAATTGAATATACGACACAAAGAGTAGATAAACTATATTGTTTGTTTTCTTTTAGGATTTTTATATTTAAAAAAAGCTAATCTCTTTCCTGTGCGAAGTTAGTTCTTTTTGATTAACTTAGTTTTGTTGGATTAAATTTGGAAAAAGTCTTACAATATAAGACTTTTGTAAGCCTTGGAGACTTTTTGTTATTTTCTCCTTAATTGTATATCCATTTGTTTGATATCTATGTGGAGTCGATTTGAAAATCTTGTTTTGAATTCAAAGTATATTTTACATAATGTTAATACTAATATTTATTCTATGTCTGCCTTTGTTTCATACACTATTCTTCATATTGAACAAATAATATGCACGACTCCCATTTTGTTCTCTTATGCATGTGAATTTAGTAATGCAATTTCATAATTCATGCTACGATAAACGTCTATTTACAACCGGAATTATCCGTTTTAGGTGTTTTAAAGGCCTCCTGGTTTTCACAAAGTTTATTGTCTGCATGCCACCATTTATGCGTGTGTGTGTCTGTAATCATCGTAGCTCCTAGTTTATTCATGCTAGAAAGTTGAAACTTTGTACTAACATCAGTCCACTGCTGTAGTTGTTCTATTCGGAAAATATTTTTTTATAATGTCATTAATCCGCAATAAAGCCGGTTATGTTTTATTTTAAATAAATTATTAACATCAGTGGAGAAACTTATTTTATTACTTTGATGATTATTATTCGTTCGCATCATTAATCCAAAGGAATTGTTATTTTGCTCGCCTTCACAAAAAACCCTTAATTAAAAGAACAAAAAAATCATCAAAGTCCAACTAAAATAAATCTTCTTCAAGAATAATAAAAATGGTTATTAAAACTTAAGTAATTAAGGGAGGCATGTTAAAATTATTAAGAATAATGTGAAAAAGTACGAAGCAGAATAATAATTAGGGAAATAATTAGCAACAGACTAAGACCGTGAAGTAAAGCTAATTTTACTTCAGCCTTGTACCTACAAGCTCTAATGGCTTTTCTTTTTCCTTGAGGGTAAGAATTTTTAGAATAAATCATGTTATTACAAAATAATAAACTTTTTTACTATTTTATTAATTCCAAGTTTATCAAGAATGAAACATTATTATTATTTTTTACTCTGCAATTAATTAAAGTTTATTTTAAGTATTTTAATGAAGTTGATGTTTCTCAAGAAATGTTTTCTTTCGTCTCTCCGCTGACATTATTTTATAGTAAACTTCAATGTTATTATATCTTAAGGGAGGATACATTGTCTTAGTCAGTTAATAAATATATCTAAAACCATCACACAATATTATATATATATATATATATATATATTATATATATATATATATATTATATATATATATATATATATATATTATATATATTTGTGTGTGTGTGGTGTTTTATATTTTAAACATATATATTAAGAAAATTAATTAATGTAAAATAAAATCATAATAATAATATTAGACGAATTAAATTTTGTGTGGAACTATATCAATGTGGTTTCGTAACCATAATTATACGGTTAAATTTAACCTAGAAAATTATTAAGTTTGTTTAGAAACATGAAAAAAATGTCACATTAACACAGCTATGCAAAGGATTGTGTGTTAAATTTATATATTATTAAAATAAATTTTATTAAAAATATTTACTCCCACATTTAATTCCTCAGTTAAAGCCACCTTTCAATTTTTCATTACACTTTGCGCTTTCCTCTGTGTTAAAAATAGATAGACAATACCGACACCTGGCCACTAAATTAAATTCCTCTCTAAATTTCCTTCCTTTGGAATTTTAATTAATAATAATTATTGATTTTCTTTAACACTGTATGTTTAAATTTTGAAAATTTGAAAAATGTCATATATGAATATAATACTTCGTGTTTTCCTATACTTTGTTTCAATAATAATTTCATTTTGTTGCCTTTTTTGTGTTGGGCTAATGGATTTGTTGGTTTAGTGTCAATATTTTTGTATCAAATTGTCATTATTATTTTAAAAAACACAATTTTTTTTGTATTGTATTATACTCAACGTTGTGGTATTTTTGTTTCAGGTATGTTGATTGTCTTTTTACCCAACATATTTAACATATTTAGAGTAAGTCATCTTAATTAACTATTTTTAAAATTTTTCTTTACATTTCTAGCGAATTTTAAAAAAGCTTATGAAGTTGGGGTCATGGAGAGGGGAAGTGGGTAGAGCTAACTGATATATATGTATGTATGTTCGAGATTTTTGTTCTAGACGTTTGTATGGGACACGATAACCTAATAACTTTCGAACGATTTTTTGGATCGAAATGAAACTTGGTACAAAAATAAACCGTGTTAATGTCCCAAACTCTGTTTCATGTTTATGAAATGTTTCATGTTTATGAAATGTTTCATGTTTATGTGGTTTCATGTTTATGAAACCCCTATTACGTCATTAACCCACAGTAATAACATTTTATTATCAGTATTAGTTCCGGTTAAATTAATTGTGACATAATGTAAACAAATCAGGTTTTTTGACTAATAAAATTTTAAATTTGCTTATATCGTTGCAGTATGCCACTTATATAAACCAGTATTATGGCGATCTGATAAAGTATTACAACCCTGTGGCCACGAAGCGCCCCCCAGCGCCGACGCCGCGGAGCAGCAAAAAATCCGAAGGCCTCTTGTTTAAATTTTAATGTTTTATAAACCATTTATTTTTATCAAAGAAGACATTTAGTTGTTTAAAAAATGCTACTCACCTAATCCTTTAATTTGTAAACCTGTTATGGTTATATTGCTTCCGTCATAAGTAAAAATTTATTTAGGTAAAATTATTACATAGATAAACAGTATGTAAGTATGTAAAATATGTAAAAAAATAATGATTATCTTTATGTTGGTAATTAACTGGCCATTGATTAAATTTACGCAAAACATGCTTTTTCGTACAATTAACATATATATTTTCGGAATATGAAAGACAAGCAGGATCGATCCCCTTCTCTCTCTTTGGCATTACAGCGGCGGACGGTGCTTTTATGCCAACATCATTATCATAAGAATTTGACTTCTTTAAAAATTCGCTAAAAACCCTTATGTTTTTATAATAGTTAAGTGTTATACTTCGTGATCTAATCACACTAGAGATGAATACTTGGTTTTATCAGTGTTTTATAGTGTCCTTTTAGTTAGTTTAGCTAGTAATAATTAATTTTCTTTAGTTTGATAATTTATTTTGACTTTCAAATAACGATGGGTTTGACTACGTTAGAATTCAAGTTTTTCATTTGTGATTTTGAAGCAATTACAGAGAAATCTGTTTATTAAGTAAGCAAAAATGTGTAATTTTAGTAGCAGCAAATTTGGTTAGATATTGCTGATTTATCTTAAGATCTATCGATGTTTACTTTCAATCCAGTTGGTTTAAGTGTTGTAATTGTAGGAAAGGTGCGAATTGTGTTGCTTCTGCAAGTTGTGTTGTATGGAGTAGTGGGTGAGTAAGGAATCGGGTTGAAATTCAGAGCTTCCTAATTTCCTATTGAAATGCTAATGTCTCCTCAATTAAGAGAAATTGTAGGTTTCTGTCAACAGTTCCAACCTTCTCCTTTATATATATACTGCTTCTATACTTTCAACGCTTTCTTTAACTGTGAAAAGCTTTGTTGTTGTGAAAAAGATGGCGATGATAATAAATTAAAGGCACAGTTCTCATTGTTTTTTCTTTAAGTTTCAAAGCCTTACTTAGTTTTAAGCCTCTTATTCCTGCTTTAATTATTTAAACTTTACTCTGAATATAACTTAATAGGGACATTCAATATACTATGCTGCGTATAACTGTGCTGAAGCTTTTTTATAGCTTTTTAGTAACAGTCAATAAAATTCTGAATCACTTCGGAGAATATTATTGTAATGTTATCCCTTCGCAATTTTTAGATGAGTATCTCTAAGTATTGTAAGTTCAAAATTTCGATGTTTATCCTATTTTTTTTTCAAGGGACTAAAATCACATTTTGACAAAGTTTATGACTAGGGGGTAGGGGGCTAAAGTGTGTTAATTTATCCCTTATATAATAAATAAAATAAAAACTTAAAAGAGGAATTAAATTTTAAATTTAATGGCTTGGTTTTTATGGTTTGGTCTAGTTAGAATTCTTACTTAGTATCTTAAGTACTGCCTGTAGTTTATATCTCACCGGAGGTGGTAACTTTTTACTTATTTTAGCGAATTTCCTTTGGAAATTCGCCTAATGGGATAGGCGTCATGGCGGAATTCGAACCTCGGACCACGACACAAATCCGTTTCAGAGGTCCCTAATGACGAAAAAATACGTTTTGCAAGACTTTATATATATATATATATATATATATATATATATAATATATATATATATATATATAATATATATATATATATATATATACATAGTATTTCTAGACACTTTCTTGTAAACACTCTATCTTTCGAACGGATTAATATTTTTTAACAAAACTTGGTACAAAAATCAACCTTCGGGAGGACACGAACCCTATTGAAAACCAGGTTTTTGTGACGTCATTAACCCGGATTGCTGAGTCAGCAAAAATTTCAAAAAATCGGCAAAATTCAGGGTTAATATTTTTTGCCGCGAAAAAGGTCAATTAGTTGTTTTTGAGACGCTGAATCGAATGAAACCGGTCCGAAGTCGGTACGACCACTTTAAGTGACCTAAAAATCGAAAAAACCATTGTAAATTACCAAAAACCAAAATTTAGGTCCATAAAAAATAAATTTCGAGTAGGGTGTCAATTTCTATGTAATTTTGGGCGCTGAATCGAATGAAACCGGTCCGAAGTCGATACGACCACTTTAAGTTACCAAAAAGTCGAAAAAACCACAAAAGTTATAGAAAACCAAAATTACGGTCGTTAAAAATTAAATTTCGAGTAGGGTGTCGTTTTCCATGATTTTTGGCCCTCTGAGTTGAATGCCAGTAGTCCGAAGTCAAACGACCACTTAAACTCAGGGTACCTGGGTTCACATCCTGGAAGGGTCGATAAATTTTTATAGTTTTTTTTACTTAATATAAGTTTACAACTAGAAAATAATTCTGGCGCGGTGGTCCGCATGTCGGGCGAATTTCCTTTGGATGCGTGTTTCCGTGCTTTTTACATTATATAAGTTTACAACTACTAAATAAATAATTCCGGCGCGGTGGTCCGCTGTCGGGCGAATTTCATTTAGAATGCGTGTTTCCGTGCTAAACAACCCATTTCTTGCTTATGCAAGAACTATGCCCATTGCGTGGTTCCGGTTCATGCTTTAGAACCTAAGCAGTTACTCAATTGTCAAGCACTGCTCGTAACTCATTTTGTCTGTATTTTCCAAAGGAAATGCGCTAAAACCTTTAAACATAACTGACTAAGCTTAAAGATATGTAACTAAGCTTTAAACTAGTGCAAATAATAGTGCGTACTTCTAATTTTAGAGGCATAGTTTTGTACAACTGGATGGTTATGCGCATTTCCTTTGTAAAATACAGAAAAAATGAGTTACGAGCAGTGCTTGACAATTGAGTAACTGCTTAGGTTCTAAAGCATGAACCGGAACCACGCAATGGGCATGGTTCTTGCATAAGCAAAAAATGGGTTGTTTAGCACGGAAACACGCATTCTAAATGAAATTCGCCCGACAGCGGACCACCGCGCGGAATTATTTATTTAGTAGTTGTAAACTTATATATGTAAAAAGCACGGAAACACGCATCCAAAGGAAATTCGCCCGACATGCGGACCACCGCGCCAGAATTTTTAATTTATCACTAATACTTTTGACCTAAAACAGATTATGCCCGATTAAAAGTTTTTTTTAAAAAAATTGAAATTATTTAAATTGAGCTAAATGAGTGTTCTGAGTATACCGTTTTATTTTATTAATTAGTAAAATAAGTTTATACTACTTATAAAGTCATGCTAGTTTATATCCATAGTTTTTGTATCATATCACTGAAAAAACTGTTCAAACTATTACGGAGTATTTTCTTTAAACAACTGTCACAATTACTCATTTTTAAAATATATACTAATATTTCAGTAGAATCCTGAGAAGAATTCTTCTTATTTTTAGCACTAGTGCAAAAATTAAAAGAATTAATTTATATACTAGTAGAGTATGTAAAACAATTCTTCTACGACAATGTAAAGACGTATTTTCGTATGTCAAACTAACAAAATGTCAAATATACGGATGTCGTAGATATAAATCTATTAAATAAAACTAAATGCTTTTGTTGAATTTATTTGTAGTTTATACATTTGTTAAAGATAATTTAAAAATTATATTAAAGCTACAATTAAATTAAATAATGTTATGTAACTCTTGCAAGCTGCATTATTAATTACATACACGAATATTTTATACGATAATGAAGTAGATTAAGAAAAAAGTCTTTTTTTCTGCATTTTTATACAAAAGAGAATTACTACTGAGCTACTTATTAATTCATAAGCTATGCTGTCTAATTATGCAAATATCTGGCTACCTTCAGTTAAATTAAGAAAAATATAGGGAGGATGTACGCATGCCGGGCGAATTCCCTTTAAAATGTTTGCTTACGTAAATTTTATAAGAAACTCGTCTATATTCATATCATACAATAAATAAATAAATAAATAAATAAATAAATAAATAAATAAGCCTTTATTAAAACTGAATACAAAATTTAGAAACATACACACAATTTATAACTTATTTCGGTTTAACAGTTTTTATTCGGCTATAGCCGAGGCTCCCCTTTTGGGGGTAGAGTTACTTACAAACTTCGCATGCAATACTTTTCCATAACTAACTATTTAACACAAAAACAATTCTAAATACTTCTTAACTATAACATAATTCATAGCATACAAAACTAATTAATAAGATTTATTACGTAATAAATTATAAATATAAATTTTATATACTAACATATCTATTTTAGCTTACTATAACATATCATTTTGTATCATTATTAAATTTCTATATACCATGCATATTAATATTAAATGTTTAATTAATATTATTGTCTTATTGTCTAATATAAAAATTTTTAATTATTTTACTTTTATCTTTTTAATTCTGATTATATTTATTTTTGGGAAAGCTTTGTTTTTGCGTGTTTATTATGTAATTGTTATATTTATTTTTGTTTATATAAATTTAGTGTTATTGTAATATCATATACAATAGCAATATTTTAATTTTAACCAATTTCGTTTGGAAGAATTCGCTAATGAAATCCGTTACAGACCTAACCACGAATAACATTTTTTTGTAACTATACAAACATTTCCTTTGAAAGGGTAAAGCTCAAGTTAACTAAAAACTTAAGTTTTTAGTTTTGGCTAAACATAAAACAAAAGTAATATAATAAATATTGTATGTTTAAATATTAACATGATATATTACAAGATAATATAATGTTGTTATATAATAAAATTTAAATTATTTTATATTATAATTATCCTACAAGGTTAGATGGTGGACACACCTGAATTACAGACCGCGGGTAAATGGAGTGATTACCATTAAGGACCAAGTTGTCGAAGCTGTTGATCCGATCAAATAACATTTGTTAATTAAAGCCTGCAAAGTGTTTCTGAAATAATAGCCATTTTCTTAAATGCACTTAAGTTCTGAGAAGCCTTTTCTGGAAATTTTTTAGTCACACTGAACCTGATTTATTCTTTTCTTCATTTATGCCTTAGGTATATAGGAAAAGTATTGTGTGCTTAAAAAATCTAAAAACCGGGATAATCAGTTTTAGGTGTTTGTATGATCTGAATAGTTTTCACCTAGATGTCTGTCTATATGCTAAAGAGTTAAAACTTTGTGCAAAAATCATCTAAAGCTGTAGTTGTGCTACCCGGAAAATTATTTTTATGACGTCAATAACCCATAATGATATAGCCATGCCTGAAACTAATATGTGTGCTAACTTTAATGTTTACGGAATGACTTGTAGACGTCTTTAAAAAATCTGAAAATAATGTATATATATATATATATATATATATATATATATATATATATATATTTATTTATTTATTTACCTTTACGCAATAAATAAGTAAACCAAATTTCGTTTCAATACAACAAGTACATCCATAAATTTTGTTGGATCTTAGAGTTTCTAAGATCCTAGGATCTTAGAAACTGTATCGAAAGGAATCAAAGGATGAGCGAAACGAGTCTGAACACTTGTTGCAGTATAAATTTAACGACTTGTACATTCTGAGGACGAGGAAAGCGAGTCTGAAGTAAGGAAAATGAGCGTAGCGAATCCGATGTAAGGAGGAAAACTCTAAGGTACCCCGTACCTTTTAGCGAATTTCCTTTGGAAATTCGGCTAATGGGATAGGCGTCATGGCGGAATTCGAACCTCGACCACGACACAAATCCGTTTCAGAGGTCCCTAATGACGAAAAAATACGTTTCGCGAGACTTTTATATATATATATATATAATATATATATATATATATATATATATATATATATAATTATATATATATATATATATATATATATATATATTATTAATATTATATATGTATATTATATATATATATATTTATATAATATATATATATATATATATATATATATATATATATATATATATATATATATATATATATATATATTATATATATATATATATATATATATATATATATATATATATATATATATATATATATATATATATGTATTCTAGACACTTTCTTGTAAACACTCTATCTTTCGAACGGATTAATATTTTTTAACCAAACTTGGTACAAAAATCAACCTTCGGAAGGACACGAACCCTATTGAAAACCAGGTTTTTGTGACGTTATTAACCCGGTTTGCTGAGTCAGCGAAATTTTCAAAAAATCGGCAAAATTCAGGGTTAATATTTTTGCCGCGAAAAAGGTCAATATTTATGTTTTTTGAGGCGCTGAATCGAATGAAACCGGTCCAAAGTCGATACGACCACTAAAAGTGACCAAAAAGTCCAAAAAACCATTGTAAATTACCAAAACCAAAATTTAGCCGATAAAAAATAAATTTCGAGTAGGGTGTCGTTTTCGATGTATTTTTGGGCGCTGAATCGAATGAAACCGGTCCGAAGTCGATACGACCACTCTAAGTTACCAAAAAGTCGAAAAACCACAAAAATTATCGAAAACCAAAATAACGGTCGTTAAAAATTAAATTCGAGTAGGGTGTCGTTTTCTATGTTTTTTGGGCCTCTGAGTTGAATGCAGTGGTCCGGAGTCAATACGAGCACTCAAACTCAGGGTACCTGGGTTCAAATCCTGTAGGGACGATAAATTTTTATCGTTTTTTTTTACTTAATATAAGTTTACAACTAGAAAATAATTCTGGCGCGGTGGTCCGCATGTCGGGCGAATTTCCTTTGGATGCGTGTTTCCGTGCTTTTTACAATATATAAGTTTACAACTACTAAATAAATAATTCCGTCGCGGTGGTCCGCTGTCGGACGAATTTCATGTAGAATCGTGTTTCCGTGCTTAACAACCCATTTCTTGCTTAAGGTTCCGGTTCATGCTTTAGAACCTAAGCAGTTACTCATTGTCAAGCACTGCTCGTAACTCATTTTGTCTGTATTTTTCAAAGGAAATGCGCATAATTATCCAGTTGGTTGTTCAAAACTATGCCTCTAAAATTAGAAGTACGCACTATTATTTGCACTAGTTTAAAGCTTAGTTACTTATATTTAAGCTTAGTCAGTTATCTTTAAAGGTTTTAGCGCATTTCCTTTGAAAAATACAGACAAAATGAGTTACGAGCAGTGCTTGACAATGGAGTAACTGCTTAGGTTCTAAAGCATGAACCGGAACCTTAAGCAAGAAATGGGTTGTTAAGCACGGAAACACGAATTCTACATGAAATTCGCCCGACAGCGGACCACCGCGACGGAATTATTTATTTAGTAGTTGTAAACTTATATATTGTAAAAAGCACGGAAACACGCATCCAAAGGAAATTCGCCCGACATGCGGACCACCGCGCCAGAATTATTTTCTAGTTGTAAACTTATATTAAGTAAAAAAAACGATAAAAATTTATCGTCCCTACCAGGATTTGAACCCAGACCCTGAGTTTGAGTGCTCGTATGACTCCGTACCACTGCCATTCAACTCAGAGGCCCAAAAAACATAGAAAACGACACCCTACTCGATATTTAATTTTTAACGACCGTTATTTTGGTTTTTGATAATTTTTGTGGTTTTTCGACTTTTTGGTAACTTAGAGTGGTCGTATCGACTTCGGACCGGTTTCATTCGATTCAGCGCCCAAAAATACATCGAAAACGACACCCTACTCGAAATTTATTTTTTATCGGCCTAAATTTTGGTTTTTGGTAATTTACAATGGTTTTTTGGACTTAAAAGAGGAATTAAATTTTAAATTTAATGGCTTGGTTTTTATGGTTTGGTCTAGTTAGAATTCTTACTTATTATCTTAAGTACTGCCTGTAGTTTATATCTCACCGGAGGTGGTAACTTTTTACTTATTTTTTAATTTATCACTAATACTTTTTTGACCTAAAACAGATTATGCCCGATTAAAAGTTTTTTTTTTAAAAAAATTGAAATTATTTAAATTGAGCTAAAAGAGTGTTCTGAGTATACCGTTTTATTTTATTAATTAGTAAAATAAGTTTTATACTACTTATATAAGTCATGCTAGTTTATATCCATAGTTTTTGTATCATATCACTGAAAAAACTGTTCAAACTATTACGGAGTATTTTCTTTAAACAACTGTCACAATTACTCATTTTTAAAATATATACTAATATTTCAGTAGAATCCTGAGAAGAATTCTTCTTATTTTTAGCACTAGTGCAAAAATTAAAAGAATTAATTTATATACTAGTAGAGTATGTAAAACAATTCTTCTACGACAATGTAAAGACGTATTTTCGTATGTCAAACTAACAAAATGTCAAATATTACGGATGTCGTAGATATAATCTATTAAATAAAACTAAATGCTTTTGTTGAATTTTATTTGTAGTTTATTACATTTGTTAAAGATAATTTTTAAAAATTATATTAAAGCTACAATTAAATTAAATAATGTTATGTAACTCTTGCAAGCTGCATTATTAATTACATACACGAATATTTTATACGATAATGAAGTAGATTAAGAAAAAAGTCCTTTTTTTCTGCATTTTTATACAAAAGAGAATTACTACTGAGCTACTTATTAATTCATAAGCTATGCTGTCTAATTATGCAAATATCTGGCTACCTTCAGTTAAATTAAGAAAAATATAGGGAGGATGTACGCATGCCGGGCCAATTCCCTTTAAAATGTTTGCTTACGTAAATTTTATAAGAAACTCGTCTATATTCATATCATACAATAGCAATATTTAATTTTAACCAATTCGTTTGAAGAATTTCGCTAATGAAATCCGTTACAGACCCTAACACCACGAATAACATTTTTTGTAACTATACAAACATTCCTTTGAAAGGTAAAGCTTCAAGTTAATAAAAACTTAAGTTTTTAGTTTTGGTAAACATAAAACAGTAATATAATAAATATTGTATGTTTAAATATTAACATGATATATTACAGATAATATAATGTTGTTATATAATAAAATTTAAATTATTTTATATTATAATTATCCTCAAGAGATGGTGGACACAACCTGAATTACAGACCGCGGGTAAATGAGTGATTACATTAAGACCACTTGTCGAAAGCTGTTGATCCGATCAAATAACATTTGTTAATTAAAGCCTGCAAAGTGTTTCTTGAAAATAATAGCCATTTTCTTAAATGCACTTAAGTTCTGAGAAGCCTTTTCTGGAAATTTTTTAGGTCACACTGAACCTGATTTATTCTTTTCTTCATTTATGCCTTGGTATAAGGAAAGTATTGTGTGCTTAAAAAACCTAAAAACCGGATAATCAGTTTTAGGTGTTGTAATGATCTGAATAGTTTTCACCTAGATGTCGTCTATATGCTAAAGATTAAAACTTTGTGCAAAAATCATCTAAAGCTGTAGTTGTGCTACCCGGAAAATTATTTTTATGACGTCAATAACCCATAATGGATATAGCATGCCTG
Source organism: Microvelia longipes (assembly GCA_018340805.1). Classification (NCBI taxonomy): domain Eukaryota; kingdom Metazoa; phylum Arthropoda; class Insecta; order Hemiptera; family Veliidae; genus Microvelia; species Microvelia longipes. The sequence continues at coordinate 36,799,751 of JACMZG010001908.1, forward strand.
AAACTAATATTGTGCTAACTTTAATGTTTACGGAATGACTTGTAGACGTCTTTTAAAAAATCTGAAAATAATGTATATAATTATATAATATATTTATATATATATATTAATATATATATATATATATATATATATTTATTTATTATATACCTTTACGCAATAAATAAGTAAACCAAATTTCGTTTCAATACAACAAGTACATCCATAAATTTTGTTGGATCTTAAAGTTTCTAAGATCCTAGGATAAGTTTCTAAGATATCCTAGGATCCTAAGGATCCTAGAAACTCTGTCGAAAGGAATCGAAGGATGAGCGAAACGAGTCTGAACACTTGTTGCAGTATATAAATGTAACGACTTACATTCTGAGGACGAGGAAAGCGAGTCTGAAGTAAGGAAAATGAGCGTAGCGAACCGATGTAAGAGAAAACTCTAAGGTACCCCGTACCTTTTTTTCATTCCAAAGCGTGCGTTGTAGATACAGGTGTTAAGTGAATACATCTAATTGTACCTCAGTACAGCTTGGGAGGGATTGAAGCTGCTATCAAAAAAGTATATTTTTTTTATATTTTACCTCAATCGGTTATATAGTTTCACTATTTTTATGTAGTAACGAATATTAATCTTCTGAATTTCATTGTTTTTATTTATTATAAATTAAATATATTGGTTTCTGTGATTAAATGAGGGTTTAATGATAAAATATTTTAATTCTAGTATGTCGATATAGAAAATCTTTAGATTGATGTCCCTCTATTATTTAAAATTTCTGGCAGTTTTAAATATTCAGTAAAATATTTTAGTCATATTTAAAATATGACTGATAAGTAAGATATTAAGTAAAATAATATATTAAGTAAACTTATTTTAGATTTTTTAAAAACGACGAGTAAAATATTGACTTTATTATATAGGGCTTTAAGTTGAAGTACTTAACACATGATGTATTTATGATGTATATATATATATATATATATATAATATATATATATATATATATATATATATATATATATATATATATATATATATATATATATATAATATATATATAATATATATATGATGTGTGTGTGTGTTGTGTGTGTGTGTATGTAAGTGTTGTCTTTACAAAAAAGCTCAAGAAGAAGCAGAACGTGACCTAAATAATAAAATATACGTATAGGAGTATAGCTTGTTACAGAAACGTTATTGGATCAGAAAGGGGTTGAATGTAAAGCGTGATGACGTGGATTTTGCACTTTAAATCTTGCTAAGCTCGCAGATATTGGGTGGGTCTAACCTCCCACCAAGGATATTATACTATTCCAAAATAGAAACTGGGGAAACGGAATGTCCCTTTGAATTTCACGAACCATTGAGCTATTCTAACAAATATAAAATTCAAACTGGACGGTAATAGAGGCATTCAAAAGGAAACCAGAAAATAGCCTCCAGAGAAATTCGATTTCAACCTATATCTGTAAACAACTATTTATTCCTATATCTTGAAAACAGTATTCATAAACATTCTAGAACGATCGTCAGTGAGTTCTTTTTTTAAGTTTAGGTTGCCATGTATGTATGTGTGTTTGTACTTGTCACGATAACTGCCGTTAACATTAACCGATTTTAATGAAATTTAATATACATGTAGTGATAACTTTGCTTCTCAACTAATTCTGTCCTTATTTTTCGGTTTTAGTCGTGATTTTAGTTATCTTTAGTGCTTGTATTCCATAAAAATAAAACTTAAAAAAGAAAAAATATTTCTTTTTACTGTTTGTTTATAACCTTCTCAATATACAAAACAACAGAGAACCATCGGGAGGTAAATTTGCATCTAAATGTAGTCAATGTAAAAGAAATGTAAGCATGCGCAGTTCGTACCTAGCATGTTTAGTTTGTTTTTAACGTGTGTATGTAATGGATTCCTCTTTATTTTTTTTCTTAATGAAGTCACTTAGTTATCCCCGTTATTCAAGATCCTTGGATAAATATGACATACTGAGGAAAAGTTTCATATCTGATTTTTATTTATTTATTTTTTATGGAATTTTTTTATCGAAAGAAGTTAGCTACATCGAAACCTTTGTTGTAATATTTATGTATTATAATACTGGAAATATATATTATACTTTCTGTTAAAAAGATCATGTGCCTCCATAACCTTCTGATGACATTGTTATAGAATGTATCCTAGCGAAAAAAGGGTCTCAGTTAACAATTGCTTATCTTGTTAGAGGTATGCATCTTTTAGGAACAGCTCTTGGAGAAATAAGGTCAAATCTATTAAAGGTTTAACCCCATGCGTATGGGTTGTTCTAGAGATTTATCTGGGCTGCTTAACCTCTTTTTCTATTTCAAATCCTCTTTTTACTGTCCTTTTGACGTGAAGATAATTCTTTGTAAGAATAGGTGAATGTATTTCTGCAAATCCTACTTTCAACCTTCGGTTATTTGTTGTTCTCTTTTAAGCGAAGTTAAAGTTGTTTCCCGATTGTAATTTTGTAGTTATCCCTCATATACCGTTTTAAAGAGGATTACTTTTAGAAATGAATTGAAAAGAGCTTCCTATGTGATGAAAATCAGTAGTAATATCCATTTAAGATTTGTAGATTGTTGAGCCTTTTTGAGATTACAGACAAATTTAAATTTAATTGAAGCTCGTTGAAAACGCAAAGAGAAAAAACGTCTGAATGCAAAATAGCTTTTATAAGCTTCTTTTTATTAACTGAAAGCGCTACTATTCACTCGCTCTTATGTTTTAGTGAAATATAAAATTATTGTTATTACTACTTTAAAAAATAATTATTTTTAATAAAATATAACATAATTGTTAAATACCTATTGTAATTTATTTAAAGGGAATTATTAAAGCTCTTCATTTAATAATAATTTATAAATCCTCCATGATACTAAGTTGACGTTTTAAATTTTTTTCTTCTTGATTTTTTCTCTTTTCTGCTGCTATTTTACATGCTATATGTTTTCCTGAAAAATATTTGGGTTTACTCTTTGATGTGGTTTTAGTAAAATTCACTCTGCTTGTAATTAGTGCTTGGCTTCAAACTCTGTTTCACTTTTGTACCTGTAATAAAATCAGGTGGAGATTATCTCGCTAAACATCTAAGTTACTTTCATCTCGAAAGTCAAACATTCTTTTATTTGTAGAAAAGTTGTTAAAAACATTTCAAGTTTTATACGCGTTTTGCATGTGTTAAATGTTCAATAATTGTAAGGCAGTAAGTGATGTGTTAACCACTGGGGCTGGTCCTTTTTATAGCAACTAATGGCAGCAGACCTATTTAAAGTAATTTTTACTTTTCCCTATTTATACGCGTAAATACGTTGTAAAAGTATTGTGTGCAAAAAAATCCGAAACCGGGAGTCACCGAATCATCCGTTTCAGGTGTTTATGCCTTCTGATGTTTTTTTAACAAGTTGTCTGTCCTTAGGTGTTTAGTTGTGTGTCTGTTCAT
>JACMZG010001908.1:36803219-36833219 GCA_018340805.1 Microvelia longipes
TATAAGACTCCAATCAGAATCATCCTTCGTATAATTACAGTTTCTCTCTTTGGCTCTGTTCTTATCTTTCATACTGTTCTTAATTCTCTTTTTGTCCAAGAATTTATTCCTGACGTTAACTTCCATTTATCCCTTCTTGGTCATGTTAACCTTTACATTTAAAACCCATCATAAGAATAATTCCTGACAATCTGCCACGCTGCCTTAAATGTCAGACGTTTTGAGATCATTTAGAAGGTTAAATAATAATGCTGTTAGTTGGACATCTGGATTGTTAGAACCGGTTAATGGGTCGATAAATCTTACTGATTAATTAATTTTGTTTTCTTTCCAACTCCGAGAAACCTAGTGGTTACTTAAATACTTTAATACTTTATATCTTAAAGCTGACCAAGCCAGAAAGGACTGTCGCTGGACTTTTTTTTTCATCCTAAGTTACTAGTCAAAATGCATTACAGCTGTATGACTAGTACAAATATGTTTTAGTGGAAAACAAATTCTAGAATACCTTTTGAATACTTAATGAACATTTTTTTATTATTATAGTTAAAATGTTCTTGAAACATATTAAATGAAAACTCCATCCAATATCCTCCTCAGTTATTTATCTGCTTTGGATTTTGGATCAGGAATGTAAGAAGTCTTAAATAATAACAAAAGAATGTATTAAGGAAATCGTATTATAGAAATATTATTTATATACCATTATCCAAAATCTCCAAAATGTGATACATGAATGTGTTTTACCCACATTTTTCTTACCGCATTGTTACATTTACTATAAGTATTAGAAAAACTGGTTTATAGAGGGAATATTTTTAAAGAAAATTTTGTAATCTATATTCTGATGGGAAATGTATTTTATATTTATTCATGTGATGTCACATAGGATTAATGTTGTAGTGCAAAGATTCTTTCTATCAGTTATCTCATACAATTACGGCTTTGAAGTTTTAGCGGAAATTGACAGTATATTCTATTGTAAATTATAAAAAATACTGAACTCTAATTGTAACACCAGTACCACATATCTTGTATAACGAGGCTTAGTTAAAACAATGTAGCGCCATAAGTTGAAACATTGAAATACATTTTAACTATATGTACATTATTAACTGTATTGGTCTTCATAATCAGTATAAGTTATGTGTTTGTTATTTTGTATAAATTATGTACAAAATAAATTTGCATTTTGTCTCTTAAGCGCCCAAACACACTACTTTAACTATATGGTTTATAAGAATGTCACAAACTGACTGTTTCGTTTTTTAGCCAACTGAAATTAGACCCTATTCTAAATTATAGTACGTTTACCTCGAAATGGTAGTTTTGGGTTCTGAAAGGAACCAATTAGTATTCGGTGCTACCTGAAAGCCTCAATCAATATTCGGCTTACTAATTGACAAATTTACAACTTACTTTCACACCAACCATTTAGTTGAAGGTTGGTTGTTGGAATAACTATAAAATTCACAATCCTGGGTTACTCAATACTTAGTTTCTAGAGTTGTGAGTGGGGCTAATGGGTATTTCAGTTGCCATATATCCCTTTTAAGTCAACTCTCTGACAGCTAAAAGTTGCTAAAAGTACTGTAATTGGATAGAAGTTGTAACATCACTAAATTGAGGATAATTATTAATTTAGATTATATTGTATTGGATTTGATTTCTATTTTATTTTATTTTTATGATTTATATTTTATAATTTAAAATATAAACTTTCGCCATCTAAAAAGAAGGCGGATCTATGATAGAATTACTCTCTCATTGTTTTAATATCTATAATGCATTACCTATCTAGTCACTGACTACCGTGACCTCCTCAATAGGTTATCTATCTAGTCACGTACAACCGTGGCCTCGTCAATAGGTTAACTATCTACTCACTAACAACCGTGATCTCGTTAATAGGTTAGCTATCTTGTAAGTAACAACCGAAACCTTGTTAATAGGTTAACTATCTTGTCATTGACAACCGTGATCTCGTTAATAGGTTAACTATCTTGTAAGTAACAACCGGAACCTTGTTAATAGGTTAACTATCTTGTCATACAACCGTGATCTCGTTAATAGTATCTTGTAAGTAACAACCGGAACCTTGTTAATAGGTTAACTATCTTGTCATTGACAACCGTGATCTCGTTAATAGGTTGGCTATCTTGTAAGTAACAACCGAAACCTTGTTAATAGGTTAACTATCTAGTCACTAACAACCGTGATCTCGTTAATAGGTTAACTATCTTGTCATTGACAACCGTGATCTCGTTAATAGGTTAGCTATCTTGTAAGTAACAACCGAAACCTTGTTAATAGTTAACTATCTTGTCACTACAAACCGTGATCTCGTTAATAGGTTACTATCTTGTCATTGACAACCGTGATCTCGTTAATAGGTTAGCTATCTTGTAAGTAACAACCGAAACCTTGTTAATAGGTTAACTATCTAGTCACTAACAACCGTGATCTCGTTAATAGGTTAACTATCTTGTCATTGACAACCGTGATCTCGTTAATAGGTTAGCTATCTTGTAAGTAACAACCGAAACCTTGTTAATAGGTTAACTATCTTGTCACTGACAACCGTGATCTCGTTAATAGATTAACTATCTTGTCACTGACAACCGTGATCTCGTTAATAGGTTAACTATCTAGTAACTAGTAAAATTTATTTTCTAATATTGAAATATACTATTTTCAGAAAGATGTTTTAAATTTAGATAATAGATAGTTGGTTAATAGATTTATTAAGACTTGTTTGGCATCTTTGTTTTTTTTTTATTTTTTGGATGCCGTTGCATAATGTATGCATTTAGAAGCTGAAAGATGTTTTAGTCATTATGAAACATTAAAAATAACTGACTCATTTAAAGCAAAATTTTAAACGTTCAAGTGGAAAACTTATAATTTTTTACACCATAATTCATTTCATTGTTTTTTGTTAAAATGACCGCATAAATTAGTAAAAGTTATTCGGTAGGAAATTTGTAATATAGTAAGTAGAATATTTTAATAAAAATGAACTTTGAATCAAACTAAAAAATAAATTTAATTGAGGGCATGTGTTTTTTGTGTAGTTTTTTTAATAAAAACAAATTTTCTACTTGTGAAAATTTCCGTGTGTTTATACTACCTTTAATTCATTACATGTTACAAATTTATAAATTTCTTATGTTTTTCTTTATTTTTACAATAGAAAGTTTATATATTGTATGACGTGTATAATTTTGAACACTAATTTTTTGTTGGATAAGACATAGCTGTAACCCGGCCTATGACTAGAACACCTGTCGCCTTGTATATATTGGCAAAAAATAGAGATTTACTTTACCTTCTCTTTTTTGCCCCCTATTCCGAGTTTTACGTCAAAAAACATAAGAAAAACGTGTAAAAATAAGCCAAGAGGCAAGAAACTGTGTGAAACCAGTATATAACAAAATACTACCGTCTATTCTTATCAGTATTCTTTCGTTTTTTCTTTGATATTTTTTTATGCTCTTATAAATATGCCAATTTTTTTATCTTTGCTTTTAGCTAGGAAACATTGAGGTGTAAAAGTCTCGCGTAAGGTTAACTGCGTATAAAAAATTGTGAAACGACATTATATAACTTGTATCATGCATTTAGTATTTGACAAAATAATTATTGTTCAAGAGGCGCTTAGCGATATTACCTACAAGATACTATCCGAACATTGTGTTAAATGCTTATGAAAAACAATAATATTTATGTTGGATTTTTTAATTTGATTTTGTTTGTACTTTAGTGAACGTAGTAGATTTTGACTTTTCCTCATTTATGCCGTATGTATTAAGGACAAGTATTGTATTTATAAACAAATCCGAAACCGGTATGTCGCTGGAATCCGTTTCAGGTGTTTTAAGGCCTCTTGAGTAGTTTTTACAAAGTTGTCTATCTGTATTTATTTATGATAGAGAGTAGAAACTTTACAAAAATTAATGTATTTGTTTTGGTCTAGTTGTTTTATCCGTAAATAATTATTTTTATGACGACAATAACCCGTAATAATGACTCAGCAAATTTTCGAAAATTCTTAAATCTCGTAAAAAAATTTCAATCATTTTGAGATTTGGCATGCATGTATTCATGTATAAGACCAAGATATCTGCTAAGTTTCAGTATATTATCTGCATTAGTGTAGTTTTATCAAATGTCTAGTATTTATACGTTTTTTAAATCGAAAAAAAATCTAATCAAGTTGAAATTCGGTACAAGTGTATCCCTTTACGTACTAAATAAGTATGCTAAGTTTTGTTTCATTTCAGCAGGTATTCCATGGTTTTTAATTAATTATAAAAGTTAAGCAGCCTCGAAGCTGAGGACGAGTTTAAAAACGTGTTGATGTATAGATTTGGTGAATTATTTATTCTGAGAACGAGCTTAGCGAGTCTGAAGTAGGGAGGAGACACGTAGCGAATGTTGTGGTAATGAAAAGTTCCAAAGTACCTCGTACCTTTGTATTTTTTAAATTTAAAGCAATTTTATTTCTATTTGACTATTATAGTGTTATTGGTGAAAAGATGAGAATTCACATAAAGTCTTACTGCGTTAAATTGCATAAGTTTGTATCAATAATATTATTGTTAAGGAAATATTAAATGTTGACACAAAATTTGTTATTTTATGTGCCTATTCAATTTAGAAAACATTAAGCCAGTAAGTATTTCTTTCTCTGAGAGATAAGTGTGAAAAGAATTTTTCGGAAGTTAAAATGTTGTATTGCTGAGACGGAGTGAGATATTAAAGGTAGAAAATGTTTTAGTGTAAGTCAACTCAGAGCTGAGGAGATAAAGTGTGACGTAAAGTATAAAGCTTTAGAAGTATTTCTGTTGCCGTAGTAACAAACACTCTGTGTCTATATACTTTATCCTATGTACAAACTCTTTCGTGGGACTTATTTTTAAATATTATACGTGGAAAATTTCTTTTTTCACGCATTTAAAAATACATATTTGTCTTTGCTAGGTGATTTATTACTCTTCCTAATTACTGTAACCAAATTTCGGCTTTGTAGCATGAATACCCTAGGAGCTATGATGATAAAAGACACATACACACTAACACATAAAGACTGACAGCTGTGTGAAAACCACTAGAAGGACCGACACACCTGAAATGTATAATTCAGGTGAAAACGTGGTTTCGGATTTTTTTTCGAACACAATACTTTTGTATATACCTGCGTTATAAATTAGAAAAAGTAAAATAACGATACATATTATACAAAATCTTACCTCGTTGCTGGATTCTTTTTGGGGAAGTTATTTGGGTAGTGAAGAAACTTTAAGAAAAGTATTTTATGCGCAAAGGCAAAAATGTTTTTTGAGGACAGCATTGAGTAGCGAATAAGTTAATTTCGAAAGACTAATATATCTAAAAATAGGGGTATTAAACGAAAACAAAATCAAGAGATATTTAATGAAAGTACAGTTTGAGTCGACGCGCATACGTTGCGTTCTACTTTTGCCGACTGACTCTGCAAATGCGGTCAGTGAAAGGACAAATATCAATAAGTTATGCATTATTAAGTCACTCTCTCACGACATCATTGCGTATTGTAATGAAATTAAATTCTAAGCTCAACTAACTCGATTAATATATAATCATAGGTGTATAAATTACTCGATTTTGACGAGAAATCTCAATAACATCAAATACATATTTGATGAATTCGTTACGAATTAGATGATTTTGTCTGAGAATCAGTGAATTTGAAAAAAATATTATACAGATTTTTGGAGTGTTTTTTACAAAATTATTTAACTATTGAAAAATAGCCTGTGTAAAAGGTTTTATCTTAATATACAATCTATTTAAATGTTTAGTAACCCTAGGAAATCACACATAACACTTTATCTCTGAATTAACTTTTGTGTTGAGGCTTGAAAGGATTATTGTAATTTATTGATAATAGACTATCATAAGGTATGCAAATGTAGTGTTGACTTTTCCCAAAACCATGGATAAATTCCCAATATTTTCCTTTCATACATTATGATTTCGTAATGTATGAAGGAAAAATTTAAAAAGTTTTTTTAAGGTTTAGGAATATTATTAAAGAGTAAAACTCAGTATCTTTTTAATCCGTTTTATTTATTTTTTATTTTGACTTTCTTTACATGTATTTTTACATTTCCTTATTTAAACCGTAAGTATTTAGAAAAAATATTATTTTTTCGAAAAAGAATCCGAAACCGGGATTTGCGCCTGAATCATCCGTTTCAGGTGTTACCAAGCCCTTGTGAGTAGTTTAAACAAAGTTGTCTGTCCCTAGGTATTTGGGTGTTATCATCATAGCTCCCTATGTGTTAATTCTAGTGAGTTGAAAACTTGATACAAAATGTATGCCTGTCGTATCTTGTTAAATTTCTTTCGATTTTTTCTATTAAAAGATACCTTGCTCGAAGAAAATTTTAATATTATCATCAGTTGTTTAATTTAGTGATGTATTTTTATTACATGTATGATACTAATTTTATGTTATTTCTTTGTTACAGGTAAGCTTAAAAGCTGTTCACTTTGTATTATCTTCAAGGTGTAAGTTTTTACCTCTTCTTTTTTAATACTTTCTCATATTTGATAAAATCCGCTGAAATTAAATCAAAATAAGTTTTTCTTTTTTTTAGTGCTTACAGCTTGGAATCTAATCGATTGATCTTGACTAATTTCTACACCTAAACGACTCAAAGGTCATATTGACCTCATCATGTATTATGAACGAAATTCCTTGACAAATAACAATAGGGGATTAGTGTAAAAAATAAGTTCTAGATGCTTAAAGATCAGAATCTAATTGATGCATCTTAACCAAATTTTAAACTTGACTACTCATGGGTCAGATTGAACATATTTTATGACTCATCGAAATCCGTTTTCAAATAAAAATAAGCAGTTACTGTAAGGAAAACAAATTTGAGTCTTATATCTCGAAATTTTTTTTTTTCGAAATTTCATCGTCACCTTATCGAAACAAAGAACTTCCCAAGCAATTATAAAGCACTGCTTGAGAATTGCCAGATAGACAAAAACATCTTAATCAAAGAATTATTTTGCTCTTACAGCTGTTACTGTTACTTTTTGTAACCGTAACAAAGGAATGTAGTCCTCAAAGGAATAATTAATTATTTGTTGTTTGATAAAGAAAATACTTGCCGAGTGAATCTCGGGTATCACTGCTAGTTATTGATAAAAAATTAATTAAATTTAATACAATAAAATTAAACTAATTTTAATAATTTATATTAAAAAAATGAATGTAGGACTTGAATTTCTGTAATTTGTTTTAATTTGTATTTTAACTGGATATTTTAAATTTCAACCTCATTTAACCATTATCAAGCACGCGCCTTAAATCACTATACACGATAGCAGTGTAATTACTTTAGTAATATACATTTTTTTATTTGAAACTGAAAATAAAACCTTAGTTTATACACCATCTTGGCTTGTTTATATTTTAAAATAAAATATTTGAAGTCCTCGCAGGGTGCTGTTTTCGGTCTGTTTAGGGTGTGAATTTGAAAATAATGTTTCAAATAAGCTTTCCACTCTCTTAGCTTTACCTTGGCTTGGATTGAGGCTGGAAGAAATGTGGCAAATAAATACTCAGTTGGTTTTTATTTCAAACCGTTTCTATTTTCTATCTTGCAGACTTCTACTATTTTCTTGGCTCTTAATATCCTTTTCTTCTTCTTTTATACTTTTGTTTTTTGCAGAACTTTTTTATTTCTTTGTTTTTTTTTATTTTTCAATTTTTAACCCGTTTGCTACTTTTGTTAGCTACTTTGTTTTATCAAGAACTTATGTCTTTATTTTATTTCTGGAGTAAAAACCAATTAAATATATAGTTCTTTAACACGTGCCTCACTTTTACCAACTAAAAGAAATTGACTATGATCACAATTATGTAATTTATTTAATTTACAATTCTGATGTTTTTTTTCATTTCTAAATTTTCTTTTGGCATCAATGTAACTTATTTCGTCGAGTAAGTAGTTTGACGTTACTTTTCTTTTGGTTCGAATATTTTCAGTAACACTCGTAATTTTCATCTACATATTAATATCAATTATATTACTAAATCTTTATAATATCACATTCATTATTACAATTAATTATAATGCTTCTGCCTTTCTTATCTTGTTATTCACTTAATAATAAATAATAATTAACAGTAATAAAATAAAAATAATAATAATAAACTTAACGCGGTTAAATTGAAAAATTATCTCCTTAAAGATAATTAACACTCGTAATTTTCATCTACATATTAATATAAATTATATTACTAAATCTTTATAATATCACATTCATTATTACAATTAATTATAATGCTTCTGCCTTTCTTATCTTGTTATTCACTTAATAATAAATAATAATTAACAGTAATAAAAAAATAATAATAATAAACTTAACGCGGTTAAATTGAAAAATTATTCCTTAAAGAATATGAATAATGAAATTAGATTTCGAAGATAATCCAGACAATTTTAATTTTAAGGAGACCATCTTACAACAAGGCTCCATCTTACCTATTTTACTCTAGGGAAATTCTCAAGATGTTAGAAATCAGGAGCGAATTTTAAATTTGGCTCTTTGTTTAACTATTTTTTTATTATTTTTAAACACTCCTTGAAAAGTTTATATAATTATTTTTTCCAATCTTCTATTGTAAAATAACATTATTTCCTGTAAGGAAAATGCCATTTCCTGATGCTTCGGTTTGAGTGGGAGTCTGGTTGGGGCTGGGGCCTCATGGTTATGAGTTACGGGTCTGGTAATTCACAGAGAGCTTCTTTGTCACGTTTTCCTCTCGATATGGTTTGTTCATTTCCTTTACAGCACGCATCTTTCTATCTTATTAAATCATTTCATTTTAAATTACTTGAGTTTCGTTTTAAAACTTTTTTCATATTTTGCAGATAAAACATGGAACTTAACTCAAGTATGTTTACTCAATGGGGTTGAATTCCATTGTTTTTTTGAAGAGAAATAAATTGAATGACAATTACATTTCCGATTTGGTTGTTTCATTTTGAATATTTTTTTATTGCTTTCTATATTTATCCTCCCTAGTTTTATGTATCCCTTCATTTTTCAAACTTCATGAAGAAGTTTTCTTTGAGCTTTAATCTTTACAAGAGTTGGCGAATATATATATTTTAAATAACTATTTATGTATATAACCCATAGTTCAACCTCAAAAGTTTTTTTAAGAAGACATGATGAGGCCGTGAAATTGTTTATTTAAATTGTGTATTAAAAATATACTTTTTAATGCATGCAAAGATCTTTTTTTAACATATTGAACAAAAAATTATTAGCTCAATTTGGTTTAATCTTTTGATATTGATTAAATTATCGGAAAAAACCTATGTTATCTATCATGATATTGTTGAAATTTCATTACTAGCCTTTTTTGCAGGACATAATGTAACTTACATAGTTAAACAGATGTCACTGAATATGTTTTGAGAACATGCCACTGAGGAAGTATTAAGTGTTTACGAGCTCACAGGGGATTTTTCATTTCACCCTTAGAATAACTTTATTTTTTCCTCATTTATACCGTAGGTATATATGAAAAGTATTATGTTTGTTAAAAAATCCGCAACCGGGATGCCATCGGAATTATCCGTTTCAGGTGTTTTTAAGGCCTCTTGAGTGTTTTCACAAAGTTGTCTGTCTGTATGTGTCTGTCTCTTATCATCGTAGTGTCTTGTGTATTTAAGCTAGAGAGTTAAAACGTTGTACAAAAATCAGTCTACCGCTGTAGTTGTGCTATTCGGAACATACTTTTTTTTATTACGTCACTAAACTGCAGTAATGACTTACCAAAAATTTATAAAAATCATTAAACGCGGAAAAATTATGCAATCAGATAGAGATATAGCACGCATGTAGTCATGTATAGGACTAACATATATTCCAAGTTGCATCTCATTATTAGCCTTTGTTCAAATTTTATCAAATGACTTGTGTACGTTTTTTTAAAAAATTGTAAAAATCAGTACATAAACCAATGAAGTTGAAATTCGGTACGAGTGTACCTTTTTTGTAATAAATGAGTATATTAAGTTTCGTTTCAATATAATATGACAAGTATATCTATGATTTTTGTTGAATCAAAAAATTTTAACAGATTAAGCTTTGGTCAAGTACCTGTATACTGACAGCTGAGGATGATACTAATGTATTTACTATCTGAGGACGAGCGAAGTGAGTCCGAAGAGGTTTTGCAGTATACATTTGACGAATTGTTTATTCTGAAGAGAAGCGAAGTATGTCCGAAGTTGGAAGGATGAGCTTAGCGAATCCGATGTGATGAGGAAAAGTTCCGAGGTACCCGTACCCCATTTTTTATTTAAAGTTTGTTAAAGAACCTCTTCCCCTCTTCACGTCGTCGATGGTAAAAGCTAAATTTTCTAAAAGAATCAACGAGACATTATAGCAGATGTTTTTTGTTACAGTTAGAGGTATATATAAGTTAAAAGATGGTCATCGCCATAACGTTCTTTATTTAATCAAGTTGAGATAATATTGTTGACGTGACTTGTGTTCATTATTTCATTTTAGGACATTACAGCCGTTCTCTCCTAAAATTTACTCTTCTTTTACTAGTTAAATAACTTGGGGTTGTTATTATAAGGTTAGCACTAACCTTGTATTGTATACTCTTTAGACGTGAAGATAATGTTACATTGTGAAGGTTAACTTGTTTACTTTATAATTCCCTCTCTTTACCTTTGTCTCTCTTTTTCGCTTTTTCTTCTTATCTATATCTTCTTTTTTATTTATTATGTAAACCTGTCATTAGTCTTATGATATACACTTCTTCTTTTGCTTTTACTTCCTTTATGTGCGATGAATTATTTTTTTACTTTAACATCTTGACGATAGAGACCTTTTGAAGCGCAGCCGAAAACGGCTACTACATAATATTATTAAAACAACACTTTTTATCTTTACTTTTTTCATATCATTATAATATTGCAGTTCTGCAATGTTTAAAATGATATGTCCTTTAGCAACTTTTTCTCAATTTAAAATATTTTTTAAAAAACTTATACGGAGTACCTAGGAACTTTTCCTCGCAGCATCGGATTCACTACGCTTACCCTCCCATGGTACAAATATTTATCTTATATATAACTACATGCGTGCTGAATCTATGCGAATTAATGATGTTATAAATAAATTATTTTCCGGATAGTTCAACTAGACCTAAAGATTGATTATTGTACTAAGTTACGATTCTCTAGCATAAATGCGCTGGTAGACATTATAACAGACACACACACATACAGACAGACAAATTTGTGAAAACCGCTTATGACTTAAAAACATCTGAAGCGTTTAATTCCGGTGACATCACAGTTTCGAATTTTTTGCTAACACAATACTTTTTCTGTATATCTACGGTATAAATGAGAATAAGTTAAAAGTCATTCTCTTGTTTCATTAAATTTGAAACATTTTGTTTATGTATGATACTAGACGTAAGCATTTAACCGCTATTTTTCGTCAAATATTCATGTATTAAGACGCGAATTCTCTTAGCTTAAATTCTTCAACTTGAAATTATTAGCTGAAATTCTTCGAGTCGAATTTTATTAGCTTAAATTCTTATTTAAAGATGACAATAATGTATAGACATTTCACATCATTATATATGTGCTGAGGATGTATGTAATTTTCTCGTCCCCCAATAATGTCGCTAAACAACTATTATGCTGACATTGGGAAGTGCTTGAAAATAGTTGAAGCAAATAATAGAGGATTTTTGTCATCGTTAACCTACTTCGATCATAAAAACATATATTTTTCTGCAAAAGAATCACATTTGACTGTTTGCTTAGTCTACTTTAATTTTCTTCTTTAATTAACAGAGTAAGTCGATGAAAATCCTTCGAACATCACATGTTGATTTGACCCCAAAACGTGCTAACTTCTGGGCGGCCTAATTTCCTTTCCAGAATCAATAGTAGTACCCAAGTTTTGTAGTCGTGGCTCTTTGCCAAGCTTCCTGCTTTAAACTTTCCTGTAATTGGATAACTTAACATCAACCATTACTTAGCCAATTTGAATGTTTTCCGTGTAATTATTCGTATTTGTGTTTTCTTCTATAACTATCGCTTCTATAATAATCGTTTATTCTTGATCTTTTACTATTTGGATGATAATATTTTTGTTAAAAAAGTTTTATAAGATTAATTTATTTGATCGGTCGAGTGAAATTCATGGCAAATGCTTTTTGTTATGTTTCAAAACAATGTTTACTAATCTTGATTTATATTTATATGTAAAATTATTAATTTGTAAAAAGTCGTAAGATTCGATTTTTCCATGGGTTCTTGATATTATTATTAAAACCATGTTTAGAGGGTTTCCTGAAGAATCCACAACTTTCTTGCACATATTTTATTTTTTAAATGTTTTATAGGGATTGTATTGTATACATAATTTACTAGTTATGAATCAAAGAATATCCTCATGTTTCGGCCCAGATAAATTTTAAACGTGCGTGGCAATATTTTAGATTTTTATTTGAAGGATTTCGATACAAATATTTTTTCTTTACGCCCTAATTTTCCTTAGGTGTGAAAAGTACTTCGGAAATACTTGAGTTTTCTAGGCTACCTTATAAATATAAAATAAGTTACGAATAAGTCAGAAATAAGAAGTAAGAATAGGTTGTGAGTCAAACGACGTATTGGTAGTGAGTCGTCCCTGAGTTGCCTAGTAGCTCAGCTGAGTGTTCGCAGGCCCTATGGGTTTCTAAAGAAGAAATCTATAGAATTCTTTAGAGTAGTTGAAGAGTGCTTCTCCCTGTTGCCTGGATACACCGCTCCCCGTACCATCAAACCATTTGGCTGAAATCTTTTTCCATTACTCCGCCTTTCGGCTTCTACCTTGTTAAATATTATGCGCTCATCTCCTCCCCAAATATTTTTATTTCAAAATGTTTAGATTGGTCATTTATCTGTTGATGCTTCTCTTTTAACTTCGTTGAAAAGGGTTTTATGTATTGATCGTTCTGGTAACTCATAACCAATTTAACTCGCCTTTAACTTAAGAAATTTTTTGTTTTGATTTATATTAAGATTTTATTTATGTTCATATATTTTCAGGCTTTTACATTAAAAATTAGAAACACTTTAATGTCGAAGAATCCTTCTTTGGATGCAAAAAGCATAGTTAACATTCTAACCTTTTAATTTTCCTTACTAGTAATTTTGTTTAATTATTTAGAGGAATGTATTCTGTAAAATATCTTTGTACTGATGCAGAGGCTGCATAAACGTCTTAATTGATTTTTTATAACTATAGAAAAATTATCAGTAGAATGAGCGTGAATGGAGTCCATCATGAATAATGCAAGAAAATCAGTTTCTCCACAAAACAAAACTTAATTGGCAAAGCCTTTCAATCTGACTAGAGGCTCTCATCAGCGAGTCTGACTTTAATACCTTGTAAGAAAAACATAGACTCACTTCTCTTCTTCTTTAACATCTTAACTAATGATGGCCTTTAGTTAATGTGAAAGCGTTTTATCAATGGTTTCCTTTGTGGAGAGACTTCATTTCTTTTATTTTTTCTAGAAACACTGTTTTATTAACTATACTTTTAAAAAAATATGCGTAATGTAATTAATGAAATCAAGAAAAGTACATATTGCATAGTAAGCCATCAAACAGAGCCTTTTTATGAAATGAAAATATTAGAGCACTGGTTGTTTGTTTGCATTATTCTGAATTTTATCCACACATCTCGGCCTTTAGCCACTGGCGGACTGAGTCAAAAAGGCACGAGGAGAGTTTGCCCTAAAAGGGCCCAAACCTTTACTCAAGGGGCCTAATAGGGGGGGGGGGTCTTGTATTGCTTCCCGAGTAGAGAGGTCTTCTTTTAACTTGAGTTTTATTAATGATTATTGCAAGCTTTAATTAATTTATTTAATTTTAATGTAATAGAAATAATCAAATGAAATTATTTTATTTAAATAAATTAAAATAAACTTAAGTCAAATATAAATGAACTTAAATACAACTTGAATACTCGAACTTACTTTACAATGTAATAACTTACTTACTTTAAATGTAATATTTAATTAAACTATTTCATGTTTATTCTCTAGGGTCTTTTTCTGCTTTTTAAGGCAGGGGTAATAATTAAAGGCCCCATTTGGAAGACTAGGGCCAAAAATGGTTCTATATATTTGTTTTTAGGGCCCTTATGAAGTTTGTTCAGGGCCCTAAAAACAAATCTATAGAACCATTTTTGGCCCTAGTCTTCCCAATGAGGCCTTTAATGGTCCAGGTAAAATAAAAAGGGACCTTAATGACCCTAGATTCAGGTAACAATAACGAGGCTGCCGATCTCGTCCTTACTAGCCAGTCCGCCCCTGCTTCTAAGTAATAATGTAATGGAGGTTGATCATTTATAATAAGGTTATTGCTTTATTAAATGGATATAAAATAGTGATCATATGATTTTGGTGCCGAAATAACATAAGTTGCTAATCAGTAATAGCACTTAAAATGGACGGTCAGATACTGAAGTCATTAGATACCTTTTACATGTAGGGTTAATCGAGTATTAGCATACCTTGATTTTTCTCTAGTAGTGTTAATTTGATTAATTAAATAACTGTTTACATTCATTGTCTAAGAGTGAAATTTCCTAAATTCTCACTATTATTTTTCAAACAGCATTAATCTTTATCTTAGATAATTTGCACGTTGAAATATGTAGAAGGAATTAAATTTACAAATACTTTCTAAGTATTTCTTTTGTGTAGACTATTCGTTGAAAAAAAATTAATCATGTTTCTAAAAGGAGATAAAACACTACGGTTCTGAGAAAAAGACAAATTGCTGGATTGACTTTAATCTTTATAAAGCAGTGAGAAAAGCTTCGATAGATAAGCTAGAGGTTGATGGAAATTTAATTGTCCCACGGCAAGAGTTCTGAAGCCTCTGGAGGATAATCAGCTTATCGATATACCGTTATATTAAAAAGAGTTCTTTCCCCCATTTTACTGGAGACATTGAAAGTACAAGGGTCTTCCTGATAAAGACCGACCGACTAAGTAGAGACTAAAATTTTGTTTTGACAGTGAAAAGAGATTTCCTTTTTTTTAAAGTTTCTATCTTAAAAGAAAGATTTTACTTTATTTTAACATAGATTTTTGTAGGTAAGGTTTTTTAAGGATTAAAATATTACTTTTAATATATAAATTACGAAAAAAATATTACCCGATTTTGTGTAAGTAGGACCTAAAGTATCCGTGCTCACTAAAAAGCATCTCTTTCTTCTTTTCGTATTGTATTATGTTTGGCTTCTATTTTTCTTTCGTATACTCTCTTACGCTCTATAGCTAGCAGGTCAATGGGAATGACGCTTGCAATGACTAAAACAGCTGGTTCGGAGACCGTTCGGTATGCAGAAGCTACCCTCAAGACTGATTTCCTCTGAACTTGGGCTACGATTTTTTGTAGCTTTTTTTGCTTAGAACATCGGTCCAGATTTCTGCTCTGTACAGGATAATAGATTGACTTGATGACATTAGTAATCTTCTCTTGTTGGCTCTAGGGCCTCCGATGTTAGACGCATTAGCCTTTTAAGTGATTGTAAAGTATACGACTGTACTATACTATACAATGTAGGCGATGAAAAATCTCTTTAGATACATGGCAAAATGTCATATAACAACAAAATAGGACAAAACATGACGCAAGTTGTTTTTAAGCCAAAGGCCCATACTTTGAAAATATGCACTTCTGGACTTAATTTTTTAAACATCCCCAGTTTTATCCTTTGTAATGAAATTGGTATCCTTATCCTGCTTGCAAATGTGATCCTGAACCTTGTAATCAATGTAAATTGCATTCATGTTTGACTCTGATATGACATTCTGTGTAATCCATTTCATGTCCAAATTAAGTATATTTATGTTTCTTTTCATTGTAGTTTTATATATCCAGTAGAAAGTTACAATATGAAAGAAACTAATTTTAATAATCCGTGTTTACTTTAGTATATTTTTAATTATCTTTTTTCAATTTATGTTGGATTGCCGAAGGAAATGAAAAGTGGCCATTAACGTGAAATATTTGGGGGCAACAAGTTTTTGCCTCCCTACTCATTTTCTCCCAACCTTTCCTGCAGCTATCGAAGTAATTATAGGATTTACTACTTCACTCCGTTTTCACTATTTTTTTTAACAAACCCTAAAAATTTATTAATTCAAACTAATTCATCATTCTGGTTTATCAAGATCTGAAAAGTTTTAAATCTTATTCACGAGTTTTATTTATTTTATTTTTTGAGTAGTATTGATTAAGTTAGTTATTAACTTACCAAGGAAGAAATGTAAATTAAAACACAGTTAAAACGTTAATAGCATATAATATGTGGAAGAATAATTAATTATTTATACGTAATATGTATATATATATATATATATATATATATATATATAATATATAATATATATATATATATATATATATTATGATTTTTATTATATTTAATGAAACATGTGCAATAATAATTATGAAATTTATAAATGACAAAACAAACAAACAAATATAATTAAAAAAAATTAATCTTCATCATCATCACTAGATAATCCTCCATCAAGTAAAGCTAATGAGAGCCATCATTTTAGTAGATCTAATACTTCTTTTACTAATTTTTGCCTCTTAAGAAGACCATGATTTGACCTATAAGAATTTATAAGTGGGTCTGAGGACACCAACAATCTATTCATCAGATCCAGGTTTGTAGCACTTCTAGACATTTTCCTGGTGTATAGAAGGCGATAATTTCTAAAGTCTTTATTTCGAGCTTCTTGAGCCTCCTCTGATAACTGTCCTGAAATTGGATATATCAAATTTGATTAGATATCATATTTTGTATTGCATGTGTTTACGACTCATACGACAATTATACACACACACACACACACACACAGATAAATATATTTTATTCATTAAAACAAACTCATATTATTAAAAATAAATATAATTTTTTACCTATAGGAATAATAAAGTTTTTAATTATAGCGGGTCCATGAACTAAGATTTTATGTACTGTAGGTGGCATGGGATACCATTTATATAATTGCACATACAGATTCCATGTGTCCTCAGTATACTTGGAAAACCTCTCAACATCTATTTCAAATCCACAGGATAGAGTTTGCAGGATAACATAGAAACTATTAATCAGACTTTTGTCTATGTCAGTTTATTGCCGAACTTATGTCTGCTTTTTTAAAGAAAGTCCTGGCAGTGTTTTTGTCATTTGTATTTCCAAAACCAGGTTTAGGTTTGTCTAGTATCAATCCCAATTGCTTCCTGAACTCTGATTGTATTTCCTTCTTCCTTATTTCTAACGCTTCTTTTTTGTCCTTCCGAATCTGCCAAGTTTTAAAAGGCAATTTATACGAAATATAAATTGTGTAGTGTTGGTAAACCAAAATTAAGCATATCTTGTCTGCACCCAAGTACTGAGACTCGTCTTATATTCACTTCCTTGGGGGTGATCCCACAAATAAAACATCTCATGGCAGACGAATTTTCAGCAAGCGAGTTGCATATTTTCCCATCTACCATAGTTAATAACATTTCTGTGGTAATTGTGATTTTTTTAAGGTTTCTTGTCACTTCAGTGGGTTTTAGAGCAATGACCTGAGCCTTGATTTTATTTAACTCTGTATTAATTAGTTCAGTGCTCTCTTTAGCAAACAATAATTTTATAGAACGACATAAACGAGTTGATGAAGGATAAGGATTCTGCCAAATTATAACTTTGCTATTACTATTTAAAGTGTACAACTGGATGGGAACCATATTGATTGCAAACAAGTACTCGTGTGTACATCCTTCGTTTTCAAATTTTTGCTTGTAAGTAGAATGTCCAGAACTGCCATCACCTCCCCACTTGCAGATTAAATATATTAATAATTCATTGCTATCATCTGAACTTGTTAACTGATCAATAACACAGTGCTGGCTTTCAACAAGTCTTTTAGCTGTTAAATCTACTAATGACTGTAGACTTACTTCAGCCACCAACTCATCTACATTAATATCTTCACTTGATGGATAGCATTTCTTCTTTGCTTCTTTAATTTTATAGTAAGGAGGGTATAGATTGCAATTTCTTAATTTTGCTTGTGACTGAGTCAGAATATATGATCGTGAAGTATGTTTCCCATCCAAAGAGTATGCGAGACCTTCATCAGGTGTATAAGCCAAGTGACTATTTTTCATGGTTTCGAGTCTAGCCTTCTTTATTACTGTTCCTCTCTGAGGTGAGCTCTCTGATAGTTCTCTCACCAAAGTTGCAGAATCTCTTTTACCAGAGGTCCTTAGACTGTTAGCAAGGGCTATTGTAAGTTCAGGAACACTCGTCGCCTTAACTAATGAACTTACTCTTCTTTGTTTTGTTTTGTTGCTTGCGTCTTCAAAATCTTTCTTTGGACGCCCTTCACTAGTCCCAGGTTCTTGGTTTAGTTCTTCAGGATCAGAGAGATCTACAATTGTATTTAACCAATCAGCGTACTTTGTATAAAATCTATCTCTGTGTCTAGAATAGTTACCTAATTTTTCTAAAAACTTGTTCGATATCTTAGAAGCAAATACCATTAATCTGTCTTCAGGAACATTGAAATGCTGAATTAATTTGTTGAATACAGCCTTGGATTTAATGTCAGACTTAGGAGCAGAAAACCAAACATCAAATAAAGTTCGCCTGGTTAGCCGATTACCTACAAAACACACACAATTTTGTATAGAACAATATTATACAGCCTCTAAACACGAATTTGGCGCAAATATGCGCAAAAACTGTTATTATACTCTGATTCTATATAGTTTAAAGTTTGTTAATTGACTCATATTAGAATAGGATATTGTGGGATTATCTGTTAATAGTTTATATTAAAAAAAGAAATAAAAAAATTACTAATAAAATATATTTTTCCGGCTACAACAATACTTATAATGAACTTAAAAAAAGAAATAGATATGAACTTACCTTCTTCTGGTTCCATTTTACACAATAATTTAAAGTTTATTAAAAAAATATTAAAAAGAATTAATAATAGTACTGCTATAACAAATGCCAATAACAGACTGACTTTTTAAGGATTGAGATAAATATTGACTTTGAACTCCTAAATAACACTGGTGATACAATAAATTAAATATATTGCTATTTATTTAACCTTTGGACATTAGACAAAACAGAGATACACTTTTTAATATGTTCTGAAAGGTTTTATTTTTTTAATTTTGTCCAGCTAAATAGTGAATATACCCCACTGTGCATCGGTGAAATCCTTAGAATCGAACTTACAAATATTGATATTAATTTTGAACTTTGAATAACAAAAATAAGTTTTTATCTCCAGACGGTATATAATACGTAAATTAATGACTACATTTAAGAGAGTAAAGAATCACTTTTCACTCCCAAGGGAGTAAAAAGTAACAGTTGCCAACTTAAGTTAATAATCGACAAACTGAATAGTATATAATTATTTTTATTTGAAAACTAAGATACCTATAAATAAGAAGATATACAAGAATAAGATGTATAATAAAAGAATATAACATTAACAATCATTTTAAGTAGAACTAGTGTAATGCTAATAATAATATAAGAATAAATAATTTAAAAAATGAAAACTAGTTCTTTATTTAAAAGTAAAAAAAATTAAGTTGGCTATCCTGATTTTTTAAAATCATTTTAAGATTTGCATACTCATTGTTTTTTTCGACAAAATATTTTGTCAAAAACTTAAAATCAAAGTTTTTTCAGTTTAAAACCTTAGCTTTAACTGTTTAACCTGTCTTAAACTTTTATAATTAGATCAAATATTACTTATAACTGCTCTAATATTCTACTCTAATATTTCAATTATGTCAGATAATATTGTTTGTGATATTGACGAACTTTTTAACAATACACCTCCTGACATTGCTATTGAAGCGAACTTGGTAAAAGAAAACTTGTTACCAACGAAATCGAAAAATTTATATGACAAAGCAAGTAACAATTTTAAAAGTTGGTGTCATGATCATAATATACAACAAGTAAGTGAAAATGCACTGCTTGTTTATTTTAATAATGAATTTGCTTGTGAGAGAAAATTTTAATATCAAAAGCTATGCATCACTAATAGCATTATTAAAAAGAAAAAACGAAGGTTATGTTGCAAAGAAAGCGAATGTTTTTACTAAGAACCAAGTTGAAGACTTTTTGCATAATTCACCAAACGACGAATTTCATATGATAAAGGTTAGATAATTTTCAGTTGAAAAATCTTGAAAAAAGAAATGAAAACATTTTTACTTTATTTTCAATGTCGACGTCTGGAGATAAAATCTTGTATGCACCTTGGGAGTAAAATGCCATTATTCCCTCGCAATAATTTCCTCCCTCGGCTTCGCCTCGGGAGTAAATAGCTATAACCCCCTCGGCTTCGCCTCAGGAACCAACATAATGCTCAGGGGAATAATGACATTCTTTACTCCCTTGGTGCATAAATAACTATTAGTCACGCTACTAAACAGTGAAATCGCCATTCTTAAGGTTTTTATGTTTATCTAATCCGAGATTTCGATAACTTTAAACTTTTTTTTTTTACTTTGTCATTATTATTAATATGTTTGTTTACACGTGTTATTATTTTGTCTATTAGAGCCAAATACGCAACTTCAATTACAATTATTGTTGGTATGTCTTTTAGTTATTGTTAATTCGGCAAGACGAAATTTAATTGTGAATGCTAAAGTAAATTTATACACTAAAACGTTTAATTCAATGTTATATATATATATATATATAAGTTTTAAATAATTTTTATCTACTCCTTGTATTGTAAGTTCTACATACAGTCTTGTTATCTCACACTGTAAATGCACTATTACACCCTAGGGAGGAAAAGTGAAAGTGTTGCCAACTTGACAGAATTTTTTAGTAAAATTTTTAGGATTTTTTTCGGTGTTATGTTGGTACTACGGGTAGAATATACAGTATACACACGTTAATTTTTAAATTACAAATATAGTATTACACATTATTCTATTGACAGCTTACAATAAAACAATGTGAAGATAGTGGCTCTATTCTCTCTTCATCAGAGTAATTGACATGGTAAGAA
Source organism: Microvelia longipes (assembly GCA_018340805.1). Lineage (NCBI taxonomy): Eukaryota > Metazoa > Arthropoda > Insecta > Hemiptera > Veliidae > Microvelia > Microvelia longipes. Next base: position 36,824,413 of record JACMZG010001908.1, read on the forward strand.
TAAACTAACAAACTAAACTAACACAATAACAATTAAGGAGCTGAAGAATATATTAATAGTTGTTAGTATTAGTTCTCTAGTCGTAGATAAAATTTAGTATGCAACAAGGGATGAAAGTTTTCAGCTCTCGTATTATCTTCCTCGTCAAGTCTCGGGAGCCAAAATGTTAGTTAACTCCCTCGGCAAGCCTCGGGAGCTAACTAGTTTATCTCCCTCGGCCTACCGGCCTCGTGAGCTAATGAAGTTTCCTCCTTCGGCGCTTCCTTAGGACGAAACTTTAACTTGAGCTGTAAAACTTACCTTCATCCCTTGTTGCATAAATAACGATTACATGGTTGGTTAAAAACTCACTTGTTAGTTTCCTCTCAAACTCTTTAGAGTTGTCACTTCCTCCCTATACAACGGGAGAAATGTGCAATTTTTCAACCTTTTAAAGGTAAAAAATATTCTGTTCACAAATGTTTCTAAAATACTAATTTAAAAATATGATATGCAACTAAAACCTATCTATTTATTTTTTATTATTAAAACTGAGGTGTGTCATACTAATACATTAACCGACTTGTTCTACTGTACTTAGCCTGGATCAATTGAATAACTGCTTGGAAGCGGTATTTTGTGCTAAAGAGGTATTAAAATACCTCTACGCTCGCGTGTTTGTTCATTTTAACTTGGTCTCAGGGATTTTTGTGTTCTGTGGGCTAAATTTGCAAAGGCATTAAAATTTATAGTTCGGGTGTCTTTGAAACTAACTAATGTATTAATTTTTGGTGTCCCATCGACACTTCATTGTTTCAAACTTTTTTTACAAATTCTATCATTTATTTTTCAAAATATCGTAAAATTATAATTTATATAATTTAGAATATTTAGTTTGAACTGAAATAAAAGAGAGGTGTTTTTAATTATTTTGAATTTAATATCTCTCTCTTAGGAAATTAGTGAATTCTGTCTTCAATTGAAATCCCTGAAGGGGTAAATTCATGTTTTGATGGGAATTGAAATGTATTTCATTTGTTTTTTATGCTGGTGCTCATAAATTACCTTTATTTTTGACTATCTATTGTTTATATTTGTTTTTGCCGTCTATATTTATATTTTGACTTATGACTGAGGTTAAAAGTTCGCATCTCTTAGTTTGATATGTTATAATTAAATAAATTAACTATCTCTAAGAACTTAAACATTTTGTGTGTGACGGTTACCGCTATACTATCTTCTGAGTTTGTTCCCCCTGGGAATATTCATGCTTTAGGAACTATTTTTGCCCTTTACCCACGTCTAATAATTCAGAGCACAGGTACATGTTTTCATTTATATTTAGCAAAGGTAGTTATTCTTTAATAGACCTATATCTTTGATATTTGTATCAAATGATATATAATATCTAAAACATATGCTATGATATCGTGTATCTATGGTAGATACATTTGCAGTTACTCTTATACTAATTTATGTTCACTTAAAAGTGATATTAAGTTTTATTCACTTTACTGAATCCTATACGACCAATCATCATACCTTTTTTATATTACTATTTATTCCAAGATAAATAAATTAGATTTATGTGTCTTAATATATAATGCAACATCACTGTAAATCAGCCATGTCTGATATTATGATTTAAATAGAGGTTTTTACTTTAATATGTAACTTTATAACTTTAAATTATGTTAAGATCTTGTTTTTTTTTAAATTTTTCCCTTGTTTTGATCTTTCTAATCAGATGTTAAAGTTCTCAGGAGTTTTTCCTTTGTTCTTTTTATTTGAGTTTAAGCTGAGTAGAAAGGTTTGATTGTCTGTCTGTGTAATCCGTAGATATCCAAAAAAGAAGTTTTTTTATTCTAAGATTTTTCTATTTCCTTTATTTCTGGACTGAGAGTATTTTTCCTTCATTTCAAAAAGAAAAAAACCTTTTTTAAATATTCCTCGCACCATGGCCTTCTTTTTACTTTTCAATCCTTTTAAAGTAGGAAAGTATTTTTCCTGCTTTAGTTAAAAGGTTTCTTTTTCAGCAGAGGACCCTTTAGAGACAGAGCGTTCCACAAGGAGGCCTGAGTGGGCCCTTCCTCTTTTACACTTACCATTGAATTAACATCTCTTTCCCATTACTCATCTTTGCGAATGAGTTGTATTCTTAGCAATCCTTTGTCGCATCTTTAATCTTATAAAATTAAATGTTAACATAATCAGAAACTATTTTTTGCTAAACTCTCCATTTTCTTTTGTTAATTTTTCTAATTAATAATCATTATTTTGAAATTATTAACTCCGGACAACTAGAATTGTCGTTTTCTTTACTACCTCTCTTAAAAAAGTTATTTACATTTTTTAAACAAATATTTTAAATTTTGAAATACGAATGGAATATTTACTTAAGATCCAATTTCACTTTGGCTTTAATAGTCTTATAAACAATAGTCTTATAAAACTAATATTTTAAATTTTAAAATACGTGTGAAATTTTAATTTAAGATCAAATTTCTCTTTGGCTTTAATAGTCTTATAAACAATAGTCTTATAAAACAAAATACGAATGGAATTTTAACTTAAGATCCAATTTCACTTAGGCTTTAATAGTCTTATAAAACAAATATTTTAAATTTTAAAATGCGAATGGAATTTTAACTTAAGATCCAATTTCACTTAGGCTTTAATAGTCTTATAAAACAAATATTTTAAATTTTTTAATGCGAATGGAATTTTAACTTAAGATCCAATTTAATTTTAGCTTTAACATTCTTATAAACCATGGCTAGGCCCTTAAGGAGTTATAGCAAGTATTAGTCAAGAAGTTCCATGGTTTATTATTTTTTTACATTTAAAAATAAATTTGTTTTTATCCGTATTTCACACTGGTAACAAGCAACATAAATTTGATTAAATTTATTTCTATAGCTACCCCGATTTTTTATTTTTATCTTACCCGATACAAAGATTCATAGAAGTATTATTTTTATACATAAGTTTTATTTTTCTTGGAGGAAAAACAATATTTTTTTCGAAGAATATATTTTAAATCCATTTCTATTTTTGTTATCACTATATAGCAACATTTATTTACTATCCAAACATGAAATATAACTTCTAATTTTATGTTGTTATAAATATTACACTCTATAGAAAATGTATCGTTTTTTTCTTCAATATATAAATGTATATCTGTTGAATGAACCATATACAACTATCAGATAATATTTATATTTTAAGGTACAAGCAAAAATTGAAGATAAATATTAACTTTTAATTGCTTGTATAATTCATTTATTTACTGAAAAAACTTTTTCTAATTTATGATCATCATATATTTTTTACAGTATGGTTCAACCCGCGTTTTTATTTATCTTTATATTTAATTGAATTCTATTAAAAAAATATCAAGCATAATATTTTTAACTGAAACAATTTTTGTTTGTGTTGAACTCTCAAATGTTGTATTTGTTTTATATTTATTTTTTCGTTTATTCAACTCTCTAATCTAATGTAAATATTTATAACAATATACTCCACAAAAACAAATACTTTATATTCTAAATAACATGAGAACGATGACTTTTATTGATTTCTTTATTATAATAATTCTTTTATTTATTCATTATTATTTTATTTACTTCTATATTGACACAATATAATTGTGCGAGAATGATATACATTTTTTATGAATGATGTATATTTAATGATATATATCTATATTTATTATTTTATTTCGAAACATACAGACCAGTAAAATAAATGGAGTATTACTATGCTAGTATAATGAGCGTGAATGGAGTCTATCATACATAATAAAAGAAAAAGAAGTCTCTCCACAAATCAAAACTTTATTGACAAAGCGCTTTCAACCTAACTAGAGGCCATCATCAGAGCTAAGTCGTTTAGATGTTAAGGAAAACAGATTCGCTTCTCTTCTTCTTTAACATCTCAACACTTTTGTACTGATGACGTCCTCTAGTTAGGTTGAAAGCGATTTGCCTATAAAGTTTTTGTTTATGGAGAGACTTCTTTTCTTTTATTATTTTGGAGTATGACTTTTCGTTGGGTATAGTTATTAGGGTTTCGAAGATAATCTTCGAAACCCTTATACTTTCTGTCGAGCGTCTGTCTGTCCGATTTCTCATCTCAGGAAGTACAATAGCTAGGAAGTTGAAATTTGGTATACATGTGTAACTATTTTATCCAACAACAGGAAAAATATAGCCAACTATATCACACGCGCATCTGTCGATTTATGAGCGAATGCGCACATTCGCCAAAAAAAAAATATTTTTTTGGCGGCTATTACACCCGCCAAAAATCTCGAAAACCACCAAAAAATGCTTGTCCCCCCCCCCTTTTAAGGCATAAGGAGAAGCCCTAAAAATATGGGACCAATAGCCAATGAAAGCACTTTCCGGGCCATAGAAATTCTTCGGAAAAAAAGTTTCAAAAGTTAATTTTAGCAATTTCAAAATCACCCATACGCGCACGCGCCAAAAAAAAATATTTTTTTGAAAAATCATGTGGGGTATCAAATTGTAGGTATCGATGGGTAGTACACAAATATGCATCGCTTTTTCAAAATGGCGGCTATTACACCCGCCAAAAATCTCGAAAACCACCAAAAAATGCTTGTCCCCCCCTCCCTTTTAAGGCATAAGGAGAAGCCCTAAAAATATGTGACTAATAGCCAATAAAAGAACTTTCCGGGCCATAGAAATTCTTCGGAAAAAAAGTTTCAAAAGTTAATTTTAGCAATTTCAAAATCGCCCATACGCGCACGCGCCAAAAAAAATATTTTTTTTGAAAAATCATGTGGGGTATCAAATTGTAGGTATCGATGGGTAGTACACAAATAAATAATTCAAAATAGCGGCTATTACACCTGCTAAAAAAGCACATAAAGGCGAGCGTAGCGAGCCCTAGTATTGTATGATTATTTTTAATTTATACTCTTAAGAAGGTACTGATAAACATATACAAAAAGGCGAGCGAAGCGAGCCCATGTTTTTTATGCCTTTCTTAAAATGTTTCTCTAAAGTAGATATTGACAAACAAGCACAAAAGGCGAGCGAAGCGAGCCCTAGAATATATGTTGTCTTTTTTTTTTTTTTAATTATCTTTATAAAATAAATTATTAAAATTACAAAGTAAATAATTTAAAGATTAGCCTGTTCATGATGCCCCCTAGGCCTGAGCTGAACAGGCGTTGACTTAATATTACACTAATAAGCTTCTTTACTCTATGCTATAAAATTAGGTTCTAATAAACATATACAAAAAGGCGAGCGAAGCGAGCCCTAGTATTGTATGGTTATTTTTTATTATTTTATACTCTTAAGAAGGTACTGATAAACCATATACAAAAAGGCGAGCGAAGCGAGCCCATGTTTTTTATGCCTTCCTTAAATGTTCTCTTAAAGTAGATATTGACAAACAAGCACATAAAGGCGAGCGTAGCGAGCCCTTATTGTATAGTTAATTTTTAATTTATACTCTTAAGAAGGTACATATAAACATATACAGAAAGGCGAGCGAAGCGAGCCCATGTTTTTTATGCCTTTTTTAAAATGTTTCTCTTAAAGTAGATATTGACAAACAAGCACATAAAGGCGAGCGTAGCGAGCCCTAGTATTGTATGGTTATTTTTATTTTATGTTCTTAAAAAGGCACTGATAAACATATACAAAAAGGCGAGCGAAGCGAGCCCATGTATTTTATGCCTTTCTTAAAATGTTTCTCTTAAAGTAGATATTGACTAACAAGCACATAAAGGCGAGCCTAGCGAGCCCTAGTATTGTATGGTTATTTTTAATTTATACTCTTAAAAAGGTACTTATAAACATATACAAAAAGGCGAGGGAAGCGAGCCCATGATTTTTATGCCTTGTTTTAAATGTTTCTCTTACAGTAGATATTAACAAATAAGCATATAAAGGCGAGCGAAGCGAGCCTAGTATTGTATGGTTTTTTTTTTATTTTTTACTCTTAAGAAGGTACTAATAAACATATACAAAAAGGCGAGCGAAGCGAGCCCATGATCTTTATGCCTTGCTTAAAATGTTTCTCTTATAATAGATATTGACAAACAAGCACATAAAGGCGAGCGAAGCGAGCCCTAGTATTTCATGGTTTTTTTATTATATTATACTCTTTAGATGGTACTGATAAACATACAAAAAGGCGAGCAAAGTGAGCCCTTGATTTTTAAGCCTTTCTTAAAATGTTTCTCTTAAAGTAGATATTGACTAACAAGCACAGAAAGGTGAGCGTAGCGAGCCCTAGTATTGTATGGTTTTTTTTAATTTATACTCTTAAAAACGTACTGATAAACACATACAAAAAGGCGATCGAAGAGAGCCCATGATTTTTATGCCTTGTTTTAAATGTTTCTCTTAAAGTAGATATTAACAAATAAGCATATAAAGGCGAGCGAAGCGAGCCCTAGTATTGTGTGGTTTTTTTTATTTTTTACTGTTAAGAAGGTACTAATAAACATATACAAAAAGGCGAGCGAAGCGAGCTTATGATTTTTATTCCTTGCTTAAAATGTTTCTCTTATAATAGATAGCACATAAAGGCGAGCGAAGCGAGCCCTAGTATTGCATGGTTTTTTTTATTATTTTATACTCTTTAGATAGTACTGATAAAAATATACAAAAAGGCGAGCGAAGCGAGCCCATGATTTTTATGCCTTGCTTAAAATGTTTCTCTTAAAATAGATATTGACAAACAAGCACATAAAGGCGAGCGAAGCGAGCCCTAGTATTGTATGGTTATTTTTTTTATTTTTTACTCTTAAGAAGGTACTAATAAACATGTACAAGAAGGCGAGCGAAGCGAGCCCATGATTTTTATGCCTTGTTAAAATGTTCCTCTTATAATAGATATTGACAAACAAGCACATAAAGGCGAGCGAAGCGAGCCCTAGTATTGTATGGTTATTTTTATTATTTTGTACTCTTAAGAAGGTACTAATAAACATATACAAAAAGGCGAGCGAAGCGAGCCCATGATTTTTATGCCTTGTTTTAAATGTATCTCTTACAGTAGATATTGTCAAATAAGCATATAAAGGCGAGCGAAGCGAGCCCTAGTATTGTATGGTTTTTTTATTATTTTATACTCTTTAGATGGTACTGATAAACATACAAAAAGGCGTGCGAAGCGAGCCTATGATTTTTATGCCTTGTTTTAAATGTTTCTCTTAAAGTAGATATTGACAAATAAGCATATAAAGGCGAGCGAAGCGAGCCCTAGTATTGTATGGTTATTTTTAATTTATACTTTTAAAAAGGTACTGATAAACATATACAAAAAGGCGAGCGAAGCGAGCCCATGATTTTTATGCCTTGTTTTAAATGTTTCTCTTATAATAGATATTGACAAACAAGCACATAAAGGCGAGCGAAGCGAGCCCTAGTATTGTATGGTTATTTTTATTTTATACTCTTTAGATAGTACTGATAAACATATACATCAAGGCGAGCGCAGCGAGCCCATGATTTTTATGCCTTGTTTTAAATGTTTCTTTTAAAGTAGATATTGACTAACAAGCACATAAAGGCGAGCGAAGCGAGCCCTTGAAACTTATTTTATTAATAAGCTTGCATGCGTAGCGAGCTGTGGAATATTTTGTTATAACTTATTTATTTTTTCTAACATTAGGTATTGACCAATACTAACATATAGGCTATTGAAGCGATGCGTAGAATATTAAGTATAAGTATGATTGTATAGTATTAATATATTATATTTATGCAAATATCTGAGAAACCCTTATAATGCTTGCAAAGCAAGCACTTTGACGGATTTTTTTTATATGTGTTTAGTCAAATAAGTTTAATTTTATTTTGTGTTGTCAAAAAAAAACGTTAATAATTTTTTGTATGACCATCTAGTATGATAGTGAAGAATTTTTATTGTTCTTCTTGTTGTAGCTTTTTATATTGATAGTTTTTGTTTGTTTGTTTTCTTAATAGTAACTTGTCCTACTTCTTTTGTTTTCTTGTAGGATATTATTTCTTTTATTTGATATAGGTGCGTAAATATTGTTTTATTTAATTGCTTTTCATTCATTGATAAGAGTTTATTGTTAATTTGATTTACAACCAAAACATTTTTAAAAGAAAACTTGTACATGGAATTGTAAGGTATTTGATGTATGTATGGTTTGGAAATTATTAAATTGTAGATGGTTTGTTGTAATTAATGTTTTATTTTTTACTTTACTTCTTTTCTCCTAAGGAGGGAAGCAATCATCTCTCGCTCATCTCTTTTAGCGAATTTGTATCACAAAAATGACGCTTATGAGGTTGTTTGGATGACTGAAGTTTTAAAAGTACATAGTATTTTAGGTCTACAGAATTTCCTTTTCTGTTTACTTATATTGATTAGAATGTGAGATTGTCTTTGCCCTTTTTCCGATATTACTTTTTTGTTTAACTCAATTTTAAAAAAGATGTAAAGAAAAAACACTTAATTCATTTTGGAAGAAAACTACAGCATTTTAAATTTTAATTCGGAAAATATTTTATGTGGTATAAAATATTCAGCAAAAAAATAGGCTGCTACTCGACACTGTTTTTTTTTCTTCGTTTTATTGGCGCTTTTGTTTATCTTCGTCTTAAACGGCCTTTTTAGAACTGCGTGCCAAATCTTACTGCTATAAAGATTGTAGTACATAAACCCGCTGTGAAAGGATGTAAGAGCATAAATCTTTATATCTTTTGTAGCCAGAGGTTGGATTTATTACGCCTAATAATCTCAACACCAACTATTAAGTTTTTTTATACTTTTTACTATTTGTCGTCCAATGAAAGAAATTTTAA
>JACMZG010001908.1:36838219-36863174 GCA_018340805.1 Microvelia longipes
CCAGAACCCACGTCTCATTCTATTACTTCTTTAATTTATCCTGTAAGGTATTATTCGGACGTATTTGTCTTCTTTAACTTTAATTTTGCTTCCTTACTTTATTTCTTTTTTTTTTTCAAAGGAAAAAGACATTGTAATTTTACATTGTCTTCATTCCTTTTAGCTATTAATTATCTCCGAGTTTTTCTTTCGATCATTTATACTGGAGGTTGGAAAAGTAGGGAAGTATTGAGTGTGCTCTTATAATCAATCCGAAACCGCGATATTACTTGAGCTATCTGTTTTAGGTGTTTTAAAATCTTAAAAAAGGTTTTTATCAATTTGCCTAAAGTTAATGTAAAAAAAATAATTTTTACATTTCTTACATTAAGTAAATACTATTATAATTTAGTATTTTGAAACTGAATATTAACATTATCTTTATTGTAATATTTGTGTGTATTAGTTGACCAGCCGTAGATTGAAGTTAGTATGGCAGCAGAGATGGGAGATTTCAGCTCTTGTATTATCTCCCTCGATAGAGCATCGGGTGCTAATTAGATGAAGTTAATAAAGTTCCTCCTTCGGCTTTACCTTAGAGGGAAAATTAAAATTTTTTATAATTAACTATTTTTATGTAAAGTAATTAGGAGGAAACTTAAATTTTATATGAATAACTATTTTTATATAAAGTAATTAGGAGGGAGCTTAAATTTTATATGAATAACTATTTTTATACAAAGTAATTATGAGGAAACTTAAACTTTATATGAATGACTATTTTTATATAAGGTTATAAGGATGGAACTTAAACTTTATATAATTAACTATTTTTATGTAAAGTAATTAGGAGGAAACTTAAACTTTATATGAATAACTATTTTATATAAAGTAATTAGGAGGGAGCTTAAATTTATATGAATAACTATTTTTATACAAAGTAATTAGGAGGAAACTTAAACTTTATATGAATAACTATTTTTATATAAAGTAATTAGGAGGAAATTTAAACTTTATATGAATAACAATTTTTATACAAAGTAATTATGAGGAAACTTAAACTTTATATGAATGACTATTTTTATATAAGGTTATAAGGATGGAACTTAAACTTTATATAATTAACTATTTTTATATAAAGTAATAAGGAGTTAACTTAAACTTTATATTAATTATTATTTTTATCCATAGCAATAATGTTTTGATTTTTGACATTTATTTCTCAGTCTATTTTTCAATTTTTTGAATTACATTTCTTCTATCCGTTAAGCTTTTTCTGCTTATTTTTGTTTTCACTTGATATACACAACCTAAAATTCTATTTTTATTACATTTTTAAGGATAAAAAACCCATTGTAATATAGCATGATACATTGTATAGATATTTGATACTAAAGACGTAATATTTTCTTATTACATATCCTCTTACATTCTTCTTTTATTATTACAAAAGTTGTCTTTTCTTTTTTAATATTTTATTATTAAAAACATGATTTAATAAGAAATTTATTTGTGTTTATTCTTTAGTATTACTAAGGAATTTCATCTTATAGGATCTGATTTACATTTACTTTGTCCGTATATTTAAATTTATAATGTAGTAAACTTTGTGATAGACCGTGTATTCTTTTTAATTATATTTTGGGAAATAAGTCTAATAAAATTTAAAAAATCTCATTCTTCCTTTGAAAATTCTCTTAAACTCTAATTTTGCCGAGATGTTATATTTTTCTAAGATTAGACAAATTCCTCCTAAATATAATTAATTCAATTAATTAAATTTAAAATAGAGGTTTCAATGATGTTTTTTAGCTTAAAAATGACTATAAAACTAGTTCTGAGTCATACTGTTGAGATAGTGTTGATTGGAAAACAACACTTTATAGTCTTCCTTTAAGACCTTTGTTGCTAAGAATTAATTACTTTTTAAGTAATTAAGTGGAGATGGTGTTAATTAGAAAGTACAAGCAAAACAATATCTTTTAGATGGTAATCAGTATACAACAAGATTACTATCTTAAGTATATTGTTGTTGGATTAGAGGGGTAAAATAGAGTCATCTAACTAAAACTACTATCTTTAATAACTATAGTAAGCGCAGTGGAATTGTCTACAATAATATTAACAACAACAACGTCTTTCCACTAATTTTAAACTCTATTAGCGGAGCTGGCGTTCGGCAATAATGCCATCTACAGTGCCTAAACAAGTAATAACAAGACTTAGCTCATGATAGTTACATCAAGTTAATAAATAAATTAAAAAAAGACAAATTAAAACTAATATTGAACGTATAAATATTAGAAAATTAAACAAAGTTCAAGGAGTATCTGAGAAGTTATAACACATAAAATATAAAAAAGAATTACTAATTATGCGTTGGTAAAAATGGGAACTTTCCTAGAGCTGTTAGCTTTGCCAGCCTTTAATTTGGTTATTAATTTCGAGTTATTATAAAAAAAATGGTCCTAAATTGAAATTAGATGAATATATTTTTATTGTTTCTTTTATAACTGGCAGCCTAAAACAACTTTTTTATTATATTATGTTGTTTTAAATTAATTATTCGGTCATTTTTGCAGCTTATAAACAAATAATATTATCATAATGTCCATGTTTAGTATTATATTACGTGCAAATGTGAATTTCTCTTGTTTATTCCTTAACTTGTTATGTCTTTTCAATGAATATATTCAAATTGTATGGCGTGCAAGTATAGGCCTTAGTGTATTTCTTTTATTTTCTAAAAGCACGAATATACTGAGTTAAACAATCTGTTGCTTGGGGCAGCTGATGAAACTGATAACAATTTGATAAGAAACCTCTCTCACTAATATTACCTTATTATTTTGGATACTTTTCCATTTATTTAGGTATCTCTGTCATAGTGAATTACTTGGTAACATTACGTGTTTTACTTTCTCTTGCCTCTTGCTACGGTAAGAAGATATATTTTGTTTAGTTTACCACCTCAATATCAGTTAAGTGCCAATATATCAGTATGAATGTCGTGCAATATATCAGTATGTTGTCAATGTCAGTCCCAATATATCAGTATGCTGTCAATGTCAGTGTCAATATATCAGTATGTTGTCAATGCCAGTGCCAATATATCAGTATGTTGTCAATGTCAGTGCCAATATATCAGTATGTTGTCAATGTCAGTGGCAATATATCAGTATGTTGTCAATGGCAGTGCCAATATATCAGTATGTTGTCATGCCAGTATACAGTATGTTTCAATGTGCCAGTATATATTTTAGGGTGCGCTGCTATTAAATTAGTTAACTTATTTTAACAAAAAATACTAAACCTTTATAATTGATCTGTCTTATTTCTTTTCTTAATTTAACTTATTTTTTTCTTGGATCATAAAGGTCGTATACTTATCTTCCGTCTTATGAGAGAAGTTGAATATAAAAATAATGCTTAACACTCAATAATTTTTGTGACGTCATACATCTCCATACTTGCCTCGAATAAAAATCAAATTTAAATTCCTTAAGTACGACTACAATTTTTACCAGGTTCGCGCCAAATTTGGCAATAGCCACTTCAAATCCCAACCCCACTCGGGCTTGTGAAATGAGTGTGTCGTTTTTCGGAATTAGACAGTTTGTATAAACTTAGCAAAAACTTTGGTTGAAGAATTAAATAAAATAGCTTATACTAAACAAGAATTTAAATATTATAAAAAAGTCATGTTGCGATTTCCCTAACTCAACTCAAATCTGTTTCATTGAAATCGATATGTATGACCTAGCAATGAAAAATTGTGTTGTTCCAAATCATTTGAGTTGTTCATAGATACAACATCATGAATTGAAACACAATATAAACGTTGTGATGTTTACTATTTTATGGCAAGGAACTAAAAATTGAAAATTAAATAATAAAAGTAGGGTATGAAGTATGAAACTTGGCCCACATTTTGTTTACTTACAGCAATGTCAATACCTCGACTTTTCTGTTTTTTCCTCGTGACTCTCAGTTAAGCAAACAAACTCTTACTTTATGAAACTGCTCTCATAAATAAGTCCCTTGAAATGAAATTGTAAAAGAAAATTGAATCTGGTAGGTGGAATTCCATTCGAGGTATGTTTTGTGCCCACGACTTTTTTTTTAATAAGCAACATAACTTCAAGCAATATGAGAAAAATCGGGAAAAATTCCTCTTGTTACCGCTAGAATACATTAATAAAATCTTGTTATAATTTCCCCTTATATATTTTGAAAAATTATATACTTTCCTAGAATCTACGAGAAAATATAGAATTTCGTGTATCACTAATATTTATCTATGGTTACTCTAAAAATAATTTTATCAGTTTTCGGCTTTGAAACACGCTTTAGTTTCTCTCTTTAACGGTTGTCTTAGGTATTAAGTACGCGTATTAAAACTAATGTGATAACTTTAGAAGTTATTCTTCGTTATTATTGCTTTTCAATTTTATTACTTTTCCGTTTTATTACTTTTCCTCATTTATACCGTAGTTATATATAAAATATTGTGTTCCCACTAAAAATACAAAATCGTGTTTTTAGAATCTTCTGAGTAGTTTTCACAAAGTCATCTTATCATTGTAGCGCTTAGTGTATTTTATTTATGCTAGATAATAGAAACTTGGTAGAAACATTAATCTTTAGATCTCGTTGTGCTGTCAAATCTCAAAAATCGGGTACGGAGTGCTTAGGAACTTTTCCTCATTATATCGGATTCGCTACGCTCATCCTCCCTGCTTCGCTCTTCCTCAGTGTATACAAGTCGTTAAATTTATACTGCAATACGTCTTCAGACTCGCTTCGCTTCTCCTCAAATAGTAAATACATCAATTTAATTCTAGCTGTCACCCATTCAGGCACTGACCACGCTTGATGCTGCTTAACTTTTATAATCTAACAATAATCACTGATATACTTGTGGTATTGAAACTTGGTGTTCTAATTTATTAAGTTAATGTATTTAGTTGTGCCAAATTTAAATTAATGCTTTTTGAGATGACAGCATTGGCACATATTGCACATGTATGGCTACATGCGCGCCAAATCTCAATCCGATCGCATTATTTTTCCACGTTTTATAATTTTTTTAAAAGTCCTGTTTGTCATTTTTACGGGTTAATGACGTCAAAACATTATTCTCTGAAAAGCACAACTACACCTAAAGTTTTAACTCTCTAGCTTAAATACACCGAATACATCCTGAATACATAATATAATCTTTATTAATCTAATTTTCTTTTCTCTCTTATTACCTTACGGTGTTTTCTTATGTTAATTTTACCTGGATGTTAGAATGTGAGAAAAGTAGTTAATTTTGTTACTACTCCGTGAAATTGTTTGTATTTCTTGAGACACAAACCTTCTTAGATATCAAGCTATTCAGATATTATTTCTGATTTTAATGTTAAAATGTAAAGTCTTATATATGTCATTTGATATAGCTAAAGGTAATTTATTTGCAGAAATAATTTAAACTAAGAAAATGTATAAAAGGATGACTTGTTTTAATTTATGTACAAATTATTTCTTTTTACAAAGTTAAAAAGACGTTTAATCTGTTTAGTTCAATGTTTATTTAATATAGTTTGAGACTAGGTTAATACAAAGGATGGTACCTCAGTCAAGGTTACTTTAGATAAAAAGTTAAGAAAAACCTCTAAAATGGTTGTCTTTCTTTTAAGTGTCTTCTATTCCATGCAATTTTAATCCTGTAATTTTCCAGTTTCATTCTGTAAAAAGTACGGAACAGAATATACCGAGAAGGCAAGCGCTTGAGGGGAGATTTCGGATACTCTTCCTCCAACCCGGACCTTGTCTGACCTCTTTCCCTTGTTTTTAATAAAATCTCTTATTTCGGAGATTCTTAAAATTTTTAACGTTTTTTCCAAATCTCTCCCTTCTTTTCCATTATTATTACTTAAAGGTTTAAAATTATTAAGAAGGGAAATATTACTGGGATTTTTATGCTAAATAATGGAAGAAAGGGCTGCTACATAATAAGCTATATAACTTTTATATCCTGGGAGATTTTGTTCCCTTTGCATTTTTATACCTCTATTTATGATAATGGAAAAAATTTACCCTTAAAAAACAATTTAATATTATTTAGTTATATTTAACTCTTATTTATTATTTATTTCTTACTCTTTTTCTGTCAATACATATCATAACAGCAGTAGTTTATTTATAAAATTTAAATTTCACTTTGACAATATCATAAATTTCCGTGATTTGGGGGATGTTTTAATTTATTGTTTTTGGCTCTATTTGTATTATACTCGAGGCTCTTACCACCAAATTATGTTTGAGAACACTTTAAGATAATTTGAGCTGGATAATGAAATTGATCTAATACATTAGTATTACATTGATTGATCATATTATCTTACATTTTGGTTAATATAACCTTCATTTACGTTATACTAATGCCACAATTGTAGTAACACTTGTAACACATACTTTTCATGAATGTATGAAAAAAATATGATCGTGTTTTTCTAATAAATGCGTGCAAAGGAATATGCTGCATGCTTCCTTAGTGTTAAAAGAGAACTATTCCATAGTTCATGACGCATTCATATTAAAATAAATGTTTGTGCATTCTCTTATATGTTTCCTTTAAACTCTGTGTAATGAGACTAAGAGCAACTCCCCAATTCTCCTGCCGATAATCATATAGTCCAAATTCTTCTGAAAATATACCTTAAATTATAAAGGAAAATTTTAGTCTGCCTATCTCGAGTGGAGCCCTTGATATGAATGCGCTCGCTAAAAAAATACAAAAATCACACAAATTCTAGTTTTCTTAAAATAAGTGGTTCCCTGTGGGTCGTCACATTTTTTCAGGTCCGGCTCTTGGACTAATAGTATATTTTGTAAAAATGTAGTGATTAATATAAAGTTTATAATTAAAGCGCACTAGTGTAGTGTATAGATAGAGACTAGACTAGACGATTCTTAAAAAACAAAGAGAAGCTGTATTTATTCTACATAAGTATGTTATAAGATAGTAAAAACATATCATTACTGATTTTTAAGTGAAATAGGTCCAAAATAATAAATAAAACTAATTTTGTCAAGCTATCATTTTAAGTTTATCTTTTTCAAGCCTTAACATGATAAATAAACAAAATTTTACAGTTACATGGTTGCATAAAGATGTTTTTAAATGTTTTTTTTTTTATTTTTACATATTTGGAAAACAACTCAACAATCAAAAGATAGGCAAAATTAGTTTTATTTATTATTTTCGACCTATTCCTCTTAAGAAGGAGTGATAATTTAAAATAGAGGCCCCAATAAAGTTTTTACGTAAAAAACATTTCTTTGTGAATTCATTATATAATACTTATTCACTTTTCAACTCTTGCGTGGTATAAACTTCACTTAAATTAAAAATCTATTGAAGAGAAGCCAATGTTGCAGAACTATTGCTGTCATGGAGTGTTTAAATAGATTGAAGGGTATGAAGATAAACTCTTTAACTTAGTCAAACCCTTGTTAGAGATAAAGTAGGATGATGTCCGTCATCCAGATTTCAGATAGTGCCAAATTTTCATAGGAATAACCCTTGTATAGTCCTTTGTTTTGGAAAATTAATAGAAACGTTTTATTAACTTTTATATTGTTTCGTTTTTGTTCAAACAGACTCACTTAGAACTAAGCTTCTCCTCTAAATTATAGCAAATCAAAGAAAACGGGTCACAGAGCTGTCTCAAGCCCAAATACTGTAGAATTATATTTTATAGACGTTGTTAAAATCTGACAGGATTGTTAATTTTCTCCAAAAATGTTATTATAATATTGTCAAGAGTTTTCAAACCTATTATTCCGTTTTTAAACGCTAACTCTTGATAATAAAGAAGTGAATTTCATACTGTTCTGATTACTCTACCCTCTCTAAAAGCATACGGGGGTAATGCTTAATCTTAGAAGAGCTTTTACAGAGCTAAGTATAAGACAAGTTGCTTCTTCAACTTTGATAAACTTGATTTATAAGTTGTTACAAGTACTTTAATATTTTTAAGAAGTACTTTAATTTTTTTTCTATAGCTTTTATACTTATTCCCATTAGTTTGACTTTAGACTTGACTCAAAATACTCCCCTATTTTGTTCCTATGTTTTATCTATATTCTGATAGATTTACTGATAAAATATGTACTTTGTCAGGCATTTAATCATTTTTTTACAGCATAGATATGTTCTAATAAAATTCATTTGAAACAGAAGGGCCTGGAAGGATGTGGTAAGGCAAGGCAGCTAGTGATAACAATGCGGGTTATATTGGTGAACCCCGTGTTATCCCTTGACTCATATCTTGACAAATAGCTTTGAAAAGGGATCTTAGCTGACCTTTTTGAATTCATCCTCAGGCAAATTGTCCTTCCTATTGTTGTATTCTTTATTAATTATACATTTAAATAATTTATTATTAATAGCAGAAGAGAGTAAAATTTATAAGAATAATTATTATTTCCTTTAGTTTAGTGTTAGTGTCGTTTAAGTTTTGCTAAATTTATTTTTCTGGTTTGTTATTTCTTTGTACATCCTTTCTATATTTAAAACCTTAATATCGCAGTAGCCTTTTTAGAAGGTGATAATCGAAACAACTTTCATATGTATGGTTCGTCAACAATCTTGATGAATGGAAGTGCATATCACGTGCTTCTGGAAAATGACACAACTGTCCATTTAAACTAAATGCTTAAATATCTAAAATGCTGAGTTGTTTACTCTTTGTTTTGTTCAGCATGATGCATGTTTGCACTGTTTTTACGACATTGATGAATCGTGACCCAAATAAGTATTATGAATTATTTGGGGAAAGTGTGGTGTTTTGAAATTGCAGACATCTATAATTAAAAGAAAATTCAGCACATTTTCTTACTATTTTATAATGAAATTGTTGAATCAGTGGAATGAGCGTGAATGGAGTCCATCATAAATAATGAAAGAAAAGAAGTGACTCCACAAAACAAAACTTTATTGGCAAAGCGCTTTTAACCTAACTAGAGGCCATCATCAGTGCTAAACCGTTGAGATGTTAAAGAAGAAGAGAAGTGAGTCTATGTTTTCTTACTAAGTATTAGGGTCAGACTCACTTCTCTTCTTCTTTAACGGTTTTGCACTGATGATGGCCTCTAGTTAGGTTGAAAGCGCGTTGCCAATGAAGTTTTGTTTTGTGGAGAGACTTTTTTCTTTCATTATTTAGAAAAATTTGAGCTTCAAATTCCTTTAAAGCAGCCTTTGCTTATATTCTATTCATTATTAGGTATCTAATAATAGTTATTATTATTAACGGTGTTAGGAATCTTATTCCGACGTTATTTTACACACGTTTGTAAAACAGGCTTGTTAATACCGTAAGAAACAAATTATACTTGATGGTTTCTATAAATTGTTTTATCTTAATTTGTTTCAGGTATTGGCTCATTTTCTTTCTTCTTCTTAACTGTAAGCTATTTTTCTTATATTTTTTAAATGCCACTTCTTAAAGTAGTACTATGGTACCTCGAAACTTTCCCTAACTTATCGTCCTCAGACATAAAATATCAATTTTAATTCCAGTGTTCACCCATGTACCTACTAACCACCTCAAAAGTGATCCGAGAAAACCATTAGATTCGCTTGCCGTGTTGAAATGAAACATTCTTTATACATGCTAGTTTATTATAAGAATGCAACACGCGTGCTGAAATTTTAATTTGGATTTTTTCCAATTTAAAAAAAAAACGTGTACGTTTTTAAAAACACTTTCCTTTCATTCGATGAAATTGAACAAAAACGAAACTTGTGTGATTTGTTTGTCATATGTATGACTATATGCGTGGTAAATTTTAAATTTATCCGATAATTTTTACATTTTTTATGAATTTAGGAAATTTTTGCCGTCAATAATAACAGGTAATGCCTTATTATTAAGTCGTTAACAATGTTCAGTAAGCCAACTATTCGATAGCGCAACTAAACCTAAAGATAAATTTTAAAATAAATGTATCATAATTTATTGATCACTTAAATTTGATTTTTGACAATTTAATTTGATTATCAATTGAATTCATTATGATTAAACTTAGGAGCTATGATAATAACACATGCACAGACATAACTTTGTAAAAACCAGTCGGGAGGTCTTAAGAACATCTAAAACGAATAATTCCGGTAAAATCTCGGTTTAAGGTTTACCTTCTGTAAATTAAGCCACATACTACTGTATTACCTACCACAGCCACTTGCATGCCAATTGTGGTTGAATTCTTCTTGGATTCAAGAAAAGTAAGAATTCTGATCTTTCATAGTTATATTGTTTTAACTAATATTTTTAATACTTTAGCATTAAATTGAAAAATTAATTTAAAATAAATAAGCGTTATTTTTATTAAAAATCAACTAAAAGGAACCTTCGGTTCTAGGGCACAACTTTAAAGGTCTTGTCTTTACTTGATTTATTTATATTTAGCAGGAAAGGTTTAAAATTAATCAATAGGCATTTAATCATCGTTTATTCAGTCACTGAATTTGTTAACAAATTTTTTAATTAATAGGGACAAGGTCTTTGTGATCATTTTAAAGGATTTCTGTACTTTGAGTAAAATTTACCTAAAGTTTGGATCCAGGGAGTTTGACCCAACATAAAAGATAGGTTCTTTTACTAAAAGTTAACGTGGGGAATTTGAGGAATTTCCGGTAGTATTGAGGCAAGTTTTAAAAGCTATCCTGGGATGCCTATCTCCTAGGGAATTTATTGGGCGAGTCGTAAAACCGTCACCAAGTATGGGGCAAAGTAATGAGAAGATAGAGTGAGGGTCGTTTAATTCATAGCTCTTGGCGTCGTAGAGTAAATTTACTATGTAATACTGGTCCAATTTTAGTTAAATTTTAAGCCGTTCTGTATATCTACTTTCTTTGATTGTTGTTTAGCTTCTTCAGTAAACATATTTTATTATCTACTCACGGCAGCAAAATTAGCCATTACTAGACTGTTTTTAAGCTGCAAAATGTGATTTTACCTACACTGTTAAACAATACTGGAAATATTTTAAAACAGTACGCAAAATGTTTCAAAACAGTACGCAAAATGTTTCAAAACAGTACGCAAAATGTTTTGGTAATGAAAAAAGTACTAGGGAGTTATGGCTCATTTAAATAACATGGGAAACAAGTCAAAACTCCCTAGGCGGGAAAATGAATGAGCGGAGGTTATTATTTTTCATATTTCAAGCAAATTATTGCGTGAATTTCGGTATTGTTTTATTTTGTAAACTATGATTTATTCTAGCTTGTTTCTAGTATGTAACTTTCTTTATTGTTACTTAAAATTACGATATTATTATTAAATGTTTAACATTTAACATTTGTTTATCTAATAATATATAATGTTTTGGAAACAAATTGGCAACACTGATAATTTTGGCATTAAATTAAATTATTTCCCAGCTGTTTATGAATCGACAGATTTTTAATGTCTAAGTCGTCAGATGTATTTCATGTTGCTATATTTAGTTTAAGTATATAAAGTTACAAAAATAGAACGTTATCAAAAACTAAATCTGTAAACTAAAGTTAAGTTACTAAAACATAATGAGTGACAACAACAGTGTAGTGAATAAAGATACAAACATTGTTGACATTGACGAGTTATTGGACCACACTCCACCTGATATTGTCAGCGTTGCATCTACTTTAAAGCAGTCTTTACTGCCTGTAAAATCTCGCTGCAAGTATTTAAAATAATCTCTGTATTTTTTCTGCCGTTAGTAGATAAATAGTATATGCTACTATGCAGCAAAGGAAACATTGCAGACTCGTGCAATTAATTACCTGCCTCGGCTTGCGCCTCTGCAGGTAATTCGCCATTTGCCAGCCTCGGCTTCGCCTCGTCTGTCAAATGGGTTAATTACCTGCCTCGGCTTGCGCTTTGCAGGTAATTTCCATAGCCCGCCTCGCCTTCGGCTCGGGGGCAAATTTATAAAACTCGTTGCAATTCATTTTGCTGCCTATAGTAGCATAATATATATTATGCTGGGTTCTTCTATTAGTTCAGTTTTTATCAATATAAAAACTGATAATTTACACAGTTCTTTATTTTCCTAAATAAATAACTAAGCTTTCGACAACAAGCAGAGACAGAAAAAATCTCTTATTAAAAAAAACACTAAACTTGATTATCTTTTAAATAATTATTTTAATTTTTGCTTTTTCAAATAAAATATCTAAACCAATTTTATTAAAGCTTTTGAGGAGGAATAGGTCCAAATTAATAAATAAACCTAATTTGCCGAGCTTCAATATAATTTTATTTTTTTCAGGCTTAATAATAAATAATAAAAAACAGTTATATAGTGCTAAAAATAAATGTTTGGATAACAACTAGGTAAAAAACAAATAATTTCGTTAAAAACAAAAAGGTCAATGTTGTTGAGTTACATTAAGTTCTAAACAAACTTTTTTGTCTGTTACTCTTTGTTGTTCCATTATTTTTCTACCATTTTAACTGTTTTTTTTATTTTTGTTTGTCCTCAAAATTAATTATACGATTGGCAAATTAGTTTTATTTATTATTTAGACCATTTCCTCCTAAAGCTTTAATTTAAATAGAGTTCCTAAAAGTTTTTAGTCTTAAACCAACAATTTTATAACTTATAATATCTTTTTAGTTTCATGAGTGGACTTTACAAATATAATAAAGCAGATTAATTACACAGAGTCCTTTATTATTTATATAAAATAACTAAGCCTTTAAATAAAAATTAGTCATTTCTGAGTTGAACGAAGTATAAAATAATAGTTTTAATTTGACAGTACCCGAATTTTTAACGAACCTAATTGGCAAAAAGGAAATTTAAGAAATGTAATACTGTCAAATTTGATGATAATGCTAATTTTTCAAGATATGTAGAAATTAAGCTACGTTTTTCAAATTTAATAAGAAACTTTAAATCTTAGACATTCTTTAATTTAGTTTTAATATTTTTATATTTTGGCAACACTGATTTTTTTTAAATTCTGCATGTTTACAGTTTTTAAAGTTTTTTTAATAGTTACAAAATTTAAGTGATATAGTTTTTTACATGGTTTTTCTTTTTTTGTTACTCTGATAATGACTATTTTTATTGAAGGCTATTATATAAAAAATAAAGGACTTCTGTGTAATTAATCTGCTTTATTTATTATTTTTTAAGTCCACCATAAGAAACTTTAAAAAAAAATATTGATTTAAAAGTTTACAAAATTGGTTTAGTTATTTTATTTGAAAAAGCACTAATTAAATTAATTATTTAAGATATAATCAAGTTCAGTGTTCTTTTTTAATGAGGGATTTTTTTTTTTGTTTCTGGAGAGATATTTGGGTAGCTGCATCGTTAAAGCTCTTCTCTTGGTCCCTTCTTCTTCCTTCCAACTAGTTACAAATTGGTGTCCTATTCAACTTGATTTTTCTACAAAAAGTTTAAGAAAGAGGAAATCCATTAAAAATAACTTTCTAGCGTTATGTTGGTTATGAAGCTAAATAGAATGAAATAAGTTACATAAAGAATAATTAATGAACTTTCTTAGGTTTCTCATGGACTCGAATGTTCTTGACTATTCTGTTTTTGTGTTTGAAAAAAAGTTTACGTTTAAATATAGAACGGGGCCAATATAATCATTTTAACTTCATTAGTTTGAAAGCTATGTAAGTTTTGTGAGATAAGACAAAATTTTAAAATAATGATGGCCTTGGAAGAACGGTTGAAAATCGGACCAAATGGTACGCTAGTAAAAGGAAATTTTTATTCGTCCTAAAGAGTTCTGTTATCTATTTCTTTGGTGAGCGGGTAATTTTAAACAACTTGCTTAGATTACAATTCTGGCACTTATTAAACAAACTTATATTAGAGATTTAAGACTATAAAGTTTAAACTTTCGATTAGAGATCCCATTTTCTAACTCAGTTCTCCTTACAATTTATGATTAACTTAGCTGATTAGTTTACCATTGTACTTTTGTTGTAATACTTTTCATCTCCAGACGGTGCATAATGTGAAGTTTAACTAGTTTTAAGGGAGTAAAAAATCATTTTTCACTCCCAAGTGAGAAAAATTGTTTCCTATTATTGGGTTTAGAGCCAATTATATCCTTTTTTGTAAGTGGTATCCTTTAAATTTATAAAAGGTACCACTTTTTGTAACACTTTCCCGGGGGTGGCACCCCGAAATTGATGAGATGGGAAGGCCCGAAAAAAACATTTTTACTGGCTCAAAATCCGTTTCAGGTCAAAATAAGTTGTTTGGAGCAATATAAAAGATGTTTTATTTTTTGGGGGCGGTATTGCCAAAATTTATAAGGGAGACCTGACCCAATAAAAATTAAGAATAAGAGACAAGAAAACGTATACAATTAAGAATATAACAATAATTAAATGACCTCAAAGTCTCAAGATAAAATTTTGTATAAACCTTGGGAGTAAAATGCTATTTTTCTAGTAAAAAGGTAAATAGTAATCCCCTAGAGTAAATTGTTAATCCTCTAGAGTAAATTGGTAATCCTCCAGAGTAAAATGGTAACCCTCTAGAGTAAAATGGTCATCCTCTAAAGTAAATTGTTAATCCTCTAAAGTAAATTGTTAATCCTCTAGAGTAAAATGGTTATCCTCTAGAGTAAAATGGTAATCCTCTAGAGTAAAATGGTAATCCCCTAGCGATTACCTTCCTCGGAGTTAAACACATTTAACTTTTTAATGCTTTGGTTCCTTCGGCTTTCGTCTTAGGAACCAACTAACTGCTCAGGGAAATAATAGCATTCTTTACTCCCTTGGTGCATAAATAACTATTATACCTTATTGTTTAAAAAAAAGTGACAGAAATGAAAAATGAGCAAGACCTTTTATAAACAAAGAAAACCTTGGTGTATT
The DNA here is from genome assembly GCA_018340805.1 of Microvelia longipes. Lineage (NCBI taxonomy): Eukaryota > Metazoa > Arthropoda > Insecta > Hemiptera > Veliidae > Microvelia > Microvelia longipes. Next base: position 36,853,093 of record JACMZG010001908.1, read on the forward strand.
ACTAAGAGTTCACTCAACTTGTATTCGATGCAGAATATAGAATGGAAATTAACTAGGATAACCTCGTCAACTTTCTGTTGAGACGGCACTACTTGGCTTCAGGCCTAAACAAATGTTAAAAGATTAAATTCGGTACAAAAAAGAAGTTTTATTTTTGGAACCATTTCTATTAAAAGTCAGTGTGAGTTAGTCAATGTGAAGGTTAACGAAAATGAATGGAAAATATGGCAGTGGTTGTGAGGTGTTGGAGATTATTTGGAACAACACCAAGTTTTCTCGAAATTGGAAACAAAAAGATCCATTACCCAGCTTTCTATTTTCTTTCAAGGATTACGAAAAGAAAGAAAAAAGTTTGTTAAAAAAAGTTTTTTGTAGATAAGATATAAGTGAATAAGAAGTCAAAATGAAGCAGGATTAAAGAGAAAAATCTGAGCTTAAGGATATATAATATATTTTTTAACATTGATAAATAGGTTTTTAGACGTGAAGGGCTTATGTGTGGTTTTGATTATAAGTAGTTCTCTGCTTACCTCTTAACTCTAATATATTACTTGGAGGATAATGTCACGTCACAAAAAAAGATTGAGGACTAAATTATACTTTTCATCGAAATGGTCAATTTCTTTTTTTACAGGATAAAATGTAGACTTTTTTTTGCTTTCAGAGTACTTACGCGGTGGGGGATAAACGTCATAATATCATTAATATTGATACAGTTGGTCCTAACCGTTTAAATAGTATTGATTTAAACTGAGTTCTTTTATAGATCAGTTTGATTGCTCGCTAAAATCGGCAGTGTTTTCATTTTGTGGCTCTTTTGATGACTTACTATTCAAATGTTTACTTAATCTTCCTTTGATTTACAAAAATTGTTTTGCTCCTAGGAGGCAAACTTCGTTTTTGAAAAATTAGGTTCAGCTTTGGTTTTGTCTATAAATGTTACTATTTTATGGCTTACCTCTGAAAAAAAAATATTTTTTATGCATATTACTATGTTCTTGTGGAAATTATTACTTATTTCGTCTCTCTCTTTCTCTTACAGAACGATAATAGCGTATATTATTTGTATGGATTTGTTATGTAATAAGTTAAGTTTATTATGTAAAAAGGCGAATACACGAGAGACTATCTTTTTATTGCTCTGTTGACTGGAGCTGAAAGTCCTTTTTATAGAAACAAACAGACCATCTTTATTACTTTAATAAAACGAAGTACAAACTTATTTCTAGAAGAATGTGGGAAAAGGATTTAAGATTTTCAATCATCTAAAGAAAATAACTTCTCTCATAACTTCTTCATGGTCTTGATATTGAAGAGAAGGAATTATTGACCTCTTACTAAGTTGAGTTATCACTACGAGTGGAAAGTGGTTGTTCCACTAAGCGTAAAGCCCACTTAAGAAAAGTTTATTAGATTTCTTGCCCCTAGGGCCGTGGAATTCAATTTTGATAGTTTTCCGAAATCGATGGGGATTCTTATTGTTGTTGCATTCAAATTAAATTGAACCCTCTTTATCTCCTATTTGGATTAAGGATGCTTATTGCGAGCCTAAATTTTGTCCTTCCTATCCCTTTTTTTATCTATAAACGAATGCAGAGCCATGACCAACCTGCTTAAGTGCATCAATATCCTATTTCCTAGGAAAAGGAAAATTCTAACAGCCTAAATTAAATACTTAACGTCTTGAATCTAAAAGAAGCAAATACTTTTCTAGAGGGAGGAGTGCTTCTTTGTTTGGTTTTTTCTGACTACAGATTTAAATAAACCATTTATTAATTAATTGATTTCATAATTAATTAATTGATTTTATGTTCTTACTTGAACTTTCCTAGTATACGTAGTTTATTGTCATAATGATAATAATAATAAACTTCTTTTTTCCACTTATTCCATTTTTAGAAAAATTTCATTATGTATATTCAGTTTCTTTTGAACTTAATTTTTTAACATTGTTTAGTAAAGGCTCTCAGTGGATTCTGGAGAATTTAGAGTGAGGGCCCTGTCTTGAGACTTTAAGCTTTTTTTCTATTTAATAATAATAATAATAATAATAATAAAGAAGTTAATTATTAAGCATTATAAAAGATTCGTGATCAAATTTTAAACCAAAATTTACTTGCTATTAAATATTTAGTATTATTTACATGCATAGTTAAAAATATATATTAAAGAATATATATGTGCTTACTTGAAAATTCCTATTGCGTTCTGTTAGGGTGCTTATGGATTTCATGGCTTATTTAAACTTTCCTAGTGCGTACTTTAAGCCTTCCTTATTGATTTTATGGGCTTACTTGAACTTTTTTAGCATGTAATTTCAGGGTCTTTTTTGATTTTATGTGCTATCTTGAACTTTTCTACTTATACTTTCAAAGTCCTTTTTGATTTTATGGGCTTACTTGAACTTTTTTAGCATGTACTTTCAGGGTCTTTTTTGATTTTTATGTGCTATCTTGAACTTTTCTACATGTACTTTCAAAGTCCTTTTTGATTTTATTTGCTTACTTGTACTTTCCTAGTGCGCACTTTAAGGCTCCTCTTTGATGTTAAGTGCTTACTTTAAGGCTTCATAAACGGACTAGAGAAGTAATCTATAAGCCTAATTGTAACAATTTATTCTGAAGTCATATCACCCTAGTCTTTATAGGTAACCATTTTTCTAAGTCATATCACCCTAGTAGTTAAGTTACCTATTCTGAAGTCATATCCCTTTTTATAGGTTACCATTTATTCTAAGTCAGTCTTATAGGTAACCATTATTCTGAAGTCATATCACCCTAGTCTTTATAGGTTACCATTTATTCTGAAGTCATATCACCCTAGTCTTTATAGGTAACCATTTATTTGAAGTCATATCACCCTAGTCCTTTATAGGTTACCATTTTATTTTGAAGTCATATCACCCTAGTCTTTATAGGTTACCATTTATTTTGAAGTCATATCACCCTAGTCTTTATAAGTAACCATTTATTCTGAAGTCATATCACCTTAGTCTTTATAAGTAACCATTTATTATGAAGTCATATCACCCTAGTCTTTATAGGTAACCATTTATTCTAAAGTCGATCGCAGCTAGACAGAAGTGATTCCACCTTAAAGCTTTGGATAATTATGGCATTCTGAGGACGAGCGAAGCGAGTCAGTTGTGAGAAAAAATACGGTGGTACCATGTACCCGCTTTTTTAAACAAATACTTTTTCATTCTTTTCTCTTTATAAAAATTGAGATGAAACCTGAAATGTTCAACATATTTTGATGTAGTTATAACATAGGAATTGTTTAGATGAAAGATATTTCATGATTTGTCACCTCTCTATATTCTGCACACCAAGACACAAACATCCAACTTGTTTTCGAAATCCTCGACTATATATTTCCATGGTATTAATGGGTTTATTTATGCATAAATTTCCATTTTCCATCCAAATTTCCCTTGTTTTCTCGGATGTCAATATTATTTATAACTGCGTTACATTTTTTTATAAACTATATTTCTACGCATGTATTAAATTTAACATGATTTAGTTTCAATGATTTATCACTTCAAATCTTTCCAATCATAATACCTATAAATAAAGTATTAACTTGAATTAAAGCTAGCTTTATTTTAAATCATTATCATGCTATTAGAAGATTTATTCAAGCATTTTGAAAATCTTCTTAATCCATATTCTCCTTCTTTCTAATTAAGAGTAATGGAGGTAATATCGACTTACTTAATATTGAAGTTCTTCTTACAGTTTCTGTTTCTCTCTATATCGAAAAATTACATTGTTCCTATTGGGAATCCCATTGTGAACTGCGTTTTAATGTCAAAAGATGATTTGGAAACATGACTTTGCTTTATATGTTGCAGCTATGTCTACTTTAGAGCCAAATGTATACACACACCACACACACACATATATATATTATATATTATATATATAAATAATATATACCTTTAGAAATTTCAATTCATAAAAAATTGAAAATCTTTTTAATCCATATTCTCTCCATATCCATATTCTCTTTGTGTCAAAATTAAAAAATTCATAATTTTGATTTTCATTCAAAATACACAATGTCATTAAAATGTTTGAATGACTCAGCGTAATTTTACCCAGAATAAATCATTGATAAAGCTTACTTTTTTTCTTTTAAAAAATTTTGTTTTATGAAAGTCTCTATTATTATTTCTAAAACTTTTATAAACCTTGAAGTATATATTTGTTTCCTAAGAAAAGGAATAAAAAATAAGGATGTTACGGATGCTGCTTTGACATGCCTCTAGACTTATTGATTTTAGGAAAATATATTTTTTCAGATTATTTGGCTCAGCAAATTTCTGCTAAATTAAATTTTGTTGTAAGTATTCCAACTTAGGTTTCGTATTATTGTGGACATTTTGCTTTGTGGTCGCGAGGAAATGATTCGGAAAAAGTACGAAAAATAAATCTTTTAACCGTTGTCTTAATAATATCTCTCAAATATTTTCTGTTTGTTTAAACAAAAAATGCTGTATATTTCGTTTCACTTTATTTAAAATATTTTCTTTTAAATTTGTTATTGTGTTATTTGAAACTTTCAACGTTTGGCAATAACTAAGGTCCGTAAAAAAAATTCCGTTTGGATTTTTTTAAGTTGTTACATTTATTTCATATAGCTTTAGTGACGTTGACAAGGGTTATCTAGATATTTGAGTATTATTTTGGTTTTGAAAAATGATGGATTGATTTGACATAAATCGCCCCAAACTGACCAGTGCATATTATCGTTTCTAAATGGCAACGCGTTAGAACATGAAATTTTAGCATTAAACTTATTGTAAAAGTTATGTGACATCTTCTGTTATATGACAGTATTTTATAACCTATTTGCTGCATTATTTCCATCACCAATCACCATCAGTGGGAAGATAATTAATATGATATGTATTTTTAGACCCATGGATGAATTATGGGGACCTTGAACACAGACCATCGCATCGTTGCCGTTTCGTGGTGTCACATCGATACTGTTTTTTATTGTTTACTTTTACATGGCATTTCCCATGTGTATTCAGCGAATCATATGGGTCGTTTGGCTGTTAGCAGGCCTCCGCAGATATGCTTGGTTCAGTATAAACAGAATAGTTAGATAAATTCAATTAAAAAATTTACACTAGCAATATATACGGTCTCTAGGTCAGCCTTAAATTTGAGCTAGTTATTAAACTGAAACTGACGTTATTTGATTCAGCATGACAAAACCCATAAATAACCAACCACACATTGCTTAAATTTTTCGCAATAACAGGAATCATAACCTCGCCAACATCCCCCTGGATTTACTAAGTTTTGTTTCGATTCGAAAGGAATTTTTGAAATTGGGATGGTAGAAGGGATCAATGTCCCCTTTCCACTTTCACCTTACGAACAACCGCATAAGCGTCATACTCTGATAACATTTTGCTTAACATATTTTTCGTTAACTCTGCCTTTATATCGGTTTAACTTTTTCTGCTATTTTACTCAGTTTTAGCAAATTTTTGGATGATTTGGATATTAATAATAATCTCGTTTAGAACCTTTTGACGCATCATTTTTACGGCAACCACCTTGGCTGGTAGTAGCAACCCTTACGTCCGAGTGTATTTTTAAGTTGACAATGATTAATTCAAACAATAATTTCATATAAACTGAGAGCGTAACCGGGATGCGAACACCTGAACTCCGTTGTGTCTAAGGTTAATATAAATGACACACTATAAGTTTTGGGAGAGACCTAGGAAATGTAACAAGCAAAATGCAATGCTACATTTGGGAAACTGTTCCATCATTCGACTTTCGTCATCATTGATGGCTCGACATAAACACACTTTATCATTACTTCTAAATCTCCAGATCACCATAAGAGCCTGAACTCACTCTGAAATTCAATTGAAATTCTGAGGAATATAACAAAGTTTTTAACCAGAGACGAGCGGTGCTCTCTTATACCGCAATCATGCTCGGCAAGAAAAACATATAACATCATTTGATATTACCGAGTTTTGCAAAACATGGATAATTGACACAATATAAATTTTGCGAGGAAAATGTAACAAGCAAAATGCAATGCTACATCTGGGAACTGTTCTATTACAGCATTGATAGCTCGAAATAATGTCATGCCTCACTCTTGTTACATTTCTAAGGCATCTTTCGCACAATATATATTGTGTTGTCTATTCATTCTTTGCAAAAATCGGTAGCATTAAATAACTAACGACATCGGCCACGTATAGGTGGCATGATTTATTTACATAATGAGGTTACTTTCTTACAACGTTTTTCAATTGTCAAAATTTTACAATGAAATGAAAATAAAACTTGATTCTAAATTATTACACAGACTGCATAGTCAAAATTGGCTTGCATACCCCATGATTGGTCTTACATTCTCCATCATAGTATATTATATAATATACCTAAGACTTTTGACGCCATTATTCTACTTATATCTGATTTGATTATTTTATGCATTCAAAAAAATCGGGTACGAGGTATCTCGGAACTTTTCCGTGATTCGGATTTTTTTAAAACAATATTTTTCTTATATACTTACGGTATAAATGGGGAAAAATATAAATAACAACTAAAACATTTTAATTATGAATTATAAAAATACAAACTGAAGTATAATTAAGTCTAGAAGCTCATTTATTTCTCCTGAATATTTTTTTATTCACTTATGATTTTCAACAGCTCATGTCTTGTCTTTTATTTATCAACTTGTATTAAATTTTTAAGTTAAGCAATTTTTACTCCTTTAATAAAATTTTTAGGAAATGTCAGTAGTATTTAGAGTAATAAAGCTATATTCGTCCACATATGGGGGCATATTAAAATGGTGGACGTGTATAAAGTAGTGTTCAATGAGAATGTGACTTATTTGTCTCAAAAACAAAACATTCTGAATTAGTTATTTGTTGACATATTTAAACATACAGGGTGGTTAATTTCAAATACATTACCCTGGTTAAGTCAGGTTCGTGTAGAGCTATCGCGATAAAATTGCTATCTACTCCTACTAAGTTGACCACTGGAAATTTAAATATCCAATAATTGTTTAGTAATCGTAATAAAGGTATAATAATTAATTTCGGGAATTTTTCCCATTTGGCATACATAAGGACTATTACCCATTTATATTACAAATAATCTTATGATACACCAGAATTCATCTCTTCTAATATATTGTATGAGAAAATTAAGGGCCTGGGAAAAATTGGTGAAATTCAGGGACATTGGTATCAAGTTGTCCAGGATATATACCTCAATAAAATATTCAATAAATTACCTAATTACATAAATTTCACTCAATCAAAAATAACTTATAAAAACACAATCAAAAAATACTTGAATAATAAACAGTACCAAATTTATTTAAAATCACTAAGCAAGAAACAGTAATAAAAAAAATTATATAAATAAATAACCATACATAAACCACATAACATTTAAAAATACACAATAATAATAATAAAAATAATAAAGAACAAATAAAAATAACCATAAAAGCAATAATTTATAAATAAAACAATAAATACAATAGGTATAAATAAAATACTGGTAAAATAAATAAATAAAATAGTACAATAAATGAATAATTAAAATAATATAAATAAATACAATTCTACAATTGAGTACATAACAACGCCTCTTTGTGCTTCAAGACTAATGTCTTATAGCAAAGAGTACGTTTTTCTAACATTATAATAAACTCATAATAAATAATTATTAATAACTTCAAATACAGAAATAAAACAAATAAAATAAACATACATACATCTGCCTTAAACTATCTAGCTATAGTATTATCTACATGAAATATTATGCGATATATCTTTATATACAGAAATCATTCATTCATTTTTTTTGTTTTCTTTTATTTGAAATTTTGCTAAATAGTACAATTTTATTTTTATGTATTATATTAAGAAGTTTTGATATTATATATAATTATATTATTCAATAAAGAAAAATATTAAAAAAAAAATATAAAACAGTTTTCAGAAATGATCCATATAAATGGTATGGCTCCGATTTAACTTGTTTATGTTACCGCTGAAAAACAAATTTTGGTTATCAGATTACCATACTCGTACATGCCGGATAATTATAAAAACATATTAGGTATTGAAACTCCCAGTGGTCGATATAGTGGGGTTAGATACCAATTTTATCGCTATAGCTCCGTATGGAGCTAAGTAATCAGGGTGCGATATATTTGAAATGTACCACTCTGTAGTACAATGTATAGTTTTTTAAGGTACGAATATCTCAAAAAGTCTTTGATGGAATTTAATAAATTTTATAATAGGCAAAAAACGTGTTGAAAGCTACTTTCAAAAAAGTTCAATTGCTCTACGACCAACTTTTCACTGAGCTCTAAACAGCCGTGTGGAACTTCATTTTACATCCCAAATAGTGTTGCAGTTGTGTGTTTGTCTTGAAATACTATTAAATATCTCTTGTTTCCATTAACTACTTCTTGAATAATATTGATTGATTTATTTCATAAATTATATTTTAAAATTCATATTACTAATTAGTGGCAACCACAGCTTAGGCTAAAAAATGTTGTTTCAGTATAAGAAATTGTAAAAATAAAATTGTAATAATGTAATTTTACATTAATATTTTTTTACGTTTAAATCCGTAGCGTCATTAGCGTGGTTCATTATTATTATTACTTATTAGTTTCTATTATAATTTTTAAAGTAAATTTTATTAAGGCTTATAATATAAAATTAAATAAGCATAAAAGCTTTGAGTCATGCCTGGCAGTAAATTTTAACGTTTTTGTTGCAAAAATTAGAAAAAAAATCTTAAGCCCTATATTGAAGAGCCGCCAAGACCTAAAATTATCTTTTATTTTCAATTTTATGACCATTTTTTATTACATTTAAGCCTCATTGGTTTGACATTCTTTTTTCATTGATCATTAGTTTGTAAATATTTGTGTCACAGTTCTCTCAGTCGGCTCTAAAAACTAAACAAAGGTTTATTTTAATTTAGCTTCTAGGCTTTTTATTTGTATTAAGGATAAAAGTATAAAATAAATATACAGGAGTTTTACATTCCCTAAACGTTTTTTTGCAGATAAACCTTTTTCTAATCTCTTTGGAATTAACGTTTATTTTTTTCTTTTGCCCTACTGCAAGCTTTATCTTTTTTATTTTAATTAAAATTTATTAAAAGTTGAAAAGCACACGTCACACACATTCTCATGTTAGCTTTCATGAAAGCACTCTAGTAGAAATTAATTTATTACGTTTTATACGTATGATTTTCCCTTTCTCTATTTTCTTCTAAATATTGAAAGTATCTTTGTGAAAAGTTAGTGATTTTGAACTTAGTTTTGTAATGCAAAAATAGTAATTAAATTGGAATTTTAATTAATGCCCATGTGATGCCCTTAATTCTTATTTCTCAATTACCTATGGTGTCAAGTTTTACTAAATATGCAATGCCCTCTCTCAAAGTTGATAAAACCCCCCTAATAATGTAGGGTCTTTTGACACATCCCTGTATGTGCTTTTGACACATCCCTATGTACCTTTCGACTCCTACCTTTGTGCCTTTTGACACATCCCTCTGTGCGTTTTGACACTTCCCTTTGTGCCTTTTGACACATCCCTCTGTGCGTTTTGACACTTACCTTTGTGCCTTTTGACACAGTCCTTTATACCTTTTGACACATCCCTTTGTGCCCTTTTACACTTCCCTTTGTGCCTTTTAATACATCCCTTTGTGCCTTTTGACACATCCCTTTGTACCTTTCGATTCCTACCTTTGTGCCTTTTGACACATCCCTCTGTGCGTTTTCACACTTCCTTTTGTGCCTTTTGACACAGTCCTTTATACCATTTGACACATCCCTTTGTGCCTTTTGACAAATGCCTTTGAGCCTTTTGACACATCCCTTTGTGCCCTTTTACACTTCCCTTTGTGCTTTTTGACACATCCCTATTTGCCTTTTGACACATATCTTTGTGCCTTTTTCACACAGCTCTTTTATGCTTTCTTTCGATTTAATCTTACCAAAAAATCCTCTTACTTAAAATTGTTTAATCG
>JACMZG010001908.1:36872007-36892198 GCA_018340805.1 Microvelia longipes
AAAGTAAATGTTTATTTTTTCCTTTCAATCTAATCATGTTCAACCATTGAATTTCTCTGTTAAAATTAGTGGGGTTGTTTTGGTGATTTTCCTACCAGAAAATTATGTGTGTATTTTATAATTGTGTCAGTAAAACGTTAATACAAGGAAAGGCAGGAATCATCATCAGTTTTTGATGATGCTCTTAGACTAATCCATTCTCAAAGGAAAAATGTTTTTAAGAAATAATATGTGACTATTTAAGTGCAGGAATTAAAAGAGAGATTATAAGCTATGCTCTACTGTAAAGTGTAGATACTTTTTCATGAATCCACACTTAAAAATAAAAGAGAGAATTTTTAAGATAAGATAAGATGGATTGTTACTTACCAAACTTTTAAAAAGGCTGAATTTTCTGTTTTATAAATGCTTAGAAAATGTGGAAAAATGAAGGATGTTATTTTTCACAATATGCTTAATATCAGATTCTTCATCTATATTAACATGATCATCATTAGAAGACCTAAATCTTCAATTTTCTTATAGTTACAATTTTATTTTTTTACTTATGTTTTTTATAAACATTAATGGTCCACAATTATTAATAATAAAATGTTTTAAATTAAAATCATCTTTTATTTTAAAAGATTGTAGAATCACTAAAATTAATATGCTTTAATTTACAGGAGAGACTCTAGCCAGCAGAGTAGCCGCATCCCAGTTGGTTACTCTAGGAGTTCCTGAACTCATTGCCAACTCCAGAATGGAGTACGAAGCTATTGGTATCAAACTTGGCACTGATAAAGAATAGTAAGTCTGACATTTTTTTAATTTATAGAGACCCTAGTTACATATAATTTCTTGTGGTAATTTAATTCAAAAGAGATAAGACTCTAAAAAAGCAATTATAATCAAGTATTAAAATTCTTTAATAGAAATAAAACAGAAATCAGTTATATTAACTTTTATGATCCAACAAACACTGTAAATGTACTTGTCCTATTAAAACACAACTTAGTATTCTTTTTAATTACTTAAATAGATACATTTGTACCAAATTTAAACTCCATAACATTTTTTTAATTATACAAGTAGTTGGATAATAATTGAACTAATTCTGATAACAAGATAAAACTTGGTTCATTTGTTTGTCTTATATAAGACTGCATGCGTTATTACTATTAGGAATAGAATGACTTTAATTATACAATGTTTTTAACAGGAACAATATATTTCAATCCATTTGGATAACCTTCAGGAAATACTAAAAACATAAGTACAAAAATATTACTAAAAACATACTAAATAATAAACTACAAAATAATACACTACATGGGTGCTAAATTTCAAATGGATCTAAATATTTTTTGTGTTCTATGATTTAGAAATTTTTGCAAAATCATTATAGCTGACCAGCAAGTTTCTACTCTCTAGCATAAATAGGAGATCCAAGATGAGAACAGTCACACGCACATATAGACAGAAAACTTTGTGTGCTTTTCAGGAGTTCTTAAAAATACCTGAAACGGATGTTCAGGTGAAATCTCAGTTTCAGATTTTCAGTGCAAACAATACTTTTCCTATATATCTAATGAGGAAAAGTAATGACTATCTTTAATTTTAAACCAATAATTGATTGATTTTATTTGTTTCAGCTTAAAAGCTATGAGAGCTGCTGTGTGGGAAGCTAGAGCAGAAAGTCCTCTGTTTAACTGTAAAATGTATGCTGAGGGGCTTGAACTGCTCTACAGTACAATGTGGGATAAATTTGCAAGAGGTGAGAAAGCAGCTCATATTGTATCGACATCTTCGAGGCAACAAAACCAACTCTCTGTCCAGAATGACATTTCCTTGTCTTATTCACAGACACAAGACATTCCTCAACAGCATACTTACTCTCACCATATTCATCAAACTTATGCACAGTAAATCTAGTGTATGAAAATTATTGCATTATTGTTTTGTCATAGTCTATAGCCATTTTTTTATAGACAGCAGAATTATTTATTAAATTTATATCAAAATTATTTTAACATGCAATTAAAATTTAGTACAATGTGGGGAAAAGAGTGTTTGAAACAAGCTGATGATGGATGTAATTGTAGTTTACTCATTGCGTATAGTGCTGTGCAACATCTTCAAAGCAGTAGAATCATCTAATTTATTTAAACGGGATGCTCTTTCAAAAACTATGGACTAACTATGTCTTTTGCCATTTAAGCCTGCCACCAGGCTCTTCAATTTGTATTGTTCGAGAAAAGAAATCTTAATAAAGAGCAAATGTGGAAAAATAATTTTTGATGTTAGACATATTTCTATTTGGGATTTAATCTTCCCTCCTAAAGACTGTTACTTTATAATACATCTCATGTTGGCTCTTTTGTATTTTATTTCTGAACAAAAACAGTTTTTTCAACTTTTAGTTGATTAATGATAATGCTATGCATTAGTTGTTTTATTTGTTGAAAGATTTTTCAAATGAAGTAAATAAAAAGAATAAATGATGTAAATAATAAAAGAATGAAACTAAAGAACTATAAAATTATTGCATCCTAGACTGGAACACTTTATAAAATTAAAGTCATCTGTGAATTAAACAAAATATTAATAAACATCTTTCTTTAATCGAGGTGAGAAGTTTTTTTGTTATGATCTCTAGATTTTAAATTTCTTAAAACTGAAAAAAGAAACATTGTTTTGTATTTTCTTCTAAAATACATTGAATGTACAAAACCCTATGTTACCAATATTATAACTAAATTTTATCTGATTTGAATAAAGCTATATATAACCGGACTTAGACTATTATTAACACTTGAATTTGTCATTGAAAAAATAAATAATTAATTGGCCTTTTAAGTAGAAAATGTACATAAGATTGTGATATTATGTATTTTAAAGAATTAATAAAAAAGCATACATTTTTTGTTTAACATCTTGGTGTATTTATTTATAATTGTTAAAAGTTTTGATGTCCATTGATTTGAAAATTAACATTTTTTTCTAAAAAAAATGAGCTCTGGTCCTCTTGAATGATTTTTTTTGTATTATTAGGATATATTATTGACACATTAGGGTTGATTTAAATAGATAGCTGGGTTAGCGGAATTATAATTTTATATATTTATAGGAGTTTAGCTCAGTTTTAGGTTTGATTGAATCCTAATTAGTTGTTTATTTTATCAACTTGTTCTACTGTTTGTCCTTAGAACAAGTTGAAAACTTTGTTTCTCGTAAAAACTGTAAAATGTTAATATTTAATTTCAGAGCTAATATATAATCAGAGCTCATTTTCAAATAAATACAGTGGATGTTTTATTATCCTCCAACTTCATTATTTATATTTATTGAAAACTGAAGTATTGGAAATGTATAAGTATGTAAGTAATGGAAAGTATTGGAATCCAGTTAAAGGGTTTCAATGCAGTGGTTGGGAATTATTAGGTTAATAATGAGACTAAATTTAGTCCTGTTTTTAAGGACATAAATTTTAAATTATGTGGCTGTATTGTCGTTGGCTAAAATTGTCCTTAATAAACTGCCATAATGGCCCTAGTTAAAGAAATTTTTTATTATGAAATCAAAAAGTTCAATTTTTGACACTTTTAATTCATACCTGTTTTTGGAAATAACCTTTAGCTGGATTAGTATTTATCTGGAATGTGTCTGAATACACTCATCATATTTTTTTCTTATAAAAAACTATGTTTCAAAATTGCAATGAACTTAATGGTTTATCTGTTTTACCAAAGTTAAAAAAAAATATTTTACATAAATTGTTCCATTTGCTAATTGTATAAAGTAACCAAGATTTTTTTAAAAATATCTAAATGTGTTTATCTAAAAATACTGTTGATGTATTTATGTTAGATGTATGTATGTTAAACCACGATAATAAAAAAGGTAAAAAGCAACGGCTCAAACTATCTCTGTTATATAATTGAATATTTGTGCCTCCACCAAAATGGTTGATTTGATTTCCAATAATGATTTATTTGCTTGTAAACTAAACCTCAACCTATCATTTAATATAGTTTGCATCCACTAATTGACTCACTAACAATAATTAGATAATTTTAAATAAAAAGTGAAACCAAATTCTAAAAAGAAATCAACAAAATCTAATAATAAGTAATAAAATAGTCTTGGAAATTTAGCTTTCAGATAAAGGGGTGTCTTTTTATTGACATCTTCCTTATCTGCAAATAGCAAACAATTCTTACAAAAGGTATGCATGGATATATATATATATATACTATATATATATATGATAGATATATATATAGTATATATATATATTATAATATTATTATATATATATATATATATATATATAAATATATAATTATAAAAAAATATATAATTTTCATGTCAAGCAAGAATTTTCATTTTTGTTAATTGCACAAAGTCCAGATACTTCGTAATCCAGATTTGTGTCTAAAGTGTATTGCTATTCTAAATCTATTTGGAAATATATTGCATCTAATTTATTATCTGGATTTGTTTTTTTAAATATACAAATTACTTCTCCTGATGTAGAAATCTATTCTATTAACTTTTTATTATTAATATCTATTTTAATGATTTAATAAAATATTTTGAATCTTCTGTTATCCCTCTTTTAGCTTCTTGATCAAATAAATTTATAGATGGAAAAAATATTTTTATAAATTAAATGATAAATTAGCACTTAATATTTAACTGTTTATAACTTATTTATTTAATTTATTGAAAAAATAATAAAAATAAATGTTCACTTTTTAATATGAATGGTTTTTACCTCTATGGGAATACAATAACAATAATTTAAATAATAATATTAATTAATTATTGATATAAAATGTTTTACTTAATTGAAAATTGATTTTTAAACATTATTATTTTACAGATAATGAAATGAAATTAATAGACAAAAAGTATCGCTGAATGCTTAATCTAGTATGCATATTTTTTCAATTAGCGATAATTAATATTTTACTATTCTTATTTTTATTAATGTTATTTTATCATTTCAGTTGTATTCAGTATTTTCTATAAAAATTGTCCGCCTAATTTTAGAGAGGACTGTTATGATAGTGACAAATATGTTTTTTAAAGATGAAATCAGAATGAATCATCTCTCTATTTTCAATAGGGGTTTAACACCTAATGTTATAATTGTGTGAAGTAAGGTATGATAGTGTTACAAAACTAAAAATTATTCTGTTGTTTAGGACAGAGCTTTTGAAATGATTAAAGCATTGATTATTTTTCTATCTAATTACATTTCTGACAACTTGGCTTTTTAGGTAAATTTGGGGCTCCAATTAAGCCATTCAATCAGTTCAACCAAAATAGAACTCAAACACAATAACAAAATCTTTATATTTAAATCTAGGTTTGCAAATACTTTTGTTAATAATGTTGAGTTTCTATTGAAGAAAATAAGAAATACTTGAGTGGGCCTCTTGAGGTAAAATAGTATAAAGTTCATTTTAATTTTCTTCCGAATTTCAGCTCTTAAAAATGCAGCATTAAAATTATTTTAAATAATCGTGAATAAAATTGAAAGTTAACAAGTTGTCAAGTAATGTAAGAATGTAATATATGGCTTTGATTTACACCATAAAATGTCTCATTTAAATGAATTTAATTGTCTTATGATATATGTGCTTAGAGTATTGATAAGAGCTTAGATTTGTATGCTTTTTGTGATAGGATTTTGCAAAGAATGTAGAGGGGTTTTTTTAAATTGAGGGATAAATATGAGATTAATAAGGCTAAGAGATAATTAATATTACTGAACGTATACCAAATACCAGGTTGGCTGGTTTTTTTATTCTGCTTGGAATATTTAAGTAGGGCTTGTTTAGATTTGGATCAACTTAAAAACCATAAAAAATGTATTAACATTCTATTGAATTATAGGTTAAAAATTATTTGTTAAAGTTTTATAATTGACATTTGTGGTAGGAAATTATTATTTCAATCATTATTAAAATGATTTGAAATTTGATCCCAGCCAGTTACTGTATAGTTATTTTCTAAAATATTTATATGTTTCTCATTTCATTTAACATAGTTTGCAAATAATGTTTTAAATATGTATTAGCTATGTTGGTTGTTATGAAGTATTGGAGATATCAAACCTAGAATACTTATTTAAGAAACATTCCTTTATTTTATTGCTAACTTGCATAACATGGACTTGTGTTATTTAAGATGGTTTTAATACTCTGTTAGTTGAAGGAGGTTCACACTAAGATTCGCTTGGTGGCACCACTAGACTGGAGTTACTTATAAACTCTAATATACCGAGTTAGGCTATTCTACATGTTTCTTATCCCAGTCTGAGCTACCTTATCTGGTTAATGTTATTATCTGTTATATATTTTAAAGTGGAATAAGTAAAAATAATCATATTGATGACAGGGATTAAAGAGAATCATTTCTTATTACTATGGGCATACATAAAGAATAGATTTCCTCTTAATAATCCCCAACATGTGCTTTGACACTAAATGAAATTAATACCAAAAAAAGTATATTTCTAGAAAAGAAATATAGTTATTAGTAAACATCTAAATTATTTCAATAAAAAAAGTTATTAGTAAACATCTAAATTATTTCTAGAAAAAAATAGAGTTTGATGTAAGTACGTATTAGTAACATAACATAAAATATGGGGAAAGGTATTGACAAAATTTGATAAAAAAACAAAATTTTAAATGTTAATAACACAGCAGTTCAGTATTGCAATTTTTAACATAAATATGGGAAACATTAGTGGTCTATTTATTAATTTGATTATTGGTCTCCATGATAATTTTATATTTTATAGGTTAGAACACTGAAGAGGCTTTTATTGAGTTGTTAAATTATTTTATTAATTTCATACAATATTTCGCTTGTAATCTCCAAGCATATTCATGTACCACAATCTACAAAAAGAAAAAGAAAATTATCAATCTTACCAACAGTCAAGTTATTACAATAAAATTAATTAAGTCATGCTGGATAAAAAAAAGGCTTAAAGATAACTTACAGTTAAGATGAGTTAGGGGAGATCTTACTACTTCATATATAAAAAATTAATAGGTTCTACTCTACAATGTCTGGCCTATTCTGCCATGTCTAAAAAGAATTAAAAATTACTATAATTGGAAAATAATAAAGCGAAAAAGAAAAATTGTAATTCACTGCACCAAATTAGGGGAAAGTATTTAATTTTACTTACATTAAAATTTCCAGAAATCAAAATGCATAGCTTAGATAAATGATGATTTGAAAATAAACGAATTTCAGGATAACAATTAAACTACTATACTAACAAGCGATTTGAAAAGTATTTTTTTAAAAAATGTTAGATAACAACTTTAAAATGGGGTTTATTTATAAAGTCCCATGTTCAAAGTGTGAAGGAATTTATGTAGGTGAGTCACGACAAACATGGACTAATAGAAAGAACCAACACAAAGCCAATATCAACTCTAAATCTAAAAATACTAGATGGACTGCGTTGACGACTCATACTAAAACCTTAGGCCATCAATTTAATTATAATGAAGTCAATATTATAGACCGGGAAAACAATAACTTCAAAAGATTATTACTTGAAGCTTTCCACATATCCCAAGAACATAAAAATATTAATTTTAAAACTATTTCTAGGGATTTCAATAAATATTATGCAGGCATTTTTACATAATCTAATTTTCTTTTAATTGAATTTTATAAATTATTTTTGTTAATATATAGTTAACTTATTTTGTTATTTTAAGTATTTAATAACATACAATGTTCTATGACTTGTCTGCCATATTTTCCTTAACTTTTAATTAATATTAAAGAAGAATAAGAAGATTAATTTATTAGCATTGTTTTCTTAATTTCAATTAATTATGTATAAGTTATTATCTAACTTTCAAATTGCTTGTTAGTATAGTAGTTTAATTGTTATCCTGAAATTAGTTCATTTTCAAAACATCATTTATCTAAGCTATGCATTTTTGATTTCTAGGAAATTTATAATGTAAGTAAAAATTAAATACTTTCTCCTAATTTGGTGCAGTGAATTACAATTTTTCTTTTTCGCTTTATTATTTTCCAATTCTAGTAATTTTTAATTTTAAAATTTTTAGACATGGCAGAATGGGCCAGACATTTAGTACGTTCACACACACTTTAGATCCGCGGATTGTATAGAGTAAGATCTCTCAATACAGTAATATTAGCTGTATAAACCATGCGGAGGGGATCCGATCGCATACGCTAGAACTAGGGAGATGGAATTTAAATGGATCCCCCGATACACTGTATGTACCTTTAGAGACAATCGTATTTAACGGATAACCTTCTCGTCAAACTTTTTATTTCACTATATATAACCGTCCTTTTGATC
Organism: Microvelia longipes; assembly: GCA_018340805.1. Taxonomy (NCBI): domain Eukaryota; kingdom Metazoa; phylum Arthropoda; class Insecta; order Hemiptera; family Veliidae; genus Microvelia; species Microvelia longipes. The sequence continues at coordinate 36,880,367 of JACMZG010001908.1, forward strand.
AAATAACTTTTGGATATTATTTTTTTTAGTGTAACTTTATTATTAGTGCAAAAGAAATCACAATTTAATTAAATATATTTTTGTTTTAAACTTCCTTATAAAAGACGCCATGTTGTTGTGGGATCAATTATCACGTAATCTCACTCGATCGACTAAACAAAGTCTCTGTAAGAACCGTGAAGTTAGTTGATCTTATTGCATACGTATGCAATACGATCACCCATTAAATACTCTGTGTGTACGTAGTTATTGTGGAGTAGAACCTATTAATTTTTTATATAGGACATATTTGGATCTCCCCTAACTCATCTTAACTGTAAGTTATCTTTAAACCTTTTTTTATCCAGCTTGACTTAATTAATTTTATTGTAATAACTTGACTGTTGGTAAGATTGGTAATTTTCTTTTTCTTTTTGTAGATTGTGGTACATGAATATGCTTGGAGATTACAAGCGACATATTGTATGAAATTAATAAAATAATTTAACAACTCGATAAAAGTCTCTTCAGTGTCCTAACTTATAAAATATGATAAAATTAGTGGTCTTGGTTTATATTATATTTCTTATTTGGACTTGTCCTAGTCACGTCTTTTCTATTTAACAGTTTTGGTTGTAAGTAAATAATCAGTAAGTACTCAGGAATATGATACTAACTCCTTTAGGATAAAATTCAGATTAACAGACAGAATTAAATTATTCTTGTTTATTGGCCGCCATCCAATTTTTGTATTTTATTAATTTCATTTTAATGTATTTATTCTTGCCTACTTGCCATCCAAATGTATTTATATAATTTCTTTGACATAGTAATCACTGCTAACATTCATAGTTTCAGCTTTTGTTAATAATTTTATTATTATTTACGTTATTACTATTCTTTCTGTAAAAATTATATTTGTAAATTCAAAAGAAACATTTGACCTGATATGTGATGATAGATTGTAAATGTTAATTTTTAAGATTTAGAAAATTATTTTTTAAATTGAAGTTAAGGTTTTAATTTTAAGATTAATTAGTATTAATTATATTTTTTGTCGTGTTGTTTTAAATTTAATGAAAAAATTTAAATGAATTATTTAAGCCGAAGTGTTTTTACTATGAGACTCGTAAACTTCAATAATTCAAGAAAAAATAAATTGTGAGTTAAAAAGGAAAAATGTTATTTAAGAAAAACTTGTGTTTTTTTGTTATTCTTTCCTTGATGTTTTACTTCAATTGTAATTTTTTTGACTGTGTATAGTTTATTAATAAAATTATTAAAATACAAAACTATGTTTCATTTTTTCCTTTTAGGTTACTAAAACAATTTTATAAAATAGAACAAGAAGTAATTTCTATTCTACATGTACATTTTGAAGATGCAAAATCCTGAACAGGTTGTTCAGGATTGTTAAATTGTTACAACTGGGTTGTAATCAAACCTTATCATGTGAGGAAAAGTTCTGTCGTACCCTATAACTTCTTTTTATTTTATTATAGTTTAATCTTCAATAGTGCTTAATCATAAAAAATACATGGAGAAACTTGGTCTTCGGGATGGGGTAAAGAGGGCACTTCTTGCTTTTTTGAGGCAACAGTAGGGATGAAATAGGGTTGTTTGCTCAGCCTAATTTTATTTTCATGTTTTGTAAATCATCTGCTTGAGTGAGCGGGAGAAGGCTTAATTAAAAAGGCTAACTTATAAATCAGCAGGTTACTGTACATTGCTAGCAGACAGCCTGTATGTATTAAGAAAAATAATAATAAGTCGTTCAGAATGCTGCTGCATTCTGAACTATAGGCATTATTAAGTGGGAGTATGATATAATAATAAAAAATATTAAAGTAGTAAATGAATACACTTGTTTGGGAGTTACACTCACGTCACAATTATCTTTTGAAAAACCTATAACAGCATTATTTTTCCGTGATGTCAACTGATTTTAGCTGTGCGTTGTACTGTAAGAAGTACTAAGGCCAAGGCTTATTGGCTTCATGATTGGACTGTACTAGGATATGAGTGTGGCATTAAACTGGATTGAGAGAAAATACATTCATGGAGTAATAAAATGCAATATGTTGTAGATAAAATGTCAAGCAAACACTTCTTACAAATGAGACAGTGACTTCCAATTCTTCTATAAATCCTCCTTGTAAGCACCTCATTCCAGGCAATTATATAAAATCAGACCTAAGTTTAAACACCACTAGATCTATTTTTAAATTCAGAACATGTGTGCTGGGTCTTTTAGGTTACAAAAGAAAATGCAATCTGTTCTTTTTGTAACTTAAATGAATTTAAGTCAATTTTACATTTTGTAGCCATTTGCCCAATATTTGCTTAAGTCTATCATTCAGTTTTTAAAATCGCCAAGGTCAGAAGCATTTTAGGAATTGACCAATCAGAGAAGCCGCTGCCAACCCCTCACTTCAAAAGAGAAAAGAAATCCCTACCACCATAACCGCTGTAAGGAAGTAACCTTCTTCCCGGCAATCGTTCACTTTGTTTGTGGTTCTTCTTGTGTTTACATAGTTCTGAAAACTACTTTCAAATTAATCATGACAAGGATATTATAAAATAAAAATACACAAAAGAAATATAAAAAAGCATTGTCAAGAAAATACAGGTGAAATAACTTTACATAGTTTTTTCCCACTCCTTATTTGCAGGGTTTTTTTTGCTTAGAATCGGCGGCGCCTAAACTGACCTGTCAAGATTTTTAAAGTAGTCGATTGACTGTAGTGCCAGGTATCACCACTAAGGCCAAAAAAATGTTTACTCATGATGAAATAATTAGCTTAATCAATAACTGAGTGTAAAAACATAACCAAGTACTTAAAGAAGCAAGTAGGTCTATACCTACTAATAAGGAGCGTCTTGTCTATACAAAGTTTTTTTATGATTTTTGCTATAAAAATCACCTAAGTTCCCTACCACATCATCATAGTAATCAGTATTTATTTATTTCTTGCAAAAAAGCAAATGAGTATTTATTTTCTTATCCTAAATTCTAATAGGATTTCAAAGCACTAAATTTTTCAAGCATGTACTTATGCCTCATTGAATTTAATAAGCATATTAAAAGGAATTCAATAGAAATTATCAAAAGAAACTACTAGAAGAAATTTTTTTAACCAACGTACACAATTTGTTTAAAATTAACAAATTGTCATAACAAATAATACCTAGTGAACATTGTGGACTCGAGTTTTTTGGTCACACCGAAAATACACGAGTCAAACTGATTATAACCGACAAGCTTACAATTATCTCCGCTATCTTGAGGGACCGGCGCTACTTTGGAACAACCAAACAGCTGAAGTTGGACCCCCTGCACCATGCTACATTATTGATTGACAAAGCTTTCAAAACAAAAAAAATATTTTTGTAAAATATTTATATTTATAATAATCCAAAGAGAGTCTCTCCTGCAGCACAGGCCTTCAGGTCTAAAGCAGGAGTTATTTATCTTTTACAAAATTAAGTTAAAAATTATTATTATTCTATATCATTAATATAGAATTTTGTTTAGAAAAATTACCGATTTAGATGTTTAGAGCAAACAATACTTTTCCTATACACCTATGGAATAGATGAGGAAAGCTAAAAATTACATTAAAAAATATCACATATTTTAAATAATTTATTTAACAGAAATATATATTTTATAATTACAATTAAATAACAATATTTGACCACTATACAATGTTATTCCAACAGTACTACTAACCTACAAAACATCACATTTAGGTAATAAAAATTCAGTTAAGAAATCTGATAGACATTTTCTGCTCGACATCTGTTCTCTCTAAAGCAGTACAAAATTCTTCGAATGATATTTTTTGATCCCCTGTCTGATCAGCTTCATAAATTGTTCTTTCAGCTATCGATGATAACTGCTCTTCTCTGTAATAGTTATTTATGCCATAAGGCTGAGAAGTGGGTCTTTATGTCACGGCAATTAGATTTACCGACGAGCGAAGCGAGTCGGGAAAAATTGCCAAGACATAAAGACATTCTCAGCCGGAGAATAAGGTTTAAATTTGAGGAGAATAACCTCAAATAAGGTTTTTGAGGTAGCACTCATTAAATAAAGCACTCATTAAAAAAAACAAAAAAAGCACTCATTAAACTGCGCTATATACTTAATTGAAAAAAAACGTCCAATTATTATTAACTCCATATTATTGCCGTCATTAAATTCATCCATAGCTTCACACTTTTATTAAAAAATGTAAAAGCTTTACAAATAAACACACAAAAATTGTCAATTAGAACACCTTTTAAAAACGAAAAAAAAATTAGTCTACGAACAAAAACAGAAACAAAATGAACGTTTTTAAATAAAGCTCATGAAGGTTTAACACAGATTGTTTTTTGAACACGCTACATTACAGTAATGGCGGCAACATATGAATTACTTTTACGTCCTAGGAGTTTTTTTACATTCATTATTGTCCTCGGAGGTGAAAAGTACTAAATAACCTCCTATAACAATAATGATTGGCTTCTCATCCTAAAAATGGTCCAATAAAGTGCTCAATTACGTACTACCTCAAAAAAAAAATTTTTACATTTATAAAATAAAACCATTTGGTTAACATAAACTAATATCCTAATAAAAAATTGAGAGGAAAGAGGACGATGAAATAATAAGTGTTTGACCGAGCAGTCTTTTAAAAAAATTATGTTTTTTAACAATCAAGGCAATAATTTAATCGACTTTAAACCAAGGAACTATAGAGTAACACACGACTAAAACCAGTTGACAGTGTGGGAAAATAATGTCAAGGACACACTGAGGTTAGTCCTGGATGTTAAACCACACTGACAATTTCACATTGGACCAGCCTCATTGGTTCCTCAATACTATTTCTCCACGCTGTCAACTGATTTTAGCCGTGTTTTATACTATAAGTATGGAACTAACTTCCTTGCCCAAAGAGACTTAAACTAATAGAAGGAGGATGCAACACGCATCCTTTTTAATAAAACTACTTCTAGTAGTTTTATTAGTGATATCATTTTTTATATTAAATATGATTTCACATAAATATTATCTTATTTTCTCATAAGTTAAGTAAAATGAATTTTAGCTCAGTTTTTATTATTATCCATCATATATATTCTGTTGTCACCTGAGTTTTATAAAGTGATTTAATGAGGCGCCACTGAAATTTTACATTTTGTGTGCTGATGGGTGTTGTAGAGGGGTGGAGACTCGGTAGAGTACCGTTATGGTACCTAATGGAAATAGCCATGCTACTAGACCATTTATCACTGGGCTATATTACCTGAGTCCTTCCTCTAGTAGTATAAGACTCCTTGTCCTTATCTTATGTTTAAAAACAACATTTTAAAGTTAAATTTTTCATACTAGCCACAGAAATGGTTTAACATTTAAAACTAGCTCTTGAAATATTAAAAATAATCCAGGCACTGACCTCACTCAATGCTGCTAAACATTAATGACAAAATCCAAATAAATACTAGCCATAATGAAATAAAACTTAGTATATTATTTCTTTTACATAAATAGTAAAAAATGTATACATGTTATTTGATAAAAAGTGAACTGATAACCACCATTTTGAGATGCCATGTTGGATTTTGCCCAAAATCTAAACAGTTCCTTCTTTTAAAAGACTCAACTTTTGTAACAACTGTGATTTAAATCAGTTTACACTATTATATAGTATCTCTAAAACAATTCCTAAACGATTTATCATTAACTGGCACACAGGGAAACTAATTTAAATATCATATATGATCTGGTTAAAAATATTTTTACCCAATATTTGCTCCGACCATCATATGGAGAACTGCAAGTAACTCATCTTTAGATATTCTATCATCATTATCAAGGTCATACATTTTAAATGCAACTGAAAATAAGAAATAAATAGTTTAGAATTTTGCCTGCTTGGCTATTAAAAATATCAAATGACATTTAAAAAATTAGTCCTATTTAAAGCCATGGTCAAATCGTAGTTAAAAAAGTATATCTGTATATAAGGTATACTACATAATCTTTGATAGTAACTTCCACAGTTTTCATCCAATTTAATGAATGTATATTTTGCACACCCATAGTAATTAAAAAGCGTTTCTATGTTTTTCCATAAACTTAGGCTTTTAGGCATCATATTAAAAATAGTAAATAACAGACATTTTTAATAGTCTCAGTAGGACAAGTTTAAGCAAATTAAATTATTAGCAGTGGCTCTATTGCTTACTAAAAATTATTGAAACTGTGATAGTTAAAAAGAATAAATAAAATAAGCTAGACAGACATAGCTCTACACCTCAAAATTATTTTTTCTTCCGAGATATGTAAAGTTTCTATGATTATAATGTCAGTGGGCACAACAAAAAACTATTGACAGCTACAGACAATTGGACCAAGACATTCATGGTTTTATTTAACTCAGAAGTATTTTGAAGTATTCTTTTTTTCCTTTTAACTTTAAGACTTATTATTGAATGGAGGAATTGCATTATTCCTTGATACATAAATCCCTTGACTTTACCCCGGGAGTTAAATGCCTTGGTTAACTTGGCTTTTGCCTTGGGAAACAACTCATTTCTCAGGAAAATAATAGTATTCTTTACTCCCTTGGTGTATAAATAACTATTACCATCATAAGAAAATAAATTCGCCACCTTCACTAAAAATTACATTTGATGCATTTCTATTAGAAACATTTAAATATTTTCAGTACTTTAGTCTAACACTGTAGGAAGTATACATACATTTTAACTTTTCCTGTCTTGAATTGAGAGCATTTTCATCAGCATGTTTAATAGGACGGAACCGAGCCAAAACTTGCATAAACTGGCGAAAATTAACTCTGTCACCAACTTCTTCATCAAAAAACGACTGCACGATTCTCTCACCCAAAGGATTTATGGCAAGTTCAGGAATTCTTAAAAAATCTTCTCGGCTCAAAGTACCACAGTCTCCTTTATCCAGACTTGAAAATCTGCTGTATAATCTCTCTATTTGATTCGGAGTAACTATGAACATAAAAATATTTTAAAGAAATAATAATGAAAAATTTTCTTTTAGCTAATTTTCAAAAACATCAGCTTATGAGATTGTGGTCATGAAGGGGGAGGTGTTTTTTTTTATTCCCTGATCGAGAATAAAAAGTTTTATACATACATCGTGTGTGTGTATGTATGCATGTATGTACAAAATTTTCTTTTCTAGACATTTTTAGGGGGCATAATAACGTTATCATGCGAACGCATGAAAAGTTGATAGACATCAACTTATTAATGTCCTAGAACCTATTCTTTTTTGAATATGTATAACATCATTAACCTACAAGAATGACTTCGAAAAATTCAAATTATATTATTGATTTGAATATAATCTAGCATAAACAAATCTTGTTTTTTGACTAATACAGTTGGAAATTTGCTTATATTTTGGTAATATGCCACTTACATAAACTCAGTTTAAGTACAGCCGATACTGAAGAAAAAAAATCCCTGCAAGAAGGAAGTGGGAAGAAACTATGTAAACAAATTATCTTGTTTACTTCATAGAGATATATTGCTAGAGAGGCCCTATAGGTTAAATTTAGAAACATCAAAAAAGTAACTTGACGACCTTTTGAAATATACAATCAGATAATCTGTACAAACTTTCAGTACTTTATACAATACAGTGTTAAAAATACAAATCATAATACAAGAAATGTGCGGGAAGCCAAAATCAATTGATTGTAATTGATGTATTATAACCTACACTCACTCTTGAATGAGGTTTCAATAAGGTTACTCAGAGGCCCCTAAAAAGATAGGCTATGCCCCCTCAAATATATATCTATATGGTTTACATAATTATACAGGTTATTTTACCCGTACTTTCATGACGATGTTTTATTTACATTTCTTTAGTGAAGTTTTATTTTATAAAATCATTTTTATGGTTAATTTAAAAGTAGTTTTCAAAACTATGAAAACACAAGAAGAACCACAAAGTGGACGACTGCCGAGAAGAAAGTTATTGTGGTTACAGCGGTTATGGTGGTAGGGATTTTTTTCTTTCTTAAAGTGAGGGGTTGGCAGTGGCTTCTCTGATAAGTCAATTCACGAAATGCTTGGAGATTTTTAAACAAAACTATAGACTGCAATGTTTATGTTATTATTATGTTATCAGTACCTAGTACCATATCTTTGGATACGGTACCCCCTTTTATTTACACAGGAAGGCTGTAGAGTGATTAGACTTCCTCTCCTTCCTCCATCCACCCCTCAAAATCACTTTATGCCACATTTTTGTTAAATACAGTAATTTTAAGTGATGGGTTAATGTTTAATCACACCATTAATGTTATATGTTGAATTAAAGTTATAATAAACTGAATCACAAACTTACATCCTGTTTCAGCTTGAATTTGAGAGATTTCCTCATCACGAAGCAGTAAAGACGATTTATTACCCATACTTAATTTATTCTTTAATCAATAATAAAAATGCATTTAACAAATAAAGAATTGTTTTTTATTATCATAATGTTATCATCACAAAAGTGGTTATGATAAGCATAGAGATATTATACTAGAAAGACGAGTCGCCTCCGTTGACGCAAATGTTCAGTGTCACAAACTGAGGCAACTAACGAGTCGCCTCCGTTGACGCAAATGTCCAATGTCACAACCGGCCACTGGAGCAAATCCCCTACTCCTCCTAATTTGCTCCAACGAACATTCTGACATCAATTTTTTTAAGTGTTTTCCAGCTGTAATTCTAAAAAGAAGACAAGTTCCATGGAAAATGGTCATAACTGTAAGATTTTGCAAAAAAAAATGTATTTATATTAAAAATTTTCTTTTGCTTCATCGAACATTTTTGACAACCACGCCACCAACTTCTAAAAATTGTAAACAAGCCATACTTCGATTATTAAAACACGTCGTTTGACAGTGACTTACAGTGAAATTTAATGGTTTTATTTTTATACTTATTATTACAAAGTTTTATGTTAAATATAGTGTTTAATTATGTCTTTTATCGTGTTGTTGTGGTTTTTTCGGAAATTTTAAGGCAAAAGAGAGCTTGGCAAACAAAAAAAAACGATTTATTACATGGGAGCTTATAAGTGGTTTTGTCTTCTGTTAGTTTTTCTAATTATTTTGTTTATTTACTGAAGATGCTTATATTTGTGATCTAGAATGATGTACGCTCACAATGAGCCATCAAGTTTAAGTTTTACGTTCGTACTATTAAAGTTACAAGTGTTAAAGTTGGGTGAAAAACTGTGTTTTAAAAAGACTGTTTGTTTACTTTTTTTACGTTAAATATCTAATTTATTATTGAAAATTGGTTCCAGTTATCATTATTTAATAAATCTGTACGCCCTTGTGGTTAATTTCAAGGATTATTTACACGTTTTCCACCATTCATTTTTAATTTAACTTCGTACATACATAACTACTGTTAGACATCAATGTTATTTACTGATCTGTGTTCAAATTTTGAATCTATTAATTGTAATCAGTTCAAATTGTTTTTATTTGTACTCAACAATAAACAGGTAATTTGTTTATAATAAAAGAAGTATGCATATCAGCTTTTGTGGTGTGGAATATTAGTAAATTTGGAGATAAGTTTCTCAAGTCACTTCTGTGCTTCGTTGCAGTACATTATTAAAGTGAATCATATTTTTATCATCTGAAGACTTGTATGCTGGCTTATTTTAACTGATGAAAGGGCATTGAGATGTTTGCACCATTTTAATAAACTTAGTGCATATATAAGAGCTGCTGTTAAGATGGCAATGTCATTCACTTAATTTATGTTCAAATTCTGCTTCAAGAGGATTATCTGAAGTCTACACCTAACTTCAGGTAAAATAAAATTATCAGTTAAAGCTGGGCTCTGTGGTGCTGCGGCAAATTATCTGAAGTCTGGACTTCATCGACGACTCTACAACTGCGAAGCGATGCCCACCTCAAGAAAATAAAGTTTCACCGGGACAAAGACTTGAAGGGCGTCAATCACAACCTTCATGATGATAATATTCCACTTTAAATAGGATTAAACTCTTTTATTGTTAAAATTTATATCAATAAAAACTAAGCTGAATTGATTTTTTCTTTTTGTTCTAATTCTGTATGACCAACACCAATTTAGGAGGTTTGTCAATACAGGCCCCTAGGAAACCCTTAATCTATATTTCTGACTTACCTTAGTATTCTACATTACAGTCAGACGCATACTATAGCTCTTAAATATGTGCCAAATAGTAACTTGGCACATATTTATTTATATAGCTGTCCACCAGTGTCAAGGCAGACAGCATACAATTTTTGGAAAAAAAGTTTTGATGAAAAGTGTTTCTCATGTTGCTTAGAAGTTATCTGGATAGAGAGAGAGACCTCAACACATCTGTAGCCGCATAGTTCTCGAAATATATGAATGGATGTGCACATTTCTTGAAAAACCTTTTTCAGGTGAAATGGCTGATCCAATTTTAATGAAACTTGGCATGAAGTTAATATTGACTTAAGATTTTCAACACAATTACATATTGGTGGAACTTAGCAGTTTCTCGTTGCCAAAAGGTTTATTAAACAGGAGTTTTCATGCAAATTATCACAAACAGTGGCAAACTGGCCAGTGAGCACAAGGGGAACAGCCCTCCATAAACTAATATAAATCAAAGTGTGTAAAAATGAGGGGTCAGGGGTAGAGACAGCCTTCCGACTCCCACCTTTTTCCTTATAGGTGAAACGGACTTGCTTTCCATCCAGGAGAGTCCACTTGCATTAAGAGTTCATCTACTATGCTTAAAATACATATCAAAACTCATAAAATGTGAATTGTTATAATGCTCGAATATCAGCACCCATACTATAGTTATTCTTTTACAAGTAGGCTCTTTCTACACTATTCTGATCATTTTTTTTGGTCGGACCCCCTTATAAATTTAGGGGGTGCTGCCTCAAAATTTTTTTTTTTATTGTTCCAAACAACTTATTTTGACCTGAAACAGTTTTGAGCCAATAAAAAAAATTGTTGTTGAGTCCCCCTAATAAAGTTTAGGGGTGCCATCCCCCGTAAAAATTACAAAAACTTATCGGTCACCTGTATAAATTTAGAGAGTACCACTCCCCTAAAAAATTGTCATAATTGGCTAAAATAACCCAATAATAGGAAACATTTTTATTCTCAAAGTTACTTTTTACTCTCTAAAAACTAGTCAATAAACTTTACATTATACACTGTCTAGAGATAAAACAATTTTATTAAATGCTACATTAAAATTAAATAAATTTATTTAAGCTAGCTATAATCATTAATATTACTCTAGTTAAAAGTAGACTACTTGGAAAACAATATATATAGAACCCCCAATGAGATGTAGGTTTGGTCCCTTTTCAGCTTATCCTTCCTTAGGTCTTTTTAACCCACTCTGCCACTGATCACAAACAACAAAATAACAATTATTCATAGTAAGTGGTTTTCATGTTTGGTGCATTGCAATTGGAGGTAGTAATGACCCTCTTTCAGTCTAACTAATCTAGCTGAATCTTTCTCAAGGTAAAACTTTTTTAATTCTATTATATTGCATTAGTTAAAATATTAAAGAGGGTCATTAAAAATAGATTTATTATTGCCTTAACTGACTCTTGAAGGAGGTTTCAATGAGGTTACACAGAGCCCCTGAGAGCCCCCAATACGATGTTTCAGGCCTTTCAATGAATTGAGATAGGCTATGCTCTCTCTAGTATATATCTCTATGAGTATATATTACACTAGAGAGGGCATAGCCTATTTTAATCTATATTAAGTTTAATGAGGCTTGAAACGACATTTTTAGGCTCTGTGTGACGT
>JACMZG010001908.1:36892298-37054867 GCA_018340805.1 Microvelia longipes
TAAAGGGAATAATTAATAAAAAAACTTGGAGTGCAACTTTTAATTAATCACGATTAAATTGCGTCGCAAAATTTAATTTTTTGCGTAACAAAATGCAGCAAAATTATCGCAAAATTATGAGGACTACATTGATTTTTACTTTAATATATTCATATTATAGCTATCTAATATTATGCGTAATAGCTATTTTCATAGATAAAAGCTTGTCTGTGTTATTAAAACTTTGGGGGGTAAATTATATATTTGATATTAGAGTCAGTGCATGGGGGCCGAGTTGCTGAAGTCAGTCTACTAAGAGGAACTGTTGAGGCAGCTGGGAGAAGAAGAGTGCTGATGCCACTTTTTGTTGGGTTAGAGTCAGTGTTTTGGGGTAAGAGTCAGTGTTGTCAGTGTTGTCAGTGGGTTGGTTAGATCAGTGTTTTTCTGGGGGTACTTTATTTCTTAGTGTTTTGATTAAGGTGATATTCATTATAAACATTAAATTAACAAGAACATCATATCATTGATTGGAACAATCTCTTATAATAAAAATAAAAAGAATCTGTGGATATCACATAAACAAAGAGACGATCTCAGTCAAATAAATTAGGTTTAGAACTTTTTAAGACAAAAGTACTGTTACAAAAAGTTTAGAGGAAAAACAGAAAACTGTTGGACTCATGTAATTCATATAGTATCAAGAATTAAGAGTAAAATGAAGCTATGTTTTTGATAAGCATTTATCAGAAAAACTTTAAACATAACTATGATGAAACTGCGTCTGCGATTCCTGTAGCAAGAGAAAAATTTAGAAATGACTGCATATTATAAAATGTATGAATTAGAGTCAGTGTTTTTTGGGGGTTAGAGTCAGTGTATGGGGGCAGAGTTGCTGAATTCAGTCTACAAGTATCCTGGAAGAAAAATCGAGGGCGGAAGGCAGTTTTCAGATCATTCATATAAATATTAAAACGGATCCTGTTAGATTGATAAAATTTCTGAAAAAGATAAGTGGGCTTCTTATTATGAGGCATAATTATTTTTTAGCAGGTATCCAGGGGTTATTCATTTTTCTAATACACAGGTTATTAAGTTATTATAAAAAACTGTTTTGCATTATTGATGATTATAATGATAAACATTTCAGCACTTTATTTTATTATTATTGACACCTAGAATCAATCATGAATAATTTATAAGTTCTAAATGATTTCATCACTAAATTTTTTCCTGACTCAAAATTGTTAGTTAGTAACATCATCAAAGGATTAAATTTTAACATTCATTTCTCTTCTTGGGTTAATTTTCATTTTATATTTTTAATTTTGAGTCTTGAAAATTAGAAATAACAATAGATATTTTCATTAGAGTTCGTTTATTTCTACTTATCGCACATCAAAAAATTAATGACAGTAAATTTGTCATTAAATACGTTTTAATTATGATTTAGTTATTGGTATATTGGGTATTTTTTTATGTCTAGGACTTGAGTATTTAAAAATCACTAGTTCAATTTTTATTCAATATAATTCTGACTTTTGTATTTAATTTGGGTTTTTAGTGGTAAAAATATTTATTATAAATATTATTATCACTAATACCTAACTGTCCTGTTTATTGAATATTAATTTGTTCTTTAGTAAATTCATGATAGTTGAGTGTAAGTGTAATATCCCATATTGTGAGATGAATGGAGAATAAAAAGTATAAATAGATTGGTAGTTAATTTTTTATCAGATTTTTTCACTATTCTTGGTAAAAAATATTTACCAACTATTTGTTCTTTTTATTTAAGCGATGATTAAATTTTTCAAAAAAGTCCCTATTTAATCATCGCGGTGTGAATGGACCTCCTCAGAGGTGTTTGTTTAATTTGGATAATTTTTTTTACATTGTACCATGTATTTTACATGATTAAATAAAAAAGTATCTATTTTTAAATAAACATGAAAATAATATCAGTGAAAACATAAATAATTTTGAAAATTAAATTTAGAGTAAATTTAGAGTATTAATTTTTGACTCGCAGATTGTGGGAGATCTCTGGGCTTTAATTGGTTTCCGCCAATAATTATGAAATTAATACATTGGTACCAACTATGTCAAAATTAATTACCCTAGTTGAGGGGACGTTATAGAGATGTAACTGTTACAAGGTGTTACCTTTTACTAATGAGGTTAAAAATTACTAATGATTTAACAAACTTCTAGAGATTAATGTCACTATTTTAAACATATGCATTTTAAACTCAATTATTTTAAACAAAAGAATTCAGTGTTGCCAAGTTTAGAACCAGGAAACTTTTTGTCAGTAAAAAGTGTTGGCAACCGCAACTTTTTTTTAACTGAAATATGGCTCTGAGTGTTGAAAACTTCTAGATATACTATAGAAACATATTATTTGTCAACCCAAATCAATAAATATCTGCAAAGAAATCAACAGGTTGTTCTAATTCAGCAATATGATATTATTAAGCTTTTTGTGAGCAAAGTAAATGTAAAAAAGCATAAATTTCACTGATATTATTTTAAAGCATCTGGCCGTTACGTGGTGAGGAGGCTTACAGACTGTAGTTAGACTTACTTTTATAATTTGTAAATTTATTACTTTATAATTATTTTGTTTTTAGAAGGAAAATAGTTAAAAGACAAATGATTATTTTATAAAATATGTTGTTGGTATTAGAGGAATGATATTTAGCAACTTAAAGTGTTTTTCCTTTATATCTGTTTATTAACATGGTATTTCATACCAGTTGCAAAGAATAAACATCATAAAATATAATAAAATTAATCATTTTTATAAGAAAGAAAAAATAGAAAGTAATGACTGCAATATTTTCTGATAATTGAAATAATATATAATGATTAAACAAAAAAAAAATATCAAAAATAAAATGAAAACAACAGGTACAAGGGACCTGTTGATAAAATATTAACTAAAAAAATGTTTAAGAGTAAATAAATGCAATAAAAACAAATTATGAAGAGTAAGTCTCACTATATTCTAACTAAGCAGATGCAGTGTGTGTGTGTCCTTTGCTTTCAATTCCCCAGTTTAATTCTATTCGCTATTCTTAGTGCAATAGTTAATGTGTTTGCCTGCCACCCAGACTTAAAATTTTTATGGGAATAGATACCTTTGAATGTGCCCTCTTTCAAAAAACAATGGTTCCGACAAACTGTACAATGTCATGTACACATAAAAGATCCCTAACTCTAAATGTACTTGGACTTAAGCAAAATTGAGTCCTATATATTTATATATATATATATATATATATATATATATATATATATATATATATATATATATATATATATATATATATATATATATATATATATATATATATATATATATATATATATATATATATATATATATATATATATATATATATATATATATATATATATATATATATATAATATATATATATATATATATATAATATTATATATATATATATATATATATATATATATATATATATATATATATATATTATATATATATATAAATATATATATATATATATGTATATATATATATATATATTTATATCACTGTTTTAGGTAGTATATATTCCTCTATGATATATTGTGAAATGTTTCAAAAAAAATATTATTGCTTAAATAAATGTGGAACCATTCAGGCTGCACCTGTGACAGTATGTAGGGTGTGTTCAGAATATTTTGCTAGATAACGGAGGCACATGTTAATTTTTTGAAAGTAAGAAGCAGAATGACAGTTGCACCAGCCGCTCAAATTTTAAGCCATTCAATCTTGGGCTATATTATGACTCAAGTCCAGTCCGTAAATCCATTACTTAGCTTTATTGTTCCCTTTTATTATAAATTAAATGTATAATTAATTAAACTTTTAAAGCTCTTAAATTGAGTTTCTTTTTTGCTATTTTTTTACTTTAATTGATAAACATTTATAGTATAACACACAGCTATAATCAGTTGACTGTTGACAGTGTAGGAATATAATGTGAGGTAGCCAATGAGGTTTGTCCTGAATGTTAAACCACGCCAACAATATCATACCAACACTATTTACCACGATTATAAATGTATGGTATACTATAATGAATTTTTTTTTCCTTGGGCTCCTGGAATTAACACTGACATTGTATGTTGAAGGTACCATGTCAAGGTAATATGGTATACCATTATTTGGTAATTTAATTTTTTGAACTAAATAAACAAGTATTCATAAGAATTGGTTAAAAAATGCCTCTGTCTCTTGACTTTGAAAATAAAATGGCTCTATGGATCTGCTTATTTGCAATACTAAGTCCATGGAATTGAAGTAAATCATATAAAATATTTACTTATTTTTTTTAATTTTTGTGTTTTTAATGATGTTGTTAATGTTAAGGTTTTTTTACTTCTAAGAGACATCCATAATTTGTGACTTGCACAGTCATGTAAATATTTACATGAATGTATGTGGACTTTTCTTGTAAACCTGCTAGCTTAAATTACAATATTTTTAGCTCCTATTATTTTTATGCCAATCGGTAGGAAAACCTCGTGCTTATTATTGCTATGATTAGCATTTGGTATTTTGTTGACCTGTCAAATATAACCAGATTATCTTTGAACACCAGCTTTACACTCAACTAATTGATGACTAGTGATAAGAGCTTGATTCTTTATTTAAAATCATGAAATAATTAAAATATTAATCTATGAAACATTGACAACTTTTATTGCACCGATGTTTAATTATAATTATAAATAAAAGCAGAATTTTGTTTCTCTCCAGTGCTAGTCCTATGATAAAATAAAGCTTGCCACCTTTTCGTTTTGCCAACTTACTTATGACATTGTTAATTGCTTCCATGGTTGTTGTAAAAATATGGATGTTAAGTATTAGTAGTCGATTATAAAATATAAAGGTATAGGTAAAAAATAGGAGAGTGAAACATCTCCTGTTTTGTACTTTTTTTTGTAAATATTTTCCAATTATATTCTATTTTTATTTTGTATCATGATAACTGAAGTACATACATAAAACCCTTTATTTAATCAAATAACTCAGTTAAATAAAACTTTTATTTAACTGAACAATTGCCTAAGAAATGCTTCCAGAAAGTAACAATAACAATAGAAAATCTATTTCCTCAGAAACAAGGGACATGAGAAAATTTGTTCACAAAGATTATGAGAGTCAATCAACATTCCTATTGGTTAGTTAAGTATTTTAGTTCACTTTTGATTCAACAGGAGCACTGCTTTCAAACATATGGCCCTAATTCGACTGAGAACTTAGACATTTCTTAACATCCTCGTAATACTCATTATCTTGTTTCAGATTGCCGGAGAAGCTCAACAATTATAAGGTGGGGTTCTAATATTGCTGAGGATGACCTCAGAGACCTGATCCTGAAATTCCCTGTTTTCTTATCAGCCTGTATTTGGAGGGGTTTGGGGGAAAACTACTCTGTTTTGTACACTCTGATGAAGGTGATTATTTGTTTGCAGTAGTAATATTAGTATAAAGGAAAGGAGTTTAGCCCTAATGCACTACCACTAGAATCACTTGGTCCTCATTATCCTTTTCTATCATAGTTCCTCTGCTCTGTTTAACTGAAACAGGGATGATACTGACCAAGTCAATGTAGCCTTTTGTACAATCCCTTTGTGCATCTAAATTATTTATGAAGACCTTAGTTAGTACTAGTAGTTAAAACTATGAATAATTTCAACTACAAAGGGCTAATGTATACTAGAGTGCCTGTATAATATAAATGATTATACAGGCACTCTAGTGTACACAAGAGTAAAAAGGCATTTAAAAATATCCTGAATGCTAAATGGTACATACAAACTGGAAATAAAGCTTATAACTGTTTTGGACGTTTCTATTAGCTAATGCTTTTTGGTATTTTGGTCTCATAGTGTCTAATATTAAATGGTTATGGACTCTGTTTTATGTTTATCATGTTTACCAACTATCATCGTTGGTTACTTCTCAGTGGTCAATTTGCTACTAGATGACCTGTTTTACAACTGTAAGACAATATGTTCTTTGCATTATTGCTGTTGAGTATGACGTATCAATTCTAGGGTCAGCAGGAAAAAGCCCATAAGTCAAATTTTTCATTTTTTTGTGCGATTCAATTATTTCTTAGGCCTTACTTAACCAAACATAAAAACCGCCTAAGTAAAAACTATTGTTGAATGAGATAAATGAGTAAAAATCCATTATGACTAATTTTATCAATTTGATAAAATAATAATTGTAATAATGACTTGTGTGCCTTTTCTCACCGACCCTAGAATTTAAAGCCAAGTTAAGGCTACACTTTATGTCAGCCAAATTATGAAGGTGGGAATTATGTAATTACAATCCTTAGGAAGAATGAAAGCCAACCATTAGATTGATTGACTCTCGAGTTTTTCTGCCAATAAATACTCACATACTCTAGCCCCTGGGCAACAATAGTTATGTGCAGATTAGGGCTGTATTTTAATATGCAATGTAAAAATAGAAACCTTTTGATAAAAAATTATCATTAATTTGTAAACAAATTATTTATGTAATTGGACTAATGGTGATAAATGAATGAAACTTATGCCCTATATAAGACTAACAAATATGCTAATTGGCTTAATTTTGAGGATTTGAAAATCTTATAATTATAATCGTAATTAATCTTATAATATTTATGCATTGAAAGTTAATGCAAAAGATTCAATTTCACTCTAATATAAACTACTTCTACTATTTATAACAAGCATACTGCAGTATACCTACATTAAATGATTCGTTTGCTGTTTGAATTGTGTTCTCTATGGTCAAAAACTTTTTTTTTCACGTTTCATCATTCCTAGATTTTTCAAAGCCATTAGGATTTTATGATTCATCGTAATTTCAGCACTGCCATTTGTTATTAAAGGAGTAAGCTTAAACAATATTTTTTTTGAGAAACACACAAAAGTAATAATAAATAAATAATTTCCCTATTCATGGTTATAATATGAAATTATATAAAAGGCTTTAAACTACATGGTTTAACAATTTAATAAATGAGAGAATTCTCTCATTTATTAAATTACTTAATAAACCTATTGGCTATTAGGATTCAAATTATGAGCGCTAGAGGAGTTCATCATGATCAGAATAATAAAATAAGTCTCTCCACTGTTGTATTGTTTATTCAAAATAAAGCATAACTGGCTTTTAAAGGCCATCATTAATGCCTAACAAACAAATAAATAAAATAATAAAAGTACAAAAAGATTGCAATAGGCTAAAATCAAAAGGTAAAACAAAGATAAAAATATATAAATAACCACTTAAAAGCTAGGGCTTTTAACACCTAGCTTGAACACCTAGTTTCCTAACATCTCACCGCTATGTTTTTCCAATTCTTTTATGCATTTTAGTGTTTGTTTTTTGTCGGTTATTTATATATTATTATCTTAGTTTTACGTTTTGATTTTAGCCTATTGTAATGTTTTGTTCTTTTATTATTTTATTTATTTGTTTTTTAGGCACTAATAATGACCTTTAGTTGGTCGAAAGCCGGTTATGCTTTATTTTAAATAAATAATACATCAGTGGAGATACTTATTTTATTATTCAGGCTATTGGCTATTCCTCTTAGTCAAATATTATCTCATTACCTCTCTTAGTGTAAAAATATTTATAGTCTTTGGTAGTATCTTTCTATTATAATCGTTCATTATTTGCTTTCAGGTTGTTCTTGATGCTATATGAGTAGATGTAGATATTCTGTAAATCACTGGACTGAAGACATCCTGATATTATAAACTGTTTAACTACAATTAGTATGTGTTAACATTATAATAGCTTGTTTGAAACAATAATTGTTAGAGTCACTGTTAGAGTAAGGGACTTATAACTAAAATTTCATTTAAAAAAATGAATGGATGCAAATGAACATAAATAAACTTTAAAAAGTGGTCATGTCTTTCCCACTTCAAAGAAACTTTTTGTTTAACTCACATTTTTATAGTTGCCTTCATAGACTGAGACAAAAAAGTCTAGAAAATTAGCATTATTCATGGAAGAACGTTAATTTAAAGTCTTATTTATCGACTTAGTCTATACTATAGTCATATTTATCTTGCATTATAGTATGTCACACGGCTAAAATCACTTGATAGCATGGGACCCGATGAGGTTAGTCCTGGATGTAAAAACACACCCCAATTTCAAATCAGGCCAACCTTGTTGGCTCCTCAACACTATTTTTCCACTCTGTCAACTGATTTTAGCCGTGTGTCGTACTATAGCTTTAATTTATACACCCAAAACAATCTTTAAATCTCTAATTTAATCTTGCATCTTATTTAGATACACCCAATTGTTGTGAATCCATTTATGTTTCAACATGATGATGATCGTTACTACCTATAGTCTCTGTACAGGCCGTACATGAGTAATTAAGTTAATTCTTAATTACTTATATAAGTTTTGATGCTTAATCTAGGGGTTTTTGAAATCATCCAGTTTTGAACTTTGGCGGCAACAGATAGAACACTTCAAGGTTATTATTTTTTGTCATAAAAATAATCTCCTAAATTATGTCTAGTGGGGGGTAGAATCGAATGATACCAGCCCAAAGTCAATGTAATTTATTTAAGTGACCATAAAGTCACTTATATTTTAAGTGAGAAGTAATTTTCGATGTTTTCCTGGCACGGTAATCCCCATGCTGTGCCAAAGTCCTTTGGATTGCTATTATCAAGTTCTTCTCGTAGCTAATTTTTCCAAAGGAAACGCGCTAAAACCTAATCAAATAAACACCAACTGAGCTTCAAACTAGGATAAATAATGGTGTGCACTGCCAATTTTAGAGGCATAATTTTGTATAACCAACAGGATAATGATGCACATTTCCTTTAAAAAAACAAGTAGTGCTTGATGATCGAATAGCTGCTTAATTCGTAGAGCACAAAGTGGTGGGTAAAAATATTTCTGTACAAAATATCTGGTAAAAAAATTATTTTATTTAACAAACAAAAATATTGTACAGACAAAACAGTCATATTTAGCAATATATAAAGGTATATAAAAACATAAATGCACAGATTTATTATTAAAACTTAATATTAATATGCAATAATACAAGATAACAATTCAGCATTATCAGAATATTACAGTATAAAACACAATAATAAAGTATTAAAATACAATATACACGATACATTATTAAAACACATTAATAAAAAGATGGTATACAAATAACAGAATTAAAAAACAATACAAATACATATAATATATGTAATTATATACAATGTAACTAATGTAGAAAGAATATATAACATAGAATCAATATTGTAATTATATATAAAATAATAATGTAGAAACAATATTTAATAGAAACATAGTAATATAGTATCAATATTGTAATTATAAATAATATAAACATGATAATATAGAATCAATATTATAATTATACATAAAATAATAATGTAGAAACAATATTTAATAGAAACATAATAATATAGTATCAATTTGTAATTATAAATAATATAAACATGATAATATAGAATCAATTATTTATATATATAAAATAATAATGTAGAACAATGTTGCAATTATATTAATATAAACTGATAATATAGAATAAATATTGTAATTATATATAAAATTATAATGTAGAAACAATGTTGCAATTATATATAATATAAACTGAATAATATAGAATCAATATTGTAATTATATATAAAATTTTAATGTAGAAACAATATTGTAATTGTATATACAACAAAATAATGTAGAAATAATATTGTAATATAATAATAAAATAAAGATGCTAATGAAACTTACTTGTTTTTTTAATAACTTCATAAAGGCATTCCCCGTGGTGGTCAAAAGTCGATCTGGCAAAAAAGCCCAGATCAACTCTTGATCCACCCAAGAGGATGTGAGAAGGCAGTGAACAATGTGCTGAGCCTCGAATCGCCCAGCAGTTCTTCAAAGCCTCCACAAAATGGTAAAAGTAGCCCCACTGTATGAATGGATGATTTAGCCTCAACCAAACAGACAGAGGTGCCAAGAAAAGGACGAGTTTATGCCTAAATACTATCTGAGCATAAACTACTACATTATTTTCTTTTTTAATTCAGGAGCGTAATCAGGCAGATGCCATTGTAGCAGGAGCTACAATGTGCTCTTTGTGTATAATAATAAAATAAATATACTTTGTGCTAAAGGGAATTAGCACAAAGTAGCATGTGTCCTATCTCACAGGAACATTTATGCTAGTCATTCATATTCTCATTAAAAGTGACCTGGTTATCAGACATATAATAACTACAAAAAAACTATAAAAACCATATATAATTAATTATATATACATTCAATATTTACAAAATATAAATAATTAATTATATATGTCTTAAACACATATACAATTAATAATATATATTCGATATTTATAAAATATATATAATTAATTATATATGACTTAAACACATATATAATTAGTAAATGATAAAGTAAGTGCACTTTTGAGGAAAATTAAATCTAAAGTTTAGATTGTAATAATGACTATATTTCCCCTTCTCCTCAAGGCATACTCATGTCTCTTAGTAATTACATCGATTAAATCAGTTTTAAGTAAGCCAAAGGCTATTGTCAAACAATTCAAAAATTTGTTATATGTAAATTCATCTTTGTTATATGTATCCATGACTGTATTTAGTGCTTTAGTTATGTAGTTGTGTTTTTTAATTTTTAAATTGTTTGACAATAGCCTTTGGCTTACTTAAAACTGATTTAATCGATGTAATTACTAAGAGACATGAGTATGCCTTGAGGAGAAGGCGAAATATAGTCATTATTACAACCTAAACTTTAGATTTAATTTTCCTCAAGTGCACTTACTTTATCATCGAATATAATGAGGAACAATAAGGAGGATTCAACTCTTATAATTAGTAATATATATTTGATATTTACAAAATATACATAATTAATTATATTTGACTAGTAAAAACATATATAATTAATAATATATTCGACATTTACAAAATATACATAATTATTATATATGACTAGTAAAAACATATATAATTAATTATATATTCGACATTTACATATATATAATTAATTACATAATTGTAAATATATAATTATTTTATATATTCGATATTCACAAAATATATATTAATTATATACATGACTTGTAAAACATATATCATTAATTATATATATACGATATTTTAAATATATATAATTAATTATATATTTTGATATTACAAAATATATGTAATTAATTATATATGACTTGTAAAAACATATATAATTATTTTATATATTCGTATCTATAAAATAAATATTATATAATTATATTAATTATATATGACTTGTAAAACATATATAATTATATATATTCGATATTTACAAAAATATATATAATTAATTATATTTGATATTTACAAATATATATAATTAATTATATATGACTTGTAAAAACATATATAATTAATTATATATATTGGATATTTATAAAATATATTAATTATTATATATGACTTGTAATCATATATAATTAATTATATATTTGATATTTATAAAAAAATATATAATTAATTATATATGACTTGTAAAACATATATAATTAATTATATATATTCGATATTTACAAAATATATATAATTATTATATATGACTTGTAAAAAACATATATAATTAATTATATATATCGATATTTACAAAATATATATAATTAATTATATATGACTTGTAAAAACATATATAATTAATTATAATTATATTCGATATTTACAAATATATATAATTAATTAATATGACTGTAAAAACTATATAATTAATATATTTGAATTTATAAATTATATTAATTATATTCTTGTAAAAAATAATAAATTATATATATTTGATATTTATAAAATTATATAATTAATTATATATGACTTGTAAAACATATATATTAAATTATATATATTCGATATTTACAAAATATATATAATTATTATATATGACTTGTAAAAACATATATAATTAATTTATATATATTACAAATATATATATTAATTATATATGATTGTAATAAAAATATATAATTAATTATATATTGATATTTTATAAATAATTATATAAGATTAATTATATATGACTTGTAAAACATATATAATTAATTATATATATTTGATATTTATAAAATATATAATTAATTATATATGACTTGTAAAAAATATAATTAATTTATATATATTCGATATTTACAAAATATATATAATTAATTATATATGACTTGACTTGAAAAACATATATAATTAATTATATATATTCAATATTTAAAAATATATATATTATTATATAATATATATTATTGACTTGTAAAAATATATAATTAATTATATATATTTATATTTATAAAATATATATAATTAATTATATATATTCGATATTTATAAAATATATATATATTAATTATATATATTTGATACTTACAAAATATATATAATTAATTATATATGACTTGTAAAAATAATAAATTAATTATATATATTCGATATTTACAAAATATATATATAATTATATATGACTTCTAAAAACATATATAATTAATTATATATATCGATATTTACAAAATATATATAATTATTATATATGACTTGTAAAAATATATAATTAATTATATATATTCGATATTTACAAAATATATATAATTATTATATATGACTTGTAAAACATATATCTTTAATTATATATTTTCAATATTTACAAATATATATAATTAATTATATATGACTTGTAAAATATATATATTATAATTTTTGATATTTATAAAAATATATATTATATATTCGATTTTAAAAATATATATAATTAATTTATATGACTTGTAAAAACATATATAATTTAATCATATATATTTGATTTTTACAAAATATTATAATGAATTATATGACTTGTAAACATATATAATTAATTATTATATATTCGATATTATTTACAAAAATAGATAATTTCTTATATGACTAGTAAAAACATATATAATTAAATATATGTATTTGATATTACAAAATATATTTAATTAATTAATATGACTTGTAAAAACATATATAATTAATTATTATATATTCGATATTTACAAAATATATATAATTAATATATATATGTCTTGTAAAACATATAAATTAATTATTTATTTGATATTTATAAATAGATAATAAAATATATATATATTTGTGTACAAATATATATATAATTAATTATATATGACTTGTAAAACATATACAATTAATTATTTATATTTGATATTATAAAATAGATATAATAAATTATATATATTTGATGTTTACAAAATATATATTAATTAATTATATATGACTTGTAAAACATATATTATTAATTATTTATATTTGATATTTATAAAAAAGATATAATTAATTATATATATTTGATATTTATAAAATAGGCACTTCTTTAGATAGTTACTTTCTTTTTGGGGAGTACTTTACTTTTTTTTTATTTATACGACCTTTTTTAGATTGTTGACAGATCAGACTGGTTACTTCCCTTAGTTTTTTGATTTTATTAATAATCTTTATATATTTTACCTTATTATACGCTCTTACCCGGGGATGTAGAAAAGCAATGGGGCTTTTGTTGGGGTTAGAATAGGGGATAGACAAAGATCTTGACATCTTAACTAAGGGGAGTAACCATTTAAATAAGGTCTCTGAGTATCCTTCTTCAGATGGTTACTCCCCAACAACGCTATGAGGGGAGTAACCATTGAAAAAAGGTCTCTGAGTAACCTTCTACAGATGGTTACTCCCCAACAACGCTATGAGGGGAGTAAGCATTTAAAGAAAGTCTCTGAGTAACCTTCTTCAGATGGTTACTCCCCACCCCGCTATGAAAGGAGTAATCTTTTCAGATAGTTACATCTGTACATCGCTATCTTATACTAATTACTCATGCTCATCTCATATCTATAGTTAGGTTTGTACCAAGTTATGTGTTTTTCCATATTTACAATTATTTAATGTTCATTTTCATTTTCATTTAATTTTTTTAACAAATACCTTTAAATATTAATATCTTAATCTATTAGTAAAATAATCACAGTTCATTTTATTTGACCATGGAAATATCATTGTATTCGTTTTATCTCAAGTAAAATCGAATTGATATTGATATTATAACTATACAAGTGTTTTCAAAGTAAGTAAAACATTAGAATGTCTTTACTCGTATGTTTCTGTAACTCTTTTATTTATTGTGCTTTTATCAAATATGCTTCTCTGTTGTCTATGTATATTTCTCTTAGTTTTAGGCTTTAGTGTTTTATATTTTTACTTAAACTCTTTATATATTACTTACACATTATTTATAATTATTTATCACTTTATTATTAATTTAAGTACTTTATTATTCTATAATTTTTATTTCTATTTCTATAAATTTACCTATTTATTTTATGATTTTACTACGTTTTTTCCAATATTTCTTTTGTGGTACTTTTATAGAAAAGGTGTCCCTCATGTGTCCATGTATTATCAAATCCTGTCTGATTAAAGGTTGAATATATTCAATTTATTTATATTAAATTCGTTATATTCAATACTTTGTCTATACTGTCGCCCCATGAGTATTATGGCAAAAGGACCACTTTAAGAGGATCCCTTTATTATTAACTTTCCCTTTTCTTTGTTTTTAATAAACATTTTTAACCTCTTCTTTTCTTACTTTGTTATTAGGGAGCAAATATCTACATCAAATCCTTGGTTACTCCCTTTTGGGGAGTAACGATCTGGGGGAGTAACTATCTAAAGAAATACCATAAAATATATACAATTAATTATATATGACTTAAAAAAAACATATATAATAATTTTCTATGTATATTATATAATTAATTATATATTATAAATAATTAAAAATATATAATTAATTATACATAACTAATTTATTTATATATTATATACATATATACATATATATACATATACATATTATATATTATATATATATATATATATATATATATATATATATATATATATATATATAATATTTATATAATATAATTTTATATATATAAATTATATTAATTAAAAATTTATTATACTAATAATTATAATATTATATAATATATATATATATATAATATATAATTATATTATATATATATATATATATATATTATATTTAACTATTATTTTATATATACATAATTATTACATAAAATATGTAATAATTATAAATGAATTATTATATATTTTCATATATAATTAATCATGTATACAAAATTAATATATATAATATATTAATGTTAAAAAGATATTGTAATTATTTACAATATATGCTGTATAAACAATCTATTGTAATATAATAATGAAATAAAGATGCTAATGAATCTTACTTGTTGTGTTATTCCATATACCTCAAAAAGGCATTCCCCATGGGTGGAAAAAAAGTTGATCCGGGCAAAAAAAGCCTAGATCAACTTTTGATCCACCCAAGAGGATGTGAGAAGGCAGTGAACAATGTAATGAGCGAAGAGTCACCCAGCAATTCTTCAAAGCCTCCACAAAGTGGTGAAAAAGTAGCCCCACTGTATAAATGGAAGATAACCTCAACCAAATAGACAGAAGTGCCAAGAAAAGGGCGAGTTTATTCTTAAATACTATCTAAGCATAAACTGCTACATTATTTACTTTTTTTATATTCAGTAGCGTAATCAGGAAGATGCCATTGTAGCAGGGGCAGATGTAATGGGAATTAGCACAAAGTATCATGTGTCCAACCTCTTAGGAACTTTTATGCTAGTCATTCGTATTCTCATTAGAAGTAACCTGATATATTGGTTATCAGACAGTGATGCTCAAACTAATCCCTAGACATTCCACTCCCAATGAGAAGATTCACAAATCTTCTCCAACATTTATAAAGAGAATGGCATCCCAATGCTTTACTGGAGTATGACCAGCCCTGATACGCTACTGACCACATTCAAATATTCAGACTTTTTAATGTGTGGGTGAAGAGTCACCCAAACATTACATTACAATATTTCTAGCCTTGCATTATGTATTTTTACAATATTTTACCAGTAAGGTAAGTCATACTGAGATTTTACAATAAAAAAAACACCAAGTGCTCTTAAAGCACGCTGGTCATCTTAACACAAAGTTGAGATTCACAATACCAAACAGGTAAATACCCTGATTTATTACAGGAGACTGTATCTCCTGCATCAGGTAAATTTTTTAAGTTATTGTTTCTTGTAGCTAAATTCTTGGGCAATACTTTGGTCTTTTTCTAGTCCAAATGAGACTTATACCCATGTCAAAAACATAACCTTTTGCTAAAACTTAAGTAATACTCTAGAATACAGCCAACAAAATAATGCAAAGGGCAGCATGAGAAAATAGAGTCAGGAAAGAGTGATGACTCAACACGAAATTAATCATCACTTATGATTCATTCTGAGTTGCCCACCAATCACATCCTTTCCTTCGAGCTACTTCCTAACTCTGCCTAATGCCATTATTTTTTCTCTTCACTACAGAGAAGTGTTTTTTTTTCTATAGTAAAAGATTAATCAAATTTAGTCAATTGCTTAATTTAAAACTCTACTGTTAAAAGATGTCTGATGAAGTGAAGGAGGCTCAAAATAGAGATATAGAAAGTAAAGGAATTTGATTTATGTGGCATTTATCCCACCTCTCAGTCTTACGTATTCTAACTATATAGAACCTGATTATATATTGGTTAAGACATTGATGCACCATCAACCCCTAAATCTTCTACTAAAGTTGAGCGGATTGGCCTATCACTAGATAGAAACATATTTCTCACCTCTCAGGGGTTAAAAATAGAATTTTAGTTTTCTAACCAAAAAAAAAGAAAAGAAAAGAAATCATAAAACCCAAATCATAAAAACCAAGATATATTGGTATTTAGAAAGTGATGCTATAACCAACTGCTAAACAAAAGTAAAATGAAAAAGGGAGTTGATCTGGCTATACAGCGAGCAGCATTTATCGTAACCTCTCAGACATTGTTATCCTGATGTATAGGTGTTAGATGCACTACCAAATCCTAACTCTTCAGTGATGACTACAAACAGTCATC
This sequence comes from Microvelia longipes, assembly GCA_018340805.1. Classification (NCBI taxonomy): domain Eukaryota; kingdom Metazoa; phylum Arthropoda; class Insecta; order Hemiptera; family Veliidae; genus Microvelia; species Microvelia longipes. The sequence goes on from JACMZG010001908.1 coordinate 36,909,385, forward strand.
AACTGAAACCCCTACACTCTACAAGCCATTTCACTTCTCTAGTCCTTTATACCAGAAGAAAATTATATGTATTTAAAAATATGACCTTAATACCAGACTGAACTTAAGACTAAATAACAAACATTTGTACATTATCTTAATAATTTCTTTCACAATAAAGACAATCAAAGTAAAAAATAAACATTTTAACAATAATTAATAGAAAATAAATAAATAATGTTAAAACAATACAATAAAAAATACAACTTTGTGAGGGAGAAAGTGGGAAGAAAACAAACCAGAATAATATATTTTATTTACAAAATAATGTGAGTTGAAATTTTTTACAATATTTAAATTACGTTTATAAAAATAAATAATTAATAGTAGAATACTATTAATAGTCATGCCCATACAGTAAAGTGTTATTAGAGAGAAATTGACATTTTACTAAAATATTTGATAAAATCATGATTAGTGAGAATTCAAACTCCATCATCCAAATTACTAAGAAACATTTTTTTAAACAATTCCTCTCTAATAATTATCATAAATATATTGAGAAAATGTGAAGTATTTTAGCGATAGCTCATAAAAACTGCTGTGGGATATTTAGTGATTTTTTAGGACAGATATAAAGTGCCTTTTTTACAGCCTCATATGTGTCAGTAAAGAACAAGTTAATTGCTACGGAGATAGTAACATTTTTTAATGTCCAACGGCTAGTATAGAATATGCAACATGGGCATAATGTGAATCTAAATAAATTATTGACTCACTTTACTCGTCAATAAACAAATTTCCTAAATAAAACACAAAACGGTTCCTATATAGAAATGTTATAAACACAGAAAAGTAAAAATAATTATTAGCCAAAGTATAGAAAAGAATTATTAATAAATAAATACTTTCTACTAGGGTCAATCAGTCGAGAGATAAAAAAAATTGGGTACAGAATACCTCAGTACTTTTCCTCACAACTTACGACTTGCATTGCTCGTTATTCTGACTTATTAAAGTTCCTTATTCTTTATTATTTGTATTTTAAATTGTATGTTATTTATTTATTTCCCTCTAAATGTTATTGTTAATATTTCAACAAGGATAAACTTAAAAAAAAATATTTACAAAAAAATAGGAAATTGATAAGAAATCTGTTTAAAATAGTAAGTTGAGAGAACAACTTATTGTCATGGTAAGTTTTGTTTGGGAAGTATTAGTGAAACCTGATAGAGGTTTCTGAGCAGAAAAACATAAAATTAAATGAATCATTCACGCTAATGATGCTGTAGTTAATAAGTTAAAAGGAATACTACATTTTTATGTATAATTAAAAAACTAAAGGAAATTAAACTTGAAATTTTAATAATTAAAGTATACATTTTCTTCACTTCACTATTGATATAAAACATACTTTACTGTATAACCTGATGAAATCAAAACATTCCCCAATAAAGTTATAATTATCACTAAAATACTTCAGCAAATCAGTTAAATAAACATTTATTATAGATTGACATGATTATGAGAAACAGTTAATTTACTTAAAGTGATTTTAAAAGCTCTGATTTCTTTTTTAAAGAACCTTAATTTTAATATGATTCCAAAGATATTGAAATTCACTGCAAATATCAATTAGAAACCCCCTAGAAAATTGACTTGCAATCAATGCTATTTAGAATACAAACATAGCAAAACCAAAATGAGTAGAATAAACATCACTAAATGATATCTGTCCTACCCCTGGATATTTGAGAGTTACCAAATGAATTTTTGGTTTAAAATTTTTCATAATATTATGATGGTAATGTCTAAGGAAAATAACTTACAAGGGTTCTTTACTAAAAATAAATAAAGTGCTTCAACTCATTTCACTATTCTAGTATTTTACAAAACATATGTTTTATTTGGGTTCTTGATTTGATCTATTCGGAGATTCATTGGACGAATCCTTGAAAACATGATATTGTTGTTCTGAAAATCTTCTGCGAATTACTTTTCATATCAGTCCTGAAAGAAATGCAATAAAAATAAAATGATTAAAAAAAATAATTTGATTAGAGGAGAATAATACTATTTTATACTAAAAAATTTGGTTTAAAAGGCTATAACATGAGAAAAGTGTAGGTGCAGGACAATAATCATGGTAGGAGGAGGGGGGAGGTAGGGATATGAATCTTATTGCAATAAATTCCTTTAACGCCCTTTGAAATCAACAAAACCAAAATTGGGGCTTCCTTTCATCAAACTTGAAAGTTTAATATTAACAACCCAATTTATCAATATAAAGACAAATTGGGGTAGAGGGATAAAGATTTTGGCAATCAGTTTTTTTAACATCCCATTAAATCAACATAAAAAATAGTGGTGGTGGAGAGATAAATCTTATTGCGATAAGTTACATTAACATCTTTAAGTAAAAAAGAGTTGGGGTACTTTTTTCAAATAACTAATCAAACATTTTTGTTAACAAAGTTTTTTATTTTCGGAAAGTGAGTTTTTAATTATTTATTAACAAGTGTTTATTAATCATAGATAGCAATTCAGATATTGAAAATACGCCACCAGAATTGATACGTTTGGCCCACTAGGCGGTCAATGAAGTGTACCGGCAAATTATTATATTGTTTTCCTATTACATTATACTGTTTTCTACAAAATAGTTGTTATTACTAATACACCCAGAAAAAAATAGCATATGCTACACGACTAGGAATGGCTTTTTACGTTGGATCCTTTTACTGTCTTGCTTCGCTTGACAGTAAAAGGTAACATGATATACTATTTTATCATCTCTTTAAATGAACAAAAAAAAAGCGAAAATTATGAACCTTACAGCAATACGTTTTTTAACACCCTTTTAAATCAACATAAAAAAGTAGGGAAAGCGAAATCCACTTGTCAACACCACCATTAATCAATATAAAAATAATTTGGGGTAGAGAGGTAAATATTATTGAAATCAGTATTTTAAACAAAGTATAACATTGACTTAAAAAATATTAGTAGTAGGTCGATAAATCTTATGGCAATTCGTTTGTCAACACCCCATTAATTCACTACAAAAAGAAGTTAGGGTAAAGGGATGAATATTATTGCAATCAGTTTTTTCAACACTGATCTAATTGCAATCTACTAGAATAGTCATGCCCAAACAGTAAAGTGTTATTAGAGAGAAATTGTAAATATCAAATAAGTAACATGAAATTATAATCAGCATAGATGCTCTCGGATAATTTTAAAAGAAAACATATTATAAATAAAACATTTCACTAAAATATCATATAAAATCAAGATTAGTGGTAATTAACCCTAAACCCTTAGTTTTGTATGGCAGTTTTGCTCTATCATCCGAGCCACTAAATAACTAAAAAAACATCTTTAAAAAAAAATACTCTCTAATGATTATTATGCATTAATAAGAATAAATACATTTAGAAAATGTGAAGTATTTTAGTGATAGCTCATAAAAACTGTGGTGGGATATTTAGTGACATAAAAAAGAATCATTTACCCCACCAAAGAGTCAGATTTCACAGCGGATCGCAGACCTCGGCAGAGATCCCAGCACTCTCAACCTGACTTACTTTTAGAAAGAGACCCCTAAAAAGATAATTTTAAGTAAACTACCAATTACTATAATTATTTCAAATTGATTTCTTTGATTAGCAATCACATAATAAAAAAGAAGAATAAATATCAGAGAATCAGCTACTGTCGATACTTGATGTTGGATATGAATATCTTCTAGTCTCAATGAGCACGACAAGCCTCTGAAGATAATCTTCAGAGGGCTCGTTGAGACTAGAATTTATTCACTGATATAACTTTATTAGTTGAGAGCTCAAGTGTTGCCCCGCCTGCTGATGATGGCGTTATTAGTAAGAATAAATATTACTGAATCAAAGAACACATTCTTCATAGAAATAAAAAAATATATACATAAAAGTAGGAAAGTGATTTAATACAGACCGATTTCACTAATGACGCTGTAGTTGATATTTTTGTAACATTTTTACTTAAAATTAAACACTAGAGTAAATTATAAGGATATAATACCTTCAGAAAGTGGAATTGTCTACAATAATGTCAACACCAACAACGTCTTTCCACTAATTTTAAACTCTATTAAGCAGAGGCGCTTATGGCAATAATGCCATCGACAGTGCCTAAACAAGTTATAAAAATTTTTCAAATAATATTAACATATTACGTTAATATTTATTAACTTGATGTTACAGTCTATCAAGGTCATAAGTATTTTGGGGATTGACCAATCAGAGAAGCTGCTGTCAACCTCTCACTTAAAAAGAGACAGGTCAATTATCTTTTGCGATGTACCTCTATAACTGAAGGAGGTTTCAACCTCAAAATCATATTAAATTGACAAACCTCTTAACTTAAATATTTGCAAATTCAACAATAATTTGATTAAGCAATGTTTATTATATATGGTATGAATAAATATTTTTACCATAATTAGTGGTTCTCCACACCGACGTGGTCATTTTTAGAATTATGTGCTAATATTTTTAAGTTGTTAACTCACATTCATTACTATATAGGCATAATATAAAAATTGAACACAGAATTATTATGTAAGTATACGGTTTAATCTTAATGAGCTCAATTTGTGATGTAATTTAAATTTTTAATTTTAAAAAGTTAGTTTGAACGTTTAATATAATGATATTGCTTCTTCTTTCTTGAAAATCATTACTTTGAGCATGTAGAAACTTTTTTTAGTTCTTGTTGCCTCATAATTATGTTAGTGCTATATTGGATGTTAGTTTACCTTCTTCATTAAGCAATATTTTGAATGTAGTGTATGTTTGCATTTGACAATGTATTTAAATATCTTAACTTCTTACTTCATTTAAATGAGAGTTTATAAATTAATTCTTGCAATTATCTTTTTTTTGTTGTGCAAAATTACTGTTTCTTGATTTGTTTTTTTTTATGATGCTATTATTCTCCAATCTAAATGTTTGTATTATTCTTTGTAATGAAGTAATAATTATTAATGACTATAATTTTAAAATTACTTTGATGCTCAAATGTATAAATTTAATATTGTATACGTCAATTTTTGTCGCTAATTATTCACAACAAATATTGTTAAAATCATTGGTCACAAGTTTTTCCAAAGACCAAACAATACTGTGTAAAAGCAATATGTGTGCCAACATCACATATTGCAATGTAATCCAAATGATATATTTGTTATGTTGAATTATAATGATGTGCAACATTTATTAAAAGGAAATAAAAGTGATATAACTTGTCAGCCATACTGTACATACCTCTGTACTTGCACCTAATAATGTATTCAAATCAAAATAGGTATTGTGTAAATAAAAAATGTGAATTTGTACTTTTTTATGTTGAATCAGATTGCATCTCTGACTTATTCTTTTGAATGTTTGTAAATCATTTTTAATTATATCTCATATTTATTACTTAAAAAATGTGTATGATTTAATTAATAAAATACTTGTTTTATCACATTATGTGTTTATATCTGTATTTTTCCATCCAATACCTTGTTTGTTATTTAAGTGTTGTTAATAACTATACATGAGTGTTACTTCAGTAAAACTCTCTTTTCCTGTGTTCCTAAAATCCTAGTGAATATTATCTAAACATGGATATAATTAATTGTTACAATTATTGCATTATTAGTTTGTTAATGCATTTTTAAAAAAAGTTAATTTAAAATCTTTACTTAATTTCTATCCCTCCCTGTTTCCTAATAGTTCTTTAAACCTTTCTAATGAATAGAATACCATTTTTAGATCCAAAAGAATTACAATTGTCAAATTTAACTTAAATCTACTTATATATTACAGAGATCTAAATCAGCAGAGACTGTGGTTCATTGGAGTCGACTGTGGTTCATTGGAGTCGCTCCATTCTTGTTTAATATATATTTATTAAGTTTACAAATAACACTATTCTACTAGTGTTTTTATAATTATTTAACTCTCTTCATATTCCTATATTTTTTTTAAACAAGTTCTTTATTGGCAAAAGTAATACAATATTTATTTTGTGTATACCGGAGCCATATTATATTTATTGATTAGGTATATTCTATATTAAAAAATAACTATTTTATTTTATTTTATATTTACTTTAATGTGATGACATTTAAATATATTCTTATTTATTTTTTAAACAGAATTTTAAACACATTATTATTTTCATTATTATTATTGTTACTAAACAAATTTTGTATTTATTATATTTTTTACAAATAGAAATTATTTTAGTTAATTAGATTACTTAATTTTACTAAATTATTATTTAATAGATAATTGTGTAATACTTTTAATAGACATGGTTTTAATTCAATAACTTTTATTATATATTTGCATTTATATGTTTTCTTTTTTATTCTTTTCACTTATACATATACGATAAATAAATTACATACACACATACACACATATAATACATACATATATTCTCACACATACATATATTATTTAATTTATGAATTAATTATTTTTTTAATCAACCAAACAGAACTCAAATTCCTATTTTAACAGTCCAATAAGTCAAAGTTTCAGCAATTAACTATTTTTTTTTTTTTTTTTTTTTTTTTTTTTTTTTTATTTAAACAATACACGGTCCTTGGACCATTTTACAATAAAAGTATTCACAAAAACAAACATAAAGTATATTAAAATGAAAGTATAAAAAATAATGAGAAAAAAAAAAACTGAAACATGATTATAACTGAAATAATTGCTAAAAATAGAAATAAAAGAAAAAAATCAAACTAAAAGAGAGAAAAAACCTAGTAATAAGAAAAACATAAAAATTTACATATCTTTAATAATAATATATATATACATATACACACACACATACACACATACATATATACACACATACATACATATACACACATACTGACATACATATAAACACACACATATATACATATATTAATTTTATAAGAAAAAAAAAAAAAAAAAAAAAAAAATAAAATAAAATAATTAAAACAAATAAAAAAGTAGTAATTAAGTGAAAAACTTAAAAAGGCAATAAAGAGATTTAGAAAGTTCAAAAAAAATATTTTTTTACAACAGGAAAGCAAGTATATTAAGAGTGCAAATGGATAAATTATAAAAATAATAATAACAAATTAAATTAAGAATAAAGAGAAAGATGTCATTTCAACAATCAAGTTATTACAACATTGAGCATCCTCTTTTTAAATAAATTAATATTTGCACAATTGAAAAAGTCAACATGACTAGATACTTGATTACCAAGTCTATGTAGCCTAGGTATTGCACTATGGTAGCTATAGTTAGTGGTGTAATGTGATTTACCAAAAATATCATGAGATCTAGTTTTAATAGGAACTTTAAATTGAATTAATGATAGAATGTAAGGACAATCAACTAAATAGTTAACTATTTTATAAAGAAAGCAAAGATCTAGAATTTCCCGTCTTGTTTTAAGGGGCATGAGAACTGAGTTAGACTTAGATAAGTTACATCTATAGAAAGAAATTTTAAGGAATTTATTCTGTACAGTTTCAATTTGTTGATATGAGTAGCTAGGTATGGTGACCATATAGTAGACCCGTATTCCAACACTGGCCTTACAAGAGATGCAAAAAGAATTTTAAATGAATTTAAATTTTTGAATTTACGTCCACCTTAAAACAAAACCTGATAATTTTCTTGCCTTATTAATCATATTATTAATATGTAGCCATAATTTAGAGATGAAGTTAAATAAATACCTAAGTCCTTCATAACATTAGTTGATGTAATGATAGATGAATTTATCATGTAAGTAAAAATAATAGGATTTTGGATTCTATGAAATACCATAACAAAAGTTTTTTAATATTTAGTTGCATTTCATTTGTTATGCACCAGTTGTATAGATTAATAATGTCTTTTTGTAACTTAATACAATCTAGGACAGTTTTAATTTTTATAAAAAGTTTTATATCATCAGCATAAATCAAAGCTTTAGCATATTTTATACAGGTTAAGATGTCATTCAGGAATATTATGAAAAGAAATGGTCCTAGTAAAGAACCTTGTGGTACTCCACTAGATGATATGAAAGACTTGGATTTACAAGAGTTTAGTTTAACAGTCCATTGTCTATTGACAAGATAAGATAAAAACCATGAAAGCAAATTACCTGTTATACCATAACCTTGAGTTTAGATATAATGTGCATAATTATAACCTTGTCAAACGCTTTAGAAAAATCTAAGTAGATACAATCTACTTGATAATCATTTTCAAAGGAGTTTAACAAATAATCAGTAAAACAAAGTATATTTGTTACTGTAGATTTCTTACTTCTAAAGCCATGCTGTTCTGGACATAGGATTTGCTCAAATAAAGGTTTTACTTGATCTAATATCAAGCCTTCAAATATCTTTGATAAAACTGACAATATAGCAACAGGTCGGTAATTTGTGACATCATGTTTGTCTCCATTTCTTTTGTAAATAGGAACTATATATCCTTGTTTTAAAGTGTCAGGAAATATTCCTTCTGATAAAGATTTTTTAAAAAGTATTTCCAGAACAGGAGCTAAACCTATGGCATTGTTCTTTAAAACAGATGCTGGTATATTATCAGGGCCAGGGCTCTTGTTGGTGTCAATATTCTGTAATTTTTTTAGTATGCCTTCTTCTGTAATCTTTATTGATGATATGTTCAAGTGAGTATTAAAATTATAATTTGGGGGGGTTGTGTTTGATTCAACATATACACTAGCAAAATAGTCTGCAAAGATATTTGCAATATCTACATCATTAGTAGCTACTTTATTTTTTGATTTCATCATTGAAGGAATATTTTCTGATCTACGGACATTTTTAATAAAACCCCAAAAAGCTTTCATGTTATGTGGCATAATTTTTTCAACATTGAAGATATAATTATTAAAACATTTGATAGATAAAAGTTTACATTTTCGACGAGCTTCAGAGAAAGCAACATAGTCAGAATGAAGCAGAGTTTGTTTGAATTTTTTATGGAGAATTTTTTTCCTAATGACAGCTTTTTTTAAATCTGATGAAAACCAACAAGGAAATAGAGTATTACCTGTTTTCATCTTAGGTGTGTGTTTAAAAATTATATCCGTTAATAAGTTTTGAAATAAATTAAATGCTTCATTAGTACTTTTGTCTGAAAGCATGTTCACCCAATCAACATTATTGATTTCACCCTCTATTGCTTTAACATCTGCTTGTCGAAAATTATAAATAGAACAGTGAGTCATTTTATCTCTCTAAAATCATTATCACATATTATTTTCTTGATTTATAATTAATTGAACAACATTTTTTAGATTTAACCCGGTAATATCTTGAAGAAGTTTGATGCCATCATTGTTAGAATGAAAGATACCCTCACCTTGTTTCCAAGTTTACTGCATACCCTCTACAATTAAAGTGTCTCTTATCAGTGTAGTTTTTATGTTTTTATTCTTATTTTTTATTTCTTTATTCACTTTCACTAATTTTGAAATTGGTTTTCAAGTGGCTGGGATAAAATCTCTCTGGATGCTTACGTTTGACCCTTTCAACTTAGAACAATTTTTTAAGATTAGTGTCGCATCGTCCTCGTCCTCCAGAGTGACTTTAATGAACTTAAGATTTATAGAAGTGGAGTCTACATCTGAGTTTTGTGACGGTATATAGATTTTCTTAATTTGTACATCTTTATTTATGTTTAGTTCTAACAACATCCCTTACTTTGTCTTCAATATTGAAAGCATTGTTATCCAATCCATAAAAGAGAAGATTATTACTTAATTTATCATTTAATATCCATCCAACACGTTATCTTGTCTTTTTACTGTTTCTTTCAACTCCAGCAATTTTCCTTTCAGCGTTTGATTTTCCAGTGCTAGGCTTTTAATAATCTTGTGTGCTCCTCCAAATCACTCTTAGTTGCAAGTCTTTTTTCGTCTAGCACAGCGCTGAATGCAGCGATCAAGTCATGTTTTGATATTTCATTTATATTATCCCTATGTAAGTTATTGCCTTCTAGTTTATTCTTCTTTCTAGACATTTCAAAGTAAAAAATGCTGTGGTGGAGAAGTATTAATATTCAAATAAATAAATTTTAATTGCGTGGTTAAAAAGAAAGGGTCTCTCACAAGGAATTAATACACATTTAAATATAGATCTAATAATGATAGATGACTTCTTCAGCTCTTTGTTTACTTTTCAAAAGGGTAGAGTGATGCACTCTCCTTTATAAAGTAAATTCAAACTAAGCCTGCTTATTTTTGGTTGCATTTAATACTATTTTATAAATGATGTAGTTAAATGTAGTTGTTTTGTGCAATAAACTATAGACATAGGATATCCAACATCCAGGTAAAATCTGAGAATATAAGTAATTTTTAACAGATTTAATATTTAACATATATAATTTAACATCATAATAATTTTACTTACGACTTTCGGTAGTATTGCTTATTTTTTGTTTCTTTAACATTGATTTTTATAATTAAACTTCTAAATGCATTTACCTTTTGCAGTTCATGTATACAATATTAATTTTGAAGTAAAATGTCCATTTTCTTGAGTCAAACAAATAATATTTAAATTACTTTAAATGATCATTAAAAATAAACATCTTACTCTTATCAAACTTCACACATACTTGTGAATTATGTCATACAAAACTTTTAAAGTATTTGAATTGAATGAAGGCGCTAAACAAAAGGGCGGGAGAGCATTGTGGGAGAAGTGGGGTATTAGTTATTTTCCTAGTCACTTGTAAATTCAGTATTTTATTAAGATCTCCATAAATAATTTAGATGTACAAAGGGATTGTACAAAAGACTTTAAGTGGTAGTGCATTAGGGCTAACCCTTTCCCTTTATACGAATAATCATTATTATTCTGATAATGATACTTCTTTAGATTAGATGACCCCATTTGTTTTATATTTATAAATCACAACACAATAATTGATACATAATAATAAATGACAAAGGTAAACAAACACAACAATTTTAAGGGTCACCAAAACTAAAGAACATATCTATGTTAACAATATTAACATAGATGGTTCACTCCTGAGTGTTTTGGAAACACTCAATTGACAAGTTAGTGTTTATGATTTAAGATGGGGGCATCAACACTAGTCTTAAAGAGCGCTAGTAGTAAGAACCTATTTGCCCTTTTTCTTTTAGATTGTGGTGTAGTATTTTTTTATATATAGCTGACAACCGTTAAGTAAAATAAAAGTAAACAAAGGTCTTAGAATATATAAGTAATATCTGCGATATATTTTTGTTTTTCAAATCATGAGGGGCCCACCACATGGAACAGGACCATCATTTTCTTAAGGAAATAAAAATAATTCATAGCGAGTTAATATCCCGGGGGAAACTCAAGAAGTAAATTTTGAAATTAGAGGTTTGAATCCAAGGAAGGTCTGTATGGGGGGGCTCATAGAGTGAGAAATTATATTTTTTCACTTTCTACATATTTATACAAAATTCTTATAGAGATTATATGGAATCACTCATCCATCATCTTGCCATCATTCTAGCACTGAATAGTGGATGGAAAGATTTTATTACCCTGAACCGCTCATTTTTTAATAAATAAAAATGTCTAACAGTTTCACGCTTCCACTACTAGAGTGTACTACTTGAGCCTCCTGCGTCCCGTTAATTATTTTGTTTTTAAATTTTTTGAGTGAACCATCCATGTTAATATTATTTATCTATGCTAAAGTGACCTAATAATATTAAACTACAAACAAATAATCACCTTTATCAGAGCTTCTAAAACAAATATGTTTTCCCAAAGCACTGCAAATACAGGCTGTTGATGAATCAAGTCCCTGAGGTCATCCTCAAGTAACAAACTATTCTTTGTCCAACAAACTCTCTCATAATACTTCTTAGACAATCTGAAACAACATCATAAGTATTAGAGGGTGTGGTAGTAGAATCAAGAGATTAACTCTGTCTTAGTTGAATTAGAGCAGAAAAACTGTTATGTTTGGACATCAATCCAAAATATAACTGCAACTATCATGGTATGTTTTTTAAGCTGGTATTCACTGATAACCATATTATATTTATAATAAATTTTGATAAATTAGGAATGCTAGTGGTTCTAAAACTCAAAAAAGTGGAGGAAATAGGATTTTTATAAAAATAAGAAGCAGGATTTTTTTTTAAAACAAAAATACGAGTTTTTTTTACAGAAAATATGTTTTTAGCAATTTTAAATATAATCACACCTGTGGTATTTATAGGTATTTTAAAGAGAGACTGGTGGTTTTTTTAAGCTGCTGATTTTCTGTTAAAATCAAAATTATTTTAGTTATGCTTTTCTCAATAGTGATATTTAAAAAAATGTTTTTTGGCAATTTTAGGTCATTTTGCTGACTCAGTGAGGCACCATTTAAACCATCAGGAAAAGAAAAAGCGAAAGTGAAGTATATAGTATTAATAAAACACTCTCTCCATGTATAATAATTTATTGATAGAGCCAGCTTTCAACCTTCTAAATTTTAGATTTTTATAGCCCCTATTTATTATATACCTTGAAGTTTAGGGCCCCATATGAAGACTAAAGCTAATGATGGCCCTTAATACTAGGCCAGGGCCTTAAAGTTAGATGTTTTTAAGTACTTAGAATATTATCTAGGTCCTTTAAGGTCCATATACTTTATAGCTGGACCTTTAAAAGTCCCAAATGGAAGACTAGGGATTCAAGGGGCCCTTTAAGATACATGATCAGAAGTACAAAAGGGCCCTAGATTTAAATGAATAAACTTAAGCTTTACTCAAGTTTAATTGATACTTATTTATTTACATAAATTTATTTTAATTTATTTAAATAAAATAATTTAATTTGATTAAATATTAAATTAAATAAATTAGATTAAGCTTGCAATAATCATTAATACTACTCTAGTTAAAAGAAGATCCCCTCTAATTAGGAAGCAATATAAGAACCCCCCTCTCTATTGGGTCCTTTGAGATGAAGGTTTGAGGCCTTTTAGGCCAAACCCTCTTCAGGCCTTTTTGGCTCAGCCCGCCACTGTTTAGAAACAGAGTAGAGGAAAGCAACTGCATTCAATTAAGACTACTAAAGTATTTGTCAACATGTTTAAAAATATGTCCTGATGATACTATTTTAGCATTCTTAGACGTAGTAGAATTGTATACAATCATAACTAAAGATAAATGTAAACAGCTGATATTAGGATATGTGAGCTAAAGTATTTTTTTTTATTATTTACATACTTCTTTTACTAGACGCAATAATTACTATTGTAAATATGTTAAAGCATGGGTTAGGTATGTCGATGATATTTTTTATTGGACAGGAGGAGATAATAAATTAATAAAATTTGTAGACTACTTTAATAGTCCAAGGGCCAGGCCTGAAAAAACTTGTCTCGTTTTGTACTTCTTTAAACCAAATTTGTTATAAATTATACCTTAAATTATAACAAGAATACATTCTGCCTATCCAAAGTGGAACCTTTCATATGATTGCGCACGCTTAAAATTTTTTGAAACAGTAATATTATACTATACTATAGGTTATAGTATAATAGTAAATATTATACTCAAAATAAATTAATAGTGAAGAATATGTATAAACTGGGGCTGGTTACACTCACCAGATAGAGATTATTAATGACGGGAATCTATATACCAGAGCTTGTTATGCTCGCCCTAAAGAAATTAATAAAAATAAAATAAAATAATCAAGATACAGTTATTAGATTATTAGAAAGTAATAACCTGCTCAGCAATAGCCAGTATGGTTACAGGGTCGAAAGTTCAACGGAATAGTGAGGATAATGTCACTGGGCCTCGCTGCGCTTGCCCTTAAGAGATTATTAGAGAGAAAATGTAAATGCTGGAACTCGCTTTCCTCACCCTAATAAATTAATGGTAAGAAATATAAATACTAAGGCTCACTAAGCTTGCCCTACAGAGGTTGATAGTGATAAGATGTAAATACTGGTGTCATGAAATGTGAATGACCCTCATCTGAATGCGATGTATAGTATGCAACATTTAAATGCTTGGGGCCATTAAGCTTGCCAATATAAGTCCCCTGACTCTTTTTCAGACGGTTCCTGCAGAGGTGATCATCAATAATTTGCAAGGAATTAAAAACGCAGTCATTTTACATAAAGCTAAATACATGAATATTGTATTTACAGTCTATCGTTTAGTTTAAAAATCCCCAAGGTCATAAGTATTTTGGGGATTCACCAATCAGAGAAGCTGCTGCCAACCTCTTACTTAAAAAGAGAAAAAAAATCCCAACCACAATAACCCCTGTAGGGAAAAAACCTTCTTCCCGGCAATCGTTCGCTTTGTTTGTGGTTCTTCTTTTGTTTACACCGGTTTGAAAACTACTTTCAAATTAATGTACACAAAAGAAATGTAAAAAAAACATCGCCAAGAAAATACGGGTAAAATAACCTGATTTGTTTACATAGTTTTTTCCCGCTCCCTTCTTGCAGGGATTTTTTTTCTTAAGAATCAGGGGTGTCTAAACTGACCTGTCAAGATTTTTAAACTAAACGATAGACTGTAGCTTTATTGGTGAGGAGGGGAGAAAATGTGCCCTCTGCCTTAACTTAAACAATTTAAACAGAGAGGGCAAGTTAGCTTACAGGTTCTTCTTAAAGAGAAAAGACAACAAAATAGAAACAAAAAACTTCGACTTTTTTTTACCAAAAAAAGTCTTGGTAAAAACATTAAAAAAGAAAGACAATCTTTGACTCTAAAAATACAATCTTTAAGTAAATGAAAATGGCGACTAAACTTCAAGGAGAAAAACAGTTATGCATATAACATACAAACTACAGTCTATCGACTACTTCAAAAATCTTGGAAGGTCAGTTTAGGCATAAGGTGGTTCAATTCGATGTAAACAAACCAAACTCTTTCGGAGGTTTGGGATGAGAAAAAGTCTTATTTTTGAGAGGATACTAAAAACATATTAAATTTGTTTATAATATTCCACCAAGGCAGGGTCAGTAGCGAACCAATAAAAGATGAACTTATGCTGATAATGTATAACTAATAGGAGTAATTGGTTGTACTAACAGTAGGAGTTATTGGTCACAGTCATAATATGAATATATATTAAAGAGATGTAGAAATTCATACAGTAGGGGTGAGGGCGCGGGACACAGTGATCCAACTCCCCCGAAATAAGCTGGTTTAGATGGGCCTTTTTTAAGTTCAACATTTCTCCGCTAGAGGCAGGTTGGTTCACTTTGTACGACATATATAATATAATTAGTTCTTCATTTTCCGGATTTAAATTATTTAAAAGGATCTTTAACAATGTTAAAAATCTTATTAAATGTATAATTTTTATAAAATGTTATAAAAATATAAACGTTGTGTTATTTTTAACTAGACCTGATATCATGATAACCATGACTTGCAGAAATGGAAATTAATTTGCGTGTTTATTGCTTTCTTATTTGTTCTATTAATGTAAAAAATACTAAATTAATATTATTTTCTAAACAAATAATCTTATAAACAACTAAAAATTTGTCTTGTTTACATTCTAGTTTATAGACGTCTTGATTTAAAACTGATAACAATATTGATAACAGTTGTACAAGGTGAAAACTAGCACTCGGTGTGGTAGTTGATGCAACTATCCCTGTTTTTTAGGACCACCTCAAACTAGGGAGTCAGACCACTATGTCCTGCGCCCCCACCCCTACTGTATGAATTTCTAGATCACTTTAATATATATAGTAAAACTAGTAATGGGGGTACAGTAGGAATAGGAATGAGAGTTCAGTCATAGTACTAAAAGTAATACTAGTGATTAGTTGACACAGTATAATTAACTCAGTAGTATCAACTAATACTTCGTTATTATAACTATAGTAGCTACTATAGAGTAGTGTATAGTATTAATAGTTATAGCCAACAATAGTTATAGTAATTACAATAATCAAGAGTTATTAGTAATATTAATAATAATAGCTATAGAAGTAATATATTTATGGGAGTAACATAGGTAAAGTGCTAGATGTAATAGTTATAGTAGACATACTAACAGGAATAATAGTAAAATGGTAATTCGCGATTCAAAGTCCGTAGCAGCGCCACCGTCGCTGATAAGAAAATGATAACGAAAGGGTGATCGTTGTTAAAGTCCTTATGGGAGTTTTTTGGTTTTTCTTATTTGTGACGATTATTTCTTTAATTTTTTTATCAAAGTGCTTTAATTTAATTAATTTTAGGGTGTATGAACTCAGTCGAATCACTATTTCGTTGAAAAATAGGGTTTTAATGGGTTGTCACGAGTATTTAAATTAAGTGATAAGATGGTGCAAATGAAAATATAGTGTTTTATTTTAATATTGTTAATTAATGTTACTTTTAAATAATTTTAGTTTACACAAACACACAAAATTACCTTTTAATTGCATTAAATTGTTTAAATTAGTTGTTACAGGTATTTAAATTAACTGATAACAAGCCGATTTTCACCGTAATGGTGTTTTAATTTATCAATCAATTTTATTTACACTCTATAATAATAAATAACTCAATAAATTCATGTTTTTGTAAAATTTTTGTTTAAATTATCCCGTTTAGGTTTTATTATTTCTCGGTTAAATCGGACAAATCCAAGTCTGTACAGTGTATCGACAACTTTAAAAATCTTGACAGCTCAGTTTAGGCAACACCGATTCTAAAAAAAAAATCCCTACAAAAAGGCAGCGGGGAAAAAACTTTGTAAACAAATCAGGTTATGTTACCCGTGTTTTCTTGGTGATGTTTCTACATTTCTTTTGTGTAGTTTTATTATTTAGGAAGTATGCAAATGTGGAAAAAAATGAATTGTGAAGGGAAATAATAAACACAAGAAGAACCACAAACGAAGTGAACGAATGCCGGGAAGGAGGTTATTTCCCTACAGGGGTTATGGGAGTAGGGAATTTTTTTTTCTCTTTCAAGAGAGGGGTTGGCAGCGGCTTCTCTGATTGGTCAATCCCCAAAATGCTTATGACCTTGGGGATTTTTAAACTTAACGATACACTGTAGTGATAAGAGCCTGATTCTATATTTGAAATCCTGGAATAATCGAAGTATTTATCTATGAAATATTGGCCATTTTTTTAGCACCGATGGTCGTTCTAATAGTTTTTACCTCATTTATCACAAATTAACGAACAATAAAGGAATAAAAAAAGAATTTTCAACGGCTCCCATGCTAATCCTATGATGTTGTTGTTGTTGTTGTTTACTTCTAAGCTTTTTAGAGCCTTAAACTTAATATGTCAGGCTTGAATTGTTTTTGTTTGTAGTTAATTCTTTGGAAGTAAATGTAATATATGACTTTGAGATTGTTTTGCGGTTGATATCACTTGCAGTTTCGGTCAGTCTGTGGCTTTTAAAAATTAATCTTCCTTCCTTGATTTTCGGTTCCACCTATAGCTACAACCACTATCCACTTATATCCAATAATGAATTTTATTTATTATTTTGTTTGTAAAGAAATATTTTTTTTTAAATAATGATATGTGTTGAAAGCGTTTAATTTGTTTGTTATTTTTTTTTTCTGTTGTTGTGTAGCACTTTATTTAATTGTAAAAAAAATTGATCACCCTTTCGATTTCCCGCCATTGGTATTGCCAACCTTACAACTATCTCTTTGAATCGCGAATAAGAGAAATAAAAATATTTAAAATGGCTGAAAATTCAAAAGTAAAAAAGCACCGTCAAACATTTATTGCGTTCAATCAACTTATAATAAATTTGCGAACTATTTTATAATTCTAGTAAAATATTAAATAAATACTTCTAAAAGTAAATAAAATAATAAAAAAAAGTTTATAGACTCACCCCACAATAACGATAATCCGCTTTGCATGAAGACTGAAGGTCGACTGAATAGAGACGGCCGGGGCTCTGTCTGTTGTCTCCTCCGCCATCTTGATTACCGTCGTAACAAATAATTATGAAATATTCCATTTTATTTTTATTAAAATTTTTGATAGTTTTTATCAAATATATATTACAATTAACTTTCAATAATTCATAATTATTTCATTATTTTTGATCAAACTCTAAAATTTGATATTGGTGACGTCATTTTTTGATTTTTCATAATAATTACAAATTACGTAAATATTATGTTATTTTTCGGTTATTTTGTCTTAAAGTAAGTAAAATGAATTTTAAAAAGTTGTAATAACACAACCCTTATACGGCAAGATTACCAACTTCCTTCTACCTTTGACCATAGAGATATATATTACTAGAGAGGCTCTATTGGTTATATTTTGAAACATCAAAAAAGTAACCTGACCACCTCGCTAATAAATACAATCAAATAATCAGTACAAACTTGTACAGTAGAGGGTTAAAAGTACAAGCAATGTGCGGGAAGCCAAAAAATCGATTTATTATAACCTTAATTCTATTTTGGAGGAGGTTTTAATGAGGTTACACAGATCCCCTGAGAGCCCCAAAAAGATGTTTCAGACCTCTCAATGTAATGAGAAAGGCTATGCCCCCTCTAGTATATATCTCTATGCCTTTGACACAATACTAGCGCTGGTCCCCCAAATAGCGGTGAAAAATGGAAACACAAGTTACTCTTTCCCGCCTTTTTACAAATCTCTACTTGCTCTTTTGGGAAGTGGCACATAGTAGCTTTTCGAGCTGTATCGAGACATGCAGTGCCATAAACGACACAGAGTACCATAATTTATTTTATATTTTCCATTAATAAAAAATATGCCCCAGGAGAAATGGCACTCTACAGAGTTATAAAGTCGGCGCTCTGTTTTATTTAAACATTTATTGTGTGAATTCACGTAACACAAATACTAAATGCATGTACTAATGGCTCATTAAATTCAATAGCAAAATTGAAAGGCACTGAAAAGGAATTATCAAAAGGAAAAACTAAAATAAATTTTTCAATCAAACGTATTCAAAAGGTTGTAAAGAAACAATTTGTCAATAAAAAATGTCTAAAATCAAATAAAAATTGTGTGCCTCGAGTTATCCTGCCACCCTGGAAATACACAAGTCTTATTGATAATAAACATCAAGCTTACTATTTTCTCCTCTACCTTGGTGGACCGGTGCTGAACAAAGAAACCGTTGAAGCTCTGACCCCCTTTCTAGTAGAAGTTATGGAACCCAATGGAAACTGTCACACTTCAAGACCCCTTATCACTGTCTTATTTGGCCTCCCTCCTAGTATTAGTCTCTTTAATTTCAACAACAACAATGTCTTATGAGTCTCTTTGTTTGGGTAACATCAACTATGCCAAGGATGCAACCCATGTTGTGTCTAAAGTATCACACAGTTTTAATCAGTTGACAGTGGGGAAAATACGAGGGAGTCAATGAGTCCTGGATGTTTGACTACACCCATAATTTCATATCAGGCCAACATCATTGGTTCCTCAACACTATTTTCCTACATTGTGAACTGATTATAACTGTGAGCTATGCTATAGTACAGGTGCAAAAAAATTGACATAACAGACGAGGGGGGGGGCGGAGGTAAGACGAGAAAGGCAAGTGGCTTAAAATAAGACCTGGCCTAAAGAAACGAACAGTTCCTAACCTACGAGAAGATTGTAGAGAACACACAAAGTAAAAACTGCAGAGGGTGGCCACTACAAACAAATGAGTAACTAATGAGTTAAATCATGCCGTAGATTATTTTTAAACGTTAGTAAAGTGGCATTTTATTGCAGCCGAAACTTGCTTATTGACAAGCAATAGTGATTCAATAAATAATGTCCAAAGTAATAAAATCACTAAACCCCCATAAAAGGTTTACTACTTTTTTGAGAGCGTGTTAAACCTCACTATCAATTCTGATGTTTAACTAAACAAATCAAATAAAAACAATTGGCTACAAGAAAAATGAATTACGAGTTATTATAAAAATAAATATATGGTGTTTAAATCAAAGATCTTGATTCAAGATCCTTAGTTTAAATTTAAATACTAGAAATTGAAGGTTGGTTGGTTGGTTATTTCAATTTAAAATGTCCAAAACGTAATATGGCGGACAGTTCTTTCTGAATCTCTTATAGTTTGAATTGTTATGTTGAGAGCTGGATTCTATTCTTGCTGTTAACTTGCTTTGTAGATTGGTTTCTTTTTCACACTACTTCTTTCACACACTTTGAACAAGTTACAACTTCCATTCTTCTTAGATTTCAGGTGAAAATACATTGGACAATAATTACTGTTGGACTTTTACTGTCAAGGAAGTTAAAGTAGTAATTTCACTGCATTGGCAATGAAATAACACATTGCTGACTTTTTTGAATCAGTAAATGACCTACTTTACTGTTGCTCTCAAAGATATTTGATGTTTATATTATTTGTTTTATATAAATTTTCAAATTAGAAGATAATGTTTTTATTTCAATCAATTCATTATGAACTGAGTTACAGTAATTACAGTATAGCACACGGGTATAATCAGTTGGCAGCATGGGAAAATAGTGTTAAAGAACCAATGAGGTTGGCCTGATATGAAATTTTGGGCTTAGTTCAACGTCAAGGACTAATCTCTCACATTTATCCCATTCTCTCACATATTTCCCCACCATGTGTTATGGTGGGGAAATAGCAAATAGGAATGTATGTAAGGGATAGCAAGTGGCATTATAAAGAAGCTTGAAATTAAAAGAATAATTATTAAAAAATAAATTAAGCTTAAAATACAACTCACTAGTTTTTAAATAATGAATTATTTTCCAGCAGAAATAATGAATTATAAACCAGATGATTTGTGTATGTCTATGTAAGGTGTGAAATGTGAAAATGCTGCTACTTAATTGCTCTACTATGCTAAACCATATAGTTTTGAAATCGAAATGATGAACCTTTATTTTACTATAATTAGTACCTTAAATTTGTTTTTACTTACACAAAATTGCCTTTTAAGACATTTATACCTCTTAAGTTTTTAATAGCAGATAATATATGTAATAACTATTGGGGCATATGGGAAATAAACAGCTTTCTAAATGGGTTACATTTAGAAGAAAATAAATTGAATACTAAACCTGAGTATAGCGGGATTGCTGATTCTGAAATTGCCCTGGTGAAACCACCGCTATATTTTTAAGTAATCTTAAATATATTTAAACAGCCTGATTCAAGAACTTAGGAACCTGAAATGAAGTTTATACATGCATGGAGAATTGAATTTGAAAAGGAAAAATAAATATTTATAAAAGAAATGTAAATAAATAGAAACAAATAATTTTGCAGCTTTTTGCACTTTATATAATTTAGCTAACACAGTTTTACAAGTTTACAATTTTTTCCTATTTTTATTAAAAAATCTTTTTTGTTTGTAACCTGCGTTTTATAATTATTTTTAATAATCATTATCATTCATTTATGTTTTTGTCTTATAAACTTTGGATAGCAAAGAAAATACATGTTATACAATAAACAAGATAAAATAATAATTTATGATAAGATATGCCTACAAATTTATTTTTTATTGTTGCTTTACTTTTTATTAACGGTGTAAGAGAGTAATTATTTTTTAAACTATTTAAGTATGCTTTACCTTTTTTGGTTAAATTATAAACGGAAAAACAAATATTAAGTTAATCACATTTGAATAGCCAATACCTTTTATGAAGAGCAGATTATTCTTGTACTAATTATTCATTATGATAACTTTTACTTAAAAAAAGTAAATAGAAAAAATATATAAAAAAACAACTTTAATTCAAGTATGTAATTGTGGTAGTATAATACTATAAATTTTCTTTAGTACAAAATTTAAAAATTAATACATGCATTAGCAAATTTTGTTCATCATTGAAAAATTTTGACAAAATATGGTCAGAAAAATTGGAAGGCACTTTTTATTAAAATATATATTTTTTAAATTTTGATTCTCCTTTTATTCCCTTAAAATTTTGAACACACTTTTTACAATTATAATAATTAAACTTATAGAAACAAGAAAGAAAATAAATAAACATTGGAATGTTAAAACTTTTTTTAAAGTAAGGAAAATAGAATTTTTAAACAGAAAACATAATTATCTGAACGAAGTAAAGCTTAAGGTATAGAGAGCTTGGCAGCCATAGCAATGAATAATTTTAAGAAAGCAAACTTATTAAAATTTTACTATCAGCTTGCCTGAACTATACTTGGGGGTACTACTGTTCATTAAAACTGAATGCTCAAACTAAAAAAAAGTTTTAAGATGAAATTTTGAAATGGGAACAATACATTAATACTAGCACTTTAACAAATTATGCCATATTTAAATAAAATAGTAAATTTCTTGGACTGACAATCTATATATAATTAAGACTGATGAAGACAGCAGTCCTGAAATAAATATTACTTTATTTAATGATCAAAAAGTTACGCTGAGCGTAGCTCAGCATCTTCAGGTAATGGTATCCTGTTTTTATTTATAGTATTAAATTTTATTCATTGGGCACAGTTTTGATGTTTAGACTTTCCAAAATGCGGTGTTTGTTTAAATGTATTTCGGAATGTAGGACTTTAACATTTTCATTATCAATTTTATGATTTTTCTTGGTCTTACAAAAGATAAAGATCCTAAGCTTTGTTCATCGAAAACATTGTGATTATTAAATAAATAAATATTTATTTTAGGACTACAGTCTAAAATCTTAATTATATATTCAAGTCATGTTTGAGATAAGTTTGATCTAAACCCTATTCTAATTCTCTAAATGCATGAAATAGGGAGCTTTCCTTTAATATCTTCATTAGAACCAGTTAGAAATAAAGTATAAGCTATAATAAGTTCATAACATTAGAACATGAAATTCTCATACACAATTTGTTTTGACTTACAACAGTATTTTTAATATTAAATTGTTACATTTGAGTTTCATTTCGTATTTTAACCTCTAGACAACCTGTATTTGGTTTAAACAAATACATTAAAAGCTAGTCTCACAATTATTATATGTTGAAAATTTATTTGTGAATAGACATATCTTATAAATTCTTACAGTGTATTTGTCTTGATTTACAACATCAATTGGTTTATAGCCTCCCAACACTGATCTTACTTACTGGTCTTAATGGTCACTTTATATTTCCTTACTTCAAAAAAAGACAAAATAATAAACAGATCTGAATTTTATAAGGATTAAATTTTTACTTTTCAGTTTATTTGTAGGCACTAAGTGATGAATGCTAAAAAAGATTTTAATAATTGTCTTGTAGGTACACCGAAAAATTTATTTCTTTGAATTTCTGTTATTTATTCACTTAATGTGTTTATGAAATATATCTTATTTTTATTAATTTATTAAGTAATGAAGTCATTTTTAAAGTATCAAACAATAAAATTGATTGAAAAATATACTATTATTGTAATTAAATTAATTGCTAATAATTTACAACGAATTTAAAATTAATTTAAATAATAATTTAAAACAATGCAAGAAAAACTGACTAGAAGAAGAAATGAGAAAAATAGAAATAAAAACATCAAATTATACACTTTTTTCTTCCTTTTCCTAAAATCAATTAGTAGGTAGAGTTAAATATAAAGGCAATCATGCAGAAAAATCCACAAGCTAAATATTTATTGTAAGATTTATATTTACCTTAGACCCATCAAAAACTTAAGTTTTATAAGATCTCCCAGTGAGCATTACTTGTTACCATAATTTGTTAAAAAACAAAAAAATGAACTTCATATGCTTAGCAATAATTATTGCTAAAAGATAATAATATGACTTGACTAAAAAAAAAGTAAAATATTCATTCTAAAACTGTTTTCTAATTTTAAATGATCAAGGTTATTATTTTATTACATAAATTATTAAAATCATTAATTAAAAACAAACAATAATTCTTCATCACAAAAAATTACAGAGAACTCAACATTTTTTAATTTTAAACAATTTATAACTTCTTTTATTAATTATTTTCAAATTATATACATATTTTATTTTCAATTTAAATTTCAAAATCAAGGAACATATAATCATAATAATATAAAACTTTATAAATAGGAATGTTATGTTTATTTATTTTATGAATTTTCAAGATTTTGATTCTGAAAACCCCAGTTTTATTTATTTTCTTTAATCCCAGTTTATGTACCATAATACCAGATAATACCTAAAAATCTGTTTAGATATGAAGGTGGGGTAAATGTAAAAATGCTGGAAATAATAAAAGTATTAGGAAATAAAATTATTATTATAAACTTGTAACAAAAATTTAAACTTATTTAGTAGTTATTAACAACATTAGAGATTCCTTTAGGAAGCATTGCATTATTTGTAAATTTTTATAATCAATGAGTATGACAAGAAAATAATTTTGGAGACACGGAACTACTGGCCACTTTGAATTTTCTATTTCTGAACTAGTAGCTTCTTATACACATAGAAAGTTTCAGGCATTTTAAAGTTTTATTTTAAAGTTATGAGGGTCTAGGAGCCACGGACTTATCTAATAGGTATTGGCATTAACCTCATTAGAGTAGAAATTACATCCATAAGATGTGATTTAATATTTTATGTAATTTGCGGCAATGCCTGCAAATTAACGTTGATCAAACTATATTCAAGATAATTACTAGGGATAAAGTGAAACAAATACTTACATTTAAAACAAACAAATAAGCCTCATTGAATCTCACAAAATATTCTTGAATATAAGTTATCTTAATAACCTAAGACTAGGTAATGACATTCCACTCAACTTGTAAGTAAAATTATAAATAACATGTTTACTCCAAAATCAAAAGTCTAATCATAATCTATGACAAAAATTAACATTTTTACTTTAGAAATCTCTAATTTTTACATTTTATGTATTTATTATATTAAGTATTTATATCTTGTAAAGCATTATTTCAATGTTTATTTAATATACATAACAATTATTTATTTGGACAACTCAATACCTCAAAACTTTCAGCAATAAAAACAGCAATATGAAAGTTTAATACAAATTAACTTAACAAATTTGGACAGCTAAAAGGAGTCCAAATAACTTTTTATTTTGTTTTTGCTTAGTCACCAAAAGTTTAAAGACAATAAGAGGACCAATAATTTTATTTCATAATTATATACTTTATATTAATTACTATGTAGATATTTTTATAAGGACGATGCAAGGAATAATAAATAATGTTAAGGAAAATAATGAGAGAAAAAAATAAATGTTAATTGATAATAACCAACATTTATACTGCTCAGTAGATCATACCATTCACCAAAAAAAGTTATTGCGGTGTTTATGTTTATCAAGAGTCAACTAAATTGCATCAAGTTGATAAGATAATTTTTATTTGTTTAAAGTTAATTTAAGAGCTCAACTTAAAGAAGAATGCGACGATTTGATTCATTAAATTGAAGAAAATTTAAACAACTAATGAAATATAATAATTGGGGAAAACATTCTATTAAGTTTTGGTACAATAACAGTGTAATGAACAAAGTCTATTTATTACTCCAAGCAAGATATTTTATTTAATTTATACAAAAGAAAATTTACTTTCATCATTCCTTAAAAATAAACATAGCATATATTTTAACTATTGAATCAGTGACCTTAATGAAGGAAGGAAGAAAAACTAATACAATAAATTCTAGTTAAAATTAATACCTTATATTAATTCAAGGTCATCAATAAAATATTTAAATTCAGTATCTTATAAAATTTTCAAAGAACTGTGGGTACAATTATTTCATAAAATATACTTAGTTTATTTACTCTTTAAATTTAACTATGCCTTGCCTAGCAATTAATTCATTTGAATTTAATTAATTGGAATTTGAGCAAGATAAAAATTTAATAGAAAATAAGCTAGAACAAGTTGTATATGAGACAAATGCATCCCACAAAAATGAACATGGATGTACTTATTAACAATTATAACATTTATAAATATAACTGATTATGTGAATTATTTTAGCTATCTTGGGGAAAAAGTAAAAATAATATTATATCTATTGAGGTATGAAGAAATGAGGTAATACATGGTCAATTTTGCCTTTATCTTAACAATGCTGCTAATAGTTAGGGTAATTTTAACACATTAAAAGTGGTAAAAAAGTAAAACCTGGGACCCATTTCACGAAAGTACTACAAATAAAAAGCTGATTATACAATAACAACTTGTAACTACAAGTGTCAAAATAAAGCATTTCACAAATATCAATACAATATATTGTAACCTACAAGAGTTTTTGTTAACAAAATGTCAAAATATTATTAAACCCAGTTTCATTCATATGAGTAAATTATTTCGAATGCTATTATTTATAAAATACGAGAAGTAATATTTATAAAAAACGTTTTACAAACTCATATTGAGCACTAGATTACTAATGAACTAAACTTTGGTGATAAAAATAAAGTTTTGTATTAATAAAATTAACTTGTAACTCAGTCTACCAAGAGTCATACTTGGGTAGAAATTTAACGAGTGATTGTAACAAGAATTGTAATAGACAAGAAAATGTTGTTTATTAAATAGAAAATACTGCAAATGTACAAGTGTATCCTTGGTAACACTTGTACATTGGTCATCACAAGTTTTTTTTTCTAATTTTGTAACACATGACTTGTACTTTTGTGAAACGGGCCCCAGGTGTGGCAAGAATTGTAGAATGAAAATGATTCAGTAAGTCATCTCCCATCTGTTAATAATTCAAAGTTTAAGTAATCTATTGGACCATAGAAAAAAATGCTGTCCAGCATTTTTTTGGAGGGGAGTGACTAGAGCCACTGCTGAAAGACAAAATATAAACATTAATATACTCATTAAAGTTAGCTAGGATAGATTGAGAAGTGAGCTGTAAAAAATAAATTTGCCTTTGTTTACCACAAAAATGTTTATCACAGCATTCCCAGCACATCGATTAATTATAAAGGAACACTTCCCATGCTACATTAAAATATATAAAATAAAACACTATTGCAGAAAAAATTATAAGAATACACAGCACAAAGGAGTTAACAATGATTATAATAAAATGTAAAACTAGGAGTCAGCATCAGAAAAGAAACGACAACAAAATTTTAGTACACATTCCTAAAATAGTCACTGATTGTAATTCATAATGAGAACAATATATTTTAATTTTCACACGACTAACTATTTTTTGTGTAATTACCATTTGACTGTTTTATTTTAAAAGTTTGACAATTTCAAATAAAAATATCTAAACAACTGTTTCACAATAATTTATATACTCATATTTTGTAATAAGCTATTCAAAATATTTTATTTATTTATTTTTAGCCTTATCATTCAATATTTTTCTCCTTATTTACATCTTAAGAATATAACTTTGTAATTTAAAAGGTGGATTATTTTTGTTTGTATAATAATACGTTTTGAACTTTTATTTTTGTTTATTAAAATTAATAATGCAAATTAAACTGCTGTAAATTAATTATGTGTCTGGATTAATTGATCCCATCTTGAGGAAAGAAGTTATAGGGTAAGGAAGCTTTGTTTTTATTCTACCAGAGACCAGCATTTGGTTTTAGTAAATTCTTAGTCGTTAAACAATCGAAGCAAGCATTTACTTTGCTTTAAGAGTCATGAATATCTTAACATACTCATTTAGACTTGATAATTAATTTACTTGAATAAGTTGAATATTTGAACTTAAAAATAATTTAAATATAAGTATACATCTTTGAGATTTCTTAACTTTTATGAATAATAATTAACCTTTAAATGTATATATGTAAAATCTATAAACAACTCATAGATCATCTTTACAATCTTCCAAGTCTACTATTTTTTATTAATTAAAAATTACATCATATTTCTTCTTATATAAAACATTTTTTGTCTTAATTTTATATAAATAAGTTTTATTTACAAATTAAAAAATAATCACTTTCAAATTATTTAAATTCCATTGATTCAAATGGAGTAAAATAATTTAAAAATGTATTAACAACAATAATATTTTTATTTTATTTATCAAGCAATCCTTTAAGGAATTTCCTGCATGTACAAGTTATTTATTTATTTATAAATGACACATTTAGGTTACAAAGTAAATAATAGTATACACAATTTATTTTTTTTTACTAAATATTATTTACAAAATAATGCCTGAGCACCAAAATCGGTATGGTTCCGATGTTGCAATGTTGTTTTTTATTATCAAATATTACAAAAGCACAGTATGTACATTAAAGAGTTCTTTGAGATCTCTTTTATTTATATAATACACAATATTTTTTATTAACTTCATCATATATAGTTAAGTAGAGACCATTCTGACTGATGAATTAAATTTTATTCAGTACGCTGATCTATCGTAGGAAGATGGATGGGCTGTTCCTTAGATGAAGGAGGCTGTGGACTTTTGACTAAATCTTCTATCTCAGAATCTTGAAATAATTCTGTTCTTGAAGGCGCTCTGGGGTATCCTTGGCAGTCACTTTTGTAGGGAACTCCACTAACACCCATGCTAACCTAAAAGAAGAATTACAAATAATAATAAAGAAAAACCTTCATAAAAATCAATTGACGTTGGATCCCTGTCTTATTTTAGATCTATTTTTGATCCATCAAAAACTATCTTTATACATTTAGCTAATTAGAAGTATGCTCTATCAAAATAATCTAGTACTTCTTAATAAAAGGCAAACAATTACTAAGTCAAGGCAGTGGGAAATCTGTCATGATGTGCACTTTAATCCATAGCATAACAAACATCAAAACTTTTATACATTCAACTATAATTTTCTATAAGCATTATATAACATCAAACATAGGTAAATATTTTAAAAAATTTCTAACATTTTGAAGAATATTTTGAACTTGGTAACAGTGTCTCCCAAACTATTCTGGTTGCTGTAGTTCACTACAGCAACTAGAATAGTTTGGGAGACACTGTTACCAAGTTCAAAATATTCTTCAAAATGTTAGAAAATTGATTAACCATGGGTTTCAACCCATGGTTAATCATTTGTCATCGTAGAAAAGTAATACAAGGGAGCCAATTAGGTTAGTCATGGATATTAAACCAATCCCACTATTTCATATCAGACAACCAATAAGGTTGTCATTGGTTGTCTGTCAACTGATTTTAACCAAGTAATACTATAATATATAATTACTTAAAATAAACTACTGATTTATCTTTAATGCAACTTAAGGCTCTGCTAACTATATATTTTTTTAATTGCTCAGTCAAATGATCAACACATTATACAGATCAGGATATTGTTTTCTGATTTTCGATATCATGCATAAAAACTCATTTTCAGTGTGATTCAATAAAAATACTCGCCACACTTTGGGGAGTAAAATTGAACTTTTGCATGATACAAATCAGGCTAAGTAACGCCTCTAGGTCAAAAGGTTAACAAATTTGATTCACCAAATTTAATGTCAAAAATTAACAACCACTATGATAAAAAAAATAATACATTTATTATTATCAAATTTATTTTAGTGATAGTACATCTTTAATCTGTATTATGCAAATAACTAATCACATATCAGTTATTTATCCATTTTTTAGTCTCCTAATTCTTACAGAATAAGAATAAGAATAAGAATGCTTTATTGTTTTTTTTAAAAAACATACATATAAAATAATTTAAAAAACCAACTTAACTTAAAAAATATTATTAAAGGAGATAAAATTAAGATCATACAAAAAAAAAACAAAAGGGGGGTAGTCAAAAGTTATTTTTTTTAAGGAAAAATACTTTTGTTCTTCCCTACCTCCCTTATAATAACAATAGATTAAAATTCAAACATTGTTTAACAGAGAATACCTATACTAATTAATTTGAGCATTATTCTTACAATTTAGTAAAATAGGATGTGTTAGCACTGAGTAATATAAATGGTAACAATAAATTATTATTATTTTTTTTAAAAAAAGAAGTCAGTAAAGATATTTCAATATTAAAGATAAATATTATGCTACCACATCATCAGTAAACTTAAAGAAATTGGAAAGATTTAGATTTAAAGACGGGGTGCATAGCCAATAGTACTGGACTGATTTAGCACTTAATCACCTGCAAACACACAATCTCTATCATAAACACACTTGCCAGTGTTTATGCAAAAGAGTTCCAACTTGGTACCAAAATCACACACTTGCCAAAGGTTATGTGGTGTAGGTCAATCAGTGGATTAATCATGGATTAAACTTACTTTTAATTTAGGTGTATCGTTTTGCACCCTCTTCATAATAGC
Organism: Microvelia longipes; assembly: GCA_018340805.1. NCBI lineage: Eukaryota > Metazoa > Arthropoda > Insecta > Hemiptera > Veliidae > Microvelia > Microvelia longipes. Next base: position 36,939,602 of record JACMZG010001908.1, read on the forward strand.
TTGCATTTCTTCAGGAAATAAATGTTCGGCTCTGTTATTTGTAGAAAGATCTGTTACCATAGGCATAGGTTTATAACCAACACCAACATTTGAAACCTAAATAAAACAAAGTAAAATCATTAGTTTGTTTTGCAATATTGTCTAGAAGTTTTCTTTAATGGAAAAATGTACAGAGTCACCAGAACTTAATAATCAGAATTTGTTTGAAAAATTGTAATTGGTTACACAGAAAATATATATTTTTTAATCATGATTAGAGATAGTGATTAGATACCCGGCAAACCCAGCCTAAGTTTTACATGGTTTCCTTTGACTGTTACACAAATGTAGGGTTTGATTTTGTCTGAGACAGTCTGGATCCATGTATCTGTTGTCTCCTGAGACAACAGATACCAGGTGGAGGGTTAGAAAGATACTGAACCTTCAGACCAAGCACTGTGAAAGATCAGACTTAGATTTAGCAGTGTCTGTGGCACCACGGCAAGGGTAAGTAAGGATGATCTATGAAAGATGCCTCCTGGTGATCTGCAGAACTTTGGCTTTCAGGTTAAGACTATAGTAATACCCACTAACTTCAGGGTGGCTACCGGCGCTTCTCACCATCGGGCTATACCAAACTGGACAGAGTATAATGAGTATCTGCTGAGACTAGAGGAACAGGTTACATTGGTAAAACCTAGTAACTGGCGGGCTAGATGGGACTGGAGAAAATATACTAGACAAACTGTGAACCTGTTTAAAAGTGCAGTGCCATAAAGGGGAGGCTTCTACCCTCCTCTTTACTGAAATCTTCCCTGGTACAGTTTGTTTGTAAACTCTAGGGATTCTCAGAAGAGTGGCATTTCACAGAGTAGAAATGCTGAAATGGCCTTACAGGTTCAAGCGTTAAAAAAAGGAATTAAAATTACTTTAGATTTTGTGGAATCATTAGATTGAGGTCTTTTCACTAAATCTTCAATTTCATCAGGGAAGAGATCAGCCCTTGCTGAACTAACATTGTCATTTATTACTTGCTTGTAACCCATCGCCATGTTTGCCTGAAAATAAAACACAAAGTAATTAAAATAAATAGTAGGCTCTATGAGCTGAAAAGTTAAGGGGAAGAAGTTTAACTTTTACTTCTCCTCATTCATACCATAGGCAAACAGGAAAACTTATATTTTATTTATAAAAAAACTTATAGTATAAAAAACATTTTACAATTTTTTATTTAGGCTTCTATTTATTTTTGTTTATTAATTATTTTTTAGTATATTAATTAAAAGTGCATTAAATACGTTTTAAGAGTAGGTTTGACTTCTAGAGATAATTGTATATTCTTTCATAGGCCTGTGCACAGAACGTAGTATAATAATATAGTATAATAATAATATTGGTAGTATAATAAATCCATAATTATCTCTTTTCCTTTCCTCATGTGGTTTTAGCATTTGACATCACATGAAAAACCACACGCACTCAATTATTTACTATATTTATGATTATGACACATACCTTGAGAGCAACCCAATCAGCTAATGAATTCTTGAGACACCTTGTATCTATTTTATCTACGTTTTGCTGAGAACTTAGATTATAATTATGCTTCTGAAACAAAACCAAAAAAGAGTTAGTTTAAATTGTCATCTTCCAACCTATAAGAAAGGGTTTCTTTTTTCCAATAAGATTTTTAGCAAATATCTAAAGGAAAGATATGCTCATTTTAATATAGAAGAATGAAATAACCATAATGTAATGTAAATTTCATGTTTTAAAAAACCGTAGAAGTCTATTTGCTAAATTGGTACCTGTGCTTTCGAAAGGCTTGTACCAACTACATTTGAAGTAGGCCCTGCTTTTCTGAGTAACAAGAGAACACTCCAAAGTATGGATTTAATCATAAAAGCTACATGTATTTCATATAACATTTTTAGGTAGGAATGACAATACAAAACGACGTTTAAATTTATTTTTATGTATCACATACATTATCTCTGAATCATTAGGTCATATTATTCATTATTTAGATCTAAATTACTTTAAGAATAATTCATCTCCACTGGATTTTTTTAATATTTACTTTTACACTATGGGTTTTAATTTAGAACGATGGTATCTACAAAGAGCTTATAGAATTTTGTATTAAGCTAATCAGTAGTTCAGTCTTCCAAGAAGCATGCATTCTGCATTGGACATAAATTTAGTAAATATCTCAATAGTTCAGTTTCTATACCAAATATGAGTGTGTATTAGTAGGATAGAACGATACTTACATCTATATTGGTAGAAGGTGATGATCTGGGAGAAGAATCTACTGGAGAAGCTAATGGAGAATGTGATGGTATGCCTAAATGGTTTCCAGGAATATATCCACCAGGAGTAGGTGGAAGATGATCACCATGGTGATGATGGGCTGCTAGCATTTGTTGCCTTAACCCTTGTGCGACAGCAACCATAGCAGCTGCTGCAGTATTTGGACTAACACTCTCGCCACCACTACCTGGCATCCCTCCACCACTGCCCATACCAGGCATCATGGGCATCCCACTCATACCCATCGGTCCACCTCCAGGACCCATTCCGGTGGATAGATTAACGGGGCCTCCAGGGCCTGGAGTCATTGGACCAGGTGATGGACCATAACCCATGGCTTCCTACAACAACAGAACCTAATTTAAAGTATCTCTAAAAAACAAATAATTAAAGATAATAAAAAACAATTTATCCCAGATTTAGGGAAAATATGAAGGAATAGAGTAAGGATGTGTGAGGAATCATACTTTGACATACAAAGTATGATGCACTGGTTCAAAAATAAAATGTTTTACAGTAAATATAAAATTGGTTCGTTCAAGCCAAAAATTAGTATCTTCTATTGCTAATGCAGTGGAGTCCCTGTAGTGGGGGTAATCCTAGGAATCTTCAAATTATGTCTAAGAATGATACAAAAGTTTTAAAGATCACCTAAATAGTAATTTATGAAGTATGAGGTGAAACCTAAAAGTAGGGTTTAGGTAGTAAATATCTAGTAGGTAAATGATTTGAGATTCATATAGGCTCAAAAAAGATGTGGAACACAACACTTTGTATAAAAAAGATTACAAGTAATAATATTGTAGTACTGAATTATATTCATTAACGCATTATATCACAATGTGTGACTTATAGTGAATTTACAGTGGAAATAAAATCCATGAGGTAGTTGGGATGGAAAAACCCCTATTAACAAAGGATTTTGTGATGGGGGGGGGGGTTCCCCGATTACAAAAGTAAATTACAATCATAGGAATAAATGACAATTAAAAGGAAAAATATTAAAATGTTCACTAATTGACTTATTATGATCACTTATGGAGTTATGATCACTCATCGACTTATGTTCACTTAAAATATTCGGCTTCACCCATGTTTAATCACTAAATTTTTGATGAAGTAGGTACCTAACTATAAAAAGTATCTGGAATAGTTATTAAAAAAGACTTTCCGAAACATGAACTTACATGCATACGAGGATACGACAAGTTGAGGGTTTCTTCTTTAATGTGTTGAGGATCTCTGAAGACAACGGCTCTGATAACTCCTCTAATATGTTCTTCAGGCCAGATACCTAGCAGAATTCTTTGAGGCCTCCCTCGACCTTTTGGCCTCAAATCTGAAAAATAATCCATATCTAGTTGTCAGTTTTTAGAATAATTAAATTAGAAATATTTTGCCCCAATAGAGGTAAAAAGTATTTTGAGAAGAGAAAACTTGAAAAAAAAAACAAATTTTAAAATTTTTAAGCAAATTAAATGATTAGCGTAGACTTAATTCGCTAAAAATAGAAAGGTTTAAAATTACTTTATCTAAATAGAATTAGTATGAAATAAATACTAAATAGGTATCACAAGGTATTAACTAAATAGGTAATAAAATTCGTCTGTATTCTCTTATAATAAAAGCAGCAATTTTTCTTGTACAAGAACGATCACACTCTGTCAAATAAATACAAGACTTAATCAAATTGCATAGAAAAATTAAATTAAAAATTCGATTATGACTTAAAAGCAATTAATCGATATAGTCGTAAAGACATATGATTGTTAAAATATAATAAGAATAATAATAAATATTGGATAGACAGTTCAATAGAAAAATATAACATAACAATGCGTCGTAAACTTAAATAAAATTTAAATTGCATTTATGTGCATTTAAAACAATAATTAGGCAAAAATATAAATAATAGCCTTTGATAACAAAGGCTGAAATATATAACTTTTAGATTTCTTAAATATCAAACTTTATAATTATTTGTTGTGAAATGGAACAAAATATTTGTTCACACATAATTTGATAATAATATAAAAGAATTACAAAGCCAACTAGAATTTTAAACGAACCTGGCAGACCATTTATTGATTTTTTAAATGAACATTATAGACCGTTTATTGCTTTTCTTAAAAGAACCTGACATTTATTGATTTTTAATTTGATTTTTGCCCTTTAGGGCCTTTAGATCCAAACCACTGTCAACAAACCCTTGCTTGTTTTACAAACTAATAACACTTAGATATTTAGTTAATGCCTTGTAAAAAACTACACAATAAGTTCTCCCTTAAAATCTAACACATAAACAATAAAATAAATAAAAAAAATAAAAAACGAGACATTAATTGAGCGCGGATCGTAAATAATATAAAATTAAACAAAATAAATAAATAAATAAAAATAAAAACTCATCAAGTAAAGAAATCTTTTGTAAATCATCCAAACAATTCTGTATAGAATATCAACCAATTATTTAACAGCATAGTGTAGCCAAGTGGCAACGTCAAATCAACATTTTTTACTTGGATGTATGATACATATAAGCGGTAAACATTTTACAAGTAAAACGAGAAATCGATGATAGGAATAAGCATAAGGATTTCTCTTAATTTCCACTTAATATGAATTTTAGTTAATATCATTCATTTCACATAGTGAGAGCAATAACTTCTGTATTGAAGTTACATTTAAATGTTACCGATAATGACTTAACATTTGCTAAGCAAGAATTGCATGCATTTAAAAAAAATAAATCACGTTAAATTTTAGATAATTACGCAAAAGAACTGATCATGCTTTCAGTTAAGAGGCCGCCAGAAGAAATTTCGATCCGCGGAATAACCAATAGAAATGGGTTACCAGAACCTCCGTCGGCGGACGGTCCGAGCATGTTGTGGACTCTGTTGGCGTACAAGACAAACGTAGGGTACGGAATATCGTATTTCCTAGCTGCTTGTGAGAGAGATAGTCCTTCCTTGAGAACGCTTAGGATTGCTTCTGCCATAGTTTCAGGTCTCCATGATTTCAGCGGCCCTCGCTCGCGAAACCTTAGATTGTGTACCAAACTTTGATTAGTGTTCCAACATTTCTGCCACATTGATTGTAATTGATACTGATAACTGTCTGCTGTGAACAAAGAGCACATCGTATCTTATATTAATTACTGGTCAAATGAACAGCATACAAGGCATACATCTTAATACAAATTTTATCTAAGATAAAGTCAAATAAAGTATCTTTAAAGATAAAGATAGTAATAGTTATTGTACTAGGGTTCATGAAATGACTCGATATCAAAAAGCAGTTTGCTATTTGCTAAGGAAGGTCCTTATAATCTTTTACAATGGCAAAATGTTTTGAAATAGAAATATTCTACAAAAACAGGCCTTTATTAGTTTTTTTCCGTTTAGGTGCCTAGGTATCTAGGTAAGTGAGATTGAGGTATTTACCAAATAGGTTTGTTGGAACCTATAAAGATCATAGTGATAAATACATTTTTGTTGATTTTTTATCTTCAAGTAAAGTTTTGACATTTCTTAAGTTTTTTAGTACTCTTTGTGTTTTAGTATAAAACTTAATTATGGGTTTTGGTGCCACCAGCCAAAGCATCATAATAGAGAAAAAACATAAACCGTAGCCTCTGATAAAAAACTTAGCGCGTTGCATCTCTTCTTATGCAGTATTTTACATTTTAATAAATTTAGAGCCGAATACATACAAAGTTATGGACCTCCTCTGAATTTCAATTTAAAACAAGAAACTTTGACAAAATACTCAAAAGAGAAATCGGTGTCAATAAGATTGAATAAAATCATTAATAAGAATAATTATATTCATAAGGGTGGGGTCCTACGAATAGTTAGAAACAAATTTTGATTTTATAATCTCAACGTATACAATTATTGTATACATATAATCAAATACTATCAAAAAATACGTCCCTCCATCAAACATCAGAATTAAATACAGAAGTATTAAAACATTTCTCAACACACAATTGTTTTAATGGTAAATCATTAGCATACAATTGTTATTTTTAAATTTTTCCTTTTTATAATAATGATAAAATAATAACTTCAAAACCGAATGAGATTACTATTTAAATAATTATTTGGTTGTTTGATACGATGCGTTTGTTTGATTCTTACAACCGAACATAGATTATAAGAAATATTTAAGGAGTGAATAAACTTTTATTATAAACCTGCGGCTGTAGATCAAATAAAAGAGTTTTATGTTCGATTTTTAAATATAATTATAGGAATGTCATTTTGAAATGAGAATTTCTTTCATTTATAGTATTGTGTCAATATGATGGATGAGGTATTGACAAAGTTCAAACATAACATATTTGTTATTTTATTTCCGAGTTTTGATTTTTATTCAGTTAAAAAAGCAGAATGAATATTTCATAACGCTCTTAACCTGGGTTTTCATAAAATGTATAAAATATTAGTTATTTATGCACCTATTGAATAATGACCCCCATTATAACCCTGGTCACTGTAATGATTCCTAATGCTGAAAGCCGAAGGAATCATGATTTATAAATCCCGAAGCGCAAGCCGAGGGATTAATTACAATAAGCTTATCTCCAGAAGGAAAAACAATATATATGATACAAAAAAAACTGTATTTGTTTATATATAGAATCAGTGAAACATAATTACGCACTATTTTATGCAAAATTATTATTTGTTTTGGAAATTGAATGATTTGGATTTGATAAAGAAATTATTTGTTTACAGACAGCTGGGATTTAATGAATGAGTGCTGCCAACATAACTTTGTTTACTCAAAATTCTTTACGTAGATTTTTGAATCTGTAATTTTAACTACTCAATAATTAAGTTGGCTAAGCTGGATTATAACCCGGCGGGAAATAATAAATTATTATTTCCCACCGGGTTATAATGACGGTCATTATTACATAAAAACAAGCCCCAAAATGTTTAATGTTAAAATGATTATTACTCTTCTGGAGATAAAAGTAATTTTGGGAATAAATATTGGTAGGACACAATAAAGCAACCCTGCTTTTTAGATCCTTAGATCCAATTCTATTCGTTTTCTAAGGGATATTTTTTATATTATAAAAAAAAGTCTTTAGGCATTATAAGTCATCACATTTATTCTTAATTAATGTACTTTTCTTATTATTTATTTTACTATATTTTTTTTTTTCATTGAATTTATATTGTATTATTCTCTTATTTTTGACTAACCTATTTTTCTTAGCGTTATGTATATACTATGACTTAAATCTACCTTTATCAAAATATTTCTTTTATTAATTTTAATATTTGTCTTTAGATTGATAAGTACGCTGTGTATGTAGCAACCCTTTGTATAAGGCCAGCTTCACATATTTATTTTTGTAAATAAAGTGTTTATATATACAATACATTATATGTCAGTACATTGGCAATTCTAGGAGGGGAGAGGCTTCAGCCTGATTTGGAATCAACCCCCCCCCCCCAGAAATACATATTGTCTTTTTACCTACTAAAAACTAAACTTAAATTTTAAAAACTTAATATATAAATTGAGGAAATAATTAAACTATATACTTTCTCAGTAAATAATTAAACTATATACTTTCTCAGTAAATAATTAATAATTGTTTCGTTTTTCCTAATTTTCTTAGGTTTAGTTAGCAACTAAAATTTACCTGTCAACATAATCTACTTTATTACACGATTGATTTGACTTAAAAGTTACATAGTAAAAACAAAAAGTTAATTGTATTAAATCTATTACTATAGTAGATTGATTGGAAATTTGAAACGTTATGTCTTAACTTTGACGAAATTGCTTTTTTTTATTTATTTTATAAATTTTTACTTCCTCCCATACATAAATTGTGATATTTATAATATCCTAAATAAAAATTTCCTTTATTAAACTCCCTTAGAGTTATAAAAATATTGCAAAAAATAAATCATACAAGTAAAAATTCAACTAAAAGTATAAATTAAAATTATTTCAAAAATTATTACTCATTAACTATTGAATACTGAGGACCAAAAAGCACAACCAAATTATACAAAAAAAAAGTATAATAAACCTAAACTGGTATATAATGTGAAGGTAAAAATAAATAGATTTGATTATTATTAAAATTCCAAAAAAGACTTATATTTTATTCAGAAGTTTCTCTGTATTAGAATTATAGGTTTGAGATTAGCGTCTTTGCTTCTGTATGGTGTAGTTTCATATTTACTATATTATCAAAGGTAATAAAAAGGCAGAGGAAAAGAAATAATTTTAAAATGATTTTTATTTTTTTAAATTGGGACCAATTTCCTATAAGACTTTATTATAATGACTATAGTTATTTTCTTTTATTTTGTTTTGAATTCCACTAATTTCAACATTTTTTTTTAATCCAGTAGTTGAATGCTATACATTCCAAATTAGTAAATGTTAAAATAAAATGGAATAAAAGAGGAATGAAAGTTACATTAGGAATCAAATAATTTATTTTTATAAAATTAATATAAAAATAAATGATGGAAAAGAAAATTTCTCTGAGAGATTTTTAATTTTAGTCAAAATTAAAGTCATTGAGTTTCTGATGGATTATTCGGCATCAATCATTTCTCAATACCGAAAGCGAATAGGGTGGTACATTTTAAGTGTACCAACACTTAAAATGTACTGTTTACTATTTACTAACACATAAATGTACTGTTTTACAGAAATTCCATTATAGTCGAGACAATGTGCTTTAACACTGTATAATTCCGGTAATTCGTCCCAGGGCTAATATAAGGCGTATGCCTAATGATGGTGTACTTAATACTTCATGATAAATACTTTCACATGTTTATGACGGAAATGGGCTACAACTGCCGTGAATGTATGTAACTAAGTATACCAAATGATAGCTCAAGAAAAAAGTATGTTAATTAGGGTTTTGGTAAATTGTCTTGGATAATTAGGTATTTTTTTTAAACAATTAATACTATGCGACTCAATTTTGATTTTGAGGTTTCCGGTTACGGAAATCTAATTACCATGCTTGACAGACGGTTGAAAGAAAAAAATTCTGACCATTCGCAGTTTGAACTCGCGGTCGCTGACTTGGAGAGGGTTCATACCAATATCAATTTCATAGATATAGATAACTGAGATAGATCTAACTGAGTTACTCGAGGTGATCTAATCAAGAAATCTAATCAACACAGGGTACTTTTTTATTATTTTTATTATAAGCCTAATTTAAGTTCTTAGACTTAAAGTTTAGAACTTGACCAAGATGAAGTTTAAATATGAAAGCCCTTAATGTGTTGACTCGTAACCTCTGTTGGCAACTACCTCATTATCATATTTATCTTTAACTTAAAGTAAAATATAATATGGATTATTAATAACCTGACAAAGAAGAGGTCGAAGCACCAAGCCATGCGTGTGTGGATTCTAACATTTTAGCCTGAAACAGACAAATTCAAATATAAAGACACTGCTAAATGTCAAACGAATCAAGTGAAAAAAATAACAGGAATTACGTAAGCAGAGTAAAGCATATAATCTCGAAGTAACTTTCAGAATCGTGACGTCACAAAATTAAAGTCTCTATTAGGTTACCCTCTCAACATTAAATTTAATTTCACTTTTAATGGTGACTTAAAATTTTAATTAACAAATATTTCGCAAGGAACTACACTTCAAAGCTACTTAAATCACAATTATCATATACATACAATCACATGGAGTTAAATTATCATAAATTAAAAGATAATATTATTAAACAAAGAACAAAAAATACAATAGAACATTATAATAGTTTATTGAAGAAAACAAATTATAGCGATAATGATTATCATAATAAGTAACAACACAGGCAATAAATATGAAAAGTTTCCAACTAAACAAAAAATAACTCTTATTATAAGTTTTAGTAATGATTGCAGTAATTAATGTTCTGATAGGAGCTACTTGGAATTCGTATTACATACAATATACATAAAACACATTTAAAATCATAATAGAAATTGAAAAAATAAATTTAGTAAAATATTTAAGATCAAATTTATTTATAAAATATTTATAATTACACTACAGTAACTTTGAAAGAATTTGAATGCCAATGTAAGTTATATTTCATATATAATATAAATATTTAAAAAAAGGTTTGTGGTGTGAGTGGGGGTGTTGGGGTGGTCAAGACGGCTCCTAGGAGCTAGCAGGAGCCAGGTGGGGTCAGGGGGCCGGCCCCCATAGCAGGCCCCACCCAGTGACCGCCCCATACTTAAATACAACTTAATCCAATAAATTCAAAATATATATTAAATTCTCCATAAAATTGTATTTAATATTTCCTTGAAATATATTGTAGAAACCCTGTTTGGTACACTTTTGCATAAAAATCAAAATTTAAAAATTACCTAGATTTTTCAGAATACTAATTTTAGAAATAGCATAAAAAACAAAACGAATATTTTTTTTTTTTTGGCGGTTACAGGAAGATACTATAAAAGGTGTTACATTCATTATGCCTGTAAATATAAAGTGCAGAAACACGAAGAAAAGGAGGCAGACGTAAAGTGCTCAAAGGGAAATATTGTGATTTTAGTTGCTAAGGAAACTGTTGTAAAATAGAGATCAGAAGTGAAAAGCTAGCAAGCTATCAACACCAAAAACGATAAAAACTTTATATGTTATTTTTTATTGTATGTTTTGTTTACAATGCATGATGCCAGTAAGAGAGCATCTCTGTTAAATACTTAAATAATATACACTTCAGAATTTTAATTGAAGGTCAGAGTGAGTTCACGCTCTGTCGGCGCCCTGATAAGTTAGACGTAACGAAACAGAGAGCGGCATGACATTCTGTCGAGCCATCAATGATGAGGAATGTCGAATGATGGAACAGTTCCCAGAAGTAGCATTTCATTTTGCTTGGAAATAGTGTTATTTCAGAAGGTAAGGAAACTGTTATAAAATACAGTTTACGAGTGAAAAGGCAAAACGCTATCGACACAGAAAACGATAAAAACTTCTTTCAATCAGGTTGTGGCTGATTTAACTTGTAGTACAGAACAAATCTCGAGTAACTACTAAAGCATTTGCTCTCTATTAGAAGCTAAAACAGCCACAAATTGATGGAACAAAGCTTTATCGTTTTTAGCATGGATGTCATGGCAGATGCCATTAGCTTGCCACTTGCTATTTATTTGCTACTAACCGCTACTATGGCTATCTGGTCAGTCGAATACCTCAATATTAAATAATATTACGAATTCTCTAAATTACTTATACTCCTACCTACATTTACTATAACCTACATTTTCCGTCTTTAAACTTAATAGCAGCAGACTAGAGGTAAATTTCAACCCCGTCAAACTATTAACTAAGTTACCAATACAAATAGTAACTGCACTATTACATTTTACTCAATAAATGTATAAAGAAACGTATATTCAAGGTTAATTTTGCAAAATTATACCTGAAAAACATGTCATAACGACTCCCTGCACACGATGTGGCTGAAAGTATTTACATGCATAAGGATAATAAGAAATGCCATACTTTAATTGAATCCTAAATAAAGCAGTTTCAATTTCAATCCATTAAAGAGGTTGGTGTAAAAGTTCTAATGAATACTGCCATCAACACCATAAAGTTGTGGTCTTGTCATTAAAAGGTCGTATGAAAAAATATAATATGTTTTAAGGACCATTATGCATCAAGACTTCTACACCCGACACAGAAGCACGCTATACTATGAGGTAGTTGATGACCAACTTAGACATCCTACTTAATAGAGAAGTTTAAACAAATTATTGATAGGTATTAATATTTTTACTACTAAGCCAAAAAAAACATAGCAGTAGCATATATAAACTAGTATAGCATATATAAACTAGTAGCATATAACTAAACTTCCTCGCTTAAGATTGATACAAAGGAGAATAACTTACTTAACTTACTAGCTCACTATATCTACTCGCATAACCAATGATCCTTAACCTTAAACTAAGTTCTCCTCTAAACCCAATTCAACGAATTAGATTTTTTAATATGTAAAGAGAGGGAAGCTTAAAATTAGCAAATATATGAAAAATTTGCACATATGTTGACTAAGTTCCCAATATTTTAAAAATTATTTACGAAGTTATTATGTCAGTTTGTTTCTGTGAGAACATTATAAATGTAAGGGAATAGTTATAGTTTTTTTTTTAAATTACGGTAGCTTTCTGTATAAATAAGACGGACAAAACTGATTTATGCAGTCGAAAGCTTTTTCTTCCGCAATCCATTCAAATCTATATTAACATTTACAAAATCTATTACATTGTCATAATTTGGCGGCCTTGTGAATAAAAATATAACCAATTGAATTGCATTTTGTGTGTTAAAAGTGTCTTGGGTCATACAAGACCTCCATCACATCCCTTGCCACCAAACAGTTCTTAGTTGTAATAATAATTAGATTAATTTTCTCGAACATTCATTAAATCTTCAACAAGAGATGAAAAAACTAGTCCCATATTTAGCAACTTGTTTTATTTGTAAAATGATTCACATTTTAAACAGATATCAAAATGTTTAGGTTGGAGTAATGGGGCAATAAGCTTGAACTAAGACTAGAGGAAAATCTTGCCCCAGCGTTCAACTCTCCTTAAAGAGGAAAATAATTTAAGAAAATCTAAACAATAAAAATAAAGAAATTTATCATAAAAGACATAAAAATGTAGTAAAATTAATAATAAATTATGGATATAAGTATAAGGGCGTATCCAGACATACAATGTAATGCTATGTATAGAAAGCCAATGTGGAAAGAAATTCAGTATGGATCAAATAAAGAAGAAGCTTTCCTTTTTTATAAATTGGATATTTATAATTCAAAGAGGATCTTTTGATCTCTAAAAGAACCAATAAAATGCTTTCCCTAACTGATTTTTGGTGGGATGTCAACATATCAAAACCAGAACTATTTCTGTAACACAATTTGTTTTATTCTATTGTAATTTTCCAATTAAATCCAAGCACTCCGTTATAATAATTAGAGGTTTGTCAATTATTATTACTACCAATAGAGGCCTTAATAAGAATGACTTTAATGATAATTTCATAAATTTCTAGGGGAGTTAAACCTAAAACTAAAGGCCAGTTTCTGCAAGTGATACATACTTAAACTTTTTATGATAAATCTATCAAAGAAAATCGTATACTGAGTACTTCGGTACTTTTCCCGCTACTTCGCTTACTTTAACATCGTCTAAAAAACTATCAACACACCTTATGTCTGATTTTTTGTGCCAAGTTAAAACTCTCATGAGTGAACACAGTGTAAGTTATGCGTGACACGAACAGACAAACAGCATGAAAAATTACTCATATCGTCACAAAAATGTCTGAAACGGATAATTACAATAAAACCTATTTTTCGGGGTTTCAGGATGAACAGCTGTACGTAGTTAAGAAAAATTAAAAAGTCATTAGTCAAATATGGGGTGAAATAACAGTGATAAGTACAAAATTCGAGTCTAGACTGTCCTGCGAGTTCTAAATAATCGCATTTGGACTCAATAATTGTAGGTTAATTAAGATAGTATAATAAAGGACCCATTAACTACCAGTATAGCAATATAATAAGTATTTCATTTAAATTATTACAATTGCAGTCGCAGATCACGACCACTGACACTACCAGTCGCTGCAAAGTAATAATTATTGCAGCCGGAAACAGATATCCTTAATTTGTTCACAAAAAGGCAACAACTGCATGTTCATTTATATTTTATCTTTGAACAAGCTAATGCTTTTCCATTTTCAAAAATAATAAGGCGATTTAAATACAATAAATTACTATTGTTTTAACTATCTTACTGCTCGTGATAGGTTTGAATATTTTTCGTTAACGATAACTTTATGCTCATTAGGCTTTAAAAAAGTTCATACTTAATTTTAATTAAAAAACGGTTATGTTCAATGATAATTATAATGGTTAAATTATAGAGTAGGTGTCCTTTAAACCTTTTCATTTTCTAATATTAAGAATATCTAAGAACCTTAGCTTATCTTTTTGGTCTCGCGGTTAGATTCTGCCTCGTTAAATCAGGTTAGTTAAGGTGTATCCGGCGTGGTTAGTAATAGTATAGGAGACCTTTTAATTTTATTTTATAGGTAGATAAGAACCTAGAGTTGATGCGAGCTGACTTATCACTTTCTAGAATGCATCTCTATTGTAGTTGTTATCAAATTGATCCCGCCGCTAAGTATGTGATAAACGCAGCTAAACGTGTACAGTAAAAGAATAGTACAACTTACAAAGGATAAAGAAACTTCTATAAGCATAGAGATATGTTTATTGAGTGGGACTAGCCTCTTTCTCAATACATTGAGAGACCTGAACCATCATTTTGTGGCACTCAGGGGGTCTGGGGTCTGGGTAACCTCATTGAAACCTCCTCAATGAAATATGAAGATTTCATAATTTAAGAGATTTCATACGATTAAGGTTATACTTAATCATACATGTTTTCGGGTTCACGCACTTTTTTTTGTATGGATTTGTATTTTAAACCGTATAATTTACTGTATTTCGTTTCTGTTTATTTGATTATATTGATACTTGAATGTGATCAGGTTATTTTTTCAATGTTTCAAAATTAAAAAATGAATTATATTTTTCTATTAATACATTTCTATGGATATAAGAATGTATGTTTAAAATATCAATACAATATTAAATTAATTTTTCAAAAAATCAATAACTAAACAATATAAGAAAATCGCAGATGAAGCATAGCAATCCTATACTTGATTCAAGTGCTTATGGCAAGTACAATTAAATGACATATCTCCCACTATCTTGCCGCGTAACAGCTTCTTTTTAAAATGTTTAATAGAACTAATTTATTATTACAGCAAACTTTCGTTTTGTAACTTAAAATATGAATGTAGGCAAACATAATTATTAATAAGAAATTTAAAATCTAGAACTCTATACGTGCGTAGTGTACATGTAGTATTAAGTTATTATACCTAATTTTTCAGTCGTATGAGGAATAAGGAAAAAGATATAAACTTAGAACTTAAAAAGCAATTAGATAAAACTTTTTGCCTTATGTCGGAATCTCAAAAAAAAGATATAGAGTAATACACACTCCCATAATAGATTAATCTAAATAGCGGTTCCAACATAACAATAATAGAAATCGGCATTTCGCTTGTTAGTCAAACTTTAGGACGGCAGCTGCCCAAGGAAGTTATAGACGGACGCTTCCTTTTCCTAACCACTCTATGATTATTATTATTACCACGTGATTATTGTTATTATTCTATCTAACTTATGTTTACTCTAGAGTTATTTTATTACCATATGGCATTGCATAAGCAAGTTTTACGTATTGCATTGTTAGTTCCTTTCTTTTAATTTGAATTGTAATTATTATGTTAACTTTTTTTTTATTTGATCCTAACTATATCGCTTGTCATCCAATTAAAATATGTGGGTATATACAATTATTTTTCTTATAGATCAATAATTAATCAAGTAAATAAGTTTGTCGGCAATTATTTGGCACCTATCTTTCATGTGTCTTACAAACTTAATCGTATCTACCTGTATATTTACATCTTCTTTGCCCCCTATAAGCAGGTGTTACCTTAAAGAAATGTACAGCAGGACAATAATGTCAATTTAATTAATTAATGATCGGGACTAAATGGATTAAGAATGTAGTAGAGTTTAACTAAATGGATTTGGAATGCAAAACATATTTTTTTTCTAAATAGATTTGGAATGTCTTACATAATAAAAACAAAATAAATTAATTAATCGTTATAGTAAGTAAGTTATCTGTCCCACCAGGAACTACGGAAAAAGTGCATTCAAGTTTAAAAACTATTAACACAGGCCTGGTTGCTACTTGATTGGGAGAACTTCTTCTTATCAATGCCATCGTTCTCATAAGCAACATTCCATTTGATAATTCGCAAAAAATAAACAAAGACGTAAAAGAAATCCACTTCTAAAAGCGCTGTGGGGTATTATAGCCAATGTCTCCATGGAGAGACGTGGTTAGTGGTGTTATTTATAGTAGAAAACCATAACTTCTAAAAGCGCCATTGAGTACTGCATAATAAATAACACCACCAACTATGTCTCCAAAGAAGACGTTGTTGTTAGTGTTATATATGGTAGAAAACCATAACTTCTAACAGCGCCATTGAGTTCTGCACAATAAATAACACCACCAACCACGTCTCCATGGAGAGACGTGGTTGTTGGTGTTATTTATGTAGAAACCCATCTTTATAGAGTCTAGAGTGTACATGTAGTACTAAGTATTAAATGTAAGTTTTCATATACATAGGGAAGAAGGGAAGAGATAACAAAATTACCAATTTGTCTTGTTAACATCAGAACAGTATCAAATATCACAGTATAACACTAGATTTATCACAACTAGCAAGAAGGGGTTGTATATTTTATACATAAAATATGAGGTACAACAAAAAAGTGACATTTGGTCTCATGAATAAGAACAAGGGCGGTTTTTTAATATAAGGGTATAGTTTGTAAAAAAGGTTCCATATCGAGATGTGGGGGTGTTTAAAGGGCTTTGATTAGGGAGACTGGTGCTTGAGGATCGCAGAACCCTGCGGCAAGTTACAAATAGTGAAATTGAGCGAAAAGAACAAGGGATCAGCAATTAGCTAGGGTTTACAATCTATATATTTTAATCTGAGGCTAAACTCGCAGTATGTATTTCTAATAAAAATTATAATTAAAACAAACCAAGCATTACGACAAATAAAACCAATAAAAAAACAGATACATTAAGTGAACACAAACAGATTAATTTTTAAAATTTAGAGTTGTACTCGATGAATACTAAAGTTATTGATTGACATATAAAATAAAATGTTTAATTGTATTTAAACAAACCTATGAAGGGTGGATTCTTGGGTTTACATTTACAAGGGATTCCGAGCCCTACATCGTAAGATAGACCCTTTTCAACACTTAAAACAAGTTGGAATTTTAACTTTTCTCTAGAAACTTGTTATAAAAAAGGATTTATACGTAACTTTTTAAATTCTAACAATTAATTATTGAAAGGGGAAATAACTCTTGAAAGTATTTAATAGGTATTGCATAGGTTGAATCATTATGATACCTGAGAAATTCAATAGTATTTGCTAATAAAGATACCAGGCATCAAATTAATAGAATAAAATCATAGAGATATAATTATTAGACGGGTACCATCGGTTAAATTTTAAAACATCGAAAAAGTAACCTGACCACCTTCGCTAAAAATATTATCAAATAATCAGTACAAAATTACAATAATTTGTGTAGTAAAACGTTAAAAATACAAATCAAAATATAAACAATGTACAGGAAACCGAAATAAATTTATTAATACCTTAACTCAATCTTGAAGGAGGTTTTAATGAGGTTACACAGAGCCCATGAGAGCCCTAAAAAGATGTTTAGGCATCTCAATGCCTAATAAAAAGCAATAGATAGGCATAGATAAGCTATGCCCCCTCTATTATATACCTCTATGAATAAAAAAAATAACAATCATAGTATATAATTCAGCGGAAGTAAAGACGAGCGCTAACTTCTAATCTTTACTATCCAAATTTTTTTCTCATTCAATGCAGGACCAAATTGGAAACTAATGGAAATTTTGCATATTTATACATAAAGACAAATATGAATTCAAACTTGTATGTATATTTTTTAAATTTGATAGATTTTTAAATGGTACTTTAGCTTTGTTTTCAAGTTGGTACATAATTTTTTTAAAATTATACGAATTGCCTCGAATCATTAATCATTGGTGTAACGTTTTGTTGTACGGTAAGATTAAAAAAATAACATATTTACATAGGATTGGTAAGTAACAATAAAATGATGCAGTTGTTTTTGTCAGCCAAAAATGATACGTATTTACATTTGCATTCAGTCATTTGTCAATTACTTCCACAGAAATGCAGTATTTCCCATTAGTGGCGCAAATAAAAAGAAATTATTGTTACGAGTTTTCATAATGAATTTGACGCTATAATCAACGGTGATTTTTTTATGTTAATCAACTAATACTAATACACAGCAGAATTAATTTTTATGAAGTCACCAGGTCTTACTCATAAGGAGACTTTCGAATAAAAAAATGGAGAGAAGGGAGTTCCTAGTAAGCCTTATTTTTTAATTTTGTAGAAGAAAAAATAGGCTCATTTCATAAAAAAAATGGGAGGGGGCTAACGTAAAATTTTGGAAGGCATAGCCCCACCAAGCCAGAAAAAACGGGTCTATCCAACATTATCAGGTCTATCCTACATTATCAGGTCAATCCTACATTATCAGGTGTATCCTCCTGATAAAGCTAATTAAGCTTCCTTTATTTTTCAAAAATCCCGTACTATACAATAGATTTGACGAAAATAGAATTAATTTAAATCTGCTTATATTTTTTAGTAAAATTTTAAGCGTTTTAGTAAAATTATACGATAAAATTGTATTATATGTTATTATTTATATTTAACTACACTCTTAAATATGATTTAAGAGTGATAAATGTCACTTAGATAAAAAACATAATTTTATCATTAAAAGGATGATATCAAATGGTATGGTAAAAGAAATGATATGGTATAAGAAAACATCGGTGGAACCCGAAACCTTTCCCATGCAGGTCAGTAATGTTTAAAAGTCTAAAATAATATCTAGATATTATTTTAGCAATCATAGATAGTGTAATGCACGAAAAAGGTTATGAAACCTATGCAATGCCCACCTAAGAATACAAGTCTATTTAGGCTCGCGCTATAAAACTACCCTTGTAAGTAAAGGACTGTTGTCCTCAAGAGTACTGTTTACATAATGTACCCATAACATGTAAATTTTACTTCTACTGCCAATCAATAGAAAAAATTAAGCATTTCGTCTTGGTAAACAACTAATAGCAAACGAAGCAAGTGAAACCACTGAATGATTAAAGACCAATAAAGAAAAGTTGAGCCAAACAAGAAAAAGAGAGCATCACTCATTTTTACAATAAATTTTAAGAATTATTTAACAGATATTTATTCAAGACGGAAAAGGTATTTTAGTTTATTTTGATACCTATAAGCAAACTAGTGATATGTTATAAGACTTGTTTATTCAGTATTATAAACATAGACATGACTGGAGAGATTTATTACTCAATAGGAATCTTGAGTTTTTACACTCCCATCTCTAAAAGTTGTAAACTTGTGTCAACAGCGCATCCTAGCGGAGGCAAGAATAATTATACGTTTTACAGCATTCTTTACATTTTTTTTAATTTAATGACTATATAAACTAAAATGTGTTTATTTTTTAAATGTTTTATTTTTACAGCTGAATCAGTTATTTTAGATTTTTATGACAGTAGTTTTGTAAATTTTTTTGTAGTTTTGTGATTATTTCTGATTAAATAAAAAATGAGTACTAATATTGATTTATATGAATAATATTAAGTTATAAATATAAATATTTCATCCAGAATTTTACAACGAATGTACACTTACTTAAAGAATTGATGCTCAAATATAACGACATATTAATCTTAAGTCAGTTGTCAAAAACAATATTTTCTATAAAAAATTAAAAATAATTTTTTATGAAAAGAAAACATAATAAATAAAGAAAGTTAATTAAAAATGAAGAATAGTAAGAATACAAAAAGGGGTTAGGTTTAAAAAGAATAAAAAAAATAAGATAAACAGAGTCTAAAAGCTGCTTAAAATATTTGACTTTTTTATATTTATTAAAAACTTTCCTTAAGGTGAGCCCTAAAAAAGATTAAGAAAAAAGTAATTATTAATTATAGGATCAGTAAGGATGAGGTTGGTAAACCTGCCAAGGACCCTATCTACAGACTCCCTAAGCAGGATTTTTATAAGGTTGAAAAATAAGCATGAATTATGACCTTTCTATATAAAATAAGTTTAATGGTTTTCATATTTTTCTTAAAAAGTCATATACAAGAGATGGCTAATGATAATTAATAATATTTAATAAAAATAGAATTTAATAAAGTAATTATATTTAGAGAACAGAAAAAGATAAAAAGTGGATTTTCATAGGAATATTGAAGTAAATAAAGGAATGCAATTAAACACATTTCACAACAAAAGAACTCTTTCTGGAAAATTATATTTGTTCACAAAATTCTCAAAATTTTAGAACTAGTTTTAAAACAGTTATGTGGAGATTTTTAATTTTCTAATTTGCATTTCGATCAATATTGAATGAGTTTTTAAATTAATAGTTTGACAACAGTTACTAAGTAGCAAATTATTTAAAAAGTTTTAGTTTAAAATTGATAATATTTATCTTATTCCATTCTCATGGAATTTCAATACTCTACAAGTCCACACCCTCTAACTATCATAAACACAGCCACTTGGGAAATTGTTTGTATATAAAAATGAACTAATAAAAGAGAAGGAAAAGATCATGTTGAAACTATGTTTAGTACTATATTGTTATTACTGTACCCTTATAGAGAAAACTGTGTTGTTTTGCGGCATGTGTCCTACACCCCACATGAACGATATGTTGCCATATGGTATCATACATCCTTCTTTTAAAACTATTGTTTAGATTGTAAACTTAACAATTTTTTTAAAAGATACTACACTTGAGTATGTTTATATTACCCAAGGGGTTTAACTATAAACATTATAAAAATATAAATAATTTATTATTAAAAAAAAGATATTAATTTTTATTTTAAATTTATAATAATAAATAATTTCTGTTACATTTTAAAACAAAATAACTAATATTGGTTCCTAAACATATTCTTGTGGCGCATCACCCAAGATTATTTTAACATTTTGATGAATACCCTGTCCTATTTAGTCATAAATTTATCATCAAACCAGTTTTATTATCTGATAAACTTCTTAAGTATATTATTTTAATCTTTATTTTATAATTTATAATCATCTTATTTTGTTATATTATATTTATTATAATATCGCTGGTGCTATACAATCGTTTTATACATTTTTCATTTAAATTATTACTAATAAATCTTTTTTTATAAACTATACAAAGTTAAAATATTAATATTTTGATGAATTTTTTTTGTTTGAAAATTATTATAAAATATTTTTAAGTCCAATATTTTATGAGCTATGTAAACTATGCATTATTTTTATACCCTGAAGGGAAACATAACTTAATATTTTAATATTTATTTGTTTTAGAAATAATAATGTTATAATAATCTTAATTTTCTATTTTCCAAAAAAAGGATGGGTTAGGTTTTTGTAAATTAATTTCTTACTCTGAAAGTCAAAATACAATTAAATTTTCAGCTAATAAAAATATATTTAACAAATTATACGAAGATCATACAAGTTTATACATAACTCACTGCAAAAATATTATTTTCCTTTAATAGTAAATTTATTTCTCTATTTCGTTTCTGTGGAGTATATTAACTTTTGTAAATTTAATTTAATAATTTTTCTAACCTTATTATTTCCATAATTATTTATAGGCATAATTATTTGCTAATTTAAATGAACTTTCTCAGTCGTAAATCATAGTTATGAATAATGGTAATAAATATATTCATTCCACTAAATGTAACATTTTTTGTTTAATAACCTTAATACAAACAAATATAAAAAATTATAATTACAGCTCTTATACACATTAAATATTAAGTATTAATATTCCTTATTTTATTTCAAATATAATACATTGCCTATATTATCCTTCCAAAATTAGATTTACAAGTTATATCCAACCCTATATTCTCATATAACTTCTATATAGTTAATTAACTATAACGGAAACGATTCAAATTATAAAATAAATTATAAGTTTTGCTCTAATATGGACACTGTATGAAGTTGTTTATTATTAAAACGTAATACTTAATTAATTTTTTTTTTTTATTATAGGGACTTTAATTTTGCTTTTAACCCTTTTTTCTAAAAGTGAACAAAATTTATATATATATATATTAATATATAATATATAAATATATATATATATATAAATAATATTAAACTTCTTTATCCCTCAACTTGGGCTATAGATAAATGAAACTTTATTAGTGCTTTATCATAAGTGTTTGAAGGGAAACTGTAGGAAAACGAAGTTAAGCTGACGTTTCGGAAGCCTTATTAGAATGCTATCATCAATACAAACTAAACATAGAACAGCAAATTGCAAAAACAGTAATTGAAAAAAAAAAATAAAAACCTACGGCGTTTTATAGCTCAGAGATAAACTCTGCGGAAACAACTTTAGGAGGTAGAGGCAGCGAAAATATGGTCCTTTAATATTAGTTCGCGAAGAGTCTCCCTTTTAAAACATTTATTTACAATGAGAAATTTAACCAGAGCACATTCTTAATCCTTTAAACAGACAAACA
Organism: Microvelia longipes; assembly: GCA_018340805.1. NCBI lineage: Eukaryota > Metazoa > Arthropoda > Insecta > Hemiptera > Veliidae > Microvelia > Microvelia longipes. Next base: position 36,962,290 of record JACMZG010001908.1, read on the forward strand.
CCACCATACACTAAGTTGGAATTACCTTTTTCTTATTATGATCCTAAAGCTTAATATTTAACTTTAACTTTTTTTAAACTTTCTTCAAAAACATGTTTAAGAAGTAAAGAAACCCATAAATCGTAATACCTAAACTACTTGTACATAAAAACAAAAAATAATAAATTAACTTAAGAATGTTTAAAGATAAAGAAGTTTAAAATAAAAGCAGGAAACAAAAGAAATGAACAAGTAATAAGAAAATAATAAATAAAAACCAATAAGCAAGTAATGTACATGACTTTTCATTAATGCTGGTTTTAAATGTAAAGGTAAATGTATTTTACATTACTTAACTAAGAAACTCATATTGTTGATAGAAATTTCATTATCCTTCTTATGCTTTTTAAAATTATAGTTGGAAAAAATTTGGTTCTTTTAAATTCTATTATATGACTTATGAAAATCTATATTCTATAACTTATAAAATTGTTTTAAAAATATGTCATTTTTAAATAATATTAATTATTGGTAATTTTAAAATGTAATTATCCAAAAATTAAAGAACAAAATTACTATGCGAACTATGCAAAATTACGATCTTATTATTTTGGTAACATTATTATGTTACAATTTGTTATAATCGCTCAAGGTAGAGGGCAGCTAGTTATTATTTTAAACTTTAATTGAAAAAATGATTTAGAAAAAAGTTATTTTATTTTTCGTTCATAACACAGAATTAAAATATTAGTAACAATAGAATAAAAATGAAAAATACTAAAAGTATTACATTTAATATTATTTCCCTAAAAGTATTCCCTTTTATTTCGTCTTATTTGGTAATTATCTTTTTATTTTGATTTTTATTGTGATTACTTTAAGATACATCTATGCTTATTCAAATGAAACTTGTATTATATCAATATGAATCTATTAATAATTAATTACAACAAAGTAAAAAGTATAAGAGATTAATACATAATTTGTCATATAGTTTACTTTAAATGTAAAGTGACATAAATGGTTTTATTTATCACTTTCTTTCTTAAAATTTGTATTTTTTGTTTATTTATACATTTATTTATATTCATTTAGTTGGTTATTTATGTTTGGTTGTTTTTTAGATTTTTTGATTAAGTTTGATTAGTTTATTTCGATTTATTTGTTTTTCTTGTTTGATTAGGCATTAATGATGACCTCTCTGTACATTGAAAGTGCAAGCAATTATCTGCAAAGAAACTCTTTTTCTTCGTTCATAACATATTAATAGCTCTAGATGCTACTTCTCATAATGTCAAGTATTAAATTCATTTTTTTAAAACTAAGGTCTAAAAAAGAAAATCACATCTTTAAATATTATAGTACAATAATGATGAAAACTATGCTCTCGTTTGCAAACAAATTCACGACTTGATCTTGCAACAAAATCATTAATAAAACCTTTATGTCAAATCTCTAAGATAAATTATGTTTTATGAGTCATTATAAATGTTTTATAGCATACCTACATATAAACTTATAAAGAAAATTTAGAAATGGGTGAAATAAGAAATGCGAAGAAGAGAGTATTTACATAATATTTTATATTATTGCCTGAAGCAAAAGGAATCGAGAAGGGTTGGGTAGAAAGGGTTGAACACAACCAAGATCCCCCATCTGTCTAATTGTATTTCTCAGTGTTTTTCAATTTCACACAAATACTTGTGCGTGAAAGTAAAACATTGACTTCCCTCTATTTTCATTAATCAAAAGAAAAGGGAGAAAATATTATAAAGGTAAGAAATTGTTTTGTAAATATATATTAGAAATTTATTCCTTATAGAAATATTTCAAGTTTATTGTATTGCAAAACAAAGTTTGAAGTAAAATAAAAGATATTTTAACTCAGAAATGCTTATGTTCATGCGCGGTGTATTTTCATTAATACTATATATGATAATGAAAAAATTCATATTTTTTGGTTACAACATGAACAGCACTTTTTACATAGTGTTCACACCCGGGGTTTAACTTGGGGGTTTAACAATACAACTTTACAAATTTAAAAAAAAAATGATATTTGATTTATTTTGTGTTTAATGTCTATGTATGAAGGTTTACAAAAAGCTATGTTTCATGTAACATAGGCTCTTTACGAACTAACATATACCTACTTCTAAAATTTAATAAATACCTAATTTTGCAGTAAACTTAAAAATTAACAAAGTTTTTCCCAAAAAGGTAAAAATGTGAAAGAGTAACTTAGTTTCCAGACGCTAATTTTATAATGTATAATAAAATTTAAATGAAATGTACATAACGGTGTCATTTAATCTAAAATTATAAAACTCAGAACTTCTTACTTTTATAATATATATGTAATTACACATTATGATAGTAAAATTAAAATAAATGTTTTTGTTGTTCCCTGTTTTTCTCATCATTCTTTTCAGAAGTAAAATGGGAATATAATTTTTATATACATTAACCTTTTTTTAAGTACAAAAGAAGGGTCATTTATCACATTTATCATTTTATTAAAAACTATAAAATATAGTTAATGTTTAGCTTCATTCTAAAATCTGAATTTTGAACTCCCCTGGTTTCGAGGGGCAAACCGCCCTGGCTGTAATATTAACTCTATATCTCTAAGTGTAATAAATAACATAGTAAAATTTAATTATTTGAGTTAATGAAAATTTAAACAGTATAGGGGAGGGCCGTTATTTTAAGTTAAACTTGGTTGTATAATAAGGTAATGCAAAAGCTGTGTTGGGTAATACTTCCTACCCAACCCGTCGCCCCTCACCATTGTTAAAGGGTTAACATTTTAATGTCTCTTTTTTTAAGTTGTGGAGGCAGGAAACTTGATAAATCATACATAGAAAAAAACATTTTTAATGTTCTCTTTTAATTCAACGACGAAGTTAATACATTATTTTTTATCGTAAAATTTTATACCTACATTGAACAAACACCTTATATAGAATATGATTATAACAACGTTTCAATTGGGCTAACCAAGTAATATATCAAAAAATAAATTAGCCATATTAACCATTAAAAGTCTTAAAAGATGAGTATGGATGATAGGTCTCTACCAAAAGGATCTATGACAATATAGTAAAAGAATGCACAACCTGTTAAAGTAGAGCATTAAGATTTATTAAAGTATATAACACGGTGCATAACGTTAGGAAGGTAATGTAAAACCTAATCAAATAGAGATATTAGATTATTTAGAGTTAAAACAACTTAAGAAAAGAAGAAAAGAATGCGCAACATGTTCTAATAGAACTATGTTTTTAATAAAAGTAGACTTATTTTATAAGTCTAGCTTAAAGGTACTCTAAAGGTGGACCATAATATCAGTAAAAAAACGCACAAACTATTGTAATATAATACGGGGTAGGTTTCATTCAGCATGCAATTTAAGAGATAACAACAAATCGCAACAAATACATGTTCTACTTTACATTTATGGTTTTAAAACATTTAAGTCACGAATTATATATAAATTACTTTAAGAGTAAAAGCAACAACGGAATGGTTGTCTATTTTAAAGATGTAATAAAAACCAATACAGAAAACATCCGGGAGAAAAACAAAAATTATTTAAATACATAGATTTTAAATCTAATACATATTCACACAGTTAGATCACTTCATCAAGAATATGAAACCCCACATTTAAAAAATATCAATTAGATTTGTTCATCTAAAACAACTAATATATTAAAAAAAACATATTATAAATAAAAAAGTCGTTTAACAACTTTTTCTCGATCATATTCAATTTAAAAATCTTGTGTTAAAAAAACCGAAAGGTGTTTTGAATTATTTATGTTTTATTAAATAAGAGCATATTCCGACTTCGGCTTCTGTTTCCTTTGCCTTACGGCTACTCGTCTTCGGTTCTTTTCATTTGAAACTTTTAATTGTTTACTATTCATCAAAGCACTATTGAGCCGTGTAGTATCTCGTTCTATTTTCCAATATTACTCTATAACAATCTTAATTAATTTTGAAAGAAATAAATCACACCGTTTCTTATTTGGTCTAGAGCTCGATTGAGAATATCCTTTTCTGTGTTTTTTTCAGTTATTTAAGAGAAGAGAGGGTGATAGAGTGAAATTGTTCCACATTTTCAGTCGACAGACCAAATAATCATCAATGTAATAACGAAAAGGCACTGGCAACGACCACCTCCACAGGTCGTTAAAGTTTTAGTATTTATATACTCTACGGAGGTCTAGAGTTCGCTTCCCAGATTACGCTCTCAATTCGTATAAATTATTGCTTAGTTGTAGCGTTACACTACAATTTTAGTGGTACTGGTACGCGGGTATTATTATATTGTATTGCCACGCCAAGGATAAACGTGATGACGCGCTACGTATATATGCCATAAAACATATTGACCCCGTTGAGGATAATAAATAGAGAAAATCCATCACAAAACACAGTTAAAAAAACAAGCTGCAAATCCTTGGTTTGCTTACAAAACTTAAAATAATTGCGCAGGTCTAAAACTTACAGGCAAACTTGCCTTCCGACGAAAGGTAAGGTTTTTTTATTGTTACCATCTGGTGTCTTCATATATTTTTTACAAATAATAAAGGCTGGTCGTTTAACGGTTTTATTAGCCGTAAATTGTTTATATATGTATATTTGAACTCGTCTTATGATTGTTTTACATAACCTGCGTTTCACGCCTTTAGCTAACCATGATAAGGAAGGTAAGTTTGCTCTTATTTCTTTTTTCTCTTATGACGTTCATAGAATCAATCAAGTTTCTTCACCGCGTCATCCCCGTTATCCAAATTGTAATAAAGTAATTTTATCACCCCCCCCCCCAGCAATCTTGTTTATTACTATTTTTACTAATTATCACCTTTGCATTAAAATCAGTTTTTTACAAAATTGATGTTTTACAGAACATTTATAAAATATATAAATGAACGTCATAATATTTTAAAAGTACTGCAGAAAACTGACAAATTTTCTCTTCTAAAGCTTGATATATGACTTAATTTTATACACAGAATATAATAAAAATATAACTATTATTCTTAAGAAGCTTTATAAATATATCATATTCATACCTACATAAATTAACTTTACGATCATTATTATCAAGATTTAAGTTAATTTTTCATAAAAAAATATAAATGTCTTATTTAATGCTTTTAAAAAACGCACATTATTATAAATTTTTCTATACTATGATTCGTTTTTAACTCTTTTTAAAGTAAAAAATAATATATTAAACATAGAAAATTACTTAAAAAATCATGCTTCACTATTTTTTAGCATCTTTTGTTTTCATTTATTGTTTTTTTAGAAATTGAGTGATGCAAGAATTAAAACAAAAATTATTTAATAGACAAAGTTTTAACATTTGAAAATTACATTAAACAATAACAACAACCAGTAATTTATAATCTTTGAAAATAATCAAGAAAAGATATTTTATTATTTTTATAAAAAAAATTGAACGAACTTCTTTTGTTTTATTATAATAATAATGTACAAAGTATATAAAACATATACACTTATAAATCTTTGTTTAAAATGTAAACAGCGGTATTGTATATAATTTATTTGAGAGGGCTTATTTTATTTTTATAAGATTTCAGAGATAAATTTAAAAATATAAGTAAGTATAAATAACACATTTCTTTTTGCAAAGTTTCGTTTTCAAGATATCGAATTTTTTTAAAAACAATAGAAGTTTTATGTTTTTGAGTTTTTTAAACATAAATGTTTCTTTAAGTACATCGCACAATAGGGTAACGCGTTTTTATTTTCTTTTTTTTACAGTACAAGCAATACATAAAATTATTTTTATTTTAAGTTTTTTAAGCATCGATTAAATCTTTTTCATGTATTTTATTATATAATAATATTTAAAGTATTATATACATTACAAATATTGTTGATCTTATTGGGTGTTCAAGTAGATACCCTTTAAGTTAGATTTTGATGTTTTACAACCCAAAGCAGGAAACCAAAAACGCCCTGAAGAAACGACGGGAAGCTTGAAACATCTTTTTGGGCTCTGGGTAACCTCATTGGATCCTCTTTTAAGATTGAATTAAGGTTATAATACATCAATTGTCGTTAACTTCGTACACATTGTTTGTTTTGTTTTGAATTATGAAAATTATATATAAGCTAGTATATATAAGCTAGTACTGTAGAGTAGGTTAGTACTGTTTAGGTTGTACTAACCTACTCTACAGTACTAGCTTATATATACTAGCTTATATATAATTTTCATAATTCAAAACAAAACAAACAATGTGTACGTAGTTGAAGGTCTTCAAGACACTTTTTCCATGTTTCAAATTCAACCCATCTAGTAATAACATTTCTATGAGCTCGGACAACATCTATTGAACCATAGGTTATCATGCAACGAGTTTTTGCACTTTTTTTTTCTTTTTGTTCTTGCACTTGCAAGGCATCAATATTTAAAAAAAATTGATTGATTGCATTTACATTCTGATAATCATAGCAAATTTTCAAAAGTAAATACTATTATTTTTTTATTGAACATAGTTGATGCGATGAAAAGTTATTTTTAATAGCGTATTATTAAACGGAAAAAAAGTTTAAGCACAAACCACATTTAAACGGGAAGGAAACAGCAACAAAAATATTTGTTTCAATTTTTTTTGAGGTTTTATAAATTATTTGTTTTCCCTCAAAATAATTTTTGCTTACTTTTTGGAATAATTGTAAAATGGCTGTGGTCAGTAAAAAAAGACGTTTTTTAATAATTTATAATAGTACAATAATAGATTTTTCCTAAAATACTTTAATGGCGCCTTTCTGACATTTTTATACTGAAGTCGAGGGTGATGGATACTCCCTTCGGGTATTTTTTAATGTTTTATTGTCTAGAAGAAATATTGACTAAGCATTATGTGGTAAACCACAGCAATTATTTAGATTTTGAACTTTCTCATAATAAACTGTTTTTTTATAATGTCAATTATATTATTATAGTTTAGAAAAACCACATTAAAAAATTAAATTATACAAACATTTTTTAAAGAATTAATGTTCATTTTATGCTTCAATAAGAAAAGAATTCAGAAGCTTCAACTTAATATTTTGTAAATAACTTTACGTATTTGCACAGCGGTTCCAGATGCTAATAATTACATTTCTTCTAAATTGATAAATTAATAACAGTATTTTGGCTAATTGAAGAAACAATACTAACTAATGCATGATTTATGTTGTTTTTTTACAATAGAGATATTACCACTAGAGGGCTCTATTGGATGATTTTGAAACATCAGAGAAGTAGCCTGAGCACCTTTCATTATAAAATTATAAAGGAATTTATTAATGTATAAATGTAGTAATAAATAAATGTAATGAATTTATAGAATTTACGGCTCACGCCGTAAATTATAAATAAATAAATAAATACACAGAAGAGCCGTAATTTTACAATGCTTCCTTCGCTTTATCTAGAAACATCACCTGCACCAGTGGAAGACTAAGCTCTTCTACTCTTGAAACCATAAGCCAGAAATATAAGAATTTATACTTTCATTAATGATTACGAGTATCTGACACCACTGATTGGCTGAACTTCCCTTTCGAAGGACGGCCATGTTAGGATTTCATCCTTCGTGTAAAAATCCAAGAGTTCCCAACCGGAATCGAACACGGACTTTCAGGGCAGCAATCACATGTGCGAGTTATTACACCACCAAGATACCCATACTTAAGCTAAACTTAATACGATAAAAGAAAATGTCATACAGTGAGATCGTTCAATATATTCAATGAGTATGGAAACTTCTTTATGTATTATACACTTTAATTTCAATTTAGCACATAATTGCGCTAAATTAACAGAATTAATTAATTGATGTCCCCGAGTTTATAAATCTTGGATTCGATATCAAGGCTTGTTTTTTAAGTCATTTATAGCCGATGGTTATATTAATTTATAAAAAACCTAAAATGTAGGCGTTAAAATATAAAATTTTTAAAGTTAAAACCAGCAAGTATCTAAAATAGGAAAATCTAAACTAATTAATCAAATTAATCTAAAATAAACAATTATTTTCCTTACAAAATACTTGTTTTCTCTCTACTGACCTAAACTAACAATACGATACAAACCAGAAACAAACAACATAAGAAATAAAACATATTTGTTTCAAGAAAACTAATTCTTTTTTTAAAAAAACAACTATAGCTCCAAGCAGTTTTATATAAATCAATCAAACGTTACCTGATAAAGAGGCTTTAAGAATCTTTCCTCAGCAATAAGTAATTTTCAGAGGAAAGTTTGACGCGTAAATAGATTTCAGTTAAATCTATAAAGAATATTATTAATTCCTAAAACGAACAGACATTTTATTATTTTTTCTCATTTTTACCGTAGGTTGTAAAAAAAGTATTGTCTTCGAAAAAATCCCAAACCCGGTTTTCAACTGAATTAACGGATAGTCGAAGATTTTCTGTTTCAATGTTTTAAAATTTAACCAAATAGGACCCCTTCAGTAATCTCTGTCTTAACACAAATCCAAACAAATATTTTCCTAATTCCAAAAGTCTAAACTTCAATTTTTAAGGATTGATTAGAAAATCGATCGATATCATTACTATTAAGACATGTAAAAAATTACACGGTTTTACAAAAAAGAATAAGGCTTATTAATATTATAACTTTATTCCTTACAAAAATAAGCATGACAATGTACACACTTTTACTTTTTTTTAAGTCCTTTATTAAGTAATTTATTAATAAAATAAAAGGACAAGAGCCTTTTTCTCTTAAAAATACTTTTAATAATAAAATATAAAATAATAAGATTATGCTTTTACTCGCCCCCCCCCCCCAAGCCCAATTTTTATAAATAATTTTTATTCTTCGCCCTGTCCCCCTCTTTGTTCTTAATTATTTCCCTGAAGGTCCCGAACGAGGTGAAGCTCTAGGCTCGGTTATCCTGGTCAATTGATTTTAACATTTAAGATTTTAATAAAATAATAAACTAATGGATTTTCCATTAGCAAAGGAAAAGAAAATCGTAATTATATTATTTTAATTTTTTATACCTAATAATATTTTTACTTTTTCTCATTTATACCGCAGGTATATAAGAAAAGCTATGTATTGGCAATATGTGATTTAGGTGTTTTTTAAGACCTCCTAAATGGTTTTTACCAAGCTGTTAGTCTGCACATGTATAGGTGTGTAAGACATATACATTATTTATCAGTTTTTATGATAGAAACTTGAAACGATACAAAAACCAATTATTGGGTCTTGTTGTACTGTACGAAAAAACGTATTTATTTCATGCCATTATAACAGTTATCAATAAAAACACGGAAAACTATTCGGATAAATTTAAAATTTTGCACGCACATATCTCTATATGAGACCAACAAACATGTCAAGTTTCATCCTAGTGTAAGCATTAGTTAAATTTTTATCAAATGACCAGGGTACGATTTTTAAAAAAATCAGTAAATTACCTAATTGATTTACTGATTGTATTACTGATAAAAGCTTAAATTACTGATAAAATTAAAAAGGGCACGAATATACACTGCACCCAATTTTTCTACTTTCTTTAGATGAAAAAAGTGACACTATACATCAAATAATAAAGCAAAATTAATTATTATACTATTAAACGAACCTACATTACATCAAGAGAGGAATATAAATTGATTTGTACCTAAACGCTAAAATATGAATTAGTTTTCGGTCCTTAGAAACAACGCTTGTTTATGTTAGTTTGAAAGCCAAACTAATGTAGTATTTAAAGTAATATAGAATGCATTAGACACAAACAAAATACAAAATATTCCTACCGTCTGCGTCAGCTCAATTACAAATAAATTAATGTATTTTCAAAACTTACCGGTTAAAAACAAGAAAATAATTAATTATTATGAATATTTTATACTGTTATATACCTTCCTTAAATTAATTATAAGTAAGGTCTTGAACAATACAATTTTCTCCAGTTGTTAAGCTAATTAGTTTCCATATTCATTTATTTCAATGCTTTTTCATTTTGTTCTTCAGCTATCGTTTCTTGTCTTATAAACTTAATAGTGAATTTAATAGCGAAATAACAAAGAAAGAGAATGAATGTTTGTAAAAAGAAACAAGAAACAGCCTTATAGATATTCATTAATCAAATCGTTTACAAGCAAAAATGTTCTAAAAGATGCGGGCTTATGAAAGAAACTTATGAATGTTTAGTAACCTCTTGTAGTTTAGAAATTAAACTAATAGTGTTCCTATGTATAATTATGTTTCATAACTACAACGAATTTGCAGTTAAAGTAAGTTTAAAGAATAATATCAAAAATATTAAGTAAAAATAGAATCGTTGGCAAGCGACCATCATTAGCGGCCTTAAATAAAAAAAAAGTGAGATTATTTTTATTTATTCACTTAACTAACCATTTTTAATTAGTATGCATTAAATTTATGCATAATGCGCTGAAAGAGCGATAGAATTGGCTGGTCTATGATTTCTATTTCAAAGAATATTTCGAAATGACTAGAATACATCTAAGTCTTTGGAGAATAGGAGCAGTCTTTGGATTTATATATTAATTATGCTTTGGTAGACGAGTTCAACTCCGGCATACAGCGTTTAGCATGCTTCGGCATTACGAAAGCTTGTAAAACGTATCTCAAAATTGAGCGTAATTGCCGCCTACATAACCACTACAAACAACAACTACTATGTATGAAACGATAATAAACGGATATTATTAACAAATTTTTCGCAACAATATTGACATTTATGGTTTCTCCACATGCTTTTCAACATTAGAGCATTTATCGTTTCCACCAAAATTCACAAGTACAAATATTCTCAATAGCAAAAACATAATTTTATGTTAAAAATGTTTTATTTCTTTTTTAAACGTTTATATTTTTACAAGATATTAAAATAAGTTTTTAATTATTATATAAGATAAGAATCTAAAGAGGTATTGTTGTTTGAGATAACCATCTTATATTATTGTATAATTAAAACAATACTGTAGTACCACGTTTCAAGTAACATCCTTTTAATAAAATAATAAGTTTGACTAACAGGTGGTTAGTTATACAAGAGGATCAAATAATGACAATTTCAAGGATATGCAAGTTTTTATTTTCAGGAAAGTTAGTTTTTGTTTTCAGAAAATTATAAATAATCTGTTTCTGATAAATAATAACAAGTGAGGCTTGGTTATTATTTATTTGATCAGAAGTCATGTAAGTATGATTTTAGGTGCGAGCTCAACTTTTAAGTAGAACATGTACTGAAGACTTAGTAAGACACGTGTAAGTTTTAAACTTTGCTAAATTAAGACTAGGTTTATATATTTTGAGAAAAATCAATTATTTTAATATTCTAATTATAAATCAAATTAAATACTATATTAAGGCAAGTATTTATTGCGTGTTCTGAACCACCAAAACACGTTACACTTCCAGTTGTAATTAAAATAATAAACTATACTGCTCTATATTACTCTTATTTTTACGTAGGGCTTTTTAAACTGTTTTTGCTATAACGCTCATACTAGGTCAACATTTTGTGATGACTCTTTTTCATTTTCTGAACTAAAACTTATGGACGGAGAAATTGTTTAAAGATCTCTCCACAATTAATAATCAATTATGGAGAGATTTTTAATCATAAATAGTCCATCTTAAAGCAAAAAAATATTAAAAAGTCTCTCCAAAATTAATAATGAGGCAAATTTTAATAATTTATGGAGTCCATCTTAAACGACCTAATTTTTAAATAGTCTTTCCATACATGGAGTTCAACGTAAAGGACCTAATTATTAAAGTCTCTTTACATTAAATTATTAATTATGGAGTGAGTTTTTTTATCACTCGTTTCTTTTCGATAGATTCCATCCATGCACATCTTTGCACGTCTCTCGTTTCCGATAAGTAAAATTATATTTATTAAATTAAATTGTAAGTTTAAAGCTAAAAAATAGTTTCAAATGTAAAATTTGAACATTTAATCAATATTTAATTTTATAACCCTAACTTCCTGTTAGTTTAAGTTTCTTAAAACAAAACCTTTTACATGATTAATATTCCAAGTTTTTAAAATATGACGTGGTAGTTTAAACATAAGAACGTGACATTAGCTCCATTCCAAAAATCTCAATATTATAAAAAACTTATTTTAACTACTTAAAAGAAAACTAATGAATTCCATATTAAAGGAGAACGATAAAATGGTTTCATATTTATTTTAAGTTTGGATCGATAATTATGAGACGTAAAATAGAATCATAAATGTAGCTGTTTTATAAAGTATTATGTTTAAAGATGTTCATTATGCGCGTAAAGATTTTTTACAGCATAACAAACCCAACAAGATTGTGAGAGAAATGACGCATACAGGATGTAAACATAATTAGTACACATTTTTTAGCATAGGTATTAAATTAAATTTAAGCTTTAATTTTAATTAAAAAATACTAATTTGCTTGAGTTTTTAATTATAATTAAAAAACTGCAACTTATATTACTAAACTCCGAATGCACATAGGCGTTAATTTCAAATTAATTTCAGTATGAAGGAATAAATTAAAATAAAGACATAACAATTAAAATAATTAATAAAAATAATATCGTAATAATAATGAGATTAACAAAAACATAAAAAGTTCATGGTTATATCTAATATATAATTTTATAATGAAGAGTTCCATCACGTTTTTTTATTATAATAAGTTGTTTTTAATATTTTTAAGATAATAAGTATATAGTAGCAATTGTAACTTTGATAAACTTAAAATTATATTTTTCATATTTATACACCAAAGTATATATTAAGATAATAATGTAATATAAGGGATTTACATTATATTTATCCTTATTAAAATGGGAAAATAAGTAAAAAATAGCATTTTTACGAAAAAATATAAATAAATAATTAGTGGTATAAAACTCTTTTAATATATAATTAATAAGAAGGTATAAAACTACTGTATTTTTTAATCTAATTAATGTAAAAGGAATAAAAATTGTATAAATTTAGGTAGTTTAAAAGGAAAAAAATTTGGATGGTTATTAATTTTTTAAGATAACTCAAATTTTAGAATAAAATTATTGGTCCACAAAAGTAGAAATTAAAATATTGGGAACTTTTTGGAATTGGAATGGATTTTTTTATTAGAAAAAAGCTGATCTTAATTATACAAAATTGTATTTAAACACAAAACTGCAAAGAATTTAAGTTACTAATTAGAGGCTAAACCCGCAATCGGAAGAATTTGAATGGAAACTTGATTAAAAAGAATAAATAGTAAGAGAGATTGTAATATTTTGTATAATTTTATCATACTATGTAAATAGCTGTAAGATTGAGGTTTTTAATTGCTATAGAACTAAGCGTGCCAGGGTTTAGTATTTTATGGAGCCATTAAATTAGGTCACCAAAGGTTATTGCAGTAGCATTTCGCGTCAAAAAGAATTGTTAATAGTTTTCAACTTGTTTTTTATTTCTTATTTTCGTCGCTGATTTGTTATGGGATAAAGTGAAAGAAAAAAAATATAGGAAGATAAAGAAGAATAACGAGAATTTTCCAATTATTTCTCTTCACATGAAGGTGTAGTACGTTAAATTATATATAAATAAGTTTTTTTAACAGAAGAGAACCTATCTGATCAGGCATGATGAGAAATAGGAAGAATAAAAAAAAGACATAGAGTGAAGAAGCGTTTAGTTCTGGATCAAGTTTATAAGGTACAAAAGACTGCTAACAAGTTGGTACGAGTGGGAGTAGAGGCGTCATCCGAACGTACTACCAACCTAACAATAAAGATAGGAGCCACCGTGACGACTTCACATCAAACGTAGACAAGGATATAACAATACTGTGAGATACTAGACCTGTAGGACAAGGATAGGATCACCCACAATGCTTACGGGTAGCGCCGCAGTCAATTTGTCATCATTTTTTTACAATAGACTTTTTTTTTAAAGTTCGATACCTTTTTGGCTTTAAACTTATAACCATAAATTTAACACTGCTAATCAATAAGACGTGTAGGTAAATGCAAAATATTGCTTTTATGCCCATGCCCAAAACTCTGAATACAATTAGTAAAACAGCATTAAACAGCGCAAAGAAAGAATTGACAATTAAATAAAACACCACTGTTTGAACTTTTCAATAGTCTCTCTTTTGAGTTTAAACATTTAGAAGTGGCCAAGGCCTGAGATTTAATATAAATTCAACCTAAAACGGTGTAAATCCTTAGAAGAAATATATATATTATAATATATATATATATATATTATATATTATATATATATATATATATATATATATATATATATAATACACAAAACTGTATAAGAGTCGTATTTTAACTATTATTGCTTATAATAGAGAATATGACATTAAAAGCAATAAACATGATGGTTTTATATATATTTATACAATTATTATAAGCTATATAATTATATATTTTTAAGCAAGATGAATATTTTGCTAATAAGCTGTAATAGTGATTATAAAAAGCTTATAAGAAGAGTGTACTTCTAATAAAATTATTATTATAAATAATATAGTTTAAAGTCATATAATAATAATAAAGAAAAGTTTTTAAAATTACCTAAAGAAAATGAAAATATAAATCATAAATAATTAAAGGATTGTTTTTTTATTAAAAAATAGACTAAAAAAAATAAAAGGTTGCTAATGATTAATTATTATAGTTTTTTCTATAATCAATCAATCAATCCAATATTTTACTAAAAACAAAGTAAATAATTAAGATTGATAAGTCTCGTCCCTTTCAACCCACATATATACATAACAATTAATATGCCTATAACACATGGAATAAAAACAAAATACTGTATCAATCAATTAGAAGAAAAGAATAAAGGGAAGTCCAACATAAATAATAACCGACAGTAAATAAACAAAATCAATATTATTTTAGTAAAAACTAATTCGTAATAACGTAAGATATTTAATTAGATTTTTTTTCTTTTTTAAATCGGGTACATTTGTACTTAAAATTAACTTTAAAACGAAAAAATGAAATAAATAAAAAATAATTATCTAAAATTGCATAATATTTTATGATTTATTACGATCCCTTAAATCCGTCTTTGCTTTAGATCGTGAGATGAAAAAAACATTAAACATAATTAATTACATTTTATAGCAATCAATTAGAGTCTAATAATTTATTTAATGGCTAAGCAACATTATTAATTACATGGATAATAACTTATCTATTATATATGCAATAAAATAATAAAATTTTAAAAAATATACTTACAAATAGGGATTAGAAAAAATAAATAAATAACTATTAAATTTTATTCACCCAAGAGCGCACTTTTAAACAAATGAATTACAAAAATCTAATCGTGTACTCTGTTCCCTTTGACTGTTGGGATCAAGTTTTGAGTTAACAATAATAAATAAATAAATAAATAATATAATATATTATATATATATATATATTATATATATTATATTATATATATATATATGCACACACACACACACACACACATACATATAATAATATATATATATATATATTATATATAATTATATATATATATATATATATATTATATTTATATATATAACAGAGAGAAAGATAAAGCATTGTATGAAATTTAATTAATAATGTATACATTATTATTCATTTTTTTATGTCATTTAACAATATTTTTGCCATTGTGGCATCCTATCTCTTATTTTAGTGGAGCACAGTCAATTATTATTTAGAGCTATTGTATTTTCGGTTTAAACCTTTTGCTCTAGATTCTGTTCAGAAGTGAGGTCATAGGTTTAATTTAAATAGGCATGTAGGAAACCTTAAATTACTTTTCTATACATTTTAATATAACAATATTGTACGGAATAGATATTTAAAACAAAAGAAAGGTTTTTCAATTAAAACCTGACAAGTTTTGGCACTCGGACAAGAAAAATATACTAAATTGTTAATAAGAGAATATAAAAGGACGAGGGTAAAGAAATAATAAGTTTTATTTTATAAAAACCAATCTAATAACAACAAAGTTGTACTTGAATGTATTTCAGTCCCAACATATTATCAGATTTATTTAATTTAAGTTGAAACTTTATGCAAATGATATTGAAGCACTTATCACCGAAAAATTGGCATGCTACCTTAAGCAATTGTTTAAGCAAGAACAAGTTAAGAATAGGTACTTCAGTAAATTTAAGTTTTTAATTTCTCAAATTAAAAATAAATTAATTGTGGCCAAAATATATTTTTATTACGTCATATAAAAATAAATATAAGTCAAAACTCTTCCAAAGTCCCCTATTTATCATATCATTCATCCTTTCTTTTAAATACATTAAAAGTAAAAAAAATACTTTAAATACCACTAAAATATTAAGAAAAGTACAATAAAATTAATTTTAATGTCAGTATAACTTAAGAATTATAAAACAAGATCCTGATTTATTTAACACGATTTTTATATATTATGTTAAACATGTTAAATAACTCTTGTTATCATAAAGAGCATTTAATTATAAATTAAGACATTTATCATGGTCTTAAGTCTTAAAGTATTTATTATAAGATTTTATATGTTTTGAATACTTATTTTAATATTGTTAAAAAATAAAAATATTTAAGCTTAAACATCTTTAAAATTTTTGGGAAAGTAATTTGATTAATTACCAAATTACTGTATTTAAAATATTGTAAGTTAAGATAAAAAAGTTAAGAACAAATTTTTTTCTTACAAATTTAAATACATTAATAAGGCCATTATTATACTTTAGAACATGCCATGCATATATTAAAAGTGTACAATACAATACCTTAGTGTAATATAACAATCGATTAATTTTATTTGTTAGCACTTTTTATACTATAGAGTTTTTAACTTTTTATATGTCTTATTAAAATCGTTAAGATTCCAATAAAAAATGTACTCTAGCAACAAATTTCACTTAACTACATTTTCAAATTATTTAATTATTATATATTTAGTAAGTATAAAAAAATATAAGTTAATACCACATTGATCAAAACCTAAAACAACTTGTAGAACAAATAAAATACTAATAATATTAATAAATTAATGACAACTTGGTAAGTGAAAAAAAATCTATAACAAAAATGATAAAAAAACTAAAGAAATAAAATAGTCTAGATTATTTATTGACTTTTCTTTATATTTATTACATTTTACTCGAGCTATATGACCTAATAATATATAAAACCAACCACAAGAAAGAGATCATATAAAAGCCTCCTATACATATTTTACAGTTATAAACAATATTCATATATTTATTACACAGTATAAAAATATACTCAACTTTTTAACCCTTTTGCTGTTTGTTTAGAAATATATGGAAGAATGGTCACTTCAATACTGAAAATCTAGAGGCAATAACGTTACGTATCATATAAAACTGACTTTTTTCAAATATTCTTTTATATAATTCATTTTATATTAAAAAATATATATAAAAAAATAAAAAAAGCTTTAGATTTCTTTATATATAAATCTCATTCATAACTCATAAAAACATAAAACAACTTGATCTCAATTTTACAAAAAATAAAAGTGTAAAATAACCAACAAAAGAAAAAAATAGGATGATTTATATTATATCTATATTTCATTTAAATCATGCAATATACCACACAAACCATACATTTATATTTTTTATCTATAATTTATAGCTTCATGTATTTCTTTTTTTGATATTTTGTTATTAAAGTAATAATAAATAATACTTAAAAATGCATACAGTATTAAAAAAATTATAAGTATTAATGTAATAGAACATACGTCAATAGATAGCTTCATTGTGCAAGACTAATATTTTAAAAACATAAATGCAGGCTTATTTTGTGAATTCCTTAATTGCTTCATGGAATTTTTAAGAGAAGGGAGAAATATCATTACAAAGAATGCTGGCTGATTTTGGCAGTACCATAATTATAAAATTGTGGCGGCAATGCGCCACGTTTTTTTTTTTCAATTTTTTTTTTTAGTTTTGAAGGTAATTAAATAAACCTATATGATGATCGTAAGAACCTGTCTATTAGATAGATGAAGCAAAATATTTATACACTAGGTGTTCAATCTTTCTGGGCTGCCTGCATCTCTTTTGATAAAAATTACATAAAAACAATATTATTGCATGTTTACTACTCAAACTCCAACTGAAAAACAACTATTAAATCTAAAGACAATCTTTAAAGTATGATCTATATTTAATTAAACTATCAAGATGATTTTAGAATTTTTCGTAAATTGTAAATTTTTCAACTTTAAATCAAACATAAATGATAAAAAATAAAGAAAGTAAAAAAGTAATAATAAAACAAAAGTAAAAAAATAAAAATTAAAGAAATATAAGAAGGGAAACAGGCATAAAAAATTATTTATGATTTTCGCCAGCTTTTCTAAACCGTTATATTTTTAAAAAAACTTTTAAGTATTAAGGGGGAAATAGAAAAAGTTGAAACATAATTCATAAGAATTTATATTGTATTTCCCTTTTATAATATTAACTTTGTGTAAGTTAATTTAGAAATATAAATTTACCTCAAGATATAAAAACAAAAATATAATTTGCATAGTAAGGATCTCAATGTATATATTTAAATACATAAAAATGAATAATTTATACATATTTTTACAAAATATACCCTTATTCCGAACTCACAATAACTTTTTACACATACATAATATTTCTTTATTTTTAACAATTTTTTTAAAAAGATTAGGTTACGAACTTAAGGCCAGTTTTCTACTGCTTGCCTACAAGTTAGTTAGTTATATACTACTTAAGTCGATTATATGTTTATTATTAAGTCATTGTAATAAACGAATTCGGCTTAGTACAGGTCTCGTAAGAAAAAAGAGTTGTAAAAGGATTTATTAAAATTATATTAAACTATATAGTGTTTGATTCTATACTATATAATTTTTGGTGATTCAAATGTAACGATTCATCAAGTATAGATGCTTATTTTCATAACCATAGGCGTTTTAATTGAATGATGCTTATTTGACAAAAATATAACCATAAAATGTGAAGTTGCAATCGTTAAAATTTCAAGCTACTACCAAAATATCATATCCTAAAATTAATTTTAAAAAATAAGTCAAAACATTAATTTTAATTAAGAAAGAAATAAGTTCTTACGAATAAAGGAAATATATTAAGAAAAATACTAAAATGTGAGTCAATACAAGCTTGAAAGCAGATAGTACTAGTCCTCCCTCTGATATAATTATTTACTTGGACACTAAAAAGAAGCTTGGTTATTTTATTTTTGTATTAAATTTTTTCGTAACAACCCTCGGCGTAATTTAACAAAAGACCATTAATTTCATTTTATTTTTTATTTATATTTTATTCTTTCCTTTTCATATTAAGTATAATGCTACTAGTATAGAGGCCTTTGTTTTAAGTATATGAAAACCTTTATCTTGGGGTATACATTTTTTGCTTAGAATTTTTATTTTAATAATACTTAAGATTAATTGCTATTTTGTTTATTTCGGCCCCTTGTTATTTTGTGTCATCATAGTAGCAGAAATAAATTCTTATTTCCAGCAGAAAAAATAACTTTTAAAGCGATGTTAGTTTAATATTAGGCAACTCAGATAAAAATTCAACTATTTTCATGATACTTAGTTTTGCGTTTCTTATTTACTGCTCTGGTTTTGTTTTTGTATTCTGTGTTAGTAAGTATTAATTTAGAATATTTTTTTAATAACCTTGTAAAAAATATTTTAATTCCAACAGTAATGACTTTCCTGACAAAATATCCCCAAAATTAAACTTGATAATGATAAAGAAGTGAGAAGTGAGGGAAGGAAGCTCATAAGGCGCCATCATTTGACAGTTCCTTGTCCAGTTCATAAATAGGAAAATTATGCACGCATCCTCTTCAATAGCTTTCATCACATACTCCAGAAATTGTCTATTAACCGAAATTACATGTCCTGTAAGTCAGTCTTACTTTAATATATTTTATGAAAAAAAGTTATTTAAAAATGAACCAACCTTTTTAAAAGCCTAGAAATTTTAAACCCAAAATTTTTTTTTAATTTCATTTAAAAATTTAAGGAAGTATTGAATTAGAGGCGATAACAACAGTACATAAAAATGAAGTCTTTATTTTATCTAAGATATTTATAGAATAAGAAAGCAATGGCTTTATATGGACAAAGAAAATCCTTCATGAATTCTAATTCTAGGGGAAGAAAAATATTTTGGTTATCAATAGCTCTTTTTTACATTTGGAGACAAAGAATTGATTGTAAAGGATTTAGACGATCTTAACTATCCATGATTCGCTCTCGAAAATTAAATAAACTGTACATCGAAAAGAGGAGTGCTGCATATAGTGTAGGCAGAACTAAATTCTAGCCTTTGCTAAAAAAATAGCTGAATAGAGAATTCGTTTTTTTTAAAAGAATAGAATCGATACTTCACTACATAATACTATAATAGGTTAAATATGCAATAGCTTATGTGATCATAAATATTAACCTACAACAAGTTACGCATATAAATTACGAATAAGGACGTCGAATAGTAACTTAATTAATCTGCCCCTATTAAACATTGACATTTAGAACTGGCTAATATTTGAAGTGGTATATAATGCAAACAAAAATACAGGCAGTAGAAAAAAAAGAATGAATAATGGAATCATATTTTATTTGACTAGAGTACAAACACAACTCAGAGATATAAATAAAGCCAACGAGCCGAATAAAAAAGTTGAATTATCAAAAAGTTATCGATAGTCGATAAGTACATGAAGGTTTGTTAGGGTTTCCTATACTAAAATTTAATTTCATGTTTAATCAGTCGGAGGGAAAGTCCTTGCTGGACAAACAGCAATTACCTTCAAAGAAAAGGGACAAACTCAGGAAAAGACTTATGAAGAGAAAACAAAAACGAAGGACAATTAAACCTCCGGCAAGTTTTAGTGGACCTTAGAACCCTCAAAGAGCAAACAAAACAAGTTTAAACAACAGGAATATATAGCAGGTAAACAAGAAAATGTTATACCTTGATCAAATATCCCACAAATCACTAAAGAGTCCACCTTTATAAAATAATGTAAACAAAACCAGACTTGAAGTAAAACTTTAATGAATATCCAATAACAACTTCTTAAAGAGTTTTCTATAGGATGGACAAACTTGGGACCAACCAAGGATACAAGAGATTAAGAAGAGCGGACCCTCGCTGAATACTAACAATAATCAAGTCAAAACTAGATTCAAATAAGATTAGGTTTAAATCAAACACTATAAACTATCCGACTAAATTAAACAAATTTTCTACCCCACTCGACAGAATTTAATTACTTATTGCACAAACTCCTTGCTCTCCGAGCGAAAGATCAACTTTAGTTTTATACAAACACAAAGCCTCCCTCTAATGTATATATAATTTCTAAAATAAATTAAAACAAGAGTATACGAAATAAGTTTAATATAATTTTACAAAGTTAATCATATGAAACCCCAGAGTTTTGAGTAAATCTAATTTACATTTCTAGTGACAACACAGCAATGACCTTTTTATGTTTGAAATTCATGTTAAATTTAAATTAATTTTTAATTAAATTTAAAAGTATATAATTTGGAAAAAGAAACAATTATTGCATGCACAAGCAATCGAATAAAAAGTAAAGAAAATGTCAGAAGTAGAAGCTTAAAACACTAAATCATCATATAAAATGTTGCTATAAGTACAGTCACAAATTTATAAAAGAGGACATTGACAAATGTTTTGCTTGAAGATCACAGATTTGCCAAAAAACAGATATCATAGACTTAGCAATATATATTATAGATATCTAGCAGAGTAGAACTTATGCCTTAAGTCGTTATCTTTTAAGACTTATGCCTTAAGTCGATCAATGACTCTGGCAACCTCAGGGTTCCACAATTAAACACGAAGCCAAAAAATTCTACTTATTATGGTCTAGATAAGGCCAATGATAACGATTCGCGTTACGATTCAACATCACTTAGGGGTTTTGTTTTACGATCCGTATTGTACTAATGCGGTTCGTAAAAGCAATGTTGCTATATTAATTTCTTTCTCGTGGCACTTGTAGAAGCCAACAAGCCTACAAGCCTTGCAAGTCAAAGAAGTGCAAAAAGACGGCTGATAAGTTCAAAAATGTGTAAAAACTTACAGATTTTGTTCTATTTAAAATTCCAATACAAAAAGTCATTAGCATACCTGAAACAAAAATTAATCTCCATTAATAACACTTATATGTTAACAAAGTAGAAAAGCTAAAGTTGTAACATTTTATGGAATAATGCGACAAAAGAATAAGTTATAATGGCAATTCAGCCAAAAACTACTCTGTCCCAAGAATAATGGAACAACACTTAACTTTAGGAACAGATTATAGATAATAAATTCTAGTTTTTCGAGTGTCTTCATATCATTCAGATTCTAGATGAGTAAATTCAAATGGAAAGGGCGTGGTTTGTGAAATTTCGTCCCTCGCACTTGTCAAGAGGTGCAACTTTTAGATAAACTCAATTTATAGTTTTGCTGAAACCATTTTCACTATAATGTTAATGTGTTGTACGTCATTAGCAGGTTTTAGTTATCTTTCAAACTTAATGGTTTAATGTTAACAGTTTCAAATGCTAATTTTCAAGTTTGTTTAAACTATTTGACTAAGGCCTCTCTAAATAATGAAATTAGAATTAGACTTACGGTTTTGCCACAAAATACAAGTATGATACAAAAAATTCTCAAATATACTTAAATTAACGACTTTCTAGAAAATTTAGCTAATACTTTACCACTAAACTATTTAGCTTTGATTATTTTACCCAGGTATTAGGATTTAGAGATAACAATATCTATTTCACACCACTCCTGGGGCCAAAAAAGTTTAAAGAAGAAATAGTTATAACATTCTTGTCAAGGCTAAAATAATAATTCAATATATACATGTCTTTGTAAATATATCTCTGTGGAAATAGTTCAGCAAACAGTCTGTGGATGTGTGACGTCACAAAACAAAAGGAACCAATAAGATTTTGTTTTTGTATGTTACGAGCCAAAAGTGACCAATAACATTGCTTTATTATGTAAAAAATGAAATTATTTTAGGTTAACCTCAGTGACGTATAGCCAAAGTCAAAATGAGTTTATGAGATGATTGATCGGCCAACGGGTCTATAGAAATTGATTGATCCCTGAACACATCTTAGGTCAGTCAGGTCTCAGCACAACGATATATTAAACGTTACATAGCAAAGAAACTCTTGAAAGATGTGGGCGTGATGATCCTCCTGCGATCCTAATCCCTATACTTTAGTTTATAAACCAAAAAGGGGTTCTGGAAATCATAAGGGTGCATTTTAAATTCGATGGTATGAATTAGATGTTTAGAAAGGGGAAGGAAATGCGGCAAGTACGAATAAAAGTAATATAGAATGCGAAGAGAGGGTGAGCTACGATTCTTACTACAAACAGTAGTGTGGAGAAAATTAAAAACTAAATGCAGACAAAACTTAACGAATAAGAAATATATACGTCATTTAATAATTTAGGAAAAAAATGAAATAAACTATGAAGTTCACAAGGATTTTTTTTTCAAGAACAACCTTAGATGAAAGCTATTTGTCGTCATTAGACAAAACTAAATCGAACGACAATCTTTAATAAGGTAATAAGAGACTCAAAAAGCACAACTTGGGATGCAAATCTGATGACACAGCCACATTGTCGAAGGCTGTGATTGATTAATGACGATTTTGCCTCGGATGCGGCTCAGCAGATACTTATTTTATTCTTTTCAGCATCTGGACCAGGTACAAATTAAATCCATAACAAAAGTAGTCAAATCCTTTCAATCTTCAAGACAATTCTCTTTCATAATTTCTCGTAATGCTTGCAAGAAGGCAAACTGCCCAATGCAGTAAGTTAAAATATTGAATTTTTCATGAATTCAAGTGTCATTTGTTGCATTTCTTAGTTATAAGTATTATTCATCTAACACGACAATTTTAAAGAAATGACAAAAATGTAAAACTAAACCTCAATTTAAATCCAAAATTAGCATAAGTAAAATTTTTAACAAAAAACCTTGCTTTGGAGATTCAAATTAATCCAAAGTTTACAAAATACCATTTAATATAAAATGACACAAAACTTTAATAAAATGACGAAGATAGGAGACAGTTACAACAAAGTTTAAAATCAATAAATTGTAACAAGTGAGTGATGAAGTTTTAAAGTGAGATAGAGGATAGGAAACTAAATTGCATGAGGCTCAAGTATCTTGGCAACAATATTAACAGGTAATTTGATTTGGTTGAAGGAAAAGGGCCTACTTGCCTCACATCTTAACTTAAAGGGGTTCCGCCCTCTTACACTTCTAAATACCCCCCTCATCTTCGTACCTTCAAGACCTTCATGGTTCTCTTAACTTATAATCAAACACTAAAACACTTACCTTAAATACTTTTTACGTAAAACCCTTCTTCATACTTTATTAGAGGGATGGAAAAATTTAAATGAATGAAGACCTTGAAGAATATATAAGAGAATTTTAAATCTCAAGCATTTTTCTCTTTACACTAATTAGACTTGCATTTTTTATAAAGTTACACGTATATAATATATACAGTATGTATACTTTATATATATATATATATATATATATATATATATTATATATATATATTATATATAATATATATATATTATATATATATTATATATATATATATATATTATATATATATATATATACATAATTACATATATTTATTTATTTATATATAATATTAAGAATACTAAGGAAATAGCACACCTTGTATTTGGATTAAATGTTATAAATTGATTGGTAATTTCTATTATAGCATAACAGGCAAATGTTAAACTAGGTCATGGTACATATATATTAAATCAAAATTAATTAATTTAGATTGATATCAATCACGTTAAAGGGATTATTTGTATTTTATTAGTATTAGTATAAATTAATTTGTATTATTTAAAATACTAATTTATATCTAAATTAAAGGGAATAGGACATAGTAATATTTTGACAAGATTGAGGCTAGATCTCATATGTTTTGGATGACATTTTAAATGACCTCTATAGTTGCATAGAATTGGTCTAATCTTATCTTATCTAGAGGCACTAATTAGATTGCAGAGGGAGAGGAAAACCTCTTGTTTGTTCAAGTAGCCCAATCTTTTGGGGGTCTTATGAGAATTTATAACACTTAAATCAAATAGGGGTTCTGGAAATCTAAGTTACTGTACTCTTTATGGGGTTTATAACACTATTAGCACATCATTGGCGACGAATCAAGTGAAACAGATACTGCCCTGACCGGCATTGCTGATAACTCTAAACCCTTAAAGGCACTAATAGAGGGTTGACTAATATAGAGGGCTAACAACTACTAACATGTCAATCGATTTGTATAACTATAGAGAAATGATGCGTAATATTTAGACCTAAATCTGAACCACCACCTAGAAAACGGCTCGTCTTAGATGTTCACTACAGTACATTAACATACAGAACAAGATATAAATGGAAATAAATAAAAAGAGAATACGAATAACATTTTAATATCCGAAGGAAAAAGTGCAAAATTTCTAAGAAGTAGGTTTGATCGAGAATTCAAAGAAGTCTACTTCTAGACAAATTGTAGACACTCCAATGTGACTTGACTGTTTAAAATCAGAGAATTAAAGTAAAACAAACAGCAAACGGAATTGAATCCATGGGAAACGGAAATGTTCCAGCCAAGAGTTTTATAATGGATATGTTACACCTTAAACTTCACTCATGAATAGTTGAAGGTCAAGCATGCTTGTTCACACTTGCAACACTAATGCGATGACGCTGTATAATACTCGCAGATAGTAGTAGATATATTTTAAAATTAGATATCGTCAACAAATTCTTTTCACCACATTCTCAACGGAATATTCTGGCTTGTTTTATCATTTTCCTACATAGCCGGTAGACAACAAAAATTAAGTGCTATTGCTATAATTTAAATTAATCTTTGATAAGTGTGTTCTCGGTTTATTATGAAAACATTAATTAAGAAGACAAAAGATAATTAAAAATAGGGTACAGGGTGCTTCTCCTCACGACGTAGACTCAATATAATATTTTATACTTAAAATAATTAGAATTGGAAGCTGTAAAGGTCTGACAGATGTAAACAAACTTTTGAATATAATTTTAAGTAATGCACCAACAAATATATTTTTCCGATAAATTTGTATCTAAAAGATAAACTTTAAATTAAAAAACCATAGAATTTGTTCCGCTAATTCTCTATATTAGTCTGATTTTTGTGCCAAGTTTCAACACTGTAGGTTACATACAGCGGATGTTATGAGTAAGAGACACACATAGACAGACAAACAGCATGATGAAAACAATTCAAAACGAAATAAAATATTATAATATAATATAAAATAGGATGAAAATGATGAAATCTCGTTTTCGCATTTTAAGGATCAACACAAGACTTTTCCTATATACTTTCGGAAGTTGGTGAGAAAAAATAAAAACGAACATTAAAATTAATATTAACTAAGGTATATACTAAAGAAATAGTAAAAGCGATCAAACAAAGTAATAAAACATCTAAAATCTAAGCCTTCTTTTTAAAAGGAGTCATTTCACTAGAAGCTTAACATGAATGTTTCAATGCAATTTCACACTCTCTTCTACCTTCATATACTAAGAAATTCACAATAAATAAGAAACAAAAACAACACACTTGGAAGGAAGCAAGCAAAATAATATAAAGGAGTAGAATCATGAACTTAATCGAAAATAGAGAAGACAATACGAATAGGTTTCAATCATAGAGTAATATATAAGAAAATATTCTTGTCTCAATCTGGATTTCACACGGCTTCCTACGCCAGACATGTATTATGCATCTTGAATTGACAAGTTATGTTTATTAATATTACAGCACAAGAATTGTAATGTTATAAATAATGTTGAGAATTGCAAATATGTTTTATAATAATTCTTTGGAATAACGCTGACGTCTAGTTATGTATTCACTGTTTATATACAATACGAAACAAGATTCTAGAGAAATGACTGGAACGAGATTGAATATATCAATTTAATATATAATATATATATAATATATTATATATATATATATATATATATATATTGATATATATCGATGAATGGTAGTATTGACAACAAAATTTACTTACTTAGACTTTTCAATTTTGAATAGGTTTGTAGCACTTATCTATTTTGAAAGTGACAGTAAAGTAGGTACTTACTGACTCAAAAAAGTCAGTAAAGTACTATTTAATTGCCCCAAGGCAGTAAAAGTAGTTATCAGACAGTAATTAATGATTGACTTATTAAGTTTCAGTAAAAATCTAAGAAGATAAAGAAGAATATAAGTTGTAACTCGTTCGTTTTCCAGTATTTTAACACCATCTTATTTTCCGTACGGCGAATTGTTATATGATTTGTTAATTTAACCATTAGTATATGGACAGTGAGGTTTAATGCGCTCTCAAAAAAAGTATAACTTACATGGCAGTAAAGTGAATTTATTGCGTTGGAAATTATATATTGACGAGAGCTAGCCAGTCAATAAATATTTTTTGCGAAATTGCCACAACTTGCAACTTGACCACCTAGTAAAATAATCTACTTTTCATAGAATTAGAATAAAATAAAATAATGATTTTGTAAGACATTCTTTTGGTCGCGTTTGCTCAACTTATTGAAAGACATACAACTAAGCATTCCTTTCTTAAATTTTGTAGCAATTAACTTTATTTTCAACAGTTTAATACCTCCTTTTCAACTCTTACAAAACTTTAGTTTAATTAAAAAAGACAATAATTAAAATAATTAAACGTTTACTCTTAAACGTTATATCTGCTTGTTTATCAATACAAAATATTGTTAGCATACTAGTCCACGAATTATCTTCAACATCCTTCATACACCTAATTTAATTAATTATATTATATTAAAATAACTACCAGTTAATTCAAGCAACGATTGCAACATAAGTAACTCGATTAGAACTAACTTAAGAAATATCAAAAGTACTGCATAAAATAAGTAACGAAGGATTGCGGAAATGAATAATAATAATAATAACATAATATCTTTTAAAAGTAATTATTCCATTAAAAATATATTTAATTGATCAAGATAGGAGTAGTAAAAGAATTAATTGCAAAAAATTGTAAGAATGATTATTTACTTTTGAAGGTTTACTAACACACATTTTTATTGACTTTAAAAATGTGTGAAGTTTTATAAATAGTTCAAGACGTTTATACTAGATGAAGAGTAAAAGTCATACTTGTCCTATACGGATTATTTTGCCAGATATTTTGCAATATAGTTGATACCTCAATAGGAACAAAAAACTAGCATAAACAAACGGGGTGGGGGAAGTTACAAAGATGACATACACACACAAACATATACAGACCGACAACTTGGTGAAAACTAATCAGGAGGTCTTAAAAACTCCTGAAAAGGGTAATTCAGGTTAGGTTACTTGGACTCTTTTATACCTAAAGTATAAAAGAGGAAATATAATACTCATTTTTTTGCAATTTGTCTAAATAGACCATTCAGCCATAATATACATACTTTATTTATATTTAATTAAAAAAAAAGAACTAATTAACTAATTAGTTGTTTTATGAAAATTTGAAAATTCACAAGTAAAACCCTTTGCTTAGATTAATTTTACATACATTATATTCATTTTACATACATAGTTCATTTGTTATGATGAGCCTATATAATTACAGTATATTGTCCGATGTATTATGCTGACAACGTCGCTATAGTTAATCCGAAGCTGAAGTCAAACAAGTAATACTTAGTAAAGATTAATGTTGTCTATAAGATTTACAGGACCTAGAGTAGAGTAAGAAAATCACCGGTTTGGTTTTATATTCCAGGGTTAGACAATATGCTACGTCAACAAAATTTTAAAATTACCATAACTAGAACAAAATATGTTTTCTTGGGTGCCACAATATTTATTTGGTGCTACAATTTTTAGAATTTTTAAAAATAATATATATATATATATTTTTTAAATTTTGCTGAGTCAGCATATTGTCCATATCCAGAGAAAAACACCAGACCAGTAGTTTTCTTAGTTTACTCTATGCCCAAAAGGTTCAAAATGTTATGTCGAGGAAAATCCCCCTAGGGTTATCAGACTATTAATTAAATAAAGAAATAAGCAATAATCAGTTACTTAAAATAAAAAATTAATTTTAAATTGTGTTAATTAGCTAATCAGTCTAAATTGTAAGAATTACCCGAGGATAAAAATATTTAAGGAATTTAATTTGACAAATTTCATGTCTAAAATTACAGGAAGGAGAAAACAGAACAGAAAAACAGAGATAAAGGGGGAACAGACTATACTCTTTAGTTTTCAAAGCCAGAGTGTACTTAACTCTATTATATAATAAATGCAGTTTATATTATTCCCCCTTGCCATCCCCAGGAGAGGTGGCTCCCCCATCTTTCCTTAGCTCTGGGTCGATATCTTGCATAATTAACAACAACGTATAATATCGAGCCAACCCTTCCTCCAACCTGGGGGAGGGGGGAGCTTTCTTACCCATTTATTCCTTATAGTAAAGATTCTTTAGGCAATTTTCTTATTTTATTCTATAGACAAAAATAATAAAAAATTACATTTTTAAAATCTAGATTAAATAATTAAACAGTTATCTGTAAGATTTTACAGAATACTTCTTTTATTACTAAAGAACTACAAAAGAAACCATTGTTAGCAAAAAGTAACTTAAGTAAATTCTTAAGATTAGAAAAAAAGTATCTTGATTAATGAATTTATTGTATTTTATTTGGTAGTCATGAACACCTTGATGGAAAACTGTTGACTGGTAAAATATGACTCAATAAATTTAATTTAAGCTCTTAACAAAAACGGATTTAAGCAATAATATTTAACTAATTGTTAGTATGAATAATTGTATTGCCTACGTGTACAACGAATTACAAGTTAACTGCCATGACACATGAAGAAAATATCAAGTACAGAATTGGATTTTAAAATCATAAAATTTTGTGTTTTGTACCTGCCTAGTTAGTGTCGTGTTTTTTAAGCTTTCCTTCTTTGATAAGCCGAAGTAAAGTAATGAATGAGATCAACGGCAAAGGACTGTATATTTTATTAAGTATTAAGTGGTTTGAGAAGAGATACTGATAGGGATTATTTTATACAAAGATTCAGATGGCAGCAGACCTAGAGGTTGTTCAAGGAATATATGGTTGGAAAATATAAACTGTAATATGGAGAAAAATCAGATAGAATAATCGCGAATGATGGAACAAAAATGTTGGCGAAGCCAATACTGGACTGTAATGTGACACTTTGCCAGAAGTTTGTCACTGAGGTGGTCATTCTATCTTGAATACACACCTGCTTAGATGCTACAAGGAACCATTCAAATATAGTGAGCAGAGATGTCATGTTCCAAAAGTAAACTTAAGATTTCCAGAATTTACAAAGTCTGGAAGAATGAAGTCAATAAGAGGAGGCTGTAGACTCAGTCCTACAACAAGACCTTTTAAAAATGCTTTATTCCGACCAAGTACAAGGTAGGCACTGCCAACTTTATCTACTTATATCTCTATGAGTCTAAACGATAAATTTTACTTAGGCAAAAAGGGTTTAGCAGTCCTTACATTGTTGGATTTGCCCAATCAATGGAATGATTAAGGGACAAACGATCCTATCTGTATGCTTATAACTCTATACAATAAACCACACAAGTAATTAAAACAAAACTACAATTTTATTATCAAACCCAGACAATCTAATTAATATTTTCATATCAATAATAATTTTATATTTTAAATCTTTCAAAATCCCCAGCGGCTATAAAAGATTAAAAATGAAGATTTTTATCATTTTTTCTAAATAATATTCACTTTATATTATAATTGCATATGGTAAAATGTTATACAATACTTGTATTGTAGCCCAAAGCAATAATACCATCATTTAGGAACATGTGTAACTTCTTGAATTGTTAAATATAATATTCACTAAAGAATGGAAACTAATTTATCTAAGTATATTAATGATAAATAAGAAACCAATTTTGCTTATAACAGTTAGTACAACATATTATGTTTAGATATAAATAAAAAAATAAAAATAATAAGGAGAGAATTAATCTATAAGTTTTTAATCTAGCGATTGACATATTTAACAAACGGTAGTTTTCAGATGGGAAATAATAGTATGTAATAACTATATTTATACGTAATAAAAATGATACATTCGTCAATAGCTACTTGAATCCCACGATAGTAATACTTTTAATTATTTTGTTTTAATAGTGTTATTGTAGTATGTATTTAATTTTGACCTTCTTTTTTAATAACACAGCCCCATATATAGGTGTTATTTAAATCTAAAATAAAAGTTATAAAATATATTGGAATGATGTCATAGATAAATTGATTTTAACTGTTGGCGAAATAACTTGGTTCGTCATGTTATAAAATCGTCTAACATATCGTAAACAAATAATAAATCCTAAACTTTCTTCAACCTTTTTTAGAGACAAATGACTATTTCTGTAAAATCTTCGATTTCAAAACATATTTCCTAAAAATCGTTTGATAACGGCTTGCGATATCTAACGCATTTTACTGAATTTTTTCAATACCTTCTTGTAAGAAATAGACAGACACGAATTAAGAATGCCTTTATGATAAGAATAAGAATGAATGAAACAGACAGTTTTAGTGTAAGGATGTTATTGTAAACAAAATGTAACAGCAAATTATTATTTATTATTAGCCGCCTTTTATAAAATATAGGTCTAATGGTTTTTAAAAGCTATGCGAGTTGAGTAAAGTCATGATCTACGAGAAAACGTACGAAGTGCATCCAAAAATCAATTACTCAGGAAAAGAAACACAACTGCTTTATATATAAGAATTAAGTTTTAATGGACTGTGAGAAATCTTAAATAAGAATATGAGATAATGAAGAAAGCAGTCCAAGTTTTATTAGATTAATTTATTGCATAAGAGCTTTCGCACAAGCGATGCTTGGCATCCTCAGTGAATCTAATAACAAGCAAACAAAACTATAAACCAATTACAAAACAGAAATCAAAAAATACATACCAAACAATGCAAAAAACAATCCTTGCTTTATATACTTAACTTTACAACGATCGTTTTAGTAATGATATTAATCAGAATTTAATCAGAACAACTTCATTCAAGAACACAACTTAAATTTCCATTTGATAACTAGTCTAATTAAATTAAATCAGATATACATCTCAATCAATGCAAAGCAGTAATATAGGATAAGCAGAATAACATAGTTAACTTACAATAATAAGTTAAGTTAAACCAATTTTTAAGTAACACTTAATTCACTCCTAAGAAAGAAATGGCATAAAACAAAGCGACGTTTATTTCCTAATTCCCTTTTAACTCAATTATCATACTACTTAACTTATTTTCTTCCTTTGCGGTCGCTACCACAAAAAAGAAACTGTTAAAGGTCTTAATCTTTTTTTTAGCTTTGACTCGTTAATTTATTATTTTTATTATAATCATTCATCTTTTTCTGGTTAGACCGCAGAAATACATTTAAAGCTACTGGTTAGGTTCAGTACTAAAAGGGTTAGAACCAGACGTGTTATTAAAAAAGAAAACAGCTACTTCCTTTAAGTTATAACTTAGGAATTTTGTTATAATTTTAAAATCAAGTTACTTATCACTTGCTTTTATAATTTATTCAATGAACAAATAGGCAAAATTTTATATTCAAAATTAGCTTAAAATAGAATTTGTCAAGAGGTATTAAAGATTCAATTGATTTCTGTTACCTTCTTATACTTTTTTGTTTACTTTACTAATTGTTACCGCGCTTTTATTTTTAATCGCGTTGTTTCCTATTTGATTTTCTGAAAACAGGAAAAAAGATTAACCCTGACAAATAAAAAGTTACAAAACCATTACGATTTTTGTTCAATTAGAATAATTTAAATAAAAATAACAGTATTTTTTCTATTTTGGATTATTAATCATATAAATTGCTTTCCCGAGGTTAATTTACATTCATATTCAGTGACTTTAATAACATTTCTTTAGAGAAAGTTTTTATTAAATCCTTATTGCAAATGTTTATAATTTCGATTGTGTATATATTGGTAAACTGCCAATGATTTTAATTGATGAAGTAAGTAAAAACGTTATTTACTTACTTCAAACAAATGTTTACATTTGTACCATTACTAATCTGCTGTGATAAATTATTACAGCATTACCAATTGATTGTTTTGTGATAAAACAATCATCGTAGCAACCAGTGCGATACAGCAAAAGAGTAAAACTGGGTACAAAAATCAAACTATAGATCATTATTATTAACAATAGTTATTGCCATTAACATCTTAAATTACTCATCAAAAAATCATAAAACATGTAAAAATGGTAATGTCAAGATAATGTTACGCAAAAATGTATGTACACGTACACAAGACCAATAAACATGTCAAGTTCCATTTCATAGGAGAAGTTTATATTTGACCAAATGGCATATCCTTATTTCTTTAAGATCTGTAATAAATACATCAAATAACCAATTGCAATAAAATTTGATTGCCCTTTTAAAGTGAATCTAAAAAAATATCCAATTAGCGATTTTTTTCGATAGGAAATTCGCTAAAAAAAGTTTCATTTAAGGACTATCCGTTATCTATTACTTTACGTTTGTTATCAGCATACGAAGTGTCAGTTTTTAGATAACTAGTACCTGGGTGGATGACCAATGAGAATACAACTTATTTTTTCAGGAGACGAACGAACCAAGTCTAAAATATGAACCAATGCTTTAGGCAACTTCTTCTGAGGTATCCCGTATCCGATTTGTTTCTGTAAAATTTAATTTCATACATTATTTATTACATTGTATACTCATGACTTGAAGTTATTGAAAATGCGCAGCTTCAACATGAATAAGCATAAGAGTAATCTAATTAAACTTATGTTAGGATAATAAAAATTAGGTTTAAGTTTAACGACCCAAGTCAGACTATCGAGTAGTCAGACGTTACATTTTATTGCGCCACCTGCTTCCATGCTTTTCTTTGAATAATACTTTTTACTTACCAACATTATCTTAAACTTACCAACATTATCTTTAACATTATTTTATCATCTATTAAACTTACCCTACCAGCATTATCTGATGACAAAACAGCATAAAAATTCGCTAATGAGATGTTACTTAACATAATAAAATACACACATTTGGTTTGGAGACCTTTTTTTCTCTAATGTTATTAACTTTATTACCATATTATAATTAAACTCATACCTTCCTTTTTTGAACGTGATAAAATATACCTAATATATATTACAAAAATATGCATATTTATTCTTAAATATACGTAAAACCGTATAAGTAAGTATATACAATATTATAATCCTCATATATTTTAATACATTCTTTTACACTTGACACTTTTTTTACCAACAACTTTATATAAAATAACAACAAATATCTCCCCTCTAAAAAATAAAAAAAATACATGACCTCTTTAAAAGTAAAAATATAAATTTGAATTACGAGCCTGTTAGAAAAATAAATGGCGTGTAATTTAAAGCTTAATTAATTCAAATTATTATATTATATTAAAAAAACGACTCTTGTCATTTTTATGCATATTATATTTTTTTAATAAAACAATTAGTACCAGAAAAAAATATAAGTACAAAAAATGCTTATAAAAAGTTAAACATAACAAGTATGTTCAGGTTGTAGAGAACAAATTATCCTTTCATACTTAATATTCATATGTTTAATATGATGTGTGTAGTTATATTAACATCAATTTATTATGTGTTAACATATTTAGTAATAAATAAAGATCAAAATGTACGTAATATTACCTTAGTAGAATATTTTTAAAAATGTTATTTAATTCAAATTGTATAATTAATAAAGGAGTTAACAACTTAAGCCGTCACCTATGGTTGGCTTTTTAAGCAAAGTGGGAGGCTCCTGGTAAAAAGGAATTAGGCTTCTGGTAATTTCTATTAGGCTTTTGATAAAAGCAATTAGGCAAGGGGTAAAAACAATTAGGCTACTGGTAAAAGCAATTAGGCTACTGGTAAAAGCAATTAGGCTACTGGTAAAAGCAATTAGGCTTCTGGTAAAAGCAATTAGGTTTCTGGTAAAAGCAATTAGGCTTCAGGTAAATGCAATTGGGGCCTTTCAAAAATCATTCTCAGATTTCCTCATAGGTCAAGATCTCATTTTGTCCTTTATTGAGCAAAATAAATAATATATATATATAATATATATATATAAATATATATATATATATATATAATATATATATATATATATATATATATATAATTGAATTTAATAGCATAATAGTAAATAGTTCTATAATTAACTAAATTAATAATAATAGTAAGAATAATTAAAAAACTGAGAGAAGAAAAATTTAAATGCAATAATCTTCCTTGACTTTGATTTACCCGGTTAGTAAGTAATTAACAGATAGTAACAAGTCAGTAAGTATGATTCAGCTGAAAGCATGTTGATAACTCCCTTAATGTAAATGTTTAAGTAACGCATAATAAAATGTTAACAAATAATAACTACTTATTTTAAAAGTTACTGCTCGCTTGTTCCTGAGAGTAATCGTTTTTATTATCATTTCAATTTTACTATAAATTTAAGCTGCATTGAAAACATGAAGCGAAAATGTCCCTACTCATTTACCTACTTTGAAATCTAGCCAGCATTAAAAAACAATCTTTATACTTATAATTTAAATTATCTAGTTAATATTTTTATAGGATACCCCTAGAAGAAAAGATTTAATTTTAAATTTTAATTATTCCAAGTTTTTTTTGTAAATATAAATTATTAAACAACATTACCTCTTTTAATATAATAAATTTAATTAATTATTTTTCTTTTAAATCTCCTCATCTTTTCATCTCTCTCTCTCTTTTTCTCTTAATTTAATAAATTATTAAATTAATTTCCTCGTGACAGTCTTAAATTAATATTTTATAATATTTAATTATATTATACAACTTTTATGTTATAAAAAAAGGTGAATAATTAATTTATTTTTTTAAGATGGAACTTTTTATAATGGAACAGAAAATAATGGACTAGAGTTTTTTTTTTCTTTTTTAATTCAATTAGACTGAGTGACCTACTAATTTATTCATTAGATACTTTTTAATGTATTTTATTTATTTTATATAGTTTTATTGCAGAATAAAATGCAATTTTTTTCTTTTTTTTTTGTTATCTTTTTTTAGGGATATTATACATAATAATGAAGGAAACATTGGCTTTTTGCATATTATTTACTATTTGACTTGATTCTAGAGTTTTAGAATAAAGTCTTAAAACTCTATAGTAATATCTTGTACGTATTATTTTGTACACTGATGCGCATATGTACAACTCACACAGCAATATCAGCCATATCTGGTAAATTACCATACCAGCCAGACTTAATATTACGCTTAAGTCTTCAGCATATTTTTCTTCAAGTGTTCTAGAATCAACAAAAATAGATTTTTAGACCTATTTTGTATGTTGGTATAATTTTTACTCTCTTATCTGATGTTCACGAAACTTTTGCTTCGTAATCTGATGTAGATACTAGACGTACACACAATTTTTATTCCTTATTCTGATACGTTCACAAAACGTAAAAGAAACTTTTACTTCTTTATCTGATGTTACAAAATTTTACTTCTTAATCTGATGTCCACAAAACTTTTACCCCTCAATCTGATGTCCACAAAACTTTTACTCTCAATACCACAAAACTCCTCAATCTGATGTCCACAAACTTACTCCAATCTGATGTCCCAAAACTTTTACTCCTCAATCTGATGTCCACAAAACTTTTACCCCTCAATCTGATGTCCACAAAACTTTTACCCTCAATCTGATGTCCACAAAACTTTTACTCCTCAATCTGATTCCACAAAACTTTTACCTCAATCTGATGTCCACAAAACTTTTACTCCTCAATCTGATGTCCACAAAACTTTTACCTCAATCTGATGTCCACAAAACTTACTTCCTCGATCTGATGTCCACAAATTTACTCCTCAATCTGATGTTCTCAAAACTTTTATTCCGTATTCTGATGTACATACAAAACGTACACAAAACTTATACTCCTTAATCTGATGTCCACAAAACTTTTACTCTTTAATACGATGTCCACAAAACTTTTACTCTTTAATATGATGTCCACAAAACTTTTACTCTTTAATATGATGTCCACAAAACTTTTGCTTCTTAATATGATGTTCACAAAAAACGCAAGTGTGAGAGAACTTTATTTGTATTAATCTTTTATACGTTTGACATAAAAATACTTTACATTATTTACATCTGTAACTCAAACTTGTTCTAATTCTTTCAATCATTAAATAAAAACAAAAGAACTAACGAAAAAACAAAATATAAACATTATTAAATGATAAATGAATCAAATAAACTTTAAAATTATTCATTGTTCATTTACTTAAGAAATAATATAATAGAAATTATCATCAACTCTTGTTTTTAGTTATTCTTACCACCTACATAAATATGTAAAAGAAAATAAAACTTCTATTTTAATAATAAAAAAAAAACTTTCTAATTATTATTGTAAGAATAAAATAGAAAATGTAAAATAAAAACGCAGATTCATTTATTTTCAGAATGATAAATGATTTATGAATGGAAATAATAAATTGTTTATATTTTAAATATCGATCCGGTTGGGTTTGGTGGATCTGGGTGGCATGTTTTTAGAACGTGCGTCCGGTAGGAATTTTCATATTGTTTGTAGCAGGACAGATGGTACTAGAGATGGGTTTGTTTTTGTTTATTATATGTATATATAGGAAGGACCCAAGACTTTATATAAATAGCTTTGATTATACAACTAAAAGGGAGAAATATGGATTCTTTACCCTTCTATATTTTTACTATAGTTATGACTCATTGTATTAATCTTTTATTTCATTATTCTCTTCGTACTTTCTGCCTGTAGCATAAAGAGATTAAATCGAAGCTTATTGAATTACACAATGATTGAATAATTTAGAGTTTCAGTTGTGTTTCCTTTCTAATTTGTATAAATTGGATGCTATCGACGTAAAACATTTTTAAACTAATTAGATGTAGTGAATGGGTGAAGGAAAATACCTAGTCAAACATTAAGATCACCACAGAACCGTTTTGCCTAAAGAAAATCCAGTAGTGCGCTTATTATTTAGGTTTACTAAAGGACTTAAGGTTTAAAACTATATTAGCCCAAGAGGAGGCATATATTACATATATGGGGATAAAATAGCATATATATTATTTATTTATTTATATATATAACGGATAAAATGTATCGAGTACACTTTCGGGTACATTCACCTGTTTACCCATATTGGGAGGCTTAAAAAATTTTTAGGCGTCTCAGGGTCTACGTAACCTTATATAACGTAATTTCCTCCAATACGTAACATCGTCTACGTAACCTCCTCCAATACTGTCTTAAGGTTATATAAAAAATCAATCGTTATCAGCTTTCAGCATACATTATTCGTGTTTTTAAAAGTAAATAAAGTTATTATTAAATCATTACAAATTTTCTTTTCACAACTTATAACAAATAACTTAGTTATTTTCTAGTGTTTATTTGTTCATATTAATAATCAAAGATGCTCAGGTTCCTTATTAGATGTTTCAAAATTCAACCGATAAGGACTCTTAAGTAATAATATTTTTGAACCCAAAAATAATACAAACTGAATAGATGAAAAATAATAGACATGCTAATTGCAAAAAACCAATAACAAAGCTAAATTTTGCCTTTTAAATACTAAATTTTTTTATTAAATTGCGTTCAATAAAACCTTACTCTAAGAAAGTTTAAAGACATAAAACAATAGATATGTGACGTACGGACATAGAGGTCGTGAGTAATACAGAGACTACCTCACCCAACAAACAGATACCCTTCACACTGGAGCCTCGGTTCTAAAAACAGTTACTGTTTTTAGAACATAACTGTAGGAAACTTAGTATGAATCATACGTCAGGAAGATATTTATGTTAGATTAATTGTTAGAAAAATGTTTAGAATCATACGTCAGGAAGATATTGATGCTAAAATAACTGATGGAAACTTGGTTAGAACCATATGTCAGGAAGATATTTATGTTAGAAAATTGCTTAGAATCATACGTCAGGAAGATATTTATTTAAAAATAATAGTTGGACACTTAGCACTTGGTAATGAACTTGTGTTAGGATTAAGATTCCCACATATTATTCTGATGCAATCAAATTAATACAAAACACATGGATTCACAACTACACCAACATGTATATTCAAACATATCAGACCATTTTGGTGTATCAACAGCCATCAAATAATAATTAGGATTATAAAAATGTACTAAAACTATACACAACTAATATAACATATCATTATTATTTTACTGTGTAACTGTTTCTTTTTTTACTATTGTATAACTATTTCTTTTTGTTACTGTATAACTATATCTATAACTATATCTTTTTGTTACTGTATAACTATTTCTATTACTTCTTTACTTACATTATTTCTAATTATTTGAATAATATATAATAGTAATAGAGAGCCAAGTTAAGTTAAATTTGGTTTATTTTGTTGTTAAACATAACAATCAGACAAGTACAATTTTTTCTTGTGTTAGTAAGTTTTGAGTCCTTCTATATATATGTCCTTATAAACTATTTATACAAACCCCATTCTCTTACCCTTCCATAGTATAAATACGACAAAAGTAAACACATTAAATATAAATATATCACGAAATGAATCGAAATTAAACAAATCTAAGACATAAAATAATTTATAATTATTTAAGGTTGCCACTATAATTTAATAAATCGTTTTGAAAATTAA
The DNA here is from genome assembly GCA_018340805.1 of Microvelia longipes. Taxonomy (NCBI): domain Eukaryota; kingdom Metazoa; phylum Arthropoda; class Insecta; order Hemiptera; family Veliidae; genus Microvelia; species Microvelia longipes. Next base: position 37,002,316 of record JACMZG010001908.1, read on the forward strand.
AAAAAAAATCAATAAAAGCTAAAAAAAAGTAAAGAGTAACTAACAAGATCCAATTTTACATAATACTTTAGACACTTATTCCTACTTCTAGAAACCACCCCTCAACATACGTAGTAACAACGACTGAAATTTTAATCATTTGTACAACGTATACAATATATATAACATAATCTATTATGTACATATGTTAAAAGGTCTCTTTTGTTAATAATGGTGTTGTCTGAATGCTTTTATGTCGTATTCATATTTAATGAATTTTAACATGACATTTTACTAAAAATATTTTGTAAAATATTTAATGAAGAAATCATTTTATAAAATGTTTTTAGAATAAATAATTAATGCGTTTTTTAATTTATTTATAAAAGTTTTAGATTAAATTATTGATAAACAAAAAAAAATATAATTGAGCACAGTTTTATATAATTTGTAATTATCTAATCATATTGATCGAATGCGCCGTTCTCTCAAAGGCAGTACCGGAGTACTTCCTTATTAAGATTAACACAGTGAATAATACAGTTGATGGAACAGAACCAAGAGTGTAGCTGAGGGTAACTTAGCTTACATCGAAGGTAGCACCTAGCAGGTAGAAGGTATCAGCATAGAAGGATATAAAAGAACCCAGAGTGTAGCTGAGAGAAGCTTAGCTAACATGGAATGAAGCTGCTAGCAGGTAGAAGGTATCAGCATAGAAGAACATAAAAGAAAGCAGTACTTAAAAATATAGCTCGATTTACAGAAGTACCACATACTTTCCGCAAGTATGCCGTTCATTAAGGCAAACGTTTGAAAGCTAGGCGGTACTTCTAAATACTTCGTAATACTCCTACTAACTAATGCTACTTTTTTTCATAAATACCAACTTGACAAATATTAAATGGCTATATATATTATTGTCTAGTTGGAAGTAATTATATATATATATATATATATATATATATATAATATATAATATATATATATATTAAAAATAATAACATGAATGTAAAAATGCCTAAAGGTTTTAAACTCAAACAATATATTAACTTGTCCATAAAATATTTATATCAGATTTATTTGATTTATGAAAATACTATTATTAATACACTGTCCAAATAAAAGAATTAAAAGGTGAATAGGTTAAGTAAAATATAATAATAATAAAAATAAAATAGCCTAAAGAAAAGAACTTACGAACACAAATAACTTTAGTATGTCTTAATCGATAAATCAACAAATATTTTATATAAGTCGTAATGCAGACATTTTTAGAAGCAATAAGACAAAAAGGGGGCTAGAACAATAAAAGAAGTAAACAATAGGGTTTATAAAAAAAGATTAAAATCAGCCCACGGTTTTAAAATAAATTAAAATAAAAATACAGAGGTTATTTCATTTACAAGTTGGGCGGTATAATAAAGCGCACCTTTTGGAACACGTGGTTTTACGAATTAGCATCAAAAATGATTTAAAACAAGTCGACATGCGGCACACGTTTAAACAATATCTCTGTACTAAAACAAAATATTTAATTTCTTCACTAAATTACTAATTTCTAATTATGATTGTTCTAAAATAACAGCGGAACCGGTTTTATTTAAAGTAATGAATAATTAATTGTCTGTAATTAAAAATGATTTTATTAAAAGTGTGTCGTTTAATGAAGTCACCAAGGAGCGTAGGTTGTGAAGAAATATAGGTACAAGGATTAATAGCCCTATATTAATAACTAATATGAATTAATAAATGATTTCCATTAAAAATTTAATACAAAAAATCTTCATGATTTATTTATTATATTGTTTTAAAATTTTGATACACATTTACTCGGCCGCTACGCGGCCACATGGTCATATTATTGGTTTATAGAAGTGCATACTGCCACTAGAAGCGAATTTTCAAATGTATTAGTGGCAAAACTTGATTTGTTTACATTATGTCAATCAATGAAATTATTTTGTTTGACATATATATGTCAATCAATAAAACCAGAATAATTAATGATAGTAAAATGTAACTTCTTATTTTCGTGAACCATACATGGTAGTATATACGTAAAAAATGTCAGTCTAATTTAAACACTTTATGAAGATTTGTGATTTTTTGAAATGTTTGTGAGGTCATTATTGTGGGTTAATGACATCACACATATTTTACAAACAATAGGGTTTAGGACATTAGCAAGGTTGATTTTTGTATACTAAGTTTCATTTCGATCCGAGAGAGTCCGAATGTTATCGTGTCACATAAAAACGTTTAGGACACTAAAATCTCGTACATACATACATACAGACCCACACACACACACACACACACACACACACACACATATATATATATTATATATATATATATATATATATATATATATATATATATATATATATATCCCTCCCCCCTCCCTATGACCCCAACCTCATAGCTCGTTTTTTTTGTTGAAAATTTGCTACAAAATTCATTGGTCCTTCGAATATTTAAAGGACTTACTTTTTATAAACGTGAAATGTCGTAAATAGGAAAAATGACTCTTCATTAAAGTTTATATAATTAATTACCCATGAATTTCCACATACATTTATAATGTTTGTAAAAAATATATTTGTAAAATCATGACACACATGACTTTTAAAAATTCATAGACGTCATGCCTTGATTTCAATGTTTAACAAATATGAATTGTAATAAGTATGAGTATTTAATGTGTGTACGAAATAGCTTAAAGACTTGTCACGTGATTAGAAACACCTTTTTTATTAGAAGAACAAATAGACTTTAGAATAAATAAAACCAAGTATAATAATGTCATTATTATAAATTAATAATCATTTTTCAATAATAATAATAATGTATAATAAATTCCTAAGAATATTAAAACACATTTATCCATAAATAAATAAAAGTAATTTGTATAAATAAGTTATACTTTTATCAAATATAATAATGAAAGGTCAAAGTCTAAAAATAAAATAAGTTAGAAATAAAATGTAGATTGAATAGAGTTCTCTCCTGTTCTGGTAGGGGTGCTACCTCATACCACTATTCTGGTATAAGATGATTCGATAGCAAAGTAAATATTCAATTTTCTCCTCTGTAGGTAAAATCATATTTTATGAATTAGATTTGCTTATTTCTCTTTCCTTGGCTCTACGTTTATTCAGTTTTAAGTAAGACTTATTTTCAATATCTTCACTTTTTTCTTTTTGTTATTTTTAGTTTCGTTTATTTATTTCTACATTTCTTTTAGCAATATTACTTAACTTTATGTTAATTTTAGCAGAAACAATGCTTATTAGATTATATCTCGTTTACAAGTAAAAAAACAGATTTATCATAGTAGCAAATTTAACATGAATCCGTTCAGGTTTAATTCGCATGATAAATTAGATAAAGAATTACATGGAAGTTAAGATGTGACGTTTTAATAATGATGCTATAGTATAAAACTCAGTATTGAACCAGCTGCTTATTATGGGATCAAGTTTACTTTTTGAATAAACAGTGCTTACCATTAATGTGGTTAAGGGTCCATAATACTTCAAACCAACTCTAAAAATAATTTTTAACTAACAATTGTTTAAAGATTTGTAAAAAAAAAAACAAATTGGTCAAGGTTTTTTTAAACTTTTAAAGTTAATAAAGTTAGGTTTTCTTTAAGATCTAATTAACTTTTCCTCCCACAATTTTTCAATTTTTAAAATCTGAAAGAAATAAAACACAGACACTAGAAGAAAATGTGAATGTCAAATTTTTCCCATTAAATAAATAAATAAGTGTTTATTTTTTGTTAGATTTTACAAACATTTCACAATTTTGGTGATACTTAAAAAACACATTTAACAAATAAAAGGAGAAGTTCATAGTTCCCACTGCTCTTCCACTTTTAGCGAATTTCCTTTGGAAATTCGGCTAATGGGATAGGCGTCATGGCGGAATTCGAACCTCGGACCACGACACAAATCCGTTTCAGAGGTCCCTAATGACGAAAAAATACGTTTCGCGAGACTTTATATATATATATATATATATATATATATATATATATATATATATATATATATATATGTATATATATATATCTATACACTTTCTTGTAAACACTCTATCTTTCGAACGGATTAATATTTTTAAACCAAACTTGTACAAAAATCAACCTTCAGGAGGACACGAACCCTATTGAAAACCAGGTTTTGTGACGTCATTAACCTGGTTTGCTGAGTCAGCAAAATTTTCAAAAAATCGGCAAAATTCAGGGTTAATATTTTTCGCCGCGAAAAAGGTCAATATTTATGTTTTTTGAGATGCTGAATCGAATGAAACCGGTCCGAAGTCGATACGACCACTCTAAGTGACCTAAAAATCGAAAAAAACCATTGTAAATTACCGAAAACAAAATTTTGGTCGATAAAAAATAAATTTCGAGTAGGGTGTCGTTTTCTATGTATTTGGGCGCTGAAATCGAATGAAACCGGTCCGAAGTCGATACGACCACTTTAAGTTACCAAAAAGTCGAAAAAACCACAAAAATTATAGAAAACCAAAATTACGGTCGTTGAAAATTAAATTTCGAGTAGGGTGTCGTTTTTAATGTTTTTGGGCCTCTAAGATGAATGACAGTGGTCTGGAGTCAATACGACCACTCAAACTCAGGGTACCTGGGTTCACATCCTGGAAGGGTCGATCACTTTTTATGGTTTTTTTACTTAATATAAGTTTACAACTAGAAATAATTCTGGCGCGGTGGTCCGCATGTCGGGCGAATTTCCTTTGGATGCGTGTTTCCGTGCTTTTACATTATATAAGTTTACAACTACTAAATAAATAATTCCGGCGCGGTGGTCCGCTGTCGGGCGAATTTCATGTAGAATGCGTGTTTCAGTGCTTAACAACTCATTTCTTGCTTAAGATTCCGGATCATGCTTTAGAACCTAAGCAGTTACTCATTTGTCAAGCACTGCTCGTAACTCATTTTGTCTGTATTTTTCAAAAGGAAATGCGCTAAAACCTTTAAAGAAACTGACAAGCCTAAAATATAAGTAACTTAGCTTTAAATTAGTGCAAATAATAGAGCGTACTTCTAATTTTAGAGGCATGTTTTGTACAACCAACTGGATAATTAATTATGCGCATTCCTTTGAAAAATACAGACAAAATGAGTTACGAGCAGTGCTTGACAAATGAGTAACTGCTTAGGTTCTAAAGCATGATCCGGAATCTTAAGCAAGAAATGAGTTGTTAAGCTGAAACACGCATTCTACATGAAATTCGCCCGACAGCGGACCACCACGCGCCGGAATTATTTATTTAGTAGTTTTGTAAACTTATATAATGTAAAAAGCACGGAAACACGCATCCAAAGGAAATTCGCCCGACATGCGGACCACCGCGCCAGAATTTTTTATTATTAAATAAATAATTGTTTATTCTTTGATATGACCGTATACCCCTCCAATTATAGAAAACAATAAAAAATATGTTCTTATAAATAGATTGTAGTTTCATATATTATTCACTGGTGAAACCCTTCTATCTTATTCTTTAAATTAAATGCATATTTCTTATTTATTGCATTATCAGCGTCTGTATTGTATACGTGCATTTCAATTTTTTGCATTAAATTTAAATTATTTTACAAGAGAATTTGATTTTTCTATATCAGTACTTATCAAGAAAAAGTTATAAAATATTGCAGTAAAATAAATCTTGTGACTTACTTAAAAAGATAAATTTATATATATTAAAAAAATTAAAGAATTAAATACTTTATAAAAAAGACATTTATAATGATATATTTAAGACAAATTTAATTTATTTGAGTCTCTTTTTGTTTATGCTATCTTGATAACCTTTGTATAAATAAACTGCACAGTCTCTGCAATTTTTATGTCACTCCTTGCATTTCTTTCCATTGATATATGACTTTATTTTTTTATTTTTTAACATATTACCTTAAGCCATTTATTTATTATGTTTAGTCACTAAAATATTATTATATACAAATAATATTAATATATTATAAATGTAATAAAAACATGATATATTACAGTTGGTATTCATGCATGTACAATAAAATAATGTTTTTTCGTTCTTTAAAGTTAATATGTAATGTGGTAAAAGGAAGGGATTTATTGGTATAGGCTAACCAATGTTATATATCAAAATAATATCATATATCACTTGTAATCTGATCATCTCTTCTATCTATCTCTCTCTCTCTCTCTCTCATTCTTCTCACAGTTATCTTTTATTTAAAATAAAGAGAAAACAAGCAAATACATAAAATGCTAATAAGACCTTCTGAACCAATTATAAAAATCCACCTGTTCAAATTTACTATTTGTTTACATTTCCCTCTCTTAACAACATAGAAAAACTATAATTAATACATTTTTAATTTCAGATGTATTTAATAAATTTAAAAATAACAATTAAAATCAATAATTAATTGATATTTATAAAAAAAAATATTAACATGACATCAAAAAACATTGAATAAATTAAAAAATTAAATAAATTTAATAATTGTGATAATAATACTTTTGTATTATACAGAATAGGTGTTGATTTATAATAAAATTAAACATATCAACACTTTCACAAACTAACTTAGCAAGATTATAACAAGCCATACAACTTAACTAAACGGGTTAATTTAAATAAAAACGAAATTCTCCTTTGATAAGTTTATCTTATTTTTTTTTTATTAAATATTTAAGAACATCTATTTCCCTACTATTTTAAGATATGTTAAGAGCATGTTATTATAACCACCCACATAGCAATATTTTTATCTTCTTTTTCTTGTTAATATATACAAAACATTTTGTTTACATTACGCATATAACATATTATTTGTTTATATTTCTAAAAAGCTTTTATTTTTTCACACATATATATATATATAACAAGCTAATTATTTTTTTTTCTGCTTCGCTCAGTTTTTTATTGATATAAAACACTGATTTTTTTGGTATTTTATATTTATGTTGTTAAGAAAGGAATTCTATTAATTATTCTTGTAGAAAATATTTTATAAATATTTATATAATATTAAATTAGTTGTTATTTTTTGTGAGAAAAAATGTTCTGGTTTAAATAAGGTTATTTACAAATATTCTAATTTTAATATTTTGAACTTTTTGTTGATTTTTTTAGATGAAAAGTTTAAAAAACACAGACAATTCTATATTCATAAAGTTGTTCAATAAGTGCAGTTATAATAATAGAGTGAGAAATATAATAAAAATAGTTTAAAACATTAAATTGCTTTCCCAAGATAGTAAAGTCAAAAAAATAGGCTTTTGTTTTGTTATTACTATTAAAAAAAAACTATATCACGATTAAACTTACAATAAAAAATATACTGAACCTGCAACACTTTTTGTAATTAACAATTTCAACAAAAAAGATACAAGTAAAAATTAAAAAAAAACGATTGTAATCATAATTTTTCTTTTTATCCATCAGTAAAACGCTTATTTGTAAGAAACCACAACAATAAAACAGTAGTCTGGTAAAAATATTACAAGTTACTCAAAGGAAAAAAATTAACAGAAGTCATTTTATTTCTTAATGATATTTAGAAGAAGAACTTTTTAAAAAACATTAAGGTTTTTTTCATTCTGGCCCTGAAGAAGTTTCTTTTAATATTTTCATGAACAAGGATGAATTAAGAAATGATTATAGAGGTGTTAAGCCCGAGGGTGTTTTAAGTATTTAACTTCAGTCAAACAGTTTTTAAACCAGTAATCAGTTATGTCTGGTGAACATTTTTTAGTTTTTATTACATTAAGTATGATATAACAAATTTTAGGTAAGGTTAGTTCCAAGAATACAATACTTTTTATAAACACCACTAGAATAAGACGAGAAAAAAAATATAGCTCTTAAATGAACTCGCTAAATAAAAGAATTAGACTGTAAAAATACAATTTAATAATTTTAATTAATTTAACTATAATTGAATTATTGTAATAGTATCATGAATATTGAATACGAAAAAAACTAAAAAAACAAACAGAAAAAGAAGTAGTTCAGAACTTTTATAATTTGCTACTCATATTAACCCCTACTATGAAACATTATTTAGACTGTAGTAATTACTGCCATACTACTATCATTAAGTTAAAACTTAATGTAAAATTAATTACAATAAAATACTTTATTTTATTTTGTTCAATTTATCAAAGTCAAGATCTCCTTTTTTGAGAGGATATACATTACAGATAGGTTAGATAAAATATATAGCTAATGTTTATATTAAAAAAAGGTTTTATAATAAAGGCTAATATTAAAATAATTACCCGGTTTATAAAGATTCTAAATTTTAAAGAAAAATGTCGATTGATATATTTTATAATATAAATACAAGGCTAAAAGGTTATATCTGTTAAAATGAGTATCACAATACTATGAATAATGGTAGCAGGATATTAGCAAATCAAACTACAATTTATCATAGTAAATTTAAGCCAAGAGCATACTAATTTTAAGGAAGCCTACTACACCGAAAGGTGAAATATTAATTAAAAATTATATAGTACAACAACCTTGATTAAATCTGAATTAGAGTTTTACTGCATCTCAGATATTAAATGAAGTTATATTTAACTCAAGCTTAATAGTTATTTACATAATAATAAAAAAATAATTTAAGTTAAAAGCCTTGACATACCGCCAACCAATTTATCTAACTTATGAATTAATATCATCCATTATTCAAAACTATCGTAACACAGTGTCAATAATATAATTAAATAAATAAACTAAAATTAACCAGTCTAATATCCAGTTAATATAATATTATATAGGTGAGATAAATTAGTTATTAGGTAATATATTATTGGAAAGTCCATTTACCCACTCCAAGATAAAGCGACATTTCTGTATATAATTATAAGAGAGAGAGAGTAGTAGTGTATACGGAGGGGGTGATATAGTTACATGGACCTTCTGACTCAATATAATATCAGTAAATGATATCTAATTACAATTGTATTCAAAAAGGAGGGCTCAAGGGGACCTTCTATATAATAATTAGTAAAATGCTTTAATGTTAAAATGATTGATAGACTAATGTTTAATATTATGTATTTATATTGTCAATTTCAATTTTAATTATTATTTGTATATTTTATTTGTTATTGATTGATAAAAGGTTAATATATTTTGGGGGTATTAATAATGATTATCAACATAACAATCGTACATTTTATTAAAATTTTTAATTATTGAATTATTGTTAAAACAAGAATAAAATAATAATTAGCACACAATAATGCTTATATTTAATATTCATAATTAATTTTTAATGAAAGGTAGCGTTTGCTGATGAAAAATTAGGATAATAATATTGATTAAAATTATTCAACTTAGAATTGTAATCTTTGTTTTGTCATAATTTTAGCATTAGCTTTACTGATAATTACACAAGCCAATATAATAATATGTCCTTTAATTTTTCTATAATAATCTAAATAAGAATAAATTATATCAAGCTTCTTGTTTATGTCATTTTTAACAAAGATAGATTAAAGAATTTAACCTAAATAGGGTAAAAAGTAAATAAGATATTAAGCTCGTTTTCTTTATAAAAAATGACAATTTAGAAACATCTCAGATATAAATTCATATCCTGATTGAAAATGTAGGTAATTATAATCGCATTATACCAAATGCATAACATATACTTAACTGAAAAGTTCTTCAGTGTAATGATAAGTTAGAAGTTGTTGCAGTTAGTGGGCAGTAGCTAAGCCTCAAGTATTTAACTTAGAATAGCCACTGTCTAGGTAATGTAAATAATTTATTTTTAACATTTTCTAGTTTAAATGTTATTTAACTAAAAATCACCATCACGAAGAATAAGTAATAACACGCAAATATTAAAAAATATATCATTGGTAAGAGATAGCAAAAAAATAATATATAATAAAAATATTATTTCTGCACATTAGGGCAAATCTCAGCTTTATTGATTTCATTTCTTTTTATATCTCAAACTTTGTTTTTTTCCTTTTCAATGGTCTAAAAAATAAAATCTGTTTATTAAAAATAATAAAATATAATAATATATAGAAAGAATAAAATATTTTGTTATGTTTTAGAACAAAAACTCCTCAGAAAGACTCATTCGCAATGTAACTGCGTTTCCCAACACTCATTATAAATAATAATGGCAAATAATAATGATAAAGTAAAACAGAGAGTGAGGTACAGTGACAAGGTTTCCCCTCTCCCTTTCCCCAGAATAACAATAATAATAAATGGAAAAGTATAATAATAATAACTATAAAAATAACAATAATCATAACAGCGAGGTGGTGTACTGCAGGGCGCTGTGTCAGGACCCACAGTTGTTATTCTTTAGTATATATATATTTTAAACAATTCTAACAAAAACTCTCTCTTTTATAATAAACATTTATCTCAATGTCCTCTCATTAAAACTAAACATTATGATAAAGCTGGTCGAATTTTGGAAAGTTGAAAAGAGGGCTAAAGAATTAAATAAAAGCCTACAGAAAATTCTGTTAGAAACCTCAAGAAAAATAAACTTCTTTGCCGAATGTGACTTCACTGTAACAACTTTAATTACTCTTTTACAGTTTATATTTTTGCCAGTTTTAAGACTCTTCCAAGTTAACTTTAAACTTGAGTAAGATTTCTTGTTATAATTTCTAAGATTGAAATTTTTCGGGTCGAAGAAAAGGAAGGCGACAATTTTAAACTTTAATTAACAATCAGAAAATGAAAAAAGGGGTCTGAGGGCTTGCCACAAATATTTCTCTCTAGTAATGGACTCTCACTAATTATAATTTTCTCTTTCCCCGCTATTTTTACTCTTTTTAAGGAAAATCTCGTTTCTCTTATTTTTCTTAAAACAAAACTTTACAGCATCCTATAAAACTAATTATTATTATTATTATTGTTATTACAAGCCTAGTTATTTTTTATACTAACTAAAATATAAAAGAGAGGCTTAAAATATAAAAACCTAGAGGGGGCCATTTTTGCTAAAAGACAATTAACCCCTACCATATACCATTTTTAAATGAGGGTTATTCAAGAAAATAACCCACTGGGTATTTTTCCCAAACAAACTATAACAAGAGTTTTTCTTTTTATGCTTTCTTATAACATTATATAATATTAATATAACAACTTTAACGTTTTAGGGAATGATAACAGATAGCGGAGGCGGAGGTCCCAGGAAAATTTTTATACAAAAATTCAAATAAAAATAAAAGTATAATCATTATAGCTTTTCTTACAAACATGAAATAAAAATTAATTTTTATTACCATTTTTTTCTTTAATTTCCATTTTTTAATGTCCGCTAAATAACAATTCATATTTATAGCTTGACTAAACATAACATCGAGATTATTTTTGTCCCTTTTCTAAATGTTTTATTACTTAAAGACATAAAAATCCTAATATTCCAAATTACTCATCGCTTTGAGGGGGGCAGACGATCCCACATATTACAATATTTTTTTTATTAAAAAATTAATAACTAAAAATAATTTGAAAATACAAGAACTCATACTATACTTAAATAATTAAAAATTAATCAGATATAAAATTAAATTTAACAGTTTATTGTTAAAAAAAAGAATAAAATATTAACAACCATCCTAATTAAAATTAATTAGAATTCATAATTTTAATATTATAAAAAAGGTAGGGAAAGAAATTAATTATAATTAATAATTAAATCGATAAATATTTGTATAAAAAATTAGTATTTTTCATAAAGAAGAGGGGATATTTTATTTATTTTATTTTAACGTTCAAGGGGAGCGTTTTTTTTTTTCAAAATCATATTTATTAATATAAGTAATTTGGGTTTTATATTTCTACACCTCTTCGATTTTTTTTAGAAATATTAACATTATTAATCATCATAAATTATTCATAATGAATTAATTATAAAATATAGAAGAAAAAGTAGCACCCCTTGTTGTTTTAGTGGGTGTGCGAGGGAAAAAAGCACGAGAAAATCCTACTAAGGGCTTTTTTGGTTAGTGATTTTTAAAAGGAAAGAAAATTTAAAGTCATTAATAATACTTAATATAATAATATTTCTTCGTTAATTTATTAAAATAAAAGGTTTAGTGCGATGTTAAAGTGTTAAAATTTAAATATTAACAATCAGAGGAACCTAGTGTAGGTGAAAAAAAAACTATAATTGATTTATGTAAAAAGGTAAAGTACGATAAAATTACATTACAATTAAAATTCCGTCAAGTTAACTGGCTGCCATAATAAGAACGGAATAGATCAACAATAACAGAAGAGGAAAAGATAAAGCGTGCTTTAGGGCATTGTAAGACCTTAAAGGGTTTTCAGTGCCCACCTCGTACGAACCACTACAGGTAGGAGGCTCTCTACTCTTCTCATAGTATACCTTATGATAATACTCATTTTTGAATAACAATAAATGAAGAAAAAATAAAGTGATAGGCGATTGTAAAGTTGTATTCATTTTCGTTATTATGACGTCAATAATATAATGTATATTTGTTAAGTTTAAAATATAATTTATATTTAATACACTATAAATGGCTTTATTATGTTTTAAAATTAATATATGGGAATTTCAGACTAGGTACTACCTTAATAGGATCGTTAAAATAAATTCTTATTATTATGCATTTTTAAAAGGAATTTATAATATATTATTCCGTTTCTAGAAAACATAAATAAATTGTTAGTAAATGGTTAAAATAATGTATTTTTAACAAATAAATAATATATAAAAGAAGTAATCATTAATATGTATGATACTAAAGAGGCCGCATTGCAGATTGCTTCAGCTTTTACCCTCCTAAGCTTGGGTACCTACAGATGAGAGTCTGGACTGAAATCAAATATTCATTCAGCCTTTACTTGCACTATTTTCAACTCGTTATTTTTTCAAAGAGAAAAGAACAAGTAAGGGAAAGGGGAAACCTTCTTATATTGCTATTGAAAATTTAATTTTCTTATATTAGAAAATGTAACTTAGTGGGCAAAAAAAATATCCAGTGGCAACTTGGTAATCATTTCGAGAGTGTACTTTAATTAGTTAATTTTGTTGGTTAAATAGTTAATTTTGGTTATTAGGTATATAAAAGAGTAATGGTTAGTAAAGTCCCCTTTAAATTCCTTCAATTACATAGTTGTTGTGGTAGTTATATTATATGTTATATTATATTTAGTTATATTATAGTTGTAGCCGCCTTTTGACACCACGGAAATCTAGGGTTCGCATCCCAGGTTACGATCTTAGTATATACGAGTTTTAAATAAATGATTCCCGAATTTAGAAAACACATGGAGCGTAACAGTTGCCACTACCACCTGATATAGTCCCCGCAGGCGTTATCCCTGATGAAAAGCCGAGAGGTTCAAAACGGGTGTTATTATCATTTGTATTTAGTTATATTATTATTTAGTTATATTAATGTTGAGAGAAACAAGACAATAAAATGAACCTAGGTAAGAAAATGTCATTCCCAGTCGTGCAGCATACGCTATTTTTTCGGTTGCAGTAATAATTAACAACTATTCAGAAGAAACCAGTAAAATGTATAAAAAATTGCCAGTACAATTCTTTCGATCGCCTCTTTAATCAAAAATTTCAATTCTAGCGGCGTATTTTCAATGTCTGAATCACTATCAATGATTATTACTTAACACTTAATAATAAATAATTAATAAATCACTTTTCGAAAATAACAAAACTTCGTTAACAAAAAAGTTCGATTTCGAAAAAAAATAAGAATAAGAAAGTTAGATTATAACCTTGTACTAAACTACTAGCGCCTACCTAGTGGACATTTGAGGAAATTCACCAGCGACAGTTTTGTAGCTTCTTATAGTCGCCGACAGTAAAAAAAAACTACGGAACTGTCGCAGACAGTCCGAATGTAAAGTGAATGTAAAGTGCCTACTTTACAGCCGCCCGAAAAATATAAATTACCAGTTAAAGCTAAATCATATAATATTTAGATGACACTTTGGAGTTAAAAGGGTCAAAACATTTCGAGACATAAAAATACATTTTAAATTATGAGTAACTATTTTTAAATTTGTCTTTAATTGTTGGCGTACCTTTGAATAAGATGAATATCCGTTAGTCCCATACAGTAAATTCTTCATCTAGAAAAAACGTAACCAAACGTTGACTTTAAAATATTGACCAGAAACAAATTAACTAAAATTAATGGACATTTGGGACTAATATTATCCAGCACCAACAATTAAAAGTTAAATTTTAAACATTTAAAAAAATATAGTAATTTGTTAGTAATTAATAAGCATAATGCAACTTCATTAAAGGGTTAAGGGGTTACCATCTCACCAACAATTAATTTTAGAATTATGTAAAAATAAATAAATAAGATAAGATATATGTAAAAATAAAATACAATACAGGCGAACAAAAGAAGTAATAAAACATGCTTTATTTAGACCAAAATGCAAATCGCATACACCGATTTAAGGCACAAAATTAATTTAAAGTTTTCAATTCACAAACAAATTTATATTAATTTCTTTATGTAATTATAAATGTTAATTTACAAAGTTTAAAGTAAATTATTTCGGTATTTTGTTAACATTTCCAACCTGATCTAAATCGTTCCTGTTTAATAAGGTGGAAAAATGAAAAATATTTGATTCCAAGTGGATTTAATTGGATTCCAAGGATCGGTGGATTTGATACTCAAGCCCTCCTGATGTTTAACATAAAAATAATAAAACACTTAAGTGTGACATTACTTGTAACACTGTTTAAAAATTTATTAGTATAATGAAAGATAAATGTTTTGTTATCAAAATAAAACTTACATTATGGGAACTTTAAACGTAAGTAAGCTTACTATTCAATCACAACTTATCGGATAAGTCTCTTCCATTTAGGACAATTGAGAAGGGTACAAAAAATTTGGGACATTAAAATATATACTTTAAGTAAAAAATGTTTACTTAAAATTATGATTTCTTTTACTCTAAATTTATCCTAAGTATCTAAGAACTTACGAAACGGCTTAAAAGATAATTGTAGTAAAGTTCAGGTCTTTTAGAATCTAGAATATCACCATACTAATCTATCATCATGATAAATCAGACGTTTTGCTTCCAATATAATACGTAAGTAATCTTGATGTATCCATTTAAAAAACCCCGGCTTGACACAGTGACACTGCCGCATGGCATTTGTTATAGGCAAAATTTTAAAAAGAAATAAAATGTAAAAATTAAATAAAAAACACACCAGGAACCTTACATATTACGTCGTATTACGTCATAAACACAGCACACGTGTTATACATTTCTTTATTGCTCAGTTTATATTATATGTTATACAGTATGTTATTTATTATTATTAACATGTAAAGAGTTTTAAATTGAAGTTGATTAAATGAATCATAGTATATAGTAACGAGTATAGGAGAGTAAAATAAAATATTATATGAAAAAGAAACACGACGAACCGACTGTATACAGAACTAGCCTTCTACAAAATAAAATATATAGCTCCATTCATCATAATAAAAAACATAGTAATGGTCTGTTTTTAATGATTAGGAAAAATATCTGTGCTACGAATTCTGTATTTTTGAGCAGACCAAAGGAAAAGTTTAATTAGAATATTTAAGACCTTTATAATATAAGTTGATAAGCCACTGGTTTCCTAAATAACTTTTTGAATCCTCAAAAGTCGACTTGAGTAGGGGAGACTATTTTTGAAATTTTAGGACCATATTTCACCACATTAAAGATTTAATAATGGCTCATCTGAAATATTCCACAGGTGGAGAGGTTTCATTCAAAATATACATCATCTTTCTTTATTTATTGGATCTGTTAATGAAAGACATGGACAATTATTAAACAAATGCAGGGTCAATTTTCTTTATTCATTGGTTCTAAAGAGAGTGAAACATGGATACTTAATGAAAAATATGATCAAATATTTCATTCATTGGATCTGAAGATGGTGAAACATGGACACTTAAAGAAAAAAAGGATCAAATTTTTTATCAATTGGATCTATAGATGGTGATACATGCACGCTTAATGAAAAAATAGGAACAAATTTCTTATTCATTGGATCTATAGATAGATAGTGAAACAAGGACAATTAATGAAAAATAGGATCAAATATTTTATTCAGTGGATCTGAAGATGGTGAAACATGGACACTTATTGAAAAATAGGGTAACATTTCTTGATTATAGGACATTTCATGAAAAATACAGGATCAAATATTTGTTATAACAATACTTCCCCATCTAAAAAGGTACGAAGGGAAAATTAAGGTATAAAATATATTTTTACGATATTAATACTGCGTTGTTAATACTTTCTCCTGTCCCTACTGCGTTTTAATACTTTCTCTTGTCTACAACGTTGCTGCTTTTCTAAACTGTAATAAACTGCAACATAATGTCACTGTTATTAACACTCCCCTCCTACGTCTACGAACAAGGTTGGAAATTTCACAACTTCCCCTTCACAACAGCAAAACCTTTACTAAAAAAATACTTTAAGGAAATGCCCTTTTACTATAAGCACTAAAAAACGTAGATTTGCGACGAAATACAATTTCCTTTAACCACCCTGTCAGGCAATAAAATCTGTTAAACTACCTTAGTAAATATCGTACTATTCTACCAGGAATGCTTTATTTTATGAAATGGCTCAAAAAATATTAATTTCATTTTAATACTTTTAACATTAAAAACAAGTTAAAAATGGGGAGAAGGAGTTGAAAACAATGATCGATAAGCAATACAATTATGTTGTCTTTCGATAAAGGAAGGAATGACGAATCTCACCAAGTTTTATATGGTCTTTCATTTTAGTCTCAAATTTAACCGAAGAAGATATTAAAACAATAAATTGTTAGTAGTCTTAGCACAAACACATAGGCCTTTTGCTATCTACATATAGCTTTAATTTAAACATAACTTTGCAACCATAATTTTACGAAGAAATTACCATACATATCTATAGATCTATAATATCTATAGAGATATTATACATTAGAACTCGATAAAAATTGTTTACGATGCTCCAGGTGGTATTGAACAAGAAGATTTGAAACACTTAGAGCTGGTCACAAGTAACATTCTTGACTTTTCCTTTTTACACAGCATAAGTAAAATAGTTGAACAGTTATTGTTATTGATTAAATAATTTATGCAATTCATGTAATTCAGCGTGAACTTAAATGTCTACGAAGAAATTGCATGTAATATTTTCATAATATTTAATAATTAATCAATAATAAGTTAATTATTATACTTTACACGAGCAAATAATAGATTAAAATCTACAACAGACAATTCTAGCAAAAATTATAATTTAAAAATAATAAACAAGACAATAAATAAAAATTAATTATGATTGATTAAACTTAACAATTTTTATTGCGCAAGGGAATTGTTTTTTAATTTTAAACTATTTGTAACATCAATTTTTATTATTAATTATTTTCTTAATTGATAATTTTTTGTTAGTTCTTTTTTTATTAGTTTAACTAGTTAATATCTTTACGAGGTCATTTTTATTATATTCAATTCAGTTTAATAATATAACTCATACTGTAAACTGCTTTTAAAAGCGTTGGAAATTATATATATCGAGCATTAAAAGACATTTTATTAAAGGAAGAAGTATTAAAAACTCATAAAATATACAGCCTTAGACTGCTTTTATACTTACTAACACATAAATATCGATTTTAAGATTAATTATATCTTGCAAACTCATAAAGTTCTGGTTAAGTTTTCTATATCATTAATTAGGACCCGCATTTTTAACCCACATATAATTTGGAGATATAGAAAGAGTTGGACTAAAAAAATAAAAATTACAAAAAAGACACTTTTTATTATTAACTCATATCGTGACTCCAAATTTAATGATTCTTTATATCTTTTATTATAACTTTTTATTATATTGTTAACTTTATATTATTTAATTTACAATCTTATCATTTTATAGTCTTTATATTATTTTATTACTGTTTGTTTCTCTGAGTAATAAATTAATATCTATAAAAAGAAATATTTTCATTAAGTATTGATGTTCTATTAAGAACAAGAGATATATAAATAATTTTTTAATAGACTTAGTATGTTCTAGATATAATTTTTATGATATCTTTATTAATGTTTTTGTTTATTCTATGACTGATTGTAGAGATAAGTCATATAAGCAATAAGCATGTCCTACTTAGTGATACGCTACAAATTTTAAAGGAATTCTTTCTTCGAATTTTGATATTTTTTATTATTCAGTCAAATCCAATAACTACAGTTTACATACTGTTCTACTCATATTTCCAAGTAAAACTTAAAGATGCTAAAACACAGAACACTAAACATTTAAACTGTAAAACAATAAGAAGAAAGGTCTAATTCATTTAATTAGATACATGTCAAAAAGTGTAAATATAAAAGATAAAAGGCTATAGTTCAGTTTTAGTTATAAGAATTCATGGAAAACGTACCAAATATATATATATATATATATATATATAATATATATATATATATATATAATATAATATATATATATGTGTGTGTGTGTGTGTGTGTGTGTGTGTGTGTGTTTATATATATATATATATATAATATAGATAAGTAAAAAAAAAAAAAAGTTCTATGTTATTAAATAAAATCAACACTATATTTAACCAAAAATAACACTATATTGGAAGAGATTAGGTATAATAATTCTTTGGTTGAGTATATTTGTGGTTAGAGATTTTAATGTATAACTATCCATGATATAAAAAGGTGGTTTTTGTTTTCTGCATTATATAGTAGAGATATTTTTTTTACTTAAGAAATAACAGCAATGGAGTAAAGGGTTGAAGCCTTTTAGGCTTGAAAAAAGAAAGTCGTAAGGTGGTTATTAGCCTTGGCTGTTATTAGCTCTGGCTTTATTTTCCTCTCTCCTGTAGGGTTTGAGGGGATGGCAGTCAAGGGCCTAATCAGTATAATGCCTGTTCCTTACCTTTCCCTCGGTGTCCCTTTGTGTCTTTTCCTACCCTAAACATTTTTTTTATATCTCGTACTTTAAACGAATTTCTATAGAAAAAATTTCGTAAATAAATAAACAAAAAAATAAAGAAAGTTGTCGTTTTTTTCTATATCATAATAATAAATTATACTCCTCTCTAATCCTTTTACAAAAAATAATTTATTGAATCCTCCCTTCCTCACTTTTTACTAACCGGTGTAGACTTATGACTCAATAAGACATACAAGTACATTTAAATATAAACTGCAAGTATAATCTGAAATCTTTAGTATTATTTTCATATTCTAACAATTTTTGTAAATTAAACATAAAGAATTTAAAATAAGATTACTTTAAGTAGATAAATAAGAAATTAATTACTATAGAGTTCTAATATTTTCTAATTTTTACATGCAAATGCATTTCCTCAATTTTAGAAAAGCTTGAAGCAAACTATACTTTAAATTGGGTAACTAAAATTAGAAGCCAGCATTTCATTTTGAGGAATATTTTAATATTTGTTGCGTATTTTTAAGTTTATGATTTTTATTCGATTTTCTTTCGTGGCAATAAAAACAGTACTACCTTAAGAAGTACTTTAAGCAGTACTACCTTACTAACTAACTTAAAAAGTTACCTAATTAGAATCTAATTAAGATTACTTTAAGAGTTTTTTAACATGAAATTCGTTAACTTTGAGGATACAAAACATAGCTATTTCTTTCTCCGTTATCCTTTATAGAAATAAAGAAAAGAAGTTTTATTCTTTCACCAAAACCCCACAATATCTCTGTCTTCCTCACTTCCTCTTTAACAAGGAAATATTTGCGACTGAAACGTATGGTAAAAAAAAAGGTTTTTCCCCAACCCCTTCACAGAAGGGAAGTATTTTTAAATAAAAATAAAAAACAACCCTTTCTTACTTTTTTTAACATTTATATTTATATACATATCAAAAATATCAACAATACTTTAACGAAAAAAAGAAAAAAATATATTCCACACAGTAAAAAAGTTTTTTTTTCTTTTTCTTCTTGGCTTGCAGTTGGCTTATACTTTCCTTTCCAATTAAAATCCCTAGGGTGCATTGTATTGCAAAATCTTTCCCCTTCTTTCATCATACACTTTTTCCAGCATTATGAGTAAAAGAAAACACACAAAACAAAACTTGACATTAGCACTGTGTATTCTTATTTTTCTAGGCTAATCAGGTTAATTGTCATGTCAACCAGAAAATAGAATAGTAAAGAAGAATAGAAAGTCTTGAAGACAAATACGAAAAACAATAACATACTCTCTGGAGAGAGATTTGCAACATGTTTTATCATGGTTTTCTCGCACATTATTATTATGATTATATTTTGTTTAATTTTCTATACAATATGCTTTTTAATTTTATAATGAGCCAAAGTTAACAAAATATTTTAAACATAAATCTGTAATAACTGTTATTGGTACATTCCATACTTATACATCATAAGTCAATAATAACTTATATAAAATTATTAATTCTTAATAAATTCATTTTTAATCATTTTCGTTTTTCTTTATTGAAGTACATACATTACATGAAATAAATCAATTTACCTACTTTATATTAAAAGTGAAATTATTATATTTTGTTAAATCTATTAAAATGTATAAAACAAAAAAAAATCATTTTAACTTTCTTTCCTATATAATTTTCTTAAGAACAGTTGTTAAGTTAAAAGTTAAAGAGATTTAGTTTGTGCCTCAAGCAACATTTTTGCCGAGTTTTCGTAATTGAGTGTAATTTCTAATTATAAACTTAGCGCAAGTAAAATATATCCCACCTTCAAATTGTAATTTTAACGAAAAGTTTATTATTTTAAAACGTTTTTGTGAACTTGTTTATTTTAATTGGTAATTTTTAGAAAATTAAAGAATAATTAAACAGTTTTTCTGGATTATTTTTTTAGTAAATTACGTACTGGCTATGACAAGAGAGGATATAAGCGGCACGAAGTCGTATTTTCTGTAAGACAAAAGCGCTAAATATTGTTTTGTCGAAACAAAGGTGTTCCTTGAAAGCAAAAACGAACCCATACTTGCGACCATGCAAGAAGCCAAAAACCTAATTAAATGAAACGACCGATTTCAAGAAAATATACAACCACATTAATAAAGTTAAGAAAGATTCGTAGATAGAAACCGTATTTCTGCTTTAAGACACCACAATTGAAGTACACCAAACTTGTTAAATTGTTTTTAATTTTAAGATTAATAGTAAACTATTTTAAAAAGTATCTACTCAAAACTTAGACTATTTTGTAACTACATTATGTGGAGAACAAACAAATAAGCAACATTTTCCATGATCTGGGATATTTTATTAAATTTATTTATCTAATTAATTTAGAAAAAGTTGATTTATATCAAAAATGAGGTGTTAAAATGAGTAATCTTTGAACAAAAGAAAAATACAAATATTAATAATTTTTTTCTTTCTTTTCTTCAAAACCGGAATTCATAGTCCATAACGAAAACAACAAACGAAAAACATTAGTCATCAAACCAACCGTTTGAATAAAATAAAAAAAAAAAACTTAGAAAACTTTATTTAGGAAGGGGGTGTAATTAGAACCGTAAAAATATCGGGTAACACATTACAAAAATAGTTATAAAAACTTGGAACTTAACTTTTGTCGTATAATATCGTTAATGAGAGTTGCACTCTTTTATCTACAATTCATCGTTACATTACAATAAATAATATTAGAACAATTTTTTATTATTATCTTGATTATAAAAAAAAAAACTCTCGATATAATGTTCTTAATGACATAAAATATGTTTGTATTTTTGTTTTTACGTATAATTTTATAATAACTGAAGTATAATGAGTTTTTAGGGAGTACGCCAAGGTAATGTAAATAGACCTATTATATATATGTTCCTTTTAAAATAAATAATGTTCACTAATGTTTATTATTTCCCTTGTTAGTTTTTTACTGTTTCTATATGTTTTATTTTTGCCATTTCATACTTTTTACATTTCATTCGTGTTATAAATTCGTTACATCCGCACACAGTTGTAGTCCTGGTGGATACTGCAATGCTTCGGAGTTTAACTACCAATTATAGACCAAAAAAAGTGTATTAACAGTCTTATTTACGTTAATGTTTTTTATAATTTTCACTTAATTCTCGACATAATAAATAGTATACAACATGAAAATTGTATTATCAAATAGCATCTCAAAACAAATTGTTCTCTACATTTTTAAGCTAAAAAGAATAGCTTTCGTGACTCTAATTTTAATAATTAAATAATAGATAAGATATTCGCTAAAAAAATAATAATTATCATAAAACATATTATCTTATCGTCTTTGCCATCTTACATTTTCAAAACAAAATATTTATTTGCATAATACATTACAAGAATTGTTAATAATATTTGTAAAATATTTTTTGCTTATATTCATTTTTTTTAAGCTGAACTATATTTTTGTACTTGTTTAAAAGTAACATACTGTTAATTCTAGGTAGTATTCCGATGGCATCGATTGCATAAGTATAATAAAATAAATAAAAATATAATGAAGTAAATAATATTAGTACCCATCCAGGGACTGACAAATGCTCGATGCTGCTTAACTTTTGTAATTAATCAAAAACCGGCGATATACTTGACGTATTGAAAGAAAATTTAGTGTTCTTATTTATTATGCAAAGGTAAACACTTGTACCGAATTTAAACTTAATTAAATTATTATCTGATTTTTAAAACCCATTTGATAAAAATTAAACTAATGCTGATAACGAAATAAAACTTGGCACATATGTTGGACTTAAATGCTATCCATGCCAAATCTCAAACCTTTTATATTGAGATATAAATAATAAACAAATAATCAGTGTCTTCAAAATTAAAATTTTTATTTGAGAGCCGACTTTCAACCACTTCTGGCCATCATCAGAGGCCATATATTTTATCAAGGGTTAATGACGTCATTTGACAGATAGCTCAACTGAACCTAAAGGTTGATTATTGTACTAAGTTTCAATTTTCTAGCATAAATAATACACTGTGAGCTACGATGATAGTAGACTTAGGGACACACACATACAGACAGAAGAGTTTGTAAAAACCACTTAGGAGGTCTAAAAAACACCTGAAACGGATGATTCAGGTGATCCCGGTTTCGGTATTTTTGCTTACAATACTTTTCCTACATACCTACGGTATAAATTAGGAAAAGTAAAACGTAAAGCTTACAGACTTAAAAAGTTTTGACAATTAAAAATAATTTTATCGCACATTCTCGCCTGTAAAATATTATTTCTAGTAAATTAGAAGTCCAATGCATACAACATATTGTAATACTTGTCAAATATTTCACAATGCATAATGTTTCATAATAAAAGGTATTGTTATAATAAATGTAAATAATGTCGTCTAAATATTATAACCGCAGAAGTTTGTATGATGAATTTGTGGTCACATAGTTCTAGAGAAATAATACAAGGAGAAAGGACAAATATTCAAAATATTAAACTATTCCCATGATTGCAATAGTGTGCACATGTTTGTGGTGATTACAATATTGTAAACAATATTGGAGTTAGGATAGTACCCTGCAAGACATCCTATGTTTCTATGGTACAGTAATTATTTCTATTCACACAGGGGACGACATTCCGATGGGGTTATAAAATGTTAGGTTATATTAGTATATACTAAAGATATGAATTATTAGAAAATTTTGTTAACCTAAATTGAAAATATGAATTCCTATAAATTTAGCTCTTTTAAGGGTTTATTGTATTAATTAGGGAAAATAGTGCAATTGGACAAAGAGACAAGGGAATAACAGAATAAGAGAGAGGTTGCAAACATTTATGTACGTATTAATAAATATTTTCTACTTTTGTTTGAAACAGCCTCTATGATTACTTAACACAGCTAAAATCTTTGCAATCCCAACATGTTTTCCACTTGTACCCTTTCAACTAAAAAAATGTATCTTTGATTTATCCTTTGTACAAGCTTTTATTTTAAAATAAAACCAAATAACACAATGTAATATAAATGAATATATATATATATATATATATATATATATATATATTATATATATATATATATATATATATATATATATATATATATATATATAAACCAACAAAAGCGTTGCAAAGTTAGGTAGAACTCGTGTTAATGTAATTAAAGGTAATTCTTATTTTTCATATATATTTTTTTATTCCTTAAAAAATCTAATTTCAAAAAGAAATAAAACTAAAAAATAAATAGGAAATAAATTTGAATTGGAAGAGCTCTTCGATACTTGCCCCGTCTTTCAATGTTGTTTTAATTAAACATTATTAATAATAAAATAAAAGGAATCAAAACAAACTCCAAGGGGTCGGGGATAAAATAATATTGAGAAAATATAATTAACAATATTAAAAAGAAAGGAATGAATAGTTATTAAAAAAATGAATCAATACAAATAAAAAAATATGCAATAATAAAGAAATAAATTGGGAACCGTAAGAACTAATAAAAGTAAAACTGAAAATATTATTCAATTTCAATAATTAATTATGAAGTTTTTATCGACTTAGTACGATTTTATGTACAGACTACAAAGCTTTTTTGGTTCACATTTGCTCAGAACTGACACAACTTGCAACTTTTTACTTTTTTACATTAATAATTATTTTTTATAAAGAGGAAAAGTGATCTCTAGTGCGAAATACGAAATTATTTTTTTTTCTTTTGCTTAGTTGAGTAGTTCTAATTCTTCATATATATTTTTGTTTGTATGTTTGTTAATTATGTATATTTCTTTTTAGGCATGATTATGGCCAGCTTGGCCTAAACATCGTCACAATAATTTATTTTTTATTTACCCGTTCTTGGACTAATAACATTGAAAATAAAAAAATGTCATAAAAAGGGTTCTTAGCAACTGAAAACTAAAACTACAGCTAACAAAGCAAACTAAAGAAAAATTTACAATTAATTTGAAAGAAATTACATTTCTTTTAACTCAGGATAGCATTACTGGAGAGCTCTAAATCGAACCATATCTCTTCTTTAACGGCTCTGATATATTTACATCAGATAAATAAAATAATGTATCAAGTAACTGATACATTTAAACATTGGAACACGATGGTTGATTACATAATTTGAACACTTTATAATTATAAAATCTTCTAAAAATTGAAATTAATAAAATTGTACACTTAAAATTACAACCTGTTAATTACAAATACTAAAGTTTTAATAAAGGGTTATCGAAAAAAGGGTCAAGTTACATCGTGTGGTTACTTTAATGTAACTTAAGTAGATTTAAAAGGATCTCTATATAGGGGTCATTTTTAGTCCCATATAACCTTATTATAACATATCCTTCTCTTTATAACTATATTATATTTTCTTTTCGACATATTATAACTTCTTAATATAACCTCTTAATAAGTTATTGGGTTTAGAAACTTTTAAAATTTAATATTAGTTTTTCTTAAGGTATATTTCGAGAAACTTTGAGTGAAAGTTAATTTAATAAAGGTTAAAGTAAAGTTTGAAAGGTGAAGTTAAGAACATACATGAAGTCTTTAAAAACTAATTATGATTTAATTTTTTTGAAAAATGTTAACTAGTAAAAACGTTACATGAAATACAAAAAATATATTGTTCATGAGAAAATTTATCATTAAAAATTAACATTAAAAGGTTAATACAAAGATTTTGTTGTTAATAATTTTGTTTTGATTGATTAGATAATTTAAAATCAAACGCAATTAATAAAGATTAATTCACCATTCACCATAATTCTAAGATGTGAATAAAATAATAAATATGCAGATACTTATCCAGTCCCATGTGTTATAATAAAAAGAAGCAACATACCTGCAACAGACAAAACAAATAGAAAAATTAAATAACAATAACAATAAACTGGTATAAAGGTTTAAATAACAATAAATTTAAATAAGTCCTACAAAGGTTTATGTATTTATAGAGATCCCAAAAATAAGTAAATAAAGAGTAAAAATGTCTTCTCTATTCCTATTTTATTATTTTACAAATCATTACTTCTAAGATTGCAAGTTTTGTTTTCTATGACACTTCCTTATATGTGAATTATTTTAATGTTATAATGTTATCTGATAAATGGTGTTTTTATAATTTATTTATGCAAATGCGTTTTAAAAATAATTATAAAGAACGCTACGCGGCGTTAACGCACAGGGACTCTTCGCGGCTACATAATTGTTGGCTAATACCAGTTTTTCATTTCACTAATTTATGTTTGTGACATACTGCCATGATATAAACGAATTTCCAAATGTATTAGTAAAAAAACGCAATTTGATATGTTGTATGTTGTATCGTTATTGTTGTTGTAACACCTTCTCCTTACCTCCATGACCTCTACCTTCTAAGCTATTTTTTTGTTAATCCCTAAAATGATCATTGATTCTAAATTTCGATCTTGGAGCAGTCAAGACAAACATATTGCAATTATTTTACTTATTCCTAACAGTGATCCGTTAAAAAGGCTACTGTACATAATTCAACAAAAATTCAACCCACCGATGATGGGTAAACTACTAAAAAGATAAAAACTTCTTCTGTAAAATGCTTAGTGAAGAGCTTAATGACTTCTTTTCTTGTATTAAGTTATTGGTTGCTTTAATGATCTCAAACATAAAATAAATTGTCATAACTGACAATGCGTGGAATACTGTATTAATATTTTATTTGATAGTTTTCTTCAAAATTAAAGCGTAAACAGTTTGAAATATAATGTGTCATTCTAATCAAGGTTAGCTTATTATAAATGATAATTAATAAAAAAAATAGAATTTAATAAATCACAAACATGTAAAATGATATGGTGGGGACAATAAATAAATTTATTTTTTTCCCATCTAATTAGAATAATTGAATAATATTATCTTAACTACAAGGACACAACTGATTAAAATTAAATGATTTATTTGTACATTTGAATTTAATAGCATTATAATTTAAAATTAATAGACAAATAATGAAAGTTTAAAGAGAAGAAAACTTTTAAAGTATAATATTAATACTTGCAGCTTTAATAATCCACTAATTACAAATTTATATTAGAAAGTGATTAAATGTTGAATGCTAGGCTTTTTATAAAAATCAGAGCTCATTCCAGAGCAACTAAAAAACAAACACTTTTAGACGGTGTTAACATTAACAATCCCCCTACTGGTTCAACAGAGCTTTGCAGGCCTTGCGGTAAAAGAATGAACTATTTTAATCAAGTGTAACAGGTTAGTTTGTGATCCTCCCACTAGGCGTAAGGTATTCCCATTAATGTCATTTTTAAACTTTTAAGATCATTGCGCGTAGCAATTAAAATACATCTGTGATATCAGCAGAAGCAGACTATATTTTGAACAAGCCTTTAAAGTTATCTCCCGCAATGCAAACGGAATTTAGCGTCCGTAATTTTATCATCATCATGATGAACTGGATGACTTATCATTTCTAAATAAAAACCTTAACTGTAAAAATTTAACTGGTTGGAGCCAAATACAATTTAATTATATCATGATTCCAAAGTGCTCAAAATTTTAAGACTTGTAAAAATAAACTTTTTATAAGCATAAGAATTAATTTAAATTTAAAACTTAATTATTTGCTTTAAGATTATTATCATGTACGTAAAATTGATCTTTAGATATTATTAGCTTCATCAATTATTAATTTCTTAAGTTATTAAAAATGTTGATATAATTAATATTATTATTTAATATAGAAAGAATTTCAAAATTTTCTTCTCCTTATATCTTGGCACTTAATTTAAAAAAAATATCGAAGAATGATGAGAGGAGGGAGGTTCTTATAATGTAATGAATCTTTATAATATTTGAATGTTTTAAGGAATGTTTGTAAAAAATGAGTAAAATATTGGAAAAAGATGATAAGCGAACGAGGAAGGGGCTAAGAAAATGTTTTAGAAAGGAGGAGGAGTAACTTTTAGTTAAATATAAATTGATCTTTAGAAATTGTTATATAAGTAAAGGTTGAAGGGGGGAAGAGGGGAGGGAGCCAGCTTGCTCTCAAAGGAATTCCTAATTAGTTTTTGAAGACAGTGCTGATTCACGGGCTAGCACTCAGCTGGGAGTCTTTCCTTCCCTTGGAGTTAAATGAGTTAACGACAAATCTTTTCCTTAGCACCTTTTCTATAAACTCTTTCAGTATTATATTTTAAGACTAATTTCTTATTAATATATAATAACATTTTTAACAAAAAGTTAAAATATATAACTACTTAAGTTAAGAGAAATATTCGTATTTTCTTGAGCCATGCGTTTTATCACCACTGCTTTAGAAACTACCATTGATAGACCTTATCAGCAGAATGAGCGTGAATTTAGATTCCATTATATATAATGAAAGAAAAGAAGTCTCTCCACTAAAAAAAACTAAATTGGCAAAGCGCTATCAACCTAACTAGAGACCATCGTCAGTGCAAATTTTTATTAACAAGTTACAATGGAATAAATAAAACAAACTATTTGTGTCAACAAATAAGGTAATAAAATGACGGCCTCCAGCAAGGTTGAAAGAGTTTAACAAATTAAAGTTTTGTGTTGTGCAGAGACTTCTTTTGTTTGATTATCATTATTTACGATAAATGGTAACAAGGGCATCGGACCCCAGAACTTCATGCAAGTATTGACAGACTTCTAAATGATTTCGATAACTCAAATGACTTTGCACGATCTAGAACTGACTAGAGCAGATTCAACATCATATAGACTCGACATTACTTTGGCCAAAGAAGTATCCTTTGGCTACTCCCAACTCTTTTCTCGTTTGTTATCTCTCCACGTTACTTCTTCAGTTGGTTGTCGATTATCAGGAGAGAAAAATAAGAACCATAAGACAACGTGAAATAAGAAATTATTTTATATTACCCAATTTTAAATCTTTTGAATTTATCAAACGAATAGAGAGTAAGTAATGAAAGAAAAGAAGTCTCTCCACAAAATAAAACTTTATTGGCAAAGCGCTTTCAACCTAACTAATGGCCCTCATAAAGTCGGTTGTCTTCATTTTGTGAACAAAGGTCGGAAAATGGACTTTCTGGAAAAATTGGAGATTGAAAGGAGTCAGAATAGAGTTGGCGATCTAAACATAAATGAGAGAGGAGAATCATCCCCCCTTCTGAGAGCTATGCTACAAGCGCCATCGCCTCCTACTGTTAGTCTGACTCTCATATCCAATAGAAAAAACATAGACTCACTTCTCTTCTCTTTACATCTTCAACGGTAGTTATTTTATTTATTTTGCTTATTTTATTTATTACGTTTTTTGTAATTTATTTCTCTATTCATACTTTTGCTCATCTTTTGTTAAATAATCTTTCGTGTTTTTACTTTTATTTGCTTGTTTGTTAGGTTTTGCACTGATGATGGCCTTAGTTAGGTTTGAAAGCGCTTTGCCAATAAGTTTTATTTTGTGGAGAGACTTCTTTTCTTTCATTATTTATAATGGACTCCATTCACGCTCACTCTAAGGAATAGAGAGTATATCCATCCAAAGAAGGACTTAACTATTGAGTTAAGGAAACAAGGAAATACCCTTACTACTCAAGATAATAAAATCCACCAAATAGGATGCAATTTCAGCAAAGAGTGCAAAAGTAGGTTTTCTTCTCAAATCAATGTTAAATTAAGTACACTATATCTTTCGCATATAATTTAAAGTTTTCAAGCAATTAAAACATTATTTTTTTATATTCATAAAAGGAAACTATTAAAGCCATATTTTACAAAAGAAAGACTAAACATCACTACTTGAATATATTAATTTAAATCGTGCATTTCTACAAATAAAAAGTATCGAAAAACCAAGTAGCACAATATAATCACGACTTTAAAACAATACTTAGGCGCCACTGGTATTAACATAGAATAACAATAGTCGAAAAACATAATATAGAAAATATTGTGTTTACTACCAAGTTTTATTTACACGATTGGAATATTAAAAAGAACAATAAACTATTTACAAATATTAGTATAATACTAAAGTTGCAAGATACTTTCATAACATAAATACAAATCAAGAAAAAAGAAGATTGAACATAATTTGACTTGTTTAATAATTTATTTTAATATATCTTTAAGTATCAAATGATTCAAAAATCAAAGAAAGAAGTATGACATGAAATTAACAAATTTTTAAACAAGACATTTAACAAGAAACATAAAGGTGAATTCTAAAATTGTAAAAAAGTTGATATTTGCGAAAACAGTGGACTAAAAAATACAAACAATTTTTACTCTGAATTATTGATTAAAAACTTTAAATATAACAATTATGTGTAATATAAATATTACTATTTGATTTTAGATTAAACTATTTCTCCGTATTGTTTGATAAAATTTACAATAGGTATTAATAAACAAAATTTTGTCAACCCGTATGTGTCAGAATAAATTAAAATAATTGTTAGAAGAAAATGTTGATAGATATTTCCACGATTTTATTAAATTAGTATGTATATTGTGTAGTTTTAAAGCCTTTTATACCGTCAGGAATATATTAACAATATGAATATTTTATTAATATTAAACAGAATTTATTTTATACAATACCAAACCATTTATGTAATCAATAAAATTGTTTGACATCATACAGGAGGAAAATTTACAATTCATGTGGAATAACATGTCAATTCTTAATTGAAAATAAGTTTGAGACAAAAGTTTTAATATTGAAGTTTTAAAATAGCTTGGATATGTAGCAATAAATTAGAATTAATTTTATCAAAATATTCTTGAAATTTAAGTAATTTATACCTTAGAAATTACTTAAAGATCAAAGCAATGATATACAAATTAAAGTAATAAGTATCAAGTTTGGTTATTTATAAATTAGATAGCAAGAAATTTAAATTTCGCAAACTTGCCAATCCTTCTAAATACATGAATAATAAAACATTATTACATTGTAACTTTTAATACTTTAATCTTGATAGCATTTCATACTAATGTATGTTTTTCAGTTAACATGAATTTAAAATTTTCTTTGAATAAGTTTATAAGTTATAAGTTTTAAGTACGTTATTAATTCATACATTAAAGAACGAATACATAAATAGAGAATATGTAATTAATCAAGAAGAGAAACTAAAGTAGTTTAAATCAGTAATTTTAAGTCAAAGTAAAATGATAAGAAGGATAGGGAGTACAATCTGAAAGAGGAGGTTGGGTGTAGAGACTTAGAGAGGTCACACAAAAGGAAGACTATATAAATATGTTGTTCTAAACTATATAAATATGTTGTTCTAAACTATATAAATATGTTGTTTAGCAGGTTGTCTGGTACAAAAAGATACTAAAGAAAGAGAGCAAAGCAGATGAGTAGAAAAATTAGATAACATCACTATTAGGATAGGAACGAAGAATAACTCTAATCTAAGATAGATATAATCTTTTTTTTTTTTTTTTTTTTTTTTTTTTTTTAGATAGTAACCCTATCTAAAAAGCATTTATTTTATCACATGCCCCATTTAAAATATTACATGTGTTATTAGATAAACACTTCTAAAAGGACGTGAATTTTAAATATTGACTTTTAAATATATAGTCATGCAAAAAAAAAGGAGTAATTCATATATATATATATATATATATATATATAATATATATATATATATATATATATATATATATATATATATATTAATGGCATAATTAATTAAATATGTTGGATTATATTAATTAATATAACTTTTTATAAAATATAATAATAAAATAACAATGTGTATTAAATATAAATGAATATAAATTAATGAGTAATAAATAATAATAAGTAATTAATGAAATAGAATAAATTGAAAGGGATATAAATATTGAATCGATAGATGGTGGTATTTAATGAAAATAAAATATTTATTTGAATAAATCAAAATCAATGGAATTTATGAATTTAGAAAATAGTGGGAAAATTTCTGTGAAAATGGATAAATTTGTTGGAGACCAAATCTTTCCTTGTGTCATAACGTCTAGCATTAGTGTTCTCCTTTCTTTCTCAAACAGAGAACATTGAAATATAAGATGGGTCCAAGTTTGCGGAGACGTTTTGTCACAAGGACAGGATGGGTCTGGGATAATTTTAAATCTATGAAGATATGACTTATTAGATCCATGTCCGGAAAGAGCCTGAGTTAATTTGTAAGTTATCTTTAGGTCAATACGTCTCCTTGAAACAACAGTGGGGAAAAAATTCTTGGTCCATGAGCCATTATCAGAAGAACTCCACATTTCTTCCCATTTGTTAAAAAGAATAATTTTGGTCTCAAACTTTAGTGTGGACTTAGGGATAGCAAGATAAGAGATTGTTTGAGAGCTTGAAGCTGCATCTTTAGCTAGTGAATCGGCTTTTTCATTTCCTTCTATTCCGGAGTGACCTTTAATCCATTTTAGTTTAATTTGAACATTTCTATCTAAAAGTTGAAGAAGGAGGCGTCTGCAAGATTCAGCTAAAGGGAAGTGACAGTCTTGATTTTTGATGCAGCTTATTGACACTTGACTGTCAGTGATAATGATGATTGGTTTAACTGTTGTTTCGTTTAGGAGCCAAGAAAGTGATTTTTCGATGGCAAGCAATTCTGCTTGATTGTTTGAGCATTTTTTGAACAGACTGAACGATTCTTGATGGACAACTTGTCTTTGTTCGAAAGCAATGAATGCTGCTCCAACGCCACTTTCTTGTTTACTGCCATCTGTGTAAATTTCTAAAGAATCTAATAAGTCATAATCTACATCATCAGTAAAAGCCGAAGTTGGATAATGTGCAGGATGAATCCATTGTGACTGGGGGGTAGGTTTGTCGTACATCAATTCATTAGACAAGTTGGAAGTCAACGAGTATACTTGGGCTACAAGATCAATCTCATATTCTATTGGCAGTAAATCTGCCAATAAAATAGCAGCTTCGTATGAGATTGTTCTATAGCCTTTAATCATTCTTAGGGCTATTAACCTTTGAACTCTTTTAAATTTAATTATGTTATATTTTTTGGACATAGCTTCTTGCCAAACTGGTGCTGCATGTGAGTAAAGGTATAATAGCTCCTTGATAGATAGTGCGAAGTGCATGGTAACCTAAGCCCCAGTAAATTTTTGCAGAACGGGATAAAATTCCAATGATTTTGAGTGCTTTATCGCAAGTGTTACTTGTGTGTTTATACCAAGTTAAATGTTTATCAAAAGTGACGCCAAGATATTTAAGTGTTGCCACTTCTTCTAATTTTGCTCCATTAAGATAGACATTAACTGGGTTAGTTACTCTTTTTCGAGTAATACGTAATACTTGGGACTTTGATTCATTATAAGATATTTTATTTTCATGCGCCCATTGTTCCACTATGTAGAGAGCCTCGTTTCCTAGAGCACTCAGCATGAGTCCATCTTTACCAATGATTAATAAAAGTAGATCATCAGCGTAGGAAATGATGTGGACTCCTGGAGGATATTTTTTTTTCAAGATGGAGTCGTACTGAATGTTCCAAAATCCTGGGCTACTACATGAACCTTGTGGGCAGCCTTTAGATATTAATTTTGTAATGATATGATCGGAAAGAGATAAATTTGCATAACGGTCTTGGAAATAATTTTTGGTTAAATGAAATAAATTTTTTGGGCAGTCCCACAATTTTAACTGGTTTAAAATGGATGGCCACCAGGCTGCATCGAACGCTCCTTGTACATCTAGTGAAATAAGAACTTCTTCTTTATTCTTCAATGCTTCCTCTATTATATTCTTGGCTTTCATAATTGCATCTGTGGTGTTGGTTTGTGGATAGAATCCATGCTGATTTTCATTTAATTTGTTATTAGTTGCCAAATGGTGAATTATTCTATTAATTAAAAGTTTTTCTAGAATTTTACCTGCTACTGGAAGAAGACTAATTGGTCTAAATTTAGATATGTCATTCGAATTTTCTTTGCCGGGTTTGACTATAGGAATTATAATTGATTTCTTCCAATATCAGGGAAAATTGCGTTTTTCAAGCAACAATTAAAAAGGTAACCATTGTTTTTGGAAAAAGCTCGAGAACTCTTTTCAAACATCAGCACAGATTCCATCAGCACCTGGCGATTTTGATGGACCAAATTTATCAGTAACATGTTTTACTTCTTCATAAGTAAATGGTGTGTCATCAGGAGTGAAGATTGGTTCTTTGATGAAATTTCTGATTTTATTATGATAAATATTATCAGTTTTTATATCATCAAAGGGGCAAAATTTGTTCATCAAAGCGTTTGCTGTAGATGCAAGATCAGATGTGAAAGTTCCATTAGGTAGTTTTAAAGTTGTTAGAATGTTGCCAGCAGCCTGTTTATAAATTAGGTTCCATGGGTTGTTTCCACTAGTTCCATTACAAAAATTTTGCCATGATTCTTTTTTCATTTTTATTATTAATTTCTCATAAACTTCTTTTTCTTTATAATATTCTTTCTTTCTCAATGAACGCAGAGCTTCGTTGTTCTTAGTTTTTTGGTATTTTCTGCGCAATTTAACAACCAATTTTCTTTTTATAGTTAAATCAGGATGCCACCAGGGAACACTTTTCCTTTTTTGTCTCTTATGTATTCTGCTTTTATTGCACGCATTTATAATTTTGTTGGTGATTTCCTCGATGAACAGATTTAGATTTACTTCAGGATTAAATAAATAATCATTCAATGCCGAGTCTAAATTAAGTCGATCAATGTTTGGTGTGCCAGGAATTAATTCTTTTAAAGTTTTAACAATCATGACGTCAAATGTATCAAATTTATAGTTTTTTGCGAAAATTTATCTCTATAGTTAGATTCAGAAGGATTAATTATTTGATTTGTAAAAAGATTAAAAGTTAGTCGTGAATGATCTGATAAGATTTCTTCATATGAATTTTGCCAGTCAGAGAAAAGGAAGCATGCAAGCTGTAGTGATCGTCAGATCAATATTGCTTTGTCCATTTGTTGATTGAAACGTGGGAAGTCCGTCGTTCATGTTAAGAAAATATAGATTTTTAGATGCTAAATAAAGTTCCAGGTCTTTACCTCTTTTATTCGATATAGAATCAAACCAGGATACGATCGAGCGTTGCTGTCTACAGAAATTATTATATTTGAGTGAGAAATGTAATTTAGCATTTTGTCTAGTTTAGTAATATCATCGTTTAGATCTAAAGAATCGCACAAGTATGCACTAACAGCCAAAAAAGTTTTGTTTCGGTAATGAATTTCTACTGTTATAAAGTCCTCATCAGATAATTGATTTATTTGTATCGCGTCTAAAGTAGGGTCAGTGATAATGATAGCAGCTCTTATCGTGCCGTTACCTATGGAATATATTCTATAGTCCTTTGGAAAACCAGTAACAAGTCCATTTTTGTGTATGGTTCTTGAATAAAAATAATTTGGAATAACTTACGGGAAATAATTTCACTAAATGTATCAGTTGATTTTTTGGATTTATGGAGATTAATTTGCGCATTTTAATTCACTTACTTCTTTAGTCTCCATAGTTGGTGTTTTCTATTTTTCTAGTTAAAAAATAAAGTTTTGAAGGGCAGGCTGCATCAGTAGTTGAATGGTTTGCGAATTTAAGATCAGTTTGATTATTTTCTTTATTTTTATTTCTTACGTGTGCAATACAGTTGATGCATTTCTTATCAATATTTTTACAATCTGTGTTGGGATGTGTTTCAGAGCACTGTAAGCAGTTTTGCTTTCCTAAGCAGTCTTTTGCTTTATGGTTAAATTTTCCGCATTTAAAGCATTGAAGAATGTGAACATGATCTGAACAGTTTATCATGATCCAATCAATTTTGATTTTTGTGTTTAAAAGCCTTTTCCGCAAAATTGATGTTACTTCAATAACTAAATTAGA
The DNA here is from genome assembly GCA_018340805.1 of Microvelia longipes. Classification (NCBI taxonomy): domain Eukaryota; kingdom Metazoa; phylum Arthropoda; class Insecta; order Hemiptera; family Veliidae; genus Microvelia; species Microvelia longipes. Next base: position 37,038,239 of record JACMZG010001908.1, read on the forward strand.
TGTATTTTTGTGTTTATTTTTCCAAATGAAAATGGCTTTTGTGTTTTCATTAGAAATACCTAATTCTGGATTTTGTTCAATGAGTATAGGTACTGCATTTTCTATTGTTATTTCATTTGGGACATGTTTAATTAATAATCGCGGATTATATTTTCTTAATTCTGTTGCTACTAAATTTTCGTTGCACACTGTATTTACTTCTTGTATAATTTTAGTTAGATCTTGTTCTTGTTCAGTTTCGAGAAGAAGTGAACCGTTTTGCAGGGTCTTTAATGATGTTATACCTATGTTTAGTTTCCGTGGGTTAATATTTTCTTTCAAAATTAATTTTATTTTATTGGGATCAGAATTTGAATCAGTAGATAAAAATTTAGGTTTGATTAAGGCTTTGAATTTCGGATTTTGAATAGATTTCTCAATTTGTTGTTTTATTATACATGACTTTTGTACTGTGGTTGTTTTAAGTGTCTCGGCATATGTTTTAACAGTCTCAGAAGGTTTGTATTGAGGCTTTTTTGATATAATCTTGCTTATTACAAAGTATACCAAATTATCTTTAATTATACCCATAGAGCGTATTGCATCTTTCCAATGCGGAAAAGTGCAGCCACAAACCACAGTAACCACTTAACTTTTAAACCCGGGGATAACTTTAACCCCGTTGTACCCTCCTTACCGTCAGGTTAACAAAATATTATGGGCCTGGTTTGAGTTTTTATTTTTTGAAAAATGTATTAACGAGACTAAATCATAAAAAAGTTTAAATTGAAAATATTTAGGACTGATGGTAATTAAATCTAATTAATAAAATATAATGCAATAAATCAAGGTATGTATATCCTTATCGTTTAAAGGTTCTCTGATAATTTTAGAACTCTAAAGCTGTATGACACTTTATTTTCTTTAAAAAAAGGTGAAGACACGACTTAGCTTTTATTCCCCTCCCCCTGGAATAGACTTAGCTTATTCTACAATTTGTTGTAAATAAAACTTAACAAGATAAAGTCTTGATAAGGAATGTATTTCAGAAAGTATAATTCAGAAAATGGTATTAAGAAAAGGTTTTTATTAGAGTTTACAACACATCAAGGATTTTTTAAAATGATTTTAATTTAAGATATCTATACAACGAGAGTAAAATGAAAAAAGTTTAATTACAAAATAATTCGTGGTATAAAAAATCTCAAATTTTCTAATTATTCAGAACCTCTTAAAACTGTTAACTTGAGGAAAAAAATAAACACTTAAAAATAAATCGAATAACTTCTTTCCTTTTTTTAATTTTTATCAAATGTTTTATTGTTCTACTTTCGAAATCACGCTGTTTCATATTGTAACCTATTTCTAACTATTGTCTGAAAACCGATTAACTATTTTTTTAAGACTACTTAAATGATTTAAAAAAGTTAAAGTAGAAAAAGATTTTTCTAAGATTATTTAAAAGTTTTTTTTCTGATTTTCTTCTTTTTTATTTTTACTGATTTTGAGATTTAAGGATAGGCAAAAGATTGAAAAAAACATCATATTATACATCTCGCGTGCTTTACAACTTACAAAATAATACTCTTTTAAGATATTAAGGGGAGAACTAAATCCTGCTAAAATTTGTAAGACAGGTACCTTGAAAAAAGTTAACACTTCTTTCGCTTTTTTATGACTTGTCATTTAATATTATAACAACTAGAAGGATGTTAAAATAATTAAAGTTATTTTTCTAAGAAAAAAACCGATTTTCATGTCAAGTTAAAAAGTATTATGAAAAAAAACTCAGAAGAGTTTATAAAAAAAGTTTTATTATGTTTAAAAAGTTTTAAAAGAAAATTAAGGCAAAATAATAACGTGATAAGTGAATGAATAGGAAATTAAAACTTACAAAAAGGAAACAGTTGATTAAAGTGATAAAATAAGTAAAATAAGAAACTTTACAAGAAAAGGAAGTCTAAAAAAATATTGACACTAAAAGATATAATAAATTAACACCAAGAATTATAAATAAAAAACAACATATATTTATTATGATATTATTTATAATAAAATTAAAGTTAATAATATCAACTAATAGCAGCCTCCGTGGTCGAGGTCGTTAAGAGCATTAGTCTTTACACTGACCTTTAACACCACGGAGCTCTGGGGTTCGCATCCCAGGTTACGCTCTCAGTTTATATAAGTGTTATTTTTTAAATAACCAATATTAAAATAGACTTTGTGCGTAACAGTTGCCTCAACCCCCCGAGGTGGTTCCCGCAGGATTTATCTCTAATGGTCCGAAAGGCTCTAAACAGGCATTATTATTATTATCGTATAACGACAACTTAAATAAAATTTCTAAGAAGAATAGGGGATAATACTATCAATTTTGAAATTTAAATTAAACATTACAACATATACTATAAAGAAAAATATCAAGATTAATTTCATTTTATAACCAACTAAAATCTATCAATACACTAAAAATAGACTTTTTTATTCGAGTGTATTTTACATAAAATAAATAAAAAAGAAAAAAAGCCAAAGCCACAACAAACTTGGCCCTCTAAATGTTTTACAATGAAAAAAAGGCAAAAAAATCAAAATCAAATCTAGAAGCGATAGAGAATATAAAATAGGATTTAATCTGGACAAAGAGGCTATACTCTGTAAACAGAGCCAATATATAGTAAAGGGCCTTTTAGTCTAAACTCAATTTTTTTTATTTATCTTTTATATATAAAAAACTTTTATATATTTTTTCATAACTTTTATCATATTTGAGATACACGAGATTTTTCCGGATTTAGGATTGTACTGTGATTTTTTTCCACGATTTAAAAGGTTAAATAAATTATTTAATAAAAATGAAAAAAAAATCTTTGTGATATGCGAACATCAAATTGTGATAACAGAAAAGAAAATTTAACAGCATAAGTAAAAATTAAAACACATACTTCTTTGCTCTACGTATAAAGAACATTTAATTGAAGCTACAAAATTTGGAACTAATATAATATCATTAAAAAAAGCACAACCGCGTAAACAATAGTGTCATTGTGCCTAAACAATAAGTGATAAATACAAAAAACGGTAAAATTGATTCTAAAAGAATTGATACTATAGTGAGATAGAGAAATACATAATAAGAAAAAATATACTACATAATTATTCTATAATATTCCTACAAAATGCGTGAATAAAATAATAAATTTAACTTAAATAAATAACTTGAAGGAATATCCGCCTTTAAATATTTCTATTATTATTTCCCTCATATTACACAGTTTTTAAACGTAATAAAACTAATAAAAAATAAAATACATTATAAGAAATAAAAAAGGCAATAAAACAACTAAACACTGACTTAATAACATGAACGTAAAAATTATAATAATAATAAAACAGGGATAATATAATCCTTATGAATAATAAAACATAAAAATAATTAAAAGAACATTAAAAATACTTTTAATTAAATACAGATTAGAAAAATATTTTTCTGTTGAAAAAATAAAGAATTACACTTGTAATTAGAAATAGCTTAACTTAAAAAATATAAATATTAAAACGATAATAATATTAAAAGAATAAAAAACATGCATTTTTATATTTTCATCTCCCAAGAAAACCATTTAAAAGGAATATTAATATAATATATTACACTTGGAAGGCTTAGAAAACTTACACTTAATCTCCATACTTACAGGGGGGTCTCCACAAAAAACTAAGGCAACTCGGAGAAGGAGGGGGGAAAGCCGTAAAAACTTTGAATTTATTGCTTTTATTATAAAAAGTTGACTATTTATTTTATTATTTTTTACCCCTATTCTAAAGTTTAACATAAAACATTTCATTGGAATAAAAAATGTGCAGTTTTAGAATTAACTTCTTTTTAAGAAAGAGGCAAATTAAATAATGCATATAAAACATTAACACGTAATTAAAACATGCCATACTGTGCTTATAGAAAATTTAATTGAATAAAAGCAGTCGGTAAAATTGATATTTTACTAATATCATTAAACATTTTCTTACACCCAGCACCATTTAATATATATGTTATACATTTATGAGCAGAGAATAGTGAGCCCATAAACTATAGCCAAACTTTCTTTTTTCTCTTTCTCATTTCGACCATAGATAAACAAGAACAGTATTGTGTATGCAAAAAATCATAAACCGGAATGACACCAGAATTATCAGTTTCAGGTGTTTTTAAGATATCCTTAGTGGTTTTTACAAAGTTTCGAGTGTATTTATGTCTGTTATTATCGAATATCCCAGTGTATTTAGTATTGATACTAGAGAGTATAAACTCGGTACAAAAGTCAATCTTTAGGTCTTTAGGTTTAGTTGAGCTATCCAAAAAAATATTTTCCATTACGTCATTAACTGGAAATAATGACACAGCAAAAATTTCGACAAGTCATAAAACGCGAAAAAAATTGTTGATCGGTTTGAGATTTGTTGTTGAGACGAACATATTTAACAAGTTTCATCCATTATTAGCATTAGTTGATGTTAAAAAATAATTCAATTGTACCAATATCCCTTAAGGTAACAATAAGTGTACAAGTTTGGTTTTAAAACAGCAAATACATCTACAGGTTTTGTTGGATTATAAAAGTTGAGCTGCATCGAGCGAGGTTGGTACCTGGACGAGTGACCGCTGGGAATACAACAAATGTATTTACTGTCAGAGGACGAGCGAAGTGAGTCCGAAGACGTGTTGCAGTATGAATTTGGCGATTTTTATATTCTGATAAGGAGGAACTAAGCAAATCTGAAGTAGAGAGGATGAGCGTAGCGAATCAGATTTGGCGAGGAGAGGTTTCAAGGTACTCCTAGAAACTTCCAGTGAAAGCATATTAATTACTCCAAAAGTTGCCTATGATAAAGATAGGTAGTATTAAAACCTACATAACAACAAAAGTACTTATTTCAATATTAATTCACCCTGACAATGTTTTGAACCAATACCAATAAATCAAAAAATGTACAAGACAAGAAATTCAGAGAGAAAGAAAGAAAGAAATCAGTTTTTCTTTCTATTAAATAAAAATAGATGTCAAATAATTTTTCTTCAATCTTGAAAAGCCGATGTGGAAACGTAAACATGGGAAAAAGTCAAAAAGATTTAAAACCCAAGCAATTTATCTCTTTTACAAGTATTAAGCTTACTTCTAACAATTTAGCACTTTCTGTATCTCAAGAAGTTTTAAAGCTTATAATATCTTTATATTTAAGTTTTGTCTTCACATTCAACGGAGCAAACTTACTGCTTAGCATGAAAAAATTTAAACCGACAACAATTCTTAACAACAGACTTTTTCTTCCTCTTTTCTGACGTTGCTATTATCAAATAAAATAATATAAGACAAATATGTGTTTCAACAGTATCTTTACAACTTTTTTGCTACTTAACAAAGTTAAACCAAAGTGCATACACAATATTTTTCAACAATATTCACATATCTTTTATTTTCAAAATTCGAGATTACAAGGCAATATTTTTATCTACTCATAGCAGCAAAATAAATCATTGATTAACTGATTTCAATCTCCAAAATAAGGTTTTTCCATATTCTTTAAAACTCGCAGCAACACTTGTGTGTGTCAGCAAACTTTCACTTTGGTTTTAAACAACTGATGAAAAACTATCATGTTATTTAGTTTAATAACTCATTTTTAGCGAATTTTCATAATGAAAATGACGCTTATGAGGTTGTTCGGATGACGGAAGTTGAGGGTGGAGTGAGTGGAATCGGTTCCTATTGGCTTCCTGATAACAAAAATATATGTCCGAAAAAAGTTTATATATATATATGTATATATATATATATATATATATATATATATATATTATATATATAATATATATATATAATATATATATATATATATATATATATGTATGTAAGAGTTTTTACCCTTTCGTATGGCGAACGATAACTCTCGAAGGCGTTCTCAAATTGAAACGAAACTTTGCAAATCGCGAGATGTTATGGAGGTTACGAGGCCTATTGTTTATAAAAACATTATGACGTCATCAACCAAAGTTATGACGTCATGAAAAAAAAATTTTTTTTGAAACTTAAAATGGCTGTAAAACAAGGTATCTAGTATTTAGGTAGACGGCTAGCTGAATCGATTAAGACCAATTTCAGCGCAATCGAACCATCACAAATGGCGCAAACGGTATACATATATATATAATCTTGTATATATGTATGCGTCTAGGTCAAAGAATCGTACGATATCTGTTGGGTTCAGTAGTGTTAGAGGGTGGGGATGTAGTATATTAGAGGAGCTTCTACCTCTTGCTCCATCCTGGTAAGCCTACTGTCCCACAGAGACAGGACAAAAATGGCTTCCACTAATCCACGCCGAGCTAAGCAGGCCTGTAAAGAGGAAGTACCTCGAAGTAGTCTTTACATGGTCGAAGTCATTCTAAAACGATTGCGACCGGTTTCAGCTCAATCGGACAATCCTAAGTGACGAAAACGGTATTTTTATTTTAAAAAATCATAAATATATTTTTTTCAACCTAAAGGTTATACTCAAATAAACAATTTGTTTACAAAAAAAATTTGACATTTTCCTTTAAATTGTATAAACAATCATAATGTGTGTAAGAGTTAATACCCTTTTGTATGGTGGACGATAACTAAAACTGATTAAAGATGAAACTATAATCTTTTCTTACCCTTTTTACAAGGTTACTCCAACAGTTGCAACGTGTGGATTTATTTCTTGTATTCTTTATCCCTCTATAAAAACGTATTAGTTATGTATTTAAATATAATTATTATTTTTTTATATGGCTTGTTAACTGCAATATCATTGCTTACTATTAATAATAGAGAATTAATAAAATCAAATTTGCGAGAAAGCCTCTCAGGCCCGCGAAGCGGGCCTGTGAAACGAGGCTGTGAAAATTCGCTAAATACGTGGCAAAATGCCATGTAACAAGAAACGATAATGAAACCATACATAATACAAAACAACAACAATGTGGCCGCAAAGCGGCCACTGGGAGGCCCCCGGGCCGCGAAGCGGCCTGGCGGGCCGACGCCGCGGAGCGAACGAGGCGCGAAGCGCCGAGACCGCGTAGCGGCTACGGGCCGAAGGCCCGTATTTTTTACTTCATACTTCGTCTGTAAAATTAAATTTTTCAGCTTCAGCTTTGCCTTTGCTGGAAATTCGTTCAATCATTCCTCGCCTTCGGCTCGGAACTAAATAAAAAAGCTTGTGAGCTAAATTCTGTTTTGCTGCCTAGTGACTATAATCTTCTAATGGTTATAAGAAGATAAAAAAATTTGAAGCCTAAGTATTTTTTAATATTACTACTGAAATGATTTTATTTAGCATCCTTTGAACAAAAAAAATTAGAAAAAAGTGTACATCCTTATTGATGTGACCTGTAGGTGCAGAGACGTCAAAACTTGATAAAAAAGTGGTTAAAAGGTTTTTAGCTAAAGCAATGCTTGCCCCTCCTTTTAGAAGGTAGGGAAGCAATAAGTATTCATTTAATGTTTTTCTCATTTCTCCACACTCTTCTTTAAAATTGAAAAGATTAAATATTTTTAACCCAGTGACTTAATTTTATAAAATATAATCCATGCACCTAGAAGATATATCAATAATCAATTTATTTTCGCTACAACGGAAATTTAATTTGAAGTTTAATAACTTTGTATAATCTTTCTCGTGCCCCACTTCACCTCTCTCCCCTCTCTACTCTCTCAATTAAGGTCAAAGGGAAGTGGGAGAAAGAAAATGATGGAAAACAGTAGGGTCCAATTTTTCATTAACAACTTTACTACACTAATATTAATACAGATGTAATAATTAAATTAAATAAAAAAGCAACAGTTAAATTCATTACCAGCTCTGTTCAACATTTATAAATTTCCACTTGACACCCAAATAAGCGTAAATGAGGGTCTACTAATTTATGATTATGGCCCAAGCCTAGAAAGCCTTGTCTTGGCTTAGCTACATGTACGATAAACGTAACCTAAATTGAAACTCCTTTCAACCCTTTCAGGAAGAGTAAAATAAAAGGGTTCACAGAGAAAAAGAGTGTCAAACGCAAAAAGAACGAAAAGAAATCGAAGTTGAACGAAGATAGTTTTTAACGCTAAATAATTTGCAAAAATACTCATAACTGGTCCTGAAAACGTATATTCACTGAGTTATATACCAAACAGTTATTTGTTTTGCTTTCTATTCAACATATACATACATCTTGACGCCGTGCTTTAAGGGCAGTATAATTTATTTTGTGCTTGCGCAGCAAAACACTAAGTACGCGGTCTTTCCGGAGGAATATATATTACTCCGATTCCTAATAGATTTATTCATAAGAAAATGGTTTACTGTGGTTCTTTAATTCTTAGTTTCTCTCTTTATTATATAAAATCGTTTTATTTTCCTTCCCAAATAATTTATACACACTTGATTATAAAATTACAGCTTTCCTGTTATTTATTTATATTATAATATAAATAAATGTATATTGGGACTAGGAATTACCTTCTGACCACACCCTTCCTTGTTTAATGTTTTTAGAATGCATTATCATTTTCTAAAGGTAATTTATTAAGTATAAAATTTATGATGAATGCCTGTTAACAAACATAAAAATTAGTTTAAACTCAACCATCAAAGTTATGAGTGAACTAGTATAATTAAATTTAAAACAAATAGCGCCACGCGCAATGGATGAAGACCTAAAATTACAAAAAGAAAACTTTCAAAAACTGGTAAAAAACGTAGTAAAAAAGGAAGAAGATTTTTCTTAAGAATTATCCCTTTTCAAATAATTATATAAAAATATAAAATAACACACCTTTACATATAAGTAATATATCGCATTAAGACCTTTTTTAAATCATGTAAATACTAAATATCAAGTTCCGATGGCTGCTTTCTGTACATAACATTTAAACAGTATTAAATTTCAGAACTGCATTTTTTTATTAATGTAAAAAATAAATTTAATTAACTGAGAATCTTATTTTAAATAAAAATAATATCTAAAATTAGATTACGGTGTAACTTAATTACAAAAAAATAATCTTAGACTAGGGAAAATATAAGATTATATTAAAGAAAAATTGAAATATAATTGATTTAATAACCAAAAAATATAATTTTATTTTTAATTAAGTTTAATCAAAAATTCTATTAGATGAATTTATCAAATTTGATGTTATTTGAAGCTATGTCAGGAGGAAGGACGGTAAAAATTAATTCAATTAAAAAGCAGGAGTTTTTAAAATATTAATATATTTTTTCATTAAGCTTTCCTTCGACCTTACAGTAATTCCTCCGGCTCCCGCAAACTCTTATTAAACAATTCAAATTGAATAATGGCTTTAAATTAAAATATTAATAGAGATAATGAATGTCCATGATAGCGAAGATATAATGGGTCCGAAGGCGAAACTTTAATATTACAAATTTCGGGACTATGAAAAGAGCAAAGGGATTATTTATAAGGAACAAGAAAGGAACGGTAGAAGAAAATACGGAGGAGAGGGGATGAGTTAATATGTACGGTAGGGCTTAGTGGCTTAATAAAGAATAGACTTACAGGGGCAAAACCCCCCGGCTATTCTTAGGATAAGAGAAATATTAATTATCAAAAGAGAAAATAAACCAAAAAAGATGGCAAAGAAAAGAGATGGTATAGTATGTAGGGTAGGAAAGACAAAACTACAGGAACAAGATAAAAGATATTAGAGGAGGGGTAAAATAACAACAAACTTACCACTACACAGGCAGCATCGTCTTTCTCAACATACCGCCCTCCTTTGAATATAATATTAATTACAAATATTAAACTAAATCCTCTTACATTATCAAATTAATATGTTATAATTAAACTTAATAATTTAGAATTTTAGAAACCAAAATATAATAAAATGCGGTTTCAATTATAAGCATCAGCAAAGAACAGTATTTTAATCCTATTGGAGACAAAATTTATTAGGAAAAAAATGTATGTTTGAGCTGAATAAGTCATATATATTTTTCAACGATTTTACTGTAGTTCTCTTAATAAACTAAAAATATTTAAGATTATACAAACAAAATAAAAAAGGACAGTATCTTTATCCAGCATCATAACAAATAAAATAACGAAAACAACGTCTTTCTAAATAAATAATGAAAGATGAGACCTTAGAGGCTAGAAAAGAGAACGAATTCAACCGAAGTAAAAACCGAAGGTAGACGAAATGTTTAATTCAAACTTAAGGGTGTACGGAAAAGAGGCCTCGGTAAAATCGCAATGAACCTCTTCCAAATAATGCAACCGGACTTGAGAAAGTGAGGGTGAACTCATCCCAGGGACTAATCCGGCGATATAAATTATATATTAATACCCCCTTCTACTCTATCTAAAACCCTTCCCTGCCTCGCCTTGCCACGGGCCTTATCTTAGAGTCTCAATTAAAAGTTAAAAACGAAAAAGTAAATTGCATTATTTATCTCCAAGGGGTTTTCTTCTATACTGAAGAAAATACCAAGGTAAGGCACGACTCCGGGGGAAGAGAGAAAAACAGTGAATTGTTAATTTAAACATCTAATGAATATTTGAAATAATGAAAAACCTTCTTGGAATAAGTATAAAATAAAATAAAAGAATAAAACAAAAGCATTCTAAGCTTTATACTAAAAATAAATAAAACAGTGTACGAGTGACATCAAGTATTTATAAATTAATGAGTAAAAAAAAGAAAAGTCCACTTTTATGGTTGTGGTAAATTAAAATGCATAATAAATATTAATTTAATGCTTATTCATAAATAAATAAATAAAATGTTGGGAGTTTTTAATGTCTTTTTTCCTTCCTCATCCCATTCATCATCATAAAGAAAAATAAACTTAGTAATAACATAAAGTAAATAATGTAAAAATAATAATAACAAAGGAGATTTTAATAAATTGCAAAGTTATGTTTTTTGAAATAAAATATTTTTTCAAAGTCAAACGAATAAACAAAATAAAGATATTGTTTAGTAAAAATACCGAAGAAGTAAGGAACGTTAAAAAAGGACTTTATTTTAGGAAGAAGGATAAATGTTTACATAAGAATCCTTAAGGCATAAAGCACAGTCCCAGGGAAAAGAAGGGGCACTTTTTTGTTATTATTAGAAAAAAAGAACAATATTATATAGAATATTATATTATATTAAGTGATGGAAGTGAGATGGAGAAGAAAAGGAAATGTAAACAAAACTTTTTAGAAAGTCCAAAAGGATAAAAGTAAACATTAAAAACCCATCCCTGTACTTCTCGAATCTAAAGTAAATAAAACACACACATGCCAGGATACCCCAAGTTTTATACGTACGCTAACTTAATGTTAAGAGATAATATTAAATGTTTTTATTATTATTAAATACAATATAAGTGGAAATAAAAGTTTATAGAAGGGAGTTAGGGTAAAAAAAGTCCCCTCTTATCTTACAGACAATATTGGGGAAAAATATTTAGTTGATCTTTAACTAATATAAAATTTATATTAGTAAGGAAAAATTGTGATATCCAATTATTTCCTTTATTGTTTCATTAAAGACGCCTATATTGTTAGATTTATTTTTTATTTTAGTTTATGAAAAATTTTTCTTCATTTCATTACAAAGCCAATGTTAAGTATCTACAAGACACAAAAATATAGTAAAATAAATGAATCATTTGAATTAGTTGCACTCGAAACAAAACAATAAATCACATATTTTAGTAAGATTACGTATATATATATATATATATATATATATATATATATAAATATATATATATATATATATATATATATATATATATATATGGTGTGTGTGGTGGTGTGTGTGTGTGTGTGTTATTATTATTATTATTAAAGTAAAAAACTTTACTATACTTAGTAGAAAAAATTGCACCTTTTTCATTAGACAATCATTCCACAATATAACTAAAGAGTGAATAAAGAATGTAATAAGGCAAGAAAGTAAATAGAAAGAGATATAAAAACCAAAACAATGTTAAAAAGGCATTAATGATGTTTAAAATTTATTTATAAAATTCTCTGTTTATATCAAAGAAAAAGCATGTACAAAAGGAAATTTAAAAAAAATATATAAAGAATGTTATTGCTTTGTCAAAGTATTTAGCAGGAATTGATGTAAAGAACATTTGACTCATTTAACAGAGTGATGGTATTTTGCTCTTCAACAAACGTTAAGGCATTTGAATTTTTTCAACATAGAAATTAACAAAAGAACAGTTAAACTTGAATAAACAAAAAAAAGAAGTTAAATGTTACAAAACAAAACATAAAAGAAATAATTGAATAAAAATAAGGAGAAAGCAAAAATATTACAATAAATAATATTTTAATACTATTTTCACATCACGTACTTCGTAATATTTTATAAAAATCATTTATAAGAACATAATAAATGAGAAGAAGGAACTATTAGGTCCATTTATGGATATATAATTCTTGTTGGACAAGCAATATAATTTTTTTAAGTATATTTTTTCAGTGTGCAGACAACATTTATGTCATAATATAAAATGTTCTACATAGATTTATATCAGTGAGTTTTTTTAAGCTATAACATAAGTTTGTATTGTGGTTGTAATAACGTTTAATAAAATTTGTACCCATTTCCTAAAGGATAGATTGGATATATGAATCGTGATGAAGTAAATGTCAACAGACATGTTGACAAACTCTAAAAAAGTTTAGAGTGATCGTCATATATTATGGATAACATATTACATTATAACACAGCCCATGTATCACAAATCATTGCTAAACACATCAGCATTTACACTAATAAGTAGCCTTTTTGCACTAAAGAGTTATAATCGCAGAGCCTTGGTATTTAAACCCATAATATGAGTTTAAATACCAGTGCTTTGCGACTATATCCTTCTAATCAAGTAGATGCGCAAAGTAGACATAAGTCTTTAAACAAACTTACACTTCACCAAACTTCACATTTATTATTAAAATAGTTCTTCATCGAACCCCAGTCGAATTAAGAGCCGATGTAGTGGAAGTGTTCCTCATTTTTAAGCTCTCCTGGCTCGAATTCTTGGGCTAGAGCAATTTTTTTGACTGTGTTCAACATTAAACCCTAAACAATTGTAAATGCTCCAATTTTTAGAATGCTATATCTATTTAGCAACAGCAGTGTGCTAAATGGAGTGCAGTGTTGCTTGATGCAAGTTACACAACAACCCAAAATTAAACATTTTAACGGCCCAGTTACCTCTATCAATCCCGCAATAACCCTATATGAAAAAATGAATATCACAAAAAATTACATTTAATTTCTTTTTTCATCTAAAGTCTACGCCTCAGCTGATATAAATCCCAATAATAAATTTAACCAAAATCATTGTTTTTTAAATTTAATGTCAATTAATAATTATACAAAATTTTAAAATTTATAATATTAATTTTGATTACCAGTTGGGATTGCTTTTAGACTTGATCTCCACTTTTCATTTCATATGCATACGATATTAGATCTAATATTTGCTTATAATAAACAACAATATAGAAGAGAGAAAAATAACAATTGTTTAAAATTTATAAAGAACATTATGGAAGGGTGATGGGGAGGGGGTAAATGTAAAATAGAGAGAAAATCAAGTCCCCTACTTCAAATTCCCTTAAAATACTGTTTATGAAGTATAAATTTATTATTTATCATTATTTTAATAAAATTCTATAAGAGTTTATCAGGGATTTATCGATATAGAAATAATTTTAAGCATTTACTGTTCATAAATAAAACATTTCAAAATTATATTTACACAGGATTTAATTCAACTGAAATCTCAAAATCTCCCCTTATGACAGAGGGTCAAAATATCACAAAGCCAGAGGTCGAATTCAAAATAGTTTATTTAATTTACAAATTTGAATTAATAAAATGTGTTCTGAGTTTTAAGTTGTATTAAATTTTAATTTAATTGTTTACATAGGATAGCTAAACACACATCTCATTAGCGAATTTTTAAAGAAAAATGAGCTTATATGGATGGGATCATGGGGGGGGAGTATTTTTTTTGAAAGGGGGACTCAACTGATTAAGATATATAATATTCTTGAGGTTTATATTTACGGAAATAGAAGACAAACATTTTATTTCTGATACAACATGCCTGTTGAATTTTTATATTTTAATTCGTCTTACTCAATTTTACTCCCACGAAAAAAGAAAGGGCACTAAAACTAAAATCAACAGGGATGAAAATGAAATGGTAATCCTAAGATGAGATGAGATCCTACTTCATTATAAATCAGTAATTAAGCCCTTCGATAGGACTGATTGTAAGAGAGTTATTTCATTACATCGCTTTAACTTCAACAATAAACTAGGAATTTGATTTGAAACAATTAACTCCTCTATTGGAAATACACAAACAGAAATACCTGTTTCCCATTTTTTAAATGGAGCAGTAAACTAATCTATATAATACAGATATTTGTTGAGACAAATATGTCATGGTCAATGGCTAGTTCGTCGAGGATTCTCAACAGATAGATTGTTTTACAATGTTGCAAGGCATTAAACTAATGAATTAATCATAATTATTTACAGCAGAACTCGACGAGCTAATAATAATTATAAGTAAGACTGACATTGCGAAGTTCTGCTTCACTGTGGAAAGATGTTTCAATTCCTCCAATGATTTTGCTAGATTATTTCTTAGTTTTTAAAACCTATGTATTAAAAACTGAGTCTAAAAATATATTTATTAAAAGATCAAATATTTAAAGGGTGTAATGTAAAATATTAAAAACTAGTTTTTGAAACAAAATAAAGAAATGGAGTGAACAAACACGTCGTCCTTGTTTTAGATCCTGGTACTTGTTATATAAAAAAAAGAAATCATTAAATCTAAAATTCTATTGGATGATATCGATATCCACTCCATGTAAGTCTTATGGAAAGGATAGTCCAGTTGGTAGTGGGATAAAATGTCCTGCGGTTTAGTCCTTGATCCCCCCCAGTAGATTTATTTTTTAATCCCCTACACTCCTTGACTCTATAAAGAAAAAGGTCCATAGATTACTGGTCTTAGTAGTTCTCTTAAGTTAAAATAATTAATAGATTATAACAAAATAATATGACAAATTGGTATGTGCTGCAATCTGTTGTAATTCAGACGAATTATTTTAAACAAAATGACATGTGCTGCTATCTGTCATTTTTTAAAGAAAGGTGTTCTTTAGACAAACAAAAAAACGCAACCGACATCAAAATTCAGACACTTAGTATTTCGCATCTCTGTTTTGACTTTATTATATATTTATTTAAGATCAGTTGATAAATATAAAATATTATTTTTATAAATAAGTCAAATATTTGCATTTAGGTAGTAAGTATTAAAAACAAAATTTACATTATTTTAAATATATAAGGATCAATCGTACACGCGCTCTCAAGCTTAAAAGTGTATACGCTACAAGACAAAAAAGTGTATTATTGTTTATAGCAACTTGTATCAAACAATAAAGCAATAATGTCTCTTTACTGCCTAGTTACATAATTTACGGTTTATATTAATTTACATTTGAATTATAAATGAAAATTATGATCTAAACGACGATTTCAATGAAGATTTAAATAAAAACATTCATTAAAATATAAGCCAAAACATAATTAAGAAATAAGATAAAAATAAATTATGCGATCTTAACCTTACTTCTTACATATGTATACATAAATGATAATTCCAATAAATAACTAATCATAGAAAATAACTTGTACCAACTTAATAACGCTAAAACCCTTATACATTTGTGAGAAATTAATTTATGTCTTAGGCAGTTCTAGAATCATCAGGTTAGAAACGAATAGCAACGTTTTACTAAATTCAATCATACAAAACGCTTTAAGTATTAAAAATACTACAACAACCTCATTAAAAATTCTCTTTAATATAAACCTAGCAAAACCTCCAATGCAGTTTAAATGTAAATTTTCATATTTTTACTGCTTTTTATTACAAAGTTTAAGATATAAAAGTTATTAAATGTTTTTTGATTTATGGACTAAAACATTAAAAACATTAAAGTATAAGATAAAATACATTTACATTTTTCTTATAAAATGTATAAAAATTTAGTAATAAAAATGGTTACTCTGTATTTTTCAACTAGCATTCATTTATAAGAACATAAATAAATGAGAAGAAGGAACATTAGGTCATTATGGATATATAATTCTTGTTGGACAGCATATAATTTTTTATAAGTAATTTTTTCCAGGTGTGCAGACAACATTTTATGTCATAATATAAAATGTTCTACATAGATTTATATCAGTGAGTTTTTTTTAAGCTATAACTATTAAGTTTGTAGTTGATGGTTGTTAATAACGTTAAGAAAATTTGTCACCCATTTCCTAAAAGGATAATTGGATATATGAATCGTGATGAAGAAATCGTCAACAGACATGTTGACAAACTTAAAAAGGTTTTTAGAGTGATCGTCATATATTATGGATAACATATCCATTATTAACACAGCCCTGTATCCACAAATCATATCCTAAACACATCAGCATTCTACACTAATAAAGTAGCCTTTTTGCACTAAAGAGTTATAATCGCAGAGCCTGTATTTAAAGCCATTAATATGAG
>JACMZG010001908.1:37061029-37120951 GCA_018340805.1 Microvelia longipes
TATTATTAAGCATTCGTGGGTGGGTGGGGTCTTGGTGGTTTATAGAATGCGTACAATAAATGTTAATGTAGGTAAAGTTATCTACAATAAAAGCTATCAATGGAGTTAAAGAAAGAATTTCAAATAAGTCTAATGTTTGTAGATTTAGACAGTAATTACCTTCGCCTGCTGAGTACTTTCAGTCAAAAAAAAAAAAAAAAAATAACATCTGGTTGGGGGGAGGGGGGGGGGGGTTCTTGGGACTTTTCTTTAACATATCGAATTGTCTACGCTCATCCTCACTACTACGGAATCGCTTCGCTCGTCCTCACTACTACGAAATCGCTTCGCTCGTCCTCACTACTACGAAATCGCTTCGCTCGTCCTCAGAATATGAAATCATGAAATATATATTGCAGTACTTCCTCTAGTTTGGTAAGTACTGTACTCTAAAAGTATTCTAAGCACAAGTACTTTAAGTACTTGTACTTACGAATTCAAGAGAGTACTTGCAGTACTCTCTCAGTACAAAAAAACATCCATTAATTTCAACGGTCACCAATCCAAGTACTCACCTAGCTCGATGCGGTTTAACGCTTGTGATATAGATACACGAGCTGAATAAAAAATTTAGTTTTTTTTTTATTTTTAGAAAGTAACCCCAGACTCAAGGTTAATGGTGCAGTTTGTTGATGACCCAGACCTTGCTTATGTGATGCAAAGGTACAGAGAAGTACATGAGTAACCTTACACAAACTCTATGTGATTTTTTTCGACTTTTACAATTTTTTAAAAACGTATATATGTAGTTGAAAACTTGAACTAATTTTGATAATGAGATGCAACTTAGCACATTTGTTGGTCTACATGCTAAATTTCATATAGATCACACTATCACACATCTTTCCGCGTTAAGTTTCGTTAAGTCATTATTGCCGGTCAATAACGTCATATTTTGTTTCGGACAGCACAACTATACCTAATGATTGATTTTTCTACCAAGTTTTAACTCTCTAACACAAACACACTAGGAGTTACAATGATAACAAATAAACACACATACGGACAACTTGGTAAAAACAACTACTCAGGAGGTCCTAAAACATCTAAAAACGGATGATTTAGGTGAAATCCCGGTTTCGGTTATTTTGGGCTATCGCAATACTTTTCCTATATACCTACTGTATAAATGAGGAAAAGTAGAAAGGTCACAGATTTTTTAAAGCTTTAAAAATAGGTTAGACGTCACCAAACTATTTATTCTAAAAAAAGTGAACAACATTTGTCTAATAACCTTATTGTTTAATTGTCGACAATAGCACATATTGAGTGTCTAGTAATTAGTATGACCAGCCATACAAGTCAATATGTCGAAATCGTGTGTGGGAAGTTTGCCAGGTCCAACTTCGTATTGTGAGCAAAAAACAACTAATAACTTTTTTATTATTATTTTTATAATAAAAATACTCATTATATTATTAAACAACCTTAACCGAAAATAATAAAATACTGAAGGAACAATAAAAAGAATAAAAAATCACGACAAAGAAGTCATAAAAATATAAAAGTTAATTAATATAACCTACATTTTTAAAATAATTATGAACTAAGGATTATCTTCATAAAGTACTTCTATAGGGCAGTACAGTCACCATAAGTTAGTAAAATTATTATATATATCATAGCCGAATTAAAGAGGTTATTGAAGCAATTGAAGAATCAGGTACCTTCGATACTTGCTGTTGGATATGAATATCCCCCAGATATTCATATCCCACAGTGAGCATCGACTGAACCTGATTCTTCAATATCATAGTCGCTTCAATTATATTGAGAGACCACAGGCTGGGTGTATATATATATATATATATATATATATATATATATATATATATATATATATATATATATATATATATATATCTTGATCAGTTAGTCCCCCGTTTCCAAAAAAATCCACCTCCTCCCACTCTCCCCTCCATGACCCCAACCTCATAAACTCATTTTTCTTAGAAAAATGAGCTAAACAAGCTTTGAAAAATTGTACTAACAAAATTAGTATAATCTTTTATACATTAATTAAATACTAACTTCAATTTTATTACATTCTATTATTATCTGTGTGTAAGTGTGTGTCTGTGCTCGAGATTTTGTTCCTACAGTGTTTTTTTTTCATTTTATTTTTGTATGCACTAAATAATTTTCTTTATTAGATATTGTTAATTATCCATTGAGAACAATAGTTTACAGAGAACAGTATAGATGGATACCACCCAGACTATACGCGATATGATAACAAGGTAAGGCAGTAGAGATGTAACTAAGTATGGTAAGGAAGTAGAGAAGTAACTAAGTATGGTAAGGAAGTAGAGAAGTAACTAAGTATGGTAAGGAAGTAGAGAAGGTAACTAAGTATGTAAGGAAGTAGAGAGTAAACTAAGTATGGTAAGGAGTTGAGTAACTAAGGAAGTAGAGAAGTAACTAAGTATGGTAAGGAAGTAGAGAAGTAACTAAGTATGGTAAGAAAGTAGAGAAGTAACTAAGTATGGTAAGGAAGTAGAGAAGTATGTAACTAAGTATGGTAAGAAAGTAGAGAAGTAACTAAGTAAAGGAAGTAGAGAAGTAACTAAGTATGGTAAGGAAGTAGAGAAGTAAGTAACTAAGTATGGTAAGGATTAAGTAATTATATATGGTAACTATGGATATATAAACGTAATTATCAACCTATCAAATCCCATTTATGTGTTTGTTGATATAAAGCAAAAATTCTAAAATCATTATACAGAATTTATAGAATTTTATCGTTTACGTTTAAATGATAGAAGATATAACTTTCATAAATATTAAAGTAAAAAAAAAACATACATTTATTATTTTTTTTAATTATTATTAATAACGGATGGCTTAGAGCCATAAAAAGTCATAAACCGAACCAATCCAGTTGAAACTGTCGACTCACGCCTTAAAATGTACATTATACCACTATTTATTCTATTTTAACACATAATTTAATAGACCTAAAGCTATAAAATATAAAAGTTATTTTACGGCAGTCTACAATGTAACTTAAAACATAAAATATATAAAACTCAAGTCACAATCTAACATAAAGTTAAAACTTAATGACTTCATTTATTCTGCTTCATAAATTACAAGCCTAGTCAATTATTAAACTGAAGGGGAGGAAACTGTCATTAAAATCGTTTTTATTCTGCTAATCTTGAATGTAAAAAATAATTGCAAAATAAATACTAATAGTCCAACTTGCTTACATTGAATTTATTTGTTTCTGTAAGTTATATCGAAGTAGATAGTAAATATAGTTATTAACCATGAATATGTTTAATAGTGATAAATAAAATATATATAGTTAGTAAATATATACTAATTAACTATGTATATGTTCAATAGTAAATAAATAAAATGTATAATTTTTTAATAAAATATAAAAATATTTATATAAAATATAAAAATTTATAAAAATAAAAAAAATATTTATAATTATAATAAATATATTAATTAAAACTAAAATAAATAATTGTTGATAAATAAACTTATTAAAAATAATGACGAATTTATTAATTGGTACTTTTCGGCAAGCTTGATCTTTGAGAGTGCTTGCAATTGTTCCCAAAAAATATTTATTGGTGCTCACTTTACTAAATTGATAAAAATTATGAGTTAGGTTCCATATTATAACCCAACATGGAGGTTAAATCAAAAAAAGGACTATAACAGGTTAAATTGAAGGCGAATACCAAATAGTCAAAGCCACTACTTTTGGTTGCAATTGGACAATGATTGGGTATTGATCTGTTCATAGTTAGATGTAGGGCAAAGGGGACAGTGCACTAGAGGACGATATTTATACTGGGGGTTGTGGGTCAGATCTTTAACTTAACTCTCGAGCATAAAAATAGATTGAACATTTTTTTTGTAGTTCTTACTGTATAATATTTCAATAAGAACTCGAGAAAAATAATTCTGCTTATTGCCGACATATTTATCGCATACGACATTATGGTGTAAATATTGGTTATTGCTAACTTTATTGGTGTTGATAATATCAATTTTTCATGATTTTAACAAATTTCCCACGGACAAATGAGCCTAGAAAGCATTGAGATTAAGATAAAGATAAAGATTTTATTTATTTACATTAAGTACAAGAATTTGTATTTTGTATGTTAAGAATATATCTATATTATATATATAATATATTTATATATTATATATATATATATATATATATATATATATATATATATATATATATATATCTTACTATATAGAATAAAATATCACTAGAAATATTCTTGAAAAGCGATGTCTCATTTCCTCTCAAGTTTAATTAATCTAGAAGAAATAAAAAATGGTTATTATTTGTTAAGAAAGTTTTTGTTTAAATTTTCTCAGGCCTAATATTTGTTAAATAAACATTAATATCTTTGTATTAAAACAAAGTATATACATTTCTCCTCGACTGGATTTTATCATCTTGATGTTGCTTGAGTTTATATTATAAGATATAGGTAAAGAGAGAAAATATTTCACTGAGAAGATGCAAGCAAAGTAAAATCTTGAAAACCTTAACGCTGAGTTTGTAGGAACTTTATTTGTCTAAAACAAAGTTTTCTTCTATATATCTTAAAAACCGTAGGAAATGAGAAGTTACAACCTATGAAGTAAACTCTTTTATAAATAATATGGAATATAGAAGAGTTAGTAACTCTGTAAGATTTCTTAGTATACATATATATATATATATATATATATATATATATACATGGGGTTATGTAGATGATATATATACAATATATGGTTTGTATTTGTTAGTCTAAGGGAGAGGGATTGGATTTTGCCTAGTTTCCTAAAACCATAGTTAGTTTGCTTTTCCTTCCCCCCCCCCGGGTTTCCTTGTATACAAAGACCTACATGCTAACCCCCACCATTGCATTTTCTTGTTGGCACAACTCTGCATAAATATGAATAAATTTTGCCAAGTTTTCTTTCCATTTTCCAACCTCCTCTCCTAACTTATATTTGAATATTGACTTATCAATCATTTTTATTTAATAAAAAGCAATTAATTTAATTAACAAAACTTAAACAATTAAATAAAATTAATAGATAAACTAAAAGAAAGTTTATAGAATAATATTTCCTTTCTATACAACATTTTGGATAAAAAACAAAAATATTTACTTATGTGCTTTCAACAATATAATAAAATTATGGAAATTAAATTACAAGTTACCCACACAATATGAGTTATAAAAAAAAGTAAAAGGTTAGTAAAGTGAATTAATATTTTCTCTTTCTTTCGCTTCCTTTCCATACCTCCTCTTTTTTGCCTATTAAATATACCTCAACAACTATGGCTGATTAAATGAAAGAAAGCTTAGTCTATTTTTATTGGTCTAGGTGGGTAAATTATTAAAAAGTTTCCATGGATTAAAAAATTGACATCGTCGTAGATGTCAATATGCCACTACATCGTCGTAGATGTCAATATGCCACTACATCGTACGAAGATATCAATATGTCACTACATCGTACGTAGATATCAATATGTCACTACATCGTACGAAGATATCAATATGTCACTACATCGTACGTAGATATCAATATGTCACTACATCGTACGTAGATATCAATATGTAACTACATCATACTTAGATATCAATCTGTTACGACATCGTACGAAGATATCAATATGTCACAACATCGTACGTAGATGTCAATATGACAAGTACGTCAATACTTTAAATAGATTCTCAGTTATAATTAAATAAATCTTAAAACTGTCTTAAAAATAATAAAAATATTAATGTAATAAACGGCACCGGGACTGCATAAACAAAACAAGTTACCGAGTGTTATCTTCAATTCAGGTTATACATTTTAAACGACTTGGAAGGTTATACATTTTAACCGTCTTACATTCAAAATTTTTTAGCTAGGATTTAAAACCCGTTTTGGTTAATTTATTCGATAAACGGTGATCTTATGATAAAGCGATCGTTACATATGTTATACATAGCCTTACATATATTTAATAATGTCATAATTTAAATGTATATGATTTGATGTTTAGACAAATTAATAATGGTGACGCAAATCGATATATTTGATTTCTCGTGATTAATTTTGGTTTAATCCACTGTTAAACTTCTCTTAGAAACCTGCAGTGTTAACATGGTGACTGCTAAAGTCTATGAATGCCTGAAACTTCAATATTTTAATTAAAAATGTTTTAAATTACTTATTTATACACTTATTTTATTATGGGAGAAGTGTAATAACATATTATAATAGACTAAAGGTAGAAGGTGACACGTTACAAGTAATTGGGTGTTAACAAGATTACTAAACATCCCAAGGTAAAGGATTACAAGGACTTGGGAATGGAAGAGTGTTATAGGAAGGGAGGGGGTATGATGGGAAGGGAGAGGGTAATTAAGAGATTCCTACGGTCAACCCTTAAGGATTAACCTTAACACTGAGAAACCTTCACAACCTACTTCCAGGTGAGTGTAATACCTCTTTACATAATACTCTTTGCTATAACCTCCTAGTAAATTACAGAGCAACACGTGGATACAACCAACATATGTTAAACATATTACTTTAAAACAGTTAAATAAATAATCTATTAAGTAAAAATACATCAAAAAGAGAATACGCCCAGGATCCTAGTGGCAAAATAAAAATGTTAATAAATTGGTATCCTATATTTTTGCTCACTTCCATCATTAGCGAATACGCAAAGATATTTTTTGGTAGATCACATAATAGGTGAGGCTATATATGTATATATATATATATATATATATATATTTTTAAGAACTTTAAATATGTATTACCCCTACGCCTCACCTATTATGTATATTATATTTATATATATATATATATATATATAATATATATATATATATATATATATATATATATATATATATATATATATATATATAATATACATACATACATATACATATATACATATATAATTACGCTAAGTATATATATATTTTTACGTAAAATAACCATTACAATAAAAGTATAAAAGAGTCGGCCTTTTATTATTATTATAATATAGAGTATGACATAAAAAACAATAAACATGATGATTTTATATATTTTTATACATATATTATTTGTATCGCTTTTACTTTATCTTTGACAACCTGTATATAAATTCAATGTATATTTTATAAAGAAGGAATAAAATGGACAGGGAAATGAATATTATATGTCTATATTGGTCGGTTCTTTTTTAAGATCTTTAAAAGAGAAAAACAAGGAACCAAAGTAAGCGGTAATAATAATAGAAACATATAAAAAACTACACACACTGATATATATATATATATATATATATATATATATATATATATATATATATATATATATATATATATATATATAATATATATATATACATATAATAAAATCGTCAATTAAAAATACGTGTTAATCAGGGTAAACGGTAGGAAACTACTACCTGTAAAGAAAATAATAAAAAATATTTATAAAAATACTTCATAGGCAGCAGAACGTGTTTTTACATAATAATTAATGCCTTTTTTTGTAATTGTTAAAAGAATATTTATTATAATTTATGTTAATAAGATGTCAAAGTGTTGACAACATATTTAAAATAATTAGTAAATAATGTTTTTTTTTAAACAAATTTACAAAATCAGTAGTAACGAAGCTAACGGGATGAGGAGCGTATATCTCATATTTTTAGTGTAATTTTTTTCTAGCTTTAATGCCTATACTAGGTACATGTCTTCAAGAAAAGTTCTTACGACTCTGGTGTAATTTGACTTACAAGCCCTCCGTTCTACACTTTTCTCCCAACCCTTTTACCAATCTTTAAAATTAAGAGAGAAACCCTTACTCTAAAATTTCAAGAAGGTACATCAACTTTAGTATAGTTTTTAGGGGCGCCCTATTCACACATGAGACCTTTTAGAAAATTGTGCGCTTTCATCTTCACACACCCCCCCCTTTACTTCGAATAATTAGATTTTAAAGTCCCCTTCTTATTCTTGTACGTTGCTATTCAACAATATATTATGTTGAGAGTATACTAACAAGCTTATTTGGTTTCCTTGGCAAAATTGATCATCATCAATTGTATTTTATAATTTAATTTTGATTTGAGGTAAAAGCCTTTTTATTCAAAGTGAGCAACTTTGAAAATTTCATTATTTTACCTATATAGTATAATTAATTTTGTTCTTTGTTCAAGCCTTGTGTTAGTTTGATACATATTTAATCAAAATCGAGTTTTTGCTAAAAATCCAGTTTATGGACATCCGGGCATATTGTTAAGCGTTTGAAGTCATTAACCTATTTCGTGTCATCAATCTTTAAAACAATGACTATGAAATTAAAATTTCGGCCTTTCTGAGTCCACGACGGGTATACTAAGAAAGGCTCCTGAGCCGACGTCTCAGATAGGCTAAGGCGCGAAACTTCAAAGCCGCATAGCGGCCAGGGGCCGAAGGTCGCTAGTAGCATAAAGAGAATTGTTAAAATCTGATCTATAAGTCTCATATATCGCTCTTTCTATATTCAATGACTGATGATGACCTCTGATCATGTTGAAAGAGCTTTTCTTTTACAGAAGTATATTTAATTTAGAGAGGCGTATTTTTCTATCAATTACATTAAGCAATTCAAATATTTTAAGCATCAACAATTTTGAGCAACAAATAGTTTAAGCAACTCACCATTATTGTTTACTTTTTCTCTCATTTTATTTTCCAATACCCAGGTTTATTTAGGGTTAGAGATCTTTTACGAGTACCTGACGTCGCACAGGCTCAGAACCACCCGCTGAACGTTCCTTTCGAAGGACGGCATGTGAAGGGGTTTCCATCCCTCGCATGAAAATCCTAGAGGCCTCGACGGCAGTCTGAGTGGCAGACGCACGTGCAAAGGGGAGATTAGATTTAATATCATACATACATGAACATTTTTAACATTACTGTCCATACAATATTAATGAGGAAAAGTAAAAAAAATAATAATAATAATTTGAATGAAATGGAAAATAATAATTAATAAAAGTAACAATTTAAAAATAAATAAATAAATATAACTTAATTTTACAGAGGCGAAGTAAAAAGTTGATTAAAGATTTTGATTAGATGAAGATCTCATTTAAATTAAAATGAATTAGAAGAAAAGATAGAAAGGGAAGAGAATGTTTAATTTTAGACTTTTCAAATCTTTAGAATTAATTGAGGTTTAGGGAATAAAATTATATTGAACATTTAGAGAGTAAAAGAAAATTTTCACAAATATTAAAATTTGAAGGGCCCAGGTCAAGTTGGATTTTAGATTAGGTTTGATTGTAATTTTTATTTAGAATTAAACACATCTATAAAAAAATACAAATTCCACTAGAAATTTTAATTAGTCTTTTGCACAATGAAAACTGGGGTTAGATTTCGTCAAATAAGTTTAAAAGTGTCTACAATGTGAAATTGATAACTGAAAACTAATGTAAATGCTAGTCAAGCACAGAAGTTAAAACTTTGAAAACAAGGTTGACCATATTATATATAATCGATTGTTATATTATATATAATCGATTGTTATATTATATATAATCGATTGTTATATTATATATAATCGATTGTTATATTATATATAACAATACGAAAATGCATGTAAAATAAAGAGAAAAATTACAAAATAAAGAGACAGATTTTTATAAGGCAGTAAAAGAAACGATCTCACTAAACTCTGTGACTTTTTACTTTTACTATTTATATCATTCTGTTACTTTTAGACTTGTCTTATATTTTTATACCTTAGCGGACTTTACTTACCCAAAAAATGCTCATGAATAATCTGCTACCTCATCCTCTCAAACTTAAACAGTACAACTCTACCAAAAGGCTATAAATCCCCCAAAAAAGAGAGCCCTCTCCTTTTTCCCCTCTTAACAACTGGTTCCCGTTTTTCCCTAACAGCAATAACTATATAGTATAAAAGTTAAGTTTTTATTACAAGATTCAAGAAAAAAAAAGTTTTTTTTTTACTTTTTTATTTACTGGTAAAATAAAAAGAGTAATATTTAGAAGTTTAATAGAGTTTTCTTTTTTCATAACAAAGAAATGGGGGAAAATTATAAAAGCATCTTTTTTTATATTTTGAAAAGAAGTTATGAATCGGTTCATGGTAAAAATTGTAATAAAATAAATGTGAAAAATTTCTTATTTTTTGTCATGTAAGAATAATCATAAAATTGTAATACAACAAATGCAGTATTCATAAAGAAATTGTAAAAGTACTTAATGTATAAATAATCAATCTGAAAAAAGATCATATGCTAAAACATTACCAGAAATACATTAAAAGTCAGGGAAATTCTGTTGAACTCAGTATTGTAGACAATGAAAGCATTTTAAAATTTTCTACTGCATTTTTACAGCTATTGTTAAACAAGAGCACGTACCGAAAGAAGTACCCAATAACAATACTCAATCTGCTCACAGCTGTTTAATGAACCAAACTTGAACCAATAGAGACTAAATAACAGCTGAACATAGTAGATTGTCATTAGAGAATTGCAATAACAGTCCTCCACCCACTTTCTCTTAGGCAAATACAGAATTTAATTTAAAAAAACTATTGGGTTCTACCAAACTAGATGGGTAAATAAAATCACAGCAGAATGTTTCAGTGGTATTCCCAAGTAACAATAAAAATAATTCTATTAAGAAAGTATGATAACATACGAAATATAATGAAATTAAACGAAGCAATTTAATGAGTTGTCTTTATCTTAAGAAGTTAATTAAGACATTATGATAATTTCTCAACAAGAAAACATAAAATTGTTCTGCTAATCTAACCATATAGAAGCAGTTTACTTTCAACTAATTAAACCTAATCTTTCACTTCAAGCCAATCTATAACTTAAATAAAAATTGAATAATAATTTAATTCAGTCTAACAAAACCAAACAATCTTGTTTTATAAAGGAAGCATTAAAATTACGGTCAGTTAAACTATTGATATTGGATTAGCAACAGGTTAATATAATAAACATTATAACAGACAAATATTACTCTCGAATAAGAGCTATCAAATTTTGTGGTTAAAACATAAATCATATTAGATAGAATACGGATTAGAAATTTCATAACAATATGACAAGTAATGTTAAACCGCAATCATTCCCACCGCCTTTTTGATATTTTGACTGATATTAGATTTTAATGCTTAACATTATAGTTGAATGTGTTAACAAGTGTTCAAGAGATACGCAAGAATAAAATAGAAGAAAACTATAGTATTAAAAAGAAAGATGAAAATAAATTTTATCAATAAAATCTTTTTAACTACGGTAAAAGCAAAGAGATACATAAGTATACTCTTTGTGCAGTAGAGTATACTTCTACTATAAAAGGTATAATCTGAAATGATGATTTCACCATTATATAATTCATTTTTTTCGTTCTTCGTGGTGCATAAGATAACCGTCACTAAGCTGAAATAGCTAATGTTTTTTGGATTTACTTGGCCCAGTCAACGTACTTAATACGATCAAAACGTTATTGTTGCATGGTTGGGGTCGAATATAACATAATATTTTAAATTTTTACTTAAATTTAGGTAAATCATATTGATGAATACTTTTTACATTCCTTTCCCTTTTTTTTCAAGGTAAAATTTACTGATTATACCACTTTTCTTTTTTAAAAAAAGTTGGTGATAAAAAAAAACTTTTTTTCTTTTTACTAATCCTGTTTTCTGCTTCTTATCCTCTTTTAAGAAAAGATCCTACAAGTTTAAAAAGAAAAAAAATGCTCTCTCTAATTAAGTGGAACTGAGTTTCCTCAAGTTTTTCCTTCTTTTTCATACTACAGTTGTTTATCAGTCTTTCTTTTTTATTTCTTTTTTGCATAAATCCTTCAGAAGTACTTCCTAAACCCCTACTCCATTCCTTTTTTTTCTATCCATGTCTCATTTTTTTCTTGTGATCTTAAAAGATTGTTTTCAACGTCAAAGAAATCTTTATCTTGGGTAAACCTATAAAAGGTAACTCTTTACCTTTTGTTCTTTTCCTTTCAGTTACCCTCTTTTGTACTTTTTGTATAATAATAACCATAAATTTATATTAATAAACTGGTAATAATGATAAGTAACTCTCTAATAAACACAAAATAAAAGCAACAAGACAAAAAATAATAAAGAAGAAAGTAAATACAAACTTCAAAGAAAATAAACAGTTCTTTAATCTTGAAAATTGGTAGAAAAATGTTATATCAATAAAATATTTACTTATTTTTCTATTTTTTTACTTCAATAAATTTACTGTTTATATTTTTATATTTCTTATTAGAATTTAATATATTTTATTTATGTTAAAAAATTATTAAATTACACCATCAGTTGGAGATTCTAAAAAATATTTTGTGTACACGGTGACACGCTTCATTTATTATTTTATATTTATTTTTTTATGGTTATCAAAGACAGATGGCATTTATAAAGATGCTCTGGTTTCTTTAATATCGAGGTTTTGGAGGTACCTGTTGCAATTATTAAAGAGGTTACTGTAAGTTGAAGAATCAGGTACCATCAATACTTGCTGTGAGATATGAAGTCCAAGGATATTCATATCCAACAGCAAGTATCCACGGTACCTGATTCTTCAATTGTATCTGTTGCACTCTTACAAAACTAAACCATGCGAAAATTTATTAATATTTTCAGCAACGATGATCTATTTTAAGCTATTAGGTGCAGGATAAAAATCACAAACATTTTTTTTTAATTTTACCCATAGTGATAAAAAAACTACCTAATGCTGTGGCTTACATATAAAATTCTTAAAAAAACGAAACATAAAAAATCGCTTTACGATGCAAAAACAATAAAATATTAAGGTTTTAAATAAAGTCTATTATTGTAAGGGTCAGAGCGGTCCAGGATTGATTGGCTATTAATTTGCTCAGAGGGAGTAGCAAAGGAGTGGGCAGAAAAAGAAAATAAGAGTCTAAAGTTTTCCCAGTAGATTGTTTATACAGAAAATTGTTATTTTTGGGACAGTTAAGGTTTTTACAATAGAAGGGTCTTTTTTTCTATTATTATATTTTTTAAGGATAAATGTGTTTCCATTTGTATATCTGACGAGGAATATTGGTCGCCATTGTTACAAAAATATATTACGGTATTGTAATATTCACGAGTGTGTGTTGAGTGAATGACCGGTGAATTTTTATTTTTATTTTAAAAGGATTCAGCATTGAGAGACTTAAAATTAGAGTTAGGGGATAACAGGAAATGTGCCCTTTTTTAAACGTAAGAGTCAAACTCGAAATAAAAGCAAATAAAAATAGGCCTAGAAGCTCACCCTGAGCCACACAAAGTTTTAACAGATAAATTGATTTATTTACTTAAAGCTATAGAAAAAAAGTAAAAACGATAAGGATGGGTAAATGTTGAGTAAAACATTGTCGTATTTATTTCCCTAGCTTGACTTGAAGCAACAACTTTTCTCCCTCCCTTTATCCAGGACTCAGCTTCAAGCTTAACAAACCAAGCAATTGTTGATTTTTCTACCACAATTCTCCCAGAAAGAATAAAAATACAAACATTTTTTCAGGAAAAACGTTAAATTAACAAAAACAATAAAATAAACGTAATTCTTTAATAATGTAATTAAACGTTTTTTTTATCTAAATAAGTATTTCCTTTTCTATTTCAAAAATCAAGATAACGTATAAATATAAGTAATACACGTGTTAACAAATAAACATAATAAATTGCTGATTAAGACAGTAAGAAAAAAAATTAATAAGTTTAATAATCAAAAATATTAGTAAATAAGACGGACTATATAATAAGGCTTCGATATTTTACGTAAAATCCTATTGTTACGTTAGATTACACAATATTATTAAAAAGATAAGATAAGGATCTAATGTGAAAAACTATTGTAGATACAATGTTTTTATTATTATTTAATGATATGGAAATATAAGTCATGGACGAATAATCAGAAAAATGTTTTTTCTTTAAACATGGTAGTAGAACATAAAATAATATTTAGATAAGAAATATTTAATAGTGCAAGAAGATGAAAATCTAATAGAAGAAACATTATTTATAAAAGGAAATTTATAGATAAAATAGTATAAAACAATAGATGAAAATTCATTTA
Source organism: Microvelia longipes (assembly GCA_018340805.1). Lineage (NCBI taxonomy): Eukaryota > Metazoa > Arthropoda > Insecta > Hemiptera > Veliidae > Microvelia > Microvelia longipes. Next base: position 37,075,209 of record JACMZG010001908.1, read on the forward strand.
CATACTATTTTTTAAGTTTTTCCTATAAGTAATTTCATTTTTGAAAAATCAAAAAAGGGATGTTTTGTAAGACTAAAAACAATAAGATGTTTTTCAGACAATTTTTAACAATTTTAAATAATCTTTATCTAACATCTCATTATAAGAGTAATTCTTTGTAAAAAATAAATAAAGTTTTCTTTAAAAATGTTTGTATTTAGAAAAGAAAAACATTTATAAAGGTAATACAAAACAATAGCAACACCAGCTTTGTCTTATCATAAATAAGTTTTAATTACTCTAATCAAAGCCGGTTTTGGGTTTTAATGCCATCAGTAGTGCCACGGTTTTGGCACTCATTACAATAAAACGTTAATTTGGGACAGAGTCATGGATCTAAACCCAAAGTATTTCTTTTAAATCAAAATGAAGTAATTTTGCAGAATAAGAACATTTATTGATTTATACTGTAGATTCAGCATGTTGCAGATATATCAAATTTTAAGCAAGCACTAAACACATTTAAGTATACCCAAACTTGTTATAGTCATACTCCCAAACTTGTTAAATACAGTTAAGTATTTTTATAGTCATACTACTTAAGTTTAAGTACAACCCAAACTTGTCATAGTCATACTAGTTACCCAGTTATAGTCATACTATTAAAGTATACCAACTTATATTTGTCATACTATTAAGTTACCAAACTTGTATAGTCATACTAGTTAAGTATACCCAACTTTTTTAAGTCATACTATAGTTAAGTGTACCCAAACTAGTAATTGTCATACTAGTTAAGTATACCCAAACTTGTTATATCATACTAGTTAAGTCATACCCCAAACCTAGTTAAGTATACCCAACCTATAGTCATACTAGTTAGTATACCATATAGTCACTAGTAAGTATACCCAACCTTGTTATAGTCATACTAGTTAAGTATACACAAACTAATTATTATCATACTAGTTAGGTATACCCAAATAAATGAACAGTTATGTTATCCTTAGTATAATTATAACTTTAAAACGAAGCCACGTTTTAACGGAGTGAGGTAAGAAAAACGACAAAGTTAAAATTTAACTATGCTTGATTTACTTTTAAAACTATAATGCTAGAAGAAATGGGGCTCAACAAATAAATGCTTTAAACGTACCCTATTAAAACCCCAACAAGGAAAAATTTGAAGTAAACCATTTACACAGTCTTACATAAACCCTCATGTAATCTTATTTACATTAACTAAATTAAATTAAAAACCTTTAGTACAAGTTTCTGACTATAATACATGTATTGTTTTAAAATATTATGTAATACTATATTGTTACACATATTAGAAAACACAAAATACATATTAAAAAGGGTCTCACAAAATAATTCAAAGAAGGAGCCTTTTCTAATAAAATGGGTGAAAATGTTCATTATTTAATGAATTAGTTTTAACTCCTTGTTCTTTAATACAGCTATACTTAAGCTAATGTAATTTTCTTTACCTTTGTCTTTTGTTAGACCTTATATACTCTAACTCTTTCTCTTTTATGTTTTTAGCGTGTCTTTGCACTATTAATTTAGTTAACTGTTTGTTATAAACTCACATATAGTTTATTAAACACTCCCCTCATATATGGATTTTCTCTTTATAATAAGATAAGCAATTTTTATTTGAAACTAAAACACGAGTTAGTGATGGTAGCGAAAAGCTATACATTATTTTCTATAGACTCATATTTGTTTAGAATTAAAACCTATTTAATGTTAATAATTAGCAAGATGAAATCATAATCACATGGAAAGATTCCTTTATTTTTAAGGGTAATGTTTTATAATTAAATAAAAGAAATATTTGTAGCCATTGAACAATAGCTAGTCCAGCATTTGGAGAGAATTGGGAACAGATTTAATCGTCGAAATAACATTGACGTAATTGATAAGCTTAGAAAGTCTTGAATAAGTTAATACAAAGTTCTTTAATGGAGTTCACGACAGCAGCCTCTTTCACAAAGGAAAATAGTTACGGTGCAACAGTAATCTCAAGAATATTCAACATATTTTTTAAGCTTAAATCTATTTTCCCGTGGCAACTCTAGAGTCAAATTTTGAGTTTTATATAAAGTAAAACCCTTTCTTTTGAAGTAATTCAAGGTTTATATATTGGCATGGCACTTTTTGTCACTTAGTCGTCTCACTTTGTCGTGTATGGGAAGAGTTTTTAGTTTGTTTCACTTGTTTTTGGGTTTGTTCCATACAGAGTTTGCCACTGAGTGTTGAGGGGCAAACACTTGTTGCACTGAGCCTTTTACAGGACTAATCGCCTTACTCCCTTTACACGCACTTCTATCTCGAAACTTTCTGTCTCTACAACTTTCTGTATAATATATTTTTCTACTCTCCCTTTTTAGTTTACTTTTAAAAAGAAAGACAGCAGTATTGTGCTGCAAAAAAATTCTTACTAGCATACATAAACTTTTAGCACCCTTAGACAACAAAATAAAAGGAAAAAGTTAGCAGTTTTTTACGAACTACTGAGCCAAGTAAAAGCTATGATTCATAGTAAGTTCTAATTGACCTTGCCTGGAAATATGATCAACCTCAAACAACCTCATCACACTTATTTTCTGATAAAAAATTGGTAAACAGTGATATGAAAAGAGAAAATGATATGAGATAAAATATAAGACCATATGGTCTTAAATGTTTAACTACTACTAAGATTAAAAAGTTACCTGGACACTAAATGAAACATTTTAGTTTTTAATATGTCTAGCTCACAAAATCGTCAAATGAAGGGTAGGACGTGAGTTTCTAAGCATAATATCTAATCGGAAGACTCATCAGTATAATTTGCTGAGCATGTATAAACAATTTTAAGGTTCTACAAAAAATAGTGACAGTGCAATTTGGGAAATACAAAAAGGGTCCGGGCACCAAACCCTTAATATATCAACTTCTGTAGCTTAGTTCGTGGGTCATGTTACCGGCAACAAAATGTCTTGTTATAGAGGAGACTGTTATACCTTGTGGACAATTTTTTCCATCAACAGCAAAAAATTCACAAGTTTTGTTTTTTTCTGTTCTGTTACAACAATAATTAATTGCTTTCAAATTAAAGTTAAAGTTAACAGTTTATCGACAATGCCGGCGACAGCTAAGTAAAAAAACTATGAGGCAGACGTAATAGATTTGTCCAGAGGCTGGTGTCCGATATTTTAATTAATTATTAATAACATTTCTTATGCATACCAATAACTTAGTTTAATATAACTCATATAACTTATACTTTAAGCTCAATAACATACGCTGGAGTATTATTGAAAACTAAAGTTTTTTAACCTTCAACTTATACATAAAGTGTTTGCTCATCAATAATTTAGGCCATCAAACTAACTTATAAGTTAGTTTGATATTATTTCAAAATATTGCATTATTATTAACGATAAAACATATTTCAAGCATGCAAATTATTTAGCATAGGATAAATTGTAACTTTTATACATGCGTGTTAAAATATCAACTTAATTATTTAATATGTTTTCATTATAATTTTATTAAATTAATATTTAATATATCTTTCTAAAAGCTAGAAAATTAATTATTAAAAACAAATTTCAACAGAATGACATAAAAATTAAATAATTTATTAATTTCGAAAAACTCTCTTCTAATTTTAATAATGAATTACCATTTATATTAAAGATAAAAACCTCGATCGTTATTTTTAATTAATTATTTATACATTTATTAAGTTAAAATATTTTTTAATATAATATTCTATTCTATAATTAAAATTTAGAATGACGAAGAATATAATAATTAAATATTAAAGGTTGGTGTAGTACTTGAACTGAAGGGCCCACTCTCTAGGCCGCAAGTAAGACAAGAGTTTTCCTACAATCAATAACTATCAATTTTGATAAAATAACTTTCTAGTTAGAAAATAAGATTTATCAATATTTAATCGGAAAAAGTTTTTCAGTCATATTATATTATATAAACATGCAGATAAAATCGGGTACGGGGTACCTCGGAACATTTCCTCATCACAATGGATTCGCTAAGCTTATCCATCCTACTTCTCTGACACACATGAATAAACAGAGACAATTATTTAAGGATTTCTAGAGCTTAAACTTTTTTTTTAATTTTCATATTTAATAATAGAGCAAACAATAAATGTTAAAAATGTGAGTTTATACATTTATAATAGCTTCAGAAGCTGGTAAGAAAAAAATCAATTGATTGCACTCTGGCTAAGTTGCTAGCGCTACAACACGGTTGTCTGAATATGAGCTATTACAAGGCTTCCCTTAAGTCAAATTATGTGTTATTACAATGCTACCCTCTTTAGTTAACTTATGTGTCATTACAATACTTCCCCCTTAAGTTTAATTATTTGCCTTTAAGTGAAATTATGCGTCAGTACAATGCTACCCCCTTAAGTGCAATTATGTATCATCGCAATGCTTTCTCCTTAAGTTTAATTATTTGCCTTTAAGTGAAATTATGTGTCAGTACAATGCTACACCTTAAGTGCAATTATGTATCATCGCAATGCTTCCTCTTAAGTTTAATTTTTGCCTTTAAGTGAAATTATGTGTCAGTAACATGCTACACCCTTCAGTGCAATTATGTATCATCGCAATGCTTCCTCCTTAAGTTTAATTATTTGCCTTTAAGTGAAATTATGTGTCAGTACAATGCTACCCCCTTAAGTGCATGTGTCATTACAAAGCTTCCCCTTTTGAGTCAAATTAATTTGCCGTTTAGTAAAATTATGTGTCAATACAATGCTACCTCCTTAAGTTAAACTATGTGTCATTACAATGTTCAAAAAGTCTATTGTCATTCAACAGAAATCATTTATGAGGATTATTTTAAACAAAAAAAAGTTAGAACACTCAGAACCATTATTTAAAAAAATGTATATATTAAATGTAGACCAAATGATACAGGCTGCGTACTTAACTCAAGTACACAAAAACATGAGTAGTATAGAAGTATTACTACATGGTATTAATACGAGAAGTATGGCATTACAATTGTTGACAGTTCCATACTGCCGCACTAGCACTGCTCAAAGGCACTGGTACTACCAAGGGATTGTGTGGTTCAACAACCTTCCTCAAGAAATTAAATTATTGGAAAAAACTAGATAATTTTAAAAAGCATATAAAAGAATACTTAATAAAAAAACCTCTGTAAATAAAGAATTTATAACTATTAAATAATATATCATAAATTAAATTGATTGATAAATGATAATAATAATAAATATTAAATTTATTAATATTATAAATTATATAATATAATTTAAAATATAATTACAAACCAAATTAGTGTTAAAAATGTAAATAAATAAACAATAAAATATAAATTATAGGTAAATATTATAATTATAAAAGTGTAATATTAAGTCAACGCCTGTTCAGCTCAGGCTAGGGGCCATCATGAACAGGCTAATCTTTTAAATAATTTACTTTGTAATTTTAATTAATTTATTTAATAAATAATTAAATAAAAAAAAAAAAAAAAAAAAAAAAATGTTTCCCTTTTCAGTCAAATTTATTTGCCATTAAGTCAAATTATGTGTCATGACAATGCTTCCCTCTTAAAATATTTGTAAACAAAAAAAATCTCATAATATGAAGAATATTTCAAAGACAAATTAGATCAAACATAATTATAATTTTAAATTTACCAAACTTGTCACCAAACAATATATCTTATTGTTATTTTATTTAAATTTGTCTAATATTTATTCTTTTGTTTTTAAAGAAATATTCAAAGAAAATGAAGGAAAAAATGTAAATAACAGAAGACAAAACAACACATAAGAAATAAATAACATATAAACTATAAATGTTTCATGTAAAAAACAGTGGCTATTTAAAATAACATAATAGATATAAATTGCCTTTAAAAACTTAAACATTATACAACTATAGAACTTTTTAGTTGTATAAAAAACACGTATTATACTCATACGTGTATAATTGTTTCCAATAGTTTTTAAAATTCAATATTATTGTTCCAATAACAACAAGAACACAATTACAAATGTACAACAATTATTATTTTATTTACGATATCTTCTCTTCTTTTATTCTCCATTTACTTTAATCTGATTTATTACGCAATTATACAGCTTTTTTAAAAGACCTAATATCTTTTATTGATATCGATATCACTAAAGAAAATTACTCTGAATTGGACATTAAAGCAACTTATTGTCTTCATAGTACATATACTATGAAAATAAAATATACACTAAAAGTAAAAAATAAACTTAAGGGAAATATTTTACTGTCTACCAGTTTTAAAACAAAGTATTAAAAAAATGGTTCTGCTAGTAGCGCACGGTGCATTAACCCTTTAAATGAGTTGTTTTTACTCATTTTTTTCTGTATATTTTTTAATGTCCCATTCTACAGTAAACAATGAATAAAAGATGTCCTATGCCTTCTTTTTGTACAGTTAAAGACAGACAGACTTGCAGACAGATATCTTCACAAGATACTAATTCATTTTGATAAAATGTATAATAGAATAAGAAAAAGTTTTTCCTCTTGTCTCACTTCATTTATTTTTTGTTTTCTTTAATGTCTTATTTTCTTTAAGTTAAGAAAGTAAAGGAAAAAAGAAAATTATGGTTTAAGCAATGGATAATATAAACAACAAATTTACTTTATTAAATGAATAAATAAAATATTTACAATACACGCGCGCACACACAACACACACACACACACACACACAACACAACATATATATATATATATATATATATATATATATATATATATATATAATATATATATATATATATATATATATATATATATATATATATATATATAATAATAATAATAATATAATAATGCCCGTTTAGGTATTCACCCTGCGGGAACAACCTTGGGTGGGTCACATCTACTATGCTCAATGTAAAGCTAAAGTTGGCGAAATCTTTTTTCATAAAATTTTTATTTATAAAAACTGAGAGCAATATATATTGAACCAAATAACCAGAATCCATATTAACGTAACATAATCGTTTTGAAATTGCTTTATTTGGGATTCAATATAAGAGGCGTGTTCAATATAAAAAAGTTATTATTACTCACATAATCACCTGCTATAGAAGCACAATTCTACAGAAGACCAGTAGAGAAAACAATCAAGACTTACCTGTAACAAAACATAAACAAATGAAAAATTAAAATTCGTCTTAAAATAATACATATTCAATAATTTACCAATTCAGCAAATAAATTGAAGAAGAAATGTAAAAATAGTGTTAAATTAAGGCAACGAAGAGTTTTAAGTAAAATATATAGTAAAATAAATATTAGAGGGGTGGAAGAGTTGTTAAACAAATCCATTATAAAAAATAACAAATTAAAATAATAGTATACCGAACAAGTATAATGTATTATGCATAAGATATATCTCACCATCTACATAAATGTGTAGTATATTTAAAATATATATATAGGGAAAAAAGAGGGAGTTGGAATTTTTTTAAATAAATAATATCTTATATAGAGTAGGTAGAGGGGGAGGTGTGTATAATGTATAATATAATATTAAAATACATTTTTCTCTGTATATAAGTGTGTTAAAGCTATTACATATAACAGCAATATAAACCTTAACCCTCCTCGTATGATGTAATTTGTAAACATTATCTTTTTTTTAGACTTTTTAAAAATATATATTTTTAAAAATAGGTATTGCGTAAAAAAGGTGAATGTTTAGAAGAGTGGGATGGGGAGTTATTCTAATATGTAAGTAGGTAAAAAATAAAAAATGGAATAATACATTATATGAAAACTCATTTCTGCAAGAAGAGACTAAAACATAATGGAGCTAAAAAGAAGAAGGAGAGGATGCTTGCATAATTTATATATAAACATTTAGGGAGGGAGGGGGTAGTTACTCATGTATAATATAAACTAAAGTTGCACATATAAAGCAAGAGTTTTCAGAAGGGATGTCTTTCTAACCCCTAAAGATCGATGTGGCGCAGAGTGTTTCCAAGGGGGCACCGCAAGGTTCTGTTGTTGCTCCTCAGAGGTTTTTAGGCTTTATTCAAATTATTAAGTTTAACATAATGCCACCCCCTCTACACTTCTCTCAGAGAGTCTTACCTTAAAATATTACAATATATAAAACTTTATGAAACTACTTTAATCAACTTAAATATTAACTAATGCATCTCTTTTTCTTTTGTACTTTTACTAAATATACTTAGCTAAAACTTTGAATTACACAAAAGTAAGTTTTAATAAATTATTTAAAAAAAACTGTATCATAAGTCCAAGATGCTGGCGATCCAAGCTTTGATTTACATCCATCACCTTGAAGGATATTTTTATTCTGATTTAATCAAATGTTTGTTAAGTTAATTTACAAATGTTATTCCTGAATAGTTTAATATTTTAAAAAAAATATTTTGGGTGATATAAAAAGTATGATATAGTAAAGATCCCTCTTCCCTAAGAGTGGAATTTCCAATTGCATAATAAATATATATAGACAACAAACCAAAATAAGTCTGACGAATAATTTTGTTGCATTTGTATCAAATGCATTTTCACCAGCATACTTCATCTTTGGTAATGGGTGCATTAAAAATGGCAGGTCAAGTAAAAACTAGGTAACTAATCATGTTCGCTGTTTTCATTTTTACCATCTAGGTACATTAAGTTTGTTTTCTGGAATTTCAAAAGAAAACACGCTTAAACAATAAATTGAGCTTTCAAAGAGTACAAAAAGCTGATTTTAGAAGGTTGAGCATAGTTTTTTTTACAACGGGTACAAAAAAAAGCACTTTCATTCAAAAACTTAAAAACAATGACTAACAAGTCGAAGTGTTACACGAAGGAGTCGGAGTCGTGCGTTAATCAGAAAATTAAGAGGAGAAATTGGAACTAGAAATTAAGCACTCCAATGGAAATTCATCCGGCATAAGGAATTCCACACTTCGGAAATATTTAGTTTGTTGTCTCTACTTATTATTAAGCAATTAAATATTTACTTTAATATTGTTAAAATAATAAGTTTATAAAATGTTTTTTTATTTAAGTAAACATTTAATATTGTTTAATATAATAAGAAAATATAAATAAAGGTTTACGTTAGATCGGGGTTTGGGACTGCTAATTTCTTAAATAAACTAAGGTAAAGCACAAAAACATTTTTTCTTTTCTTCTTCCAGTACTAAAGCCGACACTAAACAAACTATAGGGGAAAAGTTATAAATATTATATTTCTTTTATTTAGTTAAGGGAACCTTACAAAAGAAGGATATTGCCTGGATTCAAGAGGGACTTAAAGGAAATATTATTTTCTTCATTCTATATATTATTTTTTTACAGTAATGATACTCAGTATTTGGCGTAACTGTGTTTTGCAGCAGATTTACCCACGCAAAATTGCAGTAACAATGCAAGCCAGGTCAATTTTCAAATCACAGACTATATTATCGACATGACGAGTGTTCGGGAAGAGAATGGAACAGTCGACAATGAAGATAGTACAAGTATCCAATTATACAGGATTATCATGAACCATTGTTGTATTTTAAAGTTCCAGTAGCACAATTTTTTTGTTATTTGGCAAAATTTGAAAATTATTAAATAAAAAGAGCTGGACCAAACTTTAAAATTGTCAGGTAAAAGTCAATAATCAAATGAATAAATTTAAAGTACAAAAGGAGCATATTATTACTTATTCTATGTAACAGTAGGTTGATACACCCGATTTTGAGAAAGATAATTACAAGGTGCTTTCCCAGCACAGATGTTATCCTGTCTAAATATTATATAATCACTTGTTTCACCCTTTTCGCAAAACTTAGGAAAATATTTTATTTTTAATTATTATACATAGATCAAGTGTTACTTCCTAACATTCTATGGTACCAATTAAACTTAACCTATGCAAACTTATATTATTCTTATTATCAACTTTAAGTATTAACTATAAACAAATAAAAATATAACAATAGCGAACACTATAAAACCTCCCACCATAATGTTAAGAACTAAAAATTGCGCCGAGAAGCAACGATTACTTTACTGTTTCTGTCTTCAAAAACGGAAAAATACTTAATCTTCACGTGGAAGCAAAAAAATTAATAAAATTCTAAAGTTATTATAATAAAAGAAGGCGTGAAATTAAAATATTGTAATCGAGTTAAATAAAATATAAAAAAAAATAACAACAAAGATTGAATTGAATGAATAAAAAGCTCTGACCAGAAGTAAAAAGAATTATTAATGGACTTCTAACTCACATAACTTCTTTTGACTTCGAGACTTTTTAATCTATAGAAATTAATTAATTGTAAAAGATACTTTTTGTCATGACGGATCTAATTTTTATATTGTTGAATAGAAATTCAAAAGGATGCATCTAAGAATAATTAATTAAAAAATAAGAATAAAATATGTGATACAAAAACAATCTGACAGTTCATCATAGATTTTTTCTCTTAGCTTTTTGATTCAGGTAGTTATAGTAGGGTCTTATAATATTTTTGTTATAAAAAAATAAGCCCCCTTTTAATGCCTTTTAGGGAACTGACTATACAGTAGCAAAACGAGAAGGAAACTGTCTATGAATGTTTTGTTAACTTGAGTTCTTTAAAATCTTTTGATAATAATAAGAAAGGAGCAAAATTTGAATCTAAACAACTATGAGCACGGCTTTGGTGACAAGCTCCCTTACCTATCAGGTAAGGGACATCCTAACTTTTTCATAAAATTCTAATACAAAATGTTAATTATTATAAGCCACACACACATAATATATTTAATGGCATAAAAATTCACCCAGATTTATACTATATACAATCGAATAAAAATGACTAATCATACTTTGTCTTACTATCCTCTTGCTATTAATATTATTTAAATAAAGCAATAATTTAAAACCAAAAAATACTCCTCAGCTAACAAATGAAAAATAATACACTTGAAAAGATAATATTATAGATATTAAGTTAAATAACTTGTTTTATAGCTTTGAAGCACGTTATAAAGTAACTTGCCGACTCGTGTTAGCAAATCTAAAGCTGTAAAACTCTTAATTTAACGATACAATTAAGTAATAACATTATTTGAAAAATAGAAACATATTGAGAATACAATGAATTACATGGATTAATATGTGAGAATACCAGCTGGAAAAACAGATAATATTAACATCTTGCTAACATTTATTAGAAAAAAAATATATAGAAGAAAAACTACAATATATGATAGTTAAACATGTATATCATAGGAGAAGTATATAGATGCAAAACATGAAATATATGAATAAAAACTGTAAGATCCTACAGTTTTTTAATGAAAGATAAAATACTATAGGAAAAATTAGTTTTTCCAAAACATTCGACAAGCATTAAAAAGGAAAATAATGGAATAAAAATAGATATCAGCTTATCACTGGAAGTAACTGTAAAAATTGGTTACGTATCAATAAGAATTGATGTATCATTCTTTCAATCTTCCATCAGTATTAACCATTAACATAATGTGTAATAATGTTACAGTATATTATGTTTAAACATGAAAGCATGTGTATAACTCATTTAAAAATTATAATTTATTACAAATGATTTAGAGCTGATTAAAGTAGGTTAGTAAGGCGATAGGGACAGAGGGGAGGTGATATATAAGTTTTTATTTTTTATTTTATTTTTTTTTTTTTCGGAAGGTCAAAAAAATGGAAAAAGCTGATGCCGCCGGGGTGTGAGGACTGACAGGCATTCCACTACCAAAGTTTTTATTGATTGTAGTTTTAGAAGAAGGTAATATTTAGGCTTTTCAGTAGTTAAAAAAGGAAAGGTGGTTGCTAAGCATCTACTAAGATCTTAAGATAAAAGAATGGTGATAACAAAGATAAGAGATCTCTAGGCATTATATTATATTAATGAATCATTATATTAGAGATAATAGCAGGAGCAAGAGGATGCATACTTCTCAAATAAGGAAACCACGTTTAAAATCTATTTTCAATAATTTCTCAAAGTATCTGTCACAGCTAGTTCTATTCTTTTCAACTCGAAGCATTGGTATTTTTATTTAATTCAGCTATACCAATGCCTATTAATGTCTTCCTAAGACATAATTATACCATACTAACATGATTGCTTCAAAACTTGCTGAAATTTAAAAAACACGTGCCCCCTCCCAATGATCAAAAAGTATAATGATATCTTAGAATATAACAAAGTTTACTTAGTCAACTACTAACGAAAGGAATATTATATCTTACTTAATATTTATATACAATTTAAATTAAATATAACACCTTTCTTCAGTTTACAGTAATTCATTTAATCTTAATTAGCAATCTAACTTTTGACTGCTACTAATATGTTTGATATATAATCAATAATTAAATTAATCAAAATTCAATTACAAGTTCAATTTTCTCTTAAATTTAGACTTCTTGTAATTCAATTATTAAACCCACCTCGAATTTCATTTATACAAAATTATCATAATAATTAATAAAACTAAAGACAGAAAGGGAGAGTGAGGAAGGCCCTTTACAAATTTTCTTTATATTTATATACCAACTACAGAAAACTTTAAATTAATTTGAAAAAGGTTTTCACCATAATGTATTTGTACTTGGCTTTATATTACTTTCTTCTAACCAACTTCATTAGTAAAATTTTGTAAAGATAGGAAAGAGTAATATATATTTAACTTTTAGTTTAGCAACCAAAAACTTAAGGCAGTCTAAAAGTAAACTATTGAAAACTTATATACAACTTTCTATAAAACTTTTCAAAAGATATTACATTTCCAAAAGTGTCTTTCCTTTAAATAAGATGTCAAAATTAAACTTATAGATATATTACATTAATTTTGCGCGCCCTCTCTAAGAGTTAAACAAATATTAATAATTTTGATTCATAACAAAGTTTTAGTTGAATATTGTTAAACTTAACAAATATTTACAATTTAATAAATATTTGGGAAGGAAATTTAATTTACTTGAAGTGAAATTGATTTTCTAAAAGTAATTTAATTTCTTGTCAAAAGATATAAGATTCATTAGACTTTAAATATTTTTTTAAAATTATTTAAGGTTTTATAATCCGTAACCGGTTTGAATTTCTCTGTTCTATATAATCAATTCATAATGCTGACGAGTCAGACAGTGTGTGTCGTTTGTTTTATAATGAAAATTTGTTTTTGTTTTTATTGTATAATAAAACAAGAGGCCTTCGGTCACATGATTGTTGTCCTGTATCAGTTCGTCATATTACTAGTTCATACATAAGTGCCATACTGCCATGATATAAGCGAATTTTCAAATATATTAGAGAAAAAAAGGTTAACATTATGTCAATTAATAACATGTGTTAATAATTGACACAACATAAGTATATGTTATGTTTGACATATATATGTCAATCAATAAAACTAGAACTAATACTGACAAAAAACAAAAATGGAACTTCGTATATCTGTGAACCACAAGCGTATGTATAAAATATTCAGCCCATCCTAAACACTATATGAAGATATAGGTTGATTTTTGTACCAAGTTTCATTACGATCTAAGAAAGCATTTAAAAGTTATCGTGTCCTATAAAAGCGTCTAAGAACGAAAATCTCGTACATACATACATCAGTGTTTGGATACTCACTCTACCATCAGCACTTTTAATAGCATCAATGCCGAGAGCCAGCTTGGCACAATTTAATAAATTGCGATGTGGATAGATTGTGTTAGTGTTTGTATGTTTTATTGGATTACTCCACTGCTCTTCGATCAGTTATAATACTAAGATTCCAAAAAGAAATAACTCTAACAGTGACAAAAAAATTCTTTTATAAACAAAAATTATTGTTAATTTTATTAACTCTTTACCCTTTTATGTAAACAAATAAGAAGAGGTTTCTAAGCAGTTATTCTCAAGAATAAACTTTGACTAAGAATAAAATGAAATAATATTTATAGATATTCATATAAGAATTCATTTATCCTAAACTAACAAAACTCACACGTATTCAATGAATGAATAAAGAAATATAAATTACTTTATTTTGATTGAATAATAAAAAGGATAAAAATAAATATAAATTGAAATTTTTTTATATTTTATAAAATAGAATTTTATATTTGATTATGTAGATTAATATTTATTTGCTTTTTAAAATTCATTAGAATAAACTTATTTAAATAAATTCTTTAAAAGGTGTGACTTGAATTAAGAAGGAATGGTAAGATACCTTAAAATCAAATTGAGTTCGATCAGATTGATGATATTTGTACAATTTATTTTGGAACAGGAAAAGGAAATATATAAGGAAAATATGAACAAGAATAATTATAAGTATTTTTGTGTAGTTCCTTTAAGACTAGATGGGGAAACCCTTCCTAACCAGTAAATGCACCAAGCATATGTTTATAAACAAAGAATGATATTCTAAGGGGGGGGGGGCACTTATGAACAATCTTTAACTATTGACCACTTCAACTACAATAGCACTATTCTATTTTGGTAGTATATCCATTGTGTATCAGATCAGTTATTACGTCAGGTCAAAATATAAGTTTAGGTCAGGTAGTGAGTAGATTTTGAAAGTTTGAAACAATAAAAGAGTACTGCCGCTAAGAAAAAAAAAAGCAAAACCTTGTGTAGTACTGATCATGGGTACAAAGTTTAAAGTCTCTAAGACAAATAGTGACGTTTCAAATCAGGGAATTCGACAAAAATATGGGTAGCAAAGTCATAAGAAAAATTAAGGAATCATTTCGGAAAACAAAGACATTTTAAAGAAATAAGAAAAAGGTAAAATTAATAAAAAGAGTTAACAGACCACTGTTTGGTATAAAAAATAATAATGTTAAGGAGTTTTAATAATTGCTCTTATCGGCATACTAATCTGTTTGGTATGATCACAACTTTCTTAAAGAGCATTTTTATCATGAAATTAAAAAAAAATATGGGGACACTCAAGGATTAAAAAAAAATACTCCATTAATTTTAAACACAATTACTAGAATAAGCAATCATGTAAACAAAAAAGCAAGGACATAGAATTATGATTTTATGTGAAATATTTTTAAAACCTCACCAGATAACTACTGCAATACTAATACTAAAATATACTAAATTACTCGATAGTAGGTAATAACAATTGTTTATAATTCATAACAATAAACTTATTCTTTACACACAGTTCAAACGTAAAACATTAGTGCTAGAGATCAAATGAATATCAAAATTTACATGAATCAATACTTCAAAATTAAATTATTAATATTATAATATTCTATCAAACACAAAGAAGTTTTATGTAAACAATCATCAAGAATGATCTCATTAAATAATTAAATATTAAATAGAATTTAAACTAATTTTTTCAAAAAATGAATGACAAAAAAAAATAACTAATTTACATATTAAATTATTTTATATTCAAAAAATATTAAAATAAACAAAATAATATGAAAAGAAATAAAGATGAAGTTAATTTATTATTAATCAAAATAGATGGAATAATAAAAAGAGGATAAATAAATAGAGTTAACTAGTTGAAAAAAAAAATAAAACGAAATACAACAAAAGAATAATTTAATATTATTATAACAAAAAAAAAATAAAAGAGATAATTTCATTGTTTATTGAGGTAAAATAAACTAATCTAACTATGGTCTTATTTTAATATTTGAATAATATAATTCATTATTAGTCTTATTAAAATAATGTATATTCAATTTTATTTTTTAAAAAATATTGCAAAGTAAATGGTGAATTCACGGACCCAAAATTAAAGATTTTAGGGTATCCAATGATATTCGGCGGTATTGCGTACTGCGTGTTTAAATGCGTTTAGAGAAGGTTGCGTGAGTTACCTTATCATGTCTGACTGGCTACTGAAGGGAAGATTTCTTCTATCTTCGATGTATTAATATTGTTTTGTAGGGTCCATAGTTTATTGCGAGTTTTAATAGACTAACATATTTTTCTATGCCGCCCGCCTTGGAAGTACCCGGACTTCCAAAATTCGTCACGAATAGGGTAAGTAAACAAAGAAACTTGACTTCCAAAAATAAAGTTACTTTTCAAAAATTTAAGTCAAAAAATGAAAATGCGTGAAAAGAAAAAAGAAACATAATCTCCAAGGTGCAAAATTAAAAATTAAATGAAACTACTTCTAAGTTAATACGCCTTGTGTAAATAAATGTCTTATAGTTCAACGGGCACTGGCGCTAACTTGCGCGCGGGTCGTTGATAAACTCCTGTAGAGGTGCGAACCATCGCACTTCGGACGACTCCATCACTTCCATAGAAGACTTCTTCAATTAGTCCTAATGGGAATGATAAAGGGGGAGCATTATCCTCTTTTATCCAAACCAGTTGTCCAATAGCAAGGTTAGATTCACTAGTAAACCACTTTCCTTTTTGTTGTAAGGTGTGGAGATACTCCTTTTCCCAGCGTCGCCATATATGTTGGCTCATTTGGCTTACTACCTGCCATCTCACGAGACGGTTTCTGTTGATATCAGTAAGGTCATACTCTGGCACTGAAATGAGAGATGAACCTACGAGGAAGTGGGCTGGCGTAAGAGCTTCTTGTTCATCAGGTGATTGCGAAGACACGCAGAGTGGTCTTGAGTTAAGGACGGCTTCGATCCTGGTCAGTATTGTAGTAAACTCCTCATATGTGAGTTTTTTCTCACCGATGACACGATGGAAGTGGTACTTAATGTTTTTTATGTTGCTCTCCCACAATCCACCTTGAAAAGGCGCGGAAGCACAGTTGAAAGAAAAATTGATTCTATACTTAGTTAACATATGCGGAATGTTGCCGGTTTTATGTTCATCGCGAAGGAACTCTGATATCTCCTTTAGCTCGTTATTAGCACCTTTAAAGTTTGTGCCTTGATCGCAGTATATATGTTCGCAAAACCCTCTGCGAGAGACAAAGCGGTGCAGCGCTGCAATAAAGGCTTCAGTCGAAAGACTGGTAACTGCCTCTATGTGAACAGCCTTTGTTGCCATGCAAATGAAAAGAGCGAAATAACCCTTATACGCGATTGCGTTACGCCTAGTTGATTCTTTCAACCAAAAAGGTCCAGCCATATCAACGCCGGAATAAAGAAACGGTCGCGAAGGACGAACACGTGCTGCGGGAAGATCACCCATAACTGGAGAGGCGGTAGGAGCGGAGAATCTTGAACAAGTGTAGCACATTCTTTTCTTTTGCGAATTACCGTGTGAGCTGACAAGATCCAGAATGTTTGTTGAAGAATTGCGCGTAAAGTGCGAGGTCCTGCATGTAAGTAAACTCTATGATTATGATCAATGACCAAGTTAGTAAAATAGGAGTGTGAAGGCAGCAAATAAGGATGTTTAGCGGTATTACTAAGTTCAGCGTTGCGTAGCCGCCCGCCAACACGGAGTAGTCCGCCTCCATCAATATAAGGCGATAAAGACTGAATACGGGTTGAACATGATTGATTACTGGCAATCAACTTCAATTCTTCAGCAAAAAAACATTCTTGCACGAGTTTTATACAGCTAAATAGCGCTTGATCAAGCTCAGATACGGTAAAATAAGGGCGCGTTCGGCGTTGCTCGTCGGATGTAGCACGAAAGTTATCCACCCAACGAAGTCCAGCTGCGACGTAGCGCAGTAGTTTTGTTAAAGTAAAACATCCTTCCATCCAGCTTAGTTCTTCCAAGTTGTTAGCATCAGGCGTTTTAGGATACGTAGCAAGACTTAAAGCGTTTGATTTTATTTCAGGTAAAGATTCCATAGAGTGCGCCTCAAAGTTAGTGCGTGGCCAACTTTCGACATCATCAAGCGCCCAACTCGGCCCAAGAAACCAAGTAGGGCATTGAGCGAGAGCAGAAGGGGTCATACCTCGGCAAGACAGGTCTGCAGGATTTAGCGATGTATCAATGTGATGCCATTGATTAACATCAGTTAATTCCAGAATCTTTAAAATTCTATGAGCGACATAGGTCTTCAGACAATGGGGCGGTTTCCTCATCCAAGATAGTACAATGGTCGAGTCTGTAAAAAAATAACTCTTTGCAGGCTGAACTCTTTGAAGAAACTTTTCAAGCCAGGCAAAAGTGCGTGCAAGGAGAAGCGCACCTTGTAATTCCAGCCTAGGGACAGTAATGAGCTTAAGAGGAGCGACTTTGGATTTTGCCTTTATCAGACGAATAGTAACATCTCCATTTATATCTACAGATCTGAGGTAGACAACGGAGCTGTATCCCTTCTCTGAAGCATCTGAAAATCCAAGTAATTGACTTGTAGAGCGGTTTGGAGGTAAAACCCAGCGTGGTATACGAATAGAAGCGATGATAGGCAACTCAGTGATCCAAGTTACCCATTCAGACAATAGAGTAGGGGGTATCGGTGTGTCCCATTCTAAATTCAATTTCCATAGTTGTTGAAGAAAACATTTAAAGTTGAAAATTAGCGGCGATATAAAGCCCAAAGGATCATAGGCTTTGGCAATGGTAGAAAGCACCGATCTTTTCGTAAAAACACTTACAGACTTCTCAGGAGGTTGATAACGAAATGAAAAGCAGTCTGTAATTGGATCCCAAATAACACCTAGTACCTTTACTGCAGAGGTTGTACCGTCGCAGATAACAAGAGGTTGACAGGTAACATCTTTAAGCGTTTTAAGAAATTTAGTCGAATTGCTGGACCATTTATTGAGTGTAAATCCCTCCTTTTGGAGAAGTTGAATCAACTCACCTCTAAGTAATTCAAGATCTGATAAATTATCATGGCCTCCGTTAAGGTCATCTACGAATCCATCTTCGAGAAGGATGCGCGCTGCGTTAGGAAAAGCTTCTCCCTCATCGCGTGCTAATTGAATCAAAACACGCTGAGCAAGAAATGATGATGGCGCTAAGCCGTAAACCACTGTGTTGAGCTGAAACTCGGTTAACTCAAGATCAGGACGTTCACGGAATAAAATATGAGTATAAAGAGCGTCTTCTGGATAAAGCAGTATGTTGCGAAACATCTTTGAAATATCACATGTAAATACAAAGCGATGAAAGCGAAAGTTGGTTACTACATCCGCAATATCCTTTTGAAGCTTTGGACCTACCATGAGAACAGAGTTTAAACTGCGATCGGTGTGTTTCGCACTTCCGTCGAAAACCACACGCGTTTTTGTAGTTGGTGAATCAGGATTAAAAACACAGAAATACGGCAAAAAGTATTTTCCTGGTTTTTTCAGCGCGGCTCATGTGACCCAAATTAAAATACTCGGCAAGAAACTCATGGCATTCCTTTTTTAAAAGAGGCTCCTTTTGACAGCGGCGTTCTAAAGAATAAAACCTTTTTTCAGCACTGAGCGAGACTGAGGAAATTCAGGGTTTATTTCCCGAAAAGGCATCTTTACCTGGTATCTACCAGAGTCATCTCTGCGGTAAGTTTCAAGAAACTGCCTCTCACAATACTCATCCTCTACACTGGCGTGTATATTCTTTACAACTTCTTCTGACTCCCAAAAAGATTTAACAATATCCTCTATGGATTCTTCTTCCTGAGTAAAAGTTGCTAAAGATATAGGCGAATCGTCTTTTGAGTCGATCTGCGTTGATCCCATTAATATATGGCCAAATATAGTTGACAAAGTTAAGTTGTTTATTTGCGGAAGCTGTGTATCATGCGGCGTCAATACTTTTAAAAACAGATCAGCACCTAAAAGAAAATGAATAGGGCTAGATTCGTAAAAGTAAGGATCAGCCAGAGGCAAACCAGCAACTAACTCCTTGTATGACAAAGGAGGTGACGTAAGAGGTAAGTTAGGAACTACTTGCGGTAACACAGCCACTCGAGCTTTCAGGACCGGATGGTTACTACTGCGTTGGTCTTATGCTACAAGTTACAGAACCTGCACTTGAAGCTACTTTACTAGACCCGAGGCCAGTAAAGGTTTGTTTGAAAGGCGTCATTGGCAGATCTAAGCGTTTGGCTAATTCCTCTGTCATAAGACTTGAAGAGGATGCGCAGTCAATTAATAACCTGAAGCTAACATATTTTCCATTCTTGTTCGCTATTTTAGCTAAGGCGGTTCCTAAGAGTACTTGTGAACTGTTTTGTGAAGCAAGTATAGGCGTTTGCGTGACACAAGAAAGCGAAGCGTTTTGGTCAGAAGACACGTTAGGTGACGAAGTGGTAGCGTTAGATGAAGAAGAAGCAGCGTTTGACGACGTAAAAGTAGCTTGAGTTTGAGCGTTTTGACTATTATACTGCGTGGCGTTATTAGCGTTACTGCGATCCTGTTTATAGCACAGTAAAGAATGATGTCGGGTCCGACACTGAAAACACGTCCTTTCACTCCTACACCTAGGTAGTGTATGAAAAGTAGACAGACAATTAACGCATGCTTTCAACTTATCTATTAATTTTCTGCGATCACTTGGCGAGCTTGAAATAAATTGTGAACATTTATACAATTTATGTTGGCCTGTACAGGACGGACAAACATCTGGCGTAACTTGCGGTTTTGCGTTATTTCCTTGTTGGCTTTGTTGAGTCACAAGTGTCAAAGAGCGTTGTTTCGACGGAAAAGTATCGCGAGAAGGTTTTTCCTTCTTATGAGATATCCCAGTTGCTTCAGAAATCTCTAGGAGATCTATCCTATCTTTGACGAATTGAACTAAGTTTTCATACGTGGGAAACTTAGTCGTGCGATATTCTTTTTCAAATTCCTTTTTAGATTGAACGTCAAGATGACGTAATGCAAGGTTAAAAATTAAAAAATCCGATAAGTCTGGAACACTTAACTTTTTTATTCCATTTACACTGTCTTGAACGTAGATAAAAAATCCTGAAGAAGTTTTACAGACGAGGAGTTTGAAACTGAGTCCACTTTTAAAGTGAATCGAAATAATGCGTTGCCAAAATGCGATTATTCTCATAGCGAGTTTTGAGTGCTTCCCAAGCAGGTTGAAAATTCGAGTCTTCCAAAGAATAAGAACTGATAACCTGTTTTGCAGAACCTTTTAATGTGAGGTGCAAATAATGCAACCTTTCAACGTCTTCTAATATGCCATTTTTAATAATTAGACTTGTAAATATATCTCTATATCTAGGCCAGTCTAAATGATTGCCAGAAAATTTGTCAATATCGAGATCAGGCAAGTTAAATTTTTTACGAGGTTTGTCACAAGAACCATGGTTAGAAGCGGAACCAGAAGTACCCGGTACAGGTAAGTTTTTTTACCATAAGTTTTTTATACGTGGCCACAACAGCACAATACATTTCGTCAAATGCGTTTAGCGGTTGATAATCGGGTTGAAAGTAGGTTGAAGTTCTAACTCAGCATCAAATAATCTATCAAGAGTTTCTTCAAATTCTCTTTTAGTTGACTCTAAGGATTGAAATCGCGTTAAGAAGTGATCAGCAACCTTGCTGTCTTCTAAGACTTTTGGAATCATATCAAAAGTTTGCTGAAGTCTGAGAAACAAGTTTCTTTTTTCTTTGTAAGTTTTACTACAGACATTTTGTCTTTAATTTTAGGACGAAATGCAAAAAATTTAAAAAGAAATATAAATATAATATGAAAATTTTCCGCACAATTTAAGCGTAAAAAAATGTATTCGTACGTAGCGTTTAAATAAGGCGTTTACAATAAATTGTACTGTAACAAGTAATTCGAAATGTAAGAAAAAATAAAGCATAAACTTACTAAAAAATAATACTTTTTACTTTGCGTAAAAAATACGCTAAAACAAAACGAAAATTTAAGAAATAAATATCCGTACAAAATTAGAGATTTCTTCAAGATATATGTCCACCATAAAAATCTAAATAACTTTTTAAAGAAATTAACCCTGCAATAAAATTAAATATTTTTGACACACTGTTTTTAAAAAACTCAAAACTAAAACTATTGTAAATAAAATTACCCTATTCAAAATTTCTTTTTTGAAGTAAAAAATTAACCTTTTACTGGTCTTAAAAAATTAACATTAAAATTTATTTAAAAAAACATAAACTTTTACCTTGTAGAAGAAACAAAAAATATAACTTCGATCTAAAATTATTTTTATAATAAAATTATAAGGCACCTTGGAGTGATTCGAAATTAAGGCAAAAATTGACATTTACTTATGTCTATTATTTAATTAAATCTTTATAGATTGATTAAAATCCTTTTATAAACAAAATTAAAAATAAAACAAATAAAGTTAATTAAAAATAGTTATAAAATTATTAATAAAACTATAATTGTTACGTAACTTTAATGTTATAATTAATTTAAAGAAAATAATTATTATAATAAAAGTATGTTTTCAAAAAACTAAAAGAAAAATTAACACAAAATAATAATTATCTTTATATAAAATCGTAAATAGGAAAATCGGAAATAAACGAAAATTTCGTAAAAACGGAAACTTCGAAAAAAGTTATAAATTAACTTTTATTCTTCGTAAAATTAACGAAAATATATACGGCGTCGAAGGACCATATGGTGAATTCACGGACCCAAAATTAAAGATTTTAGGGTATCCAATGATATTCGGCGGTATTGCGTACTGCGTGTTTAATGCGTTTAGAGAAGGTTGCGTGAGTTACCTTATCATGTCTGACTGGCTACTGAAGGGAAGATTTCTTCTATCTTCGATGTATTAATATTGTTTTGTAGGGTCCATAGTTTATTGCGAGTTTTAATAGACTAACATATTTTTCTAGTAAATCTTATTTTAATTAAAAAAGTAAATAAAATAAACACGAATAGATAAATGCTGTTTATAAATACAGATAGCAATAATAGAATTTGAAGCAAAAAATAGTGAAAACTATAGTGTATAATAATGTAAATACGTAGTATGTATAATGTAATAAGAGTAACGAGTATAAGTTCGCGATCATAAAGTAATAAGTCGTAAGAATAAAAAAATTATACTTTGCTATATTCAATTAAAAAAACTACTGTATTTTTAAAATTAAAAAATCAATTTATTTTGCGAAATATAATTGAAATTACACGGTTTAAAAAGAACATTCGCGAAGTTCAATTCATTATATCGCCAATATAATATTGAATTCTAAAACAAAATAAATAAAAATGCAAAAGGCATTGAGTTATTTATTTCATTTTAAACGTCTTAAAATAAAAAAATGCTTTATGGCAATTTCGAACCTTTAAAAATGTATTACTATGTAGATTAAAATAAAAAGTTTTTAAGGAATTTCAATTTTTCATTATTTTATTTTAATCTTTCACAAAACGATTTAAAAATTATTTTGCAAAATTTATTTCAATGATTTATAGTTATATAAATAAGATTTTTTAAGAGATCATAAATTAAAAAATTGACGCTGTTGGTAATAAAATAAAATCTTTAGAACATACATCTTACGAGGATGTATAAAATATTAAAGTACAGAAAAAGTTTTCAAATTAAGGTAGAAATAAACAAGCCACATAAGTGCCCCATTGGTTTCTTATTAATAATTTGCAAATTATTAGACCAATGTTTTAAGTATTAAAAAAGGCAAAAATTATAAAGTATACTACGCCTAAATATAAGCAGCATTTATAAATATATAAATAAATAATTAACATAATAATATAATATATAATAATTAGCACAAAAGCTATACGAAATCGTTTTTTTTTTTTTGGTTATTTATTTATTTATAATTTGTTTTGGTTATAGTTTTTAATGGAGCAAACTGCAGCTACTATCTCATTAAACGTTGCAAATTTTCCAAACCTACCCAACTGACTTGACTCTGTCTAGAGGTCCTTCATATTTGGGTTCAGCAATGACTGCACCAAAAGGTCATTTTTTACAGCAAAGTTGAATTTAATTTAAAAAACTACAAGTATCAAAAGGTTTTGAAGGAAAAAGTAAAATTCAGTTCCTAAATTAAAATTTAAATTTTAAAATCGGTTACCAAAAAAGTTATTCGTAATATTACTTTAAATGCTATTAATTTTAATATTTCACTATCACGCATTTAATGTTGGCGTTAATAAATAGCTTTTTTGGCAAAGAAAATTAAAAACAATAGAATTCGCAAAGAAAATTCATAAAACTCAAAATGTGGTTTTATGCAAAGATGTAAACAAAGATTAAGTAGACCTCGCACATGTAAAATAAAAGATATTACTCATAAGAAAATTTTGAGCGCGGTGGTTTGTGTGGTTTCGTTAGACCTAGGTAAAACTTGTAAATCATATTTTCCTATTTCCCAAGGAAACGTAAGAAAATTGAGATGTTTTGGGTTTAAATCTTTTCTCCCCCGAAAAACAAGCTATCTTTTAAAACAAAGGTAATTAGCTAGATTAAATCTTAACACTGATAAAGCACTCCTCCTTTAAAATATATGGTAATATGGGTCTGAAACGTCAAAATAACTTGTAAAATAAATGAGATTAGGAAAAACAGAAAAGGTCTAGAATAAATACATATTAAGAAAAATGGAGTCAGGTGTTACATCTTGCCAAGTTTCTTTTATTTTATTATAACTTATTGTTTATTTTTCTTCTGTATACTAAACCCTCAATACAATATGCTTCTCACTTGAACATGATTAATTCTAAATGCAAAGTAATTTTTCTTTCTTTATAACAATTTTAATATTTTTAATATTTTCTTTTGATGTTCATTCCAAATCATATAATATTTATACAATTTAATTACATAAAATGTAAAATACGGATCATTTAAAATTAAATTATTTTAATTTAGACAAAGAAAAACTATTAAAAGTAAAATAATGAATATAGTAAATGCAGTTAGCACAACATTTCTTTAATTTTTTTGCCAAAATTTAATTAAACTCTACTTCTTTTTAATATTGGGTTTATTATGAGTGACTCATTGCATTTTTGTCTAAAAATACTGAAGTATTAATATATTGGGGTAATATTATTTTTGTATCCTCAAAGATGCAAAAGTTTTATCATCACTGTGACGATAAAACTTTAGCATCATTTTTTTTTCTCTTACAAATTTGCGCCCCTGCAGGCCTGATAGCTACGCCCCTATCGGCACACAATGATTTCTCGTAACAAAAACAGAGCGTTACTGTTTATTAAAAATTTACTAAAATGAACTATTCGAATTTTCACTTTTCTTCGCTTAAATCAAATGTGTACAGGCAAAGAAATGTGTTAACACTATAAATCCGAAACCGAGATTTCACCTTAATCTCGGTTTAGGTGAAAAGTAAAAATTGATGAAAGGTTTTCATAGTTAGCTCCATTTCCACTTTCACCAATAGTTAGCTCATTTTCCCTTAAGAAATTCAATAATAATCACAAAGACAAGCAGTTGAATGAAACACAGATTATCTTGCGAATCCGTTAAGGCAGTTTATTTAATAATATTGTTAATTTATTATAAAAAAAATATGGTCAACTATAGCATGCTATCGAAAAAAAAGTTTTGAAGCACAAACACAATAGGTAACTTAAATTAAAATTTTCTCTGTGTCTTGTATTCGTATTGATGTTTTTAAAACCTTATATAATTAAAATATGTTTATAATATAATTTATGTAAATTATATTTAAATATAGATAAGTTCGAAACACGAGGCTTGCTCTGATGTAATACGGTAGAAATGTGTTTCGCAAACATGATATTCAGTACAAGGGCTGGGTAATCGTTTACACACTGTCATTGTACAAACAAACTATCCCTAGGAAAGAGCTTACCCACCAGGTAATTTTCTCCCGATATAGAAAACACTCTATATCATATCTCTTGCATAATTCATACTAACATTGTTTTAAATTAAAGCTCTTTGAAAATATAGAAAGTAAGCTTACAATATGAAGTTTATTTTCAAGCTCCAAGTTCTGCTTCCTTTCCCTAATAAACAACGATATAAATGCAAATAATAGTGCAATCTAAAAGGGGTAAAATTCCAAATTGTTACAGGGTGAAATGTAAAATATAGTAAAATTGACCGGCCTACAGTCTGGAATAGAAAATTTTATATAAATATTATAATAGAGCACGAAACCACGCTACGTTTAACAGCATTTTAAACCCCCCAATAAAAATCAAATACATTTTTTAAGAGCAACCAACCAACTCGGACCTAATGGGTTTATATCAACAGAACAAGTAGTGGACTCTACTAATGGTTTTATAAACATTAACAAGAAAGTTTATAAAGGCAAAACAAACGATAAATATACGCAAGTAAAGTACCAAACTTAAACTAATTCCTATGAAGACATTTAATTTAAAAAGTGGCCAAACATGCTATGTATGCCAAAGAAAGTAGGGTAAGTGCGCTTTTCTTAAGATTGAGTTAGTTTTGAACTTAGCCACTACTAACGCCAAAAACAAAGTCCTATGAAAAGAATAACAGACTTGATGATAGAAAGGAACTTATTATGCCCAGTATCTAGACACAATAAGTTACAGGAAGTGACTGATTGTTTCCCGAATTACATAAGGTATTCTAAGCTGTATTATAAAAAACATTGAAATTTAAAATACATTTTTAAAAATTAATTCATAAAAACTTAACAGTAACCAATGCTATAAATGCACATTTTTAATAATATAAGACATATTTTCGCAAAACTTTAAGTAATAACAGAAAATCTGTAGAAAAAGGGGAACGAGAATTCCTCCCTTAATTTTACTAAAGAAAATTATTGTATAAATTTATCGTATAAATTTTCCATTATAATTTTATTTATGGTTGAAGTTGTTGGGGGGCTGGTCATTCCGCAGCCCACCAGCTTGAGTTTAGGAAATAAAGTCGTTAGGTTTATGCTTTATTAGTTTTCTAACAACTTCTAAAAAAGCCCCCTCCCCTTATTTCGCCTGGGGTAGATTCATACCCCACAACTCTAGGCTTGACTCTAAGTATTAAATAATATATATTTATGTCTTATATTAAAAAACTCATTTTTACAAAAATGAAAAATGTTATTCATACGTTATAAAAATAATGAAAAGTTACTTTTCTATAGACGTTATTTGAAAAAGCGCTCAACATTAAAATAAATTATCTTTGAACACAATTCAATGCAATAAAATAATTATTTTATTTACGTTTGAAAATTACTTTGACTACAAAGTACTCAGAACAAACAGCCAAATAAGTGACCATCATCAGTGGTTTAAAACAGAATAAATAGTAAAGGGAAAAATGTAGTAATAATAAATTCACTAAAAATATCGATAGATCCAATACAATTAAACAGATATTCTGAAACATTTTTTCAAGGATCGAATCCCTTTGAAATCTTTTTCCACAGTGATTTACATTTTTACGATTTGAACAGACTTGAAATTAATTATTTTGTAAACCTTCGTTATTACGTAGCTCTGTCGTAAAATTAAAATTTTAATTAATTTTTATACAAAATAAGAAAAAAATTAATTTATTTATGTTAATTAAGGAAGGTAATTAATTTTTATTATTTATAAAATAAAATGTAAAAACAACATTTTTATTACTCTTTTTCTACAGCAAGAAATATCTTTTTTGAATTATTATAATTTTAATGTCCTGATTGCCCCAATTGTTTATACTAAAATTGTATTAATGATATTAAAAAATATAAAAGAGATAAAATAATAATTTCCTCGGTGGATTTTTTGTGAGTAGAGGGGTGTTATAGTATAAAGTTTTATATTATTCAAATCCGTGGAGCCATTAAAAATTATTTTTAGGCAAATTGTTTTTCTAGAAAACATAATAACGATGTTTATTACTTACACAATAAAGTTGAATTTATTATGAATCCAGGAGCTTTCATCCTTTTACCCCTTCTCCTCCGAGCTTCCTCTCCCCCCACTCCTTCCTCGGTTTATTCATTTAGGACTATTTATTGTCCTAAATGAGTTTAAAATGTAAATTACCCATTTAAAATATTTTGCATAACCTCGGTGCAAAAATTAATTTTGTAACAAAAATTAATTTGGATTCTCTTCTTCCTTTCACCTCCTCCCTCCTTTTCTCTTGAGTCTTCTTTTTCTCTAAATTTTCTCAAAATCCGGTTCTAAGTTAAGTTTATAAAAAAGAGGATTAAATGTTGAAATAAATAGATAAAAAGAAAAATAAATTATTCTTATATAAAATCATATTAATCGCCCCCCAACTCCGTTCAAGATTTGGACCACGTGATACGAATTAATGAAATCTAAGATATTTAGAGATCTATATTTTTTTTGTATGATGGGCTTTATTACATATCCTTCTATGATACAACACCAATATGACATATGACCAATCGTAAAATAGAAAACGAGAAGTGAATGCATACCATTCTAAACATTGATTATGATCAATTTAACTTCTTCGTCATTCTTTTTTCAACGGTTATGCCGCAAGGGTTCATAGAAAATTATAAAGAAATACTCATATAGGTAAATTAAGATAAACAAAATAAATACAAACTTTAAACAAATAAACAATAAGATGTCAAAGTTGTAAGGAAGTACTGAGCTTAACACCAAAAATTAAGTCTCAACATATTCATATCCTTAAATTCCCTGGAGTTTGATATAATTTATTAATGCAAAAATAACGGCTCTAATTGTGACTCACTTTAAGCGCAAGATTAAAGACATTAGACAAATTCATCCATATTTATTGAATACATTAAATGATTATAATTAATTGCCTTAATAAAAAATATAAATTCGAAAAATAATAATGCATTGCAAATAAAAATAAACAAACAACTTA
This sequence comes from Microvelia longipes, assembly GCA_018340805.1. Classification (NCBI taxonomy): domain Eukaryota; kingdom Metazoa; phylum Arthropoda; class Insecta; order Hemiptera; family Veliidae; genus Microvelia; species Microvelia longipes. The sequence continues at coordinate 37,103,885 of JACMZG010001908.1, forward strand.
AGATATATGGATATGCAATTACAATAAAACTAAAGAGATAGAATATTCACTAAGCAGAGTATAAATAATGATTTTATGACATTTTTTGAATTAGGTGAGTAAAATAACAACACATTAACAAGCTCAAGGTGTAACAAATAACATGCAATATTTTCTAATAATAAAAATGCTTGCAATAAAATATTAATTTAAAAAAAAATATTGTAATAAACATAAAAGATATAAAAAATAGTAATAAAAATAACAGTGTTGTACAAGAGAGAGTCCATAAAAATAATTTCATAACATTAAAAAAAGAGGAAAAAAAAGAAGTGAATGAACAAAAAAATATAATAAAAATTATGATAAAAATAAATATAAATGCGAGCAACAAAATTCCCTTGAAAGATTATAAAAGTCTTAGGAAAACATGAAATACGATTAGATAGATTTTTATAGCTAATAAATAACAAACATAAGAGAGGGAGAATAAGAGAGAAATGTACTTTATTTTTTCTGAAACGTAAAAAAAGAAAATGTAGCAGAAGAAAACTTGAAAATGTAATGAATATTTAACCAAATAAAGTTATATGAAAAAATATAAAAACACTTAATCGTCAAATATGATAAAACTTAAATAGTTTAGAAGCAAATATATAAACACCTCAATTCGTTTCACAAACTATCTATTTTGCACAATAAATAAAATTTGTGGCTTTACAAACAAATCAAAGTTATTTATTTATTATTTAAATATAAATTTACAAGTACATCAGGGTAATAAAAATCCATAGATATTTCAGAAAAAAAACGTTAAATGGTTAATGGTATTAAAAATGAATTACAAGTTCATTTTTAAGACAGTAATTAAAATTAAGATTAAAATTTAAAAGAAGAAGTAAAATTAAATCCATTAAAACTAAAACACATGTGTAAAATATTTTAAATATTGCAAAAAAAATTGTATTAAAGTATTCATAAAAGATTGTAAAATGTGTTTTAAAATATGTAAAGTAATATTTTTATTACTTTTATTAGTGTTTTTATTGCTTTATATTTTATAATTTACAACATTGCATACGAAGCATATACGCAAGCAATGAATAATAAAATATACTTTAAGGCTATAAAATTTAGTATTTTATATAATAAGTTTTTTTATAGTTTCCAAAGCAGTTTTTTTCCCTGTTTATACAAACACCGCACAGAGACTATGATGCCAAATTTGATGCAATTTCATTAATACATAGTCTAAGTTGTAGTAATTAATTTCACAAGGCTAGAAATAATTTTTATTTTTTCCACTTTTTTTTCACTATTCAAATTAATCTAATCCTATTATTTCTCAAGATTGTTAGGTAAATTTTACTATATAAAAAGTGAAGCAATAATAACAGTTAAAATGCTAAATAATTTTTGAGAGCAAAACAGCAACATAATAAACTATAGAGCAATAATTACAGTGGATACGAACTTAGGTTAAACTTAATTTAACTTTAGGTTATTTGTAAACTCTTCAGTTATTAACACTTTAATAGCAGTTTCAATTGTTAATCATTTCAATAATTTGTTAGTTTTGGGGAAAAATACAATAATTTAATTATAAAGGTTCCCCCATTTTTATCATTTGTTTTTAAAATTTTGATAAATGTAAATTTCCAATGGTAATTTACTATTAGTTTAGTTTTCCTCAAATATTGTTTAATGTTTTCTTCGAAACGTATAGAGTATTATTTTATTTAAATAACTTCCTTGTTGAATTGTGAAATACAAAAACGAATGAGAGGAGTTCAAAATTTCGAAAGGATGCGAATTGTATAAATAATAAAGAAAGAAACAATTTTTTAAACTAAAAGTAATGAATCTAAACATATTATAAAAAAAAGAGAAGTGCAACATTCCATCAAAATATTCCGCAATTAAGTAAGAAGAAAGAAACTTCAATATTTTATCAAATTTATTATTGGACTATTAAAAATTAAATTCTTGGTAGATTAACGAAGACTTCAGTCCTTTGAAATTTTCTGTTTATTTACATTGACAACAGACGTTTTGGCTAAAAAAATACACCAAAAACTAGTTATACCTTACCAAAACCAAAAGAACATCACCATGAAAAATTACCACAAAATTCAATATTTTACAAGAAAAAGAGATGCACAGTTTTGAACCAGTATAGATAAATAAAAACACTAATTTACCAAATAGAAAACAAGCTCAATATCTTATAAGAAGAACGGAAGCACAGCATTTCATAAATAAATGTTCCTTAAAACACAACATTTATATTAAGAAATTTCTTGCTAAAAATTGTGATTCCAATTTTATATGCTAAAAAAGAGGCCCGGTTTTTATCTTGAGGGAGGAAAACACAATATTAAGAAGAAAACAAGCTCACTATTTCATAGGAAAAGAAAAACTTAATATTTTACAAGATGGAGGGAAGCAAAATCTTCATTAGAAAAAGGAAAACGCAACATGTATTAAAAAGAAAAGTCCAATCAATATTTTATAAGCTAAAGGGTAGCTTAATTTTTATCAAGAAGAAGAAAAACACAATATTTTAAAAGAAGAAGGGAAGTATTAAATTATAAGAAAAGAGAAAACACAAAATCTTATAAGTAGAGGGAAGCACAAAATTTTGAAAGCAGAAGGGGTTGAATTACTATTGTTTTAAGTAACAAAAACACGCCGAGTCGACAACAATATTATTAGTCCGTTATTGTTCCGCCTTGTTATTTTGATAAATAGCAAAGTATAGAAGTTAGAGAAATTTTACTTTCGTCGTTGTTTTACCTCGTGGGTTGAAAGATAAGACAAGTTTAACCCCCTCCCTGTTGGAACGATAATCCTCTCCGCCTATCCGTCACTCGGAGGAATTAGCTTTATGATGAAAATAGAGAAATAATACATACAAACTTCATGAAACTTTCCTCCTCCCTAAAACCCCTAGATTTTGAGCCTTATCTTCAACCATTGGCACATATCTTTCTCTTAACAATATATATTCATTAATAATGCTACAATACATCTTAAAATTATACAACCACACAGGAATAACATTCGCATTGGGTTTTTTGGCATAATCAGGTTAATCAAGATGAATCAACAACAATTATTTTAAATAACAAAACAGAAAATTAGAAAATAATCTTAAGAAAGATAATAACAATTTAACATCAAAATATAAAATAAAGGCCGATGTATTAACCAACAAAGTCTTTCCATTAAGTTTAACCTTAATTAGGCAGAGCCGGCTTTCTTCAAAACATCGCCATCCACAGTGGCGTGGTAAGTTTGAGTCAAATAATTTCTGGAATCTGACCGACTTGAATTTTACTTCCTGATGGGCATAAGAGACCCAACATCTCACTATAGCACTGTAGTTTGCCGCCTCTGCTTAGTTTAGAATTAGTGGCAAGACGCTGTTGGTGTATGTATTATTTTAGAGAGTTCCACTGCGCTTACTGAAGTTATAAAATAAATGTCTTTCTAAAGTATTTATACAGCAATAGTAGGATTAAGCTATCTCATGTAGATAGTCTTGTTTGTCTTGGTTGAAAAAAAAAATGTTTGAATTGATTTAAAATTTGGCACGCATGTAGTCATATATATGAACAAACAAATGTGCCAAGCATTATCTCATTATCAGCATTAGTTCAGTTTTTATTGAATGACCTATATACTTCAAGGTTAAAATGTAAGTTTAGGGGAAACATGATACGATCGGGTATGAATGTCCTTAGAATAGCCATAAATTAGTCATTTCAAGGACCTTTGCCAAAGAAGAAAGAAATAATTTTATTCGTTAGGTGAAACTCAGGGTTCCTCTCGATGTATAGCCGAGGAAAATAATTATCATGAGTGTAAACGAGAGATTTATTCCTCCACAGCAAACAAAGTTTTTATCCCTAAGAAATTATACCATGATATAAATTCGTTTTGAGCCAAAGAAGTAATTTGAAGCTGTTAACATATTTTTTTAATTTTTCACGAAAAGAACATTCTCAAATTTATAAGAGGACCCCGACCATTTTTTATATTTTCAAATCAGGTCGTGAGAGTCGTTTGAAGCAATAAAACTATTTTCGCACTTTTTCAGGAATAAAGCACAAATTTTACAGGTTTTTATTTTATTTTTAAAAATTTTATTTTTCGCTAAAAATCCTTTTTAGGTTATATGTGTTAGTAAGAATAAGGAAAGTTTTGTATGGAAGAAAGTTCTTATAGTTCCAAATCCCGGAAAATTTGAATCGACTATAACAATCAACAGATTTTATTTCTAATCCAGTCTTACTACTTTAATCTTCCATTTTTTTAATTTAAATCCCGTTGAATAAGATACGGATTTAGTTCCCCTCAACTATATTCAAACAGCTGATTTTTAATCCTTTTTAAAAGAAAAAAAGTCAGTTTTGCTCAAATTAATTTACACCTTTAGATCAATGAAAGTATAAACGAGCGCGGTAAAAAAAGATGAATGAAAATAGAGGTGAAAAAGGTTTTCAGTATAGTAGATAAAAGTTGGAGGCTAAAGAAAAGAATTTCTGCCAAGGGTTAAAACCTTTTACTCTGGGTCAAGTGCAAGGACCTTTCCGTTCACAAGGGACAGTGAAAGTGCGGCTTTTTATTTTTTTAAACCCACTTTGAGGTATTTTTTTATCCTTAAGGAATAAATAAAGTTAAAAAAATCCTTTATTAAATCCTTAAAAGGCGATAATTTGACAGGGGATGACGTGGGGTTGGAAAGGCAAAATCTTTAGAAAAATACAGCTAATAATAAGGTTGATTTTTTAAAGCAATAAATCAATTTTTTGAGTAATTAATCAAATGAGGATGAAGTTATGACTTTTAAAAGAGAAAATAAAAGGCTGACATATTTAATTAGTAATATTCGGTTCTTAGTCAGCAAATATTCACGCTTCCTAAGCTTTAATAACCAAACATCATAATCCTTATTGATTTTATGGACTTTTATCACTTTATTTTAATACAATTATCAATATTAGTAATAATAAAAATTCCAATTTCGAGCTGCTTCTAACAAAATAAACCACTGAACTAATGCTAACTTTTAGTTTAACTCAGTTAAGTTAAATTTACTAATTTTAAATTTAATTAAATTTGCTAATTAAAGCTAAGAAAGTGTGAAAATTTCTCGTAAGTATTAACTCAAGTATATAACTGCAGGAGAGCACAAAACCTCGGAACTCAGATACGAACCTCAGACAGCCACTGAAAATGTGAGTGTTCACTGACTCCACAATGATCTCGGCCACAAACGAGGCAAAAGAACCTTTTAATAGACTCTTTAAAGTTAGTGTCTTCCTCAATCATTAAAAAAAGCAATGGATCTCAGATAAGACAGTAAATTCAAGTATACAACACATGGGAAATAGTTTGTGTGTATAAACACACCTACTGTAAACATTATATCTTTTTCTTTAAAAAAATAATCCATCTACACCACAAAGATTATGAATTTTATTTTAAATATACTCTAATTATAAATAATAAAATATTGTATTAATAAATTACTAAGAAAACTTCACAAAGTCCATTACATCTATTTAAATAAGAAATATTTTCAAGTTATAATAAGTATATAACAATTTTAACTTATACATTTTATAATATTTTTTATCATCATGAAGGTTGTAAAAATAAACTAGAAGGAGTTAAAGGGTTTAGTAAAAGCGCGAAGGGATCATTCAATTTATATACTTTAAGGCTTAATTTTTTTCGCCTTTTTAACTTATTAAATATTAATCTTAAACCAAAATTGCAACCCCTGTGTCAGACGGGTGTACAAAGTAAATCCACTTTTTTCCTTTAAAATATATACTTTTTATAATACGATAAAAATATGAATATCTTTTTTTAAGAATTTTTATTTAATTTCTTTTAAATTTTTTATTATTTTTAAGGGTTATATAAACGAAATGAAGATAGAATATTAAAATATACAAAAAGTTTTTATATAACTCCTTCACACTTAAGATAATAAAGAAGAAGCTTAATAAAAATATATCTTTTTAAAGTAACACTTTTTTATAAATTAATTATATTTAATTGTATTAAAGTTTAGCCCAACAAACATTAAAAATGCAGTGATTCTTTGTTTTTTATTTCAATTCCGTAAAAAAAGAATAAAGGAACTGTATTATCGTGCCCAAGAGATTCGCCGATTTTGTTTTAATAATCTCATTTATTTCTAGAAGAGAAAAATCTTATCTTGATTTTATTTAGTGCATTAGTACAAAATTAGTTTAAGTTTTTTAGTATCATAAAAATGAGTTATTTTTTAATTGAAATGTTGCACAGCTTGAGTTTACTTCTGAGGCAAAGCCGATGGTGTAAACTATATTAGCTCTCGAGACCGATAGTCCAAGAGAGATAAACAAGTTAACACTTGAGACTTCCTGAGGGAGGTTACAAATACTTTGGCTACCGAAGCTCTACTAAGGGATCTAAATGCTCTTCATCGGCGCTGGAGGCCCCTTCTGGACCACATGGTTCTTGTCCTGAACAGTTAGCCGTATAAGTACTTAAAACGTGACTTGTTTACATAAAGTTAAAAATCTCAAACGATAAAATAGGAGCTAACGCTGATAAAAAAAGGCAACTCTGTAAATGAGTTAGTAGGTAGTAACGCATAGTAGGTAGAATAAGTTGAAAATATTTCAGCTCAATCAGATAACTTTTTGAGGTTTTTTAAATTATTAAAGGTAAACCACGTTATTTTTAATAAGGTGTTATTGGTACTGATCAAACTTAACTTAAAATGCACGTAGGAATAGAGATAGAGTAATTGTTATGTAATTTAAGTTGCACGTTGAAATTTTCAATACTTGACATAGTGGGTGTTCAGAACGGCTATGGTCGCTTTCTTAAAAACAAAACTTTTCGGTTTTATATTTTTCGGCATGAGCAAAAAATTTTTTTTTTTTTTAATTTCTTTAATAAGTTCAAGAAAGGCATAAAATAATAATTGGTCAATAATTTGTCTTAACGTCAATTTAACAGTTGTTAAATTTATAAAAAGTATAAGAATAAAAAGAGGAAGAGACGATTTACGTAAAAAAGAAGTGTTTGAATAAAACGTATTGAAAGTGGAAAGAGGTTACAAGGGATAAAAAGGATGATGTCTGTGTCCCGGGGAGAAAACTGCTTTGGCTTAGAGGAAAATACTTGGATAGAAGAGCAACCTGTGGCTTCAGCCGATCCTTAGCTTGCGAGCAAAACCCTGTAAAACCACCTAATACCTTTTTCCCTTCTCTGAACCAAACCTTTTCCAACAAGATTAGCCAAACAGACCGAAAAAAGGAAACACCGGAAAACACTTTCATCTTCAAACATTTTTACTCTTTTTTCTTATCGTAATTGGTTACTGATGTCCTTGGTACTACTAAACCCAATGGGTAATAGGTGTTGCCCGATTTTCTCTTTAACATCAATGCATCATCAGCGGTCATCTAAGATTATTATTATCTTCTGTGTCCTAGATATTAATAGCCCTACAATTAAGTGTTTAGTTTGTTAACAAACTAACAAAAATATATGATGACTGATTAAAATTTAAATGATTTTTTATCAAATAAATAAATCAAATATAAAGCCTTTTCTGCAACAATTTTTTTCCAAAGATTTTAACTTATTTTTTCAAATAAACGGAACTGAAAGATTCAATTTAGGAAAGCTAGGCGTTATTACGTCATAGCACTTTGTTTTAATATTCAAATAGTTCTAGTATAATATTCAACATTTATCACAACTAACTCTAATATCTAATTTTCTAAATATAAACATATTCTAAAAATTTCACACGTTCATGATAGTTAGTTTCTTTCTTCCATTTAACTTTTTTAAAAATGCCGACATTAAAAGATCAAAAAGGATGAAACATATTTTCTTACATTAGTTGTATATCCTCATGGGGAGAAACGCCATAATTTATTCATTAATATAATTTTTACTAGCTGTTTTCTGCAATTTTTATAGTTTTAAATTTTATGATTGTAAAAGGTGAGAATGCGTTTGAATTTTTATAGTGAATTTGTACATTTTTACATTCTCGAAAGAATCTAAACGCATAAATTGTAATGAATCACATAAACGTTTTAAAATCACCAAATATCGTCATAATCCATGGAAAAAGCTTTACAAATATGTTGCCATAAATTTCAATTCATTTTCCTCGTTATAATACCCAGGAACAAACAATAATTAATAAAAAATATCTAAAAACAGATGTTTAGAATAGAATGTTGTAGAGGGGTGCGGGGGAAGCCACCCATTTGGTTATTTTCGAAGTGAACGTCGTACTATTTGATAAAGCTTTGCTGTAAACAGAAATATATGAGGCTGGACATAATTGCCGCACAGTGGAAAATTCCGGTCACTGAGATGTAAAATAACTAATGGAATTAAAACGGACAAATAGTCTCTTTATAAGACTGATAGAACCTATTTAATATCTGGGTTAGGAATTAATCCTTGAAATGCCCCAAAAACTTTTTTTTAAAAAAAGATGAGAAAGATTCCAACGATATAAAATAAAATTAATGGATTAGAGAAAAATCGGGGTTTTGAGTCCCCTGCAGTGAGGGGGAGGTAATAATTCATGAAATTTTTAACGTTAGCATGACAACTGCCGGAGAAAAGCGTAATCAGTTTGAAAAATTCTATGTGGATATATTTTTTAATAGAGGGGTGAGACAAAAAACTTTTTGGGTAAACACGTGGTTGTGAACGGAACAAATGGGTATCACTAATCGCGGAACATCAGGATCAGAATGTGCTGCATACGAGAGTCATCTAACGCATCCCTCGCTAGACAACCCTTTCCAAAGCTTTAAAACGTATTTATTTAAAATATCACCTAAATCTAAAAAAAACAACTCACACCCCCCTCGCCCGTTGGTGGAAAATCCTGATTTATCAGTATTTATTGTGGAAAATTTGCGAAAAATGTCACATTGTATCCAAAAAACCAAACGAGAGACAGAAAAAATAATAACACATACAACTGTACACACTGTTATATTATAAAATGCTAACAAATAACTCGATGCAGGCGACATAAATCCAGAGACGCAACGCCACAGTACAAATCCCAAAACATTTCTACTTCAAATTATTTAGGATTTTTTCCATATACACATTTTTCTCTGAGTGTGACATTCGAAATGATATACAACCTTTTATATGATCAATCAAGCAAAATCACACCTGTGAGTGCTTTTATTGCACCCTCACTCAAAAATATAAATAGGTTATAAATCGTATACATTTAGCAAACAACAGCCGCACAAAATATTCCTAACTGCATTTTGATCATCCAAGTTAAAATATTCGGAGATTTGCCTTAAAGCTGTTAAGAAGACAACCCGAAGATAAAGAATAGTTATTTTACAGGTCTTTTAAAGTCAAACTATTGAAACTCTTATTGCTATAGACATAATGAAAACGAGAAAATTAGTTATACTCACTATAATAAATTGAAAAATTGAAATTACTACAACTACGTCACTATTGCTTACCTAAAACAAACAAAAAATTTAGAAAATTAAAACAAATCTAAAGAACAGAAAATTACAATTTTTACAGAATTTATGGATTATAAAAGGTCTTGGAAGGCTAAAGACAAAGAGAAATTAGAAACAGAGATGAAGACGTTAAATTACAAACAGTTATGGTTTTATGTCATGCCACCAAATATACCAGGTAATTTTTTAATAAATGCTCTGTCGTCAGTTTTTTTTAAATATAATAGGGATTGCTAATTCAGCCAACTTGAAATATAACCCGCACCTGTTGAAGGAGGTTATTTTATGCAAACAAAGATATTACTTAGAAACTGCATATCGGTATACTCTTAAAACATTACCCACACCTCTCAAAGAAAAGTTATTGCAAACATAGAGATGTTATTACTAAAGCTAGAATATCAGTATAATTTAAAAATATAAATCATACATTTTGAAGGCGCGATTGGATACATAAAGATTTCTCTACCAGAGCATATTGGTTTAATCTTAAAACTGAATCGATAACTCTCGAAGGAGGTTATTGTATGAACCTAGAGATAAAATTACTGTAGTATGACACACGGTTAAAATCAGTTGACAGCTTGGGAAAATAATGTCAGGAGGCCAATAAGGTTAGTCCTGGATGTTAAACCACGCCAACAATTTAATATCTGGCCAACCTCATTGGTTCATCGCCACTATTTTCCCACGCTGTAAACTGTTTTTAATCGTGTGTCATGATATATCGTGAGTTATCGTGAAACATAAGTCACCAATAGAATATTGATAATAAAAATGAATTGTTCGCAAGTAAATGGCAAGGGTTTGTCGGTTAAATCAACAAGATATAATTCATAAATTTGCTCAAATATTTTCAGGAGAGGTTACGAAACCCAACAGATGAAAGGTTAAAAATAAAGTGTTAAAAGTTCGAGTGGGGTTTATGATAATATTACAATTTTTTACAAGACTAGAATGATATAATTTAGCAGTGTAATATTGTAATAAGATTATTTTAACTTTTACCAAGGGCAACGCTAGAAGAGAAGTAAAAAATACCCTCTTATATATAGGGGTTAAGAAGGGAAGAGTATAGGGTTAAAAATAAATTATGACCCTTCCACTCTATATAGTAAGATATATTTATTATTAATGCAATTAAGAAGGGGTCTGAAAATATTCTAGAGAATTTTCAGTGAGAAAACCCCCAACCCTGGAAAAATTATGAATTAGTTTATACAGAGGTTTTTTAATGTATTAATAGAGTAAAATGAGTATAGAGGGGCTAAAAATAAATGGGGGCTTGGTGACAACCCTTGAGACCAAAGGGCTTAAAAATCATGTTCTTGAAAAATCTCTAATACCCCCTATAAAATATACCCCATGAAAATTAGCTAGTTATATATCACAAGAGTGTCATATTAGTAAACCGGTCTGAACAAGGGTAGAATATAATAAATAAAGAGAGATTAAAAATATAATAATTTTATGTTAAAACTCAAGAAGAATAATAAAAATATGCAAAATATAAAACATCATGAATAATTTAATAAGTATTACAGTATAAATAATGCTAATTAAAAAATAATTTATCAAAGACAGAGGTTTGATGTTTAAGCTTTTTTTCATATAAGTATGAAGAAAATAGAAAGATCCTTTTTCAAAACGAAAGATTCAGAACTAAATTTAAGTATTATAAGTCTTAAATTAATAATATAAGTGACACATTTTTTTTAAAAAGAATTTGCTCCACATTTTCTCTAAAGGAAATGTTTTCTGAAAACAAAATTTATTGAGTAAAGAGCCATTGCAGCGACGGTAGAAGAAATTCCGAAACAACAAATGCACTGAAAAATCACTACCACAGCTTAAAGTAGCTGTAAAATTATTTGCGTGCCCTGCTCGTTAAAGAAAAGAACAAAGTAAAAGAAATAGAGTTTTATTTAAAAAAAAATATTTTATTTTATTTATTTGTACAAATTTTAATTTTTTTTTAATATTTTTAATTTTTTTTTAAATTAATTTTATTTTAAAACATGTTTTATTTTAATTTTCTTATTTAAAGTATTTTATAATTAAAATACTTTGTCAGGCATGACGAAAAGCTGGATAAAAATGCTCATTGAAAATTCTACTTTAAAAATGTAAAAAAATAGTAATAATATTATTCAAATATTCCACATATTAAAAAATAATTTCTTATTTAATAATAAGAAGTAAAAAAATAATATGGAACAAGTCGACTACATATATAAAAAATATCAAATAGCATTTTATCACAAAAATACTTTAAAAATACGTGCAACACAACATTGGATGTCAAGTTCCAATCGGCAACTTACACATTACACTTTTTTGGGAAAGTAGCATCAAAATACGTAATACCTTTAGGTCAATTTTAATTTAAAAAAAAAGATAAAGTTTTAAATATGTTCACCGAAGAGTCCTCTAATGATTTAAGTGCTATAACATTTATTGATTGGCATAAATTTGTACATAAAGTTCGAGCGTTTTCACTTATAATATATAAACCATAAAAGAAAAAGATTAATTTTAACAAAAATTTTAAAAAGATTAATAACAAATATAACGTCTAGGATAATCAAAAAATCAAGCAAATAAGTTAAAACAAATTAAACATTAACGTAATAACCTGATGCATAATAAAGTACAAGAAAATCTTAATGTTCGTAACATAAAAAGGAAACAAAAATTATTAAATTTATAATAAACTATGTTAAGGATAAAGTAAGATTCAACTGGGAGTTTGATATAATAAATTAATGAAAGTAATATCATAGAATGTATCTTAGTTATAAAATTTTAAAAAGGAAAGGAACCCCTCACGTCTTATCATCTATAATAAATAAGTTAAAGTCGTGATAAATAAGTCAATCAGGTGTACAAGACTATGTTGTGGGATTTATCTAATAAAGTTTCCAACGAGTTTTGAAAATTTTAACAGGTTAGTGTTTAAAGCAAGAAAATGTTTTAAAAGTTTATTTTTAAAAGATTAAAACACAAACGGAATCTAATATCATGGTTCTTGCAGAGTGGAAAAATAAATATGTTCATTAATTATTCACATAAGATATAATAAACTTTATGTGGAATATAATTAATGTATAATATATATTATGTATGATGTAATATGATATGCTATAATTATTTGAGCTATGATTATTTTTAACATTGTTTGATATTAAAATTACTCTAAAACCTATCTGGCTTTTTCACAGTAACTTATGACAATAGTCCAATAGTCAATAATTTACTACGACATAACATACTACAAGAGACAAGAATGTAATTGAAAGAAATAAGAATAATTCATATTTGTTCCGCCAGAAAATTATACCTGATATAGCATATCTGTTTCACTATACTAGGAGTCAAGATACATCTCATACCTGATATAGCATATCTCTTTCACTAAATTAGGGATCTATAGACAATCTCATACCTAATATAGCATATTTGTTTCACTATATCAGGGGTCCAGAGACATCTCGACACTTGCCTCCTGATATCTTACCGAATCATCCTGATAAAACTTTAGGGTTAATCTCAAGTTCAAACTAATGTACCGTCTTTAAAAATAATAGTTCTATCCAATGCATCAAGGCAGCAACAAAGCTGTTTCTACAACTTACTGTTTCTCTACATTTCTTAAGTCTTAGAGGTATTATCAAGCTTAGTATTATAAGCTTGTTATTACAGATTATGCTAGTGGAAGAAAATTAAAACTTAAATAAAATAACAAACCAAAAAAACCAAAACAAAAAATTAAAACACAATAAATGAACAAAAAAATATTTTAAATGAAAAACAAAACAGTAATAAAACGTGGTTTCATTTATTCTGAACCCCCCTCCTCCGAAACAAGTACTATTTCAAGTAATGTAGAAAAATGAGGTAAGGGAAGAATATTATAGATAATAACAAAAAAGTAATTCAGAACTGAGAGGTTTACAGGAGGAAGGGATACAAAACCATTTGTATGAATTGTTTCATTATTAAATTGTGCTTTTCCCCCAATTTCTTTCGCTCTAGCTTACTTTTAATATTTACTCATATATTTATAGAAAAAATTAACTTTCTTTTGTATTAAAATGTACAAATAGAGCAATGGAATATTTCATAGTAGAATACTAAAGTATTGAAACAGTGAGAACACATTGAATTATAAATGAAAAAGTGAAATTATGTAAAACTTATTATAATGCTATAAATAAACTTAAAAAATTAATGAAAAAAAAACTTTTCTTTCTAAAATAAATATTAGTCGCTTTTAGTTATGTATAGTTAATTTACATTTCCCACCACCAATCATTAGTGAAAAATAATCAACCACAACTAAATAGCTTCTATTGCTATAAAAAATAAACAAGACTTAATTAAAAATATTCACAAATTTTTTTTTTTTTAGTTTAAAACATTTCCAAATAAATATTAAAAGAAATAATTTTAATAAAGAATGTAATAACATTTTTAATATTATAAAGTCCAGTATTTAAGAATAATATTCCTTTCCCTACCCCTAGCTCTTTTCTTTACGCTTGGAAAACAGAAACAATTAATCACAAGCTATTGTAACCCATAAAGGTAATATAACTAAGAGGAGAGGGAAGGGGGGCAGCGAAGAAGCTCCCAACAAAGAAGTTAAACAATTTTAATTCCAGGGTCTACTCATCCCACCCCCCACTTTTTCTACCAAAACTTTTTTTTTAATATTTTTTCTCATTTAAACACCGTCCGGATATTACGAATAATAACCGGACCATTAATTATTTACAGTTATTACAGCCTGTTATAAATTAAAAAACGTCAAATTATGTAAAATTGTTATTATTATTTTTTTTCTTTGGGTATTTTTAATACTTTTATTTTTTTTATTTAATGGCCAGGCAGGGACTGTGGTAATTTTTGCAGTTTATTGTTAAAAAGACGATAAAAAGGTTATTTATTTCTTAACCTCTCACCCCCTAAGACTTTTTAAAGTAGCCCCTGCAGGTTTTAAATTTATACATATTTTTTATTTATTTTATTTTTTCACCACATTTATTATATTTTTTTAATAATGAAGGAAGAGAGTACTAAACAATCCTGAATACAAAAATGAATAAAAAATTCTTCAACAATAGCAAAATAGATCTTGGGCACCTAATAGAGGTAATAGAAGTACCTAATACACTGGAATTTTCAAGCATACGCTGGAAAATTCCAACATATAGCTGGGAAATCTAATTTCCTATCTGGAACAATTTTACTTTCTATGAAGTATACATTTTATAGCAATTAATTAAAGCTATAATCTCGTTCAGAATCTATCTAATATTAAATGCTACACAGTAGCCAATAATAAAATTTAAAAACCTGCAAAATATGGTAGGTATTTATGAAAAATATCATTTCACTCATACTATTAAATTCATACTATTAAGTTTTTATGCCATTTAAGTAAAAATGTGATAAATAAAAATAAAATAATTAAAATGGTTAAGATTTCGATATCAATAATAAATAAAAAACTACAATACATATGGACAGCAGACAACATATTTTATCTCTTGTCCAGGGCATTTGCAAGTATTAATTCTCATGGAATTCATTCATTGGATAAAACAAGTAATTAATAATATTGATTCAAATATTATTTAACAGTTATATAGTCTGCATAAATGTTTATTATTACTTTAATAAACGAGTATAAAAATACTGTTAATACCTTGGCTTAATTGATATGTCACGTATGGTTAATCAAGGAAATTTGTAAGTAATCTACGGTTCAACAATTCGTCAAATACTATCTTACAAATGTTACAATACGTTACAATTAATACTTTACAAAAATAATTGTAAAACAATAACATTTAAGATTTGTTATCGTGTGGTAATTTTTAAATTTAATATCATAATTACTAATCATACTTTTGAACACAGCCTAAGAAACATTAATGTGATAGTATAAATTATGAAGTAAAAGTAATACTATATTCAGTAGATGAAGAAGTGATATATTGAATATTGATTTACTGTTCACCGATCAAATAAAAGAAAGAGTAATAAATCAGAGTTAAGGAGTAAAAATAAGACGAAAAATGTTCAATATGTAAAAGTACATGTTAAAAGAAATGGAAAAATAATTAAGACTTATGACCATAGTCTATTATTATGATAGCAATGCATGAACTATAATATGTCTTCAAGTTATATTCAGGAGAGTAAAAAAACAAAATTTCGGATTCAAAGTTAATAAATGAATAAATGGTATCTAAAATGATAAAAGGAAAAATAAATTACTAAAAAATAGTTTTATGTAAAAAACTAATTAGAAATATATTAACTTAAAATCGATTGTGAGTAAAGAAAAATAATTGATTTACATATTTACAATAAATAGACTCATATGATTCTACTGGCAACATTTTCAAATTCCTTGCCGTTCAGAAGCTAATAATTTGTTCTCATAAATAAATTCCATTTTCATAAATTTCAGTCTTGCATATTTGGTGTAAAATATTATTTTTCATGTGACTTCACAGACATTATTATACCAATAAAAAGAAAGAGAGGCATTTCTTTCTTATTTTAATATTAAAGAAAAACGTTTTTATCGTGTATTATGATATTTATGACATCGCTTCTTTTCTCAATATTACATATTTATTGATATCGCATATGTTAAAAAATTGTATTTTGTTACCAAATATATCAAATCTTGTTATAACAAGTGTTATTATAGCTACAGAAAATAATATTATAGCATTCCTTTAGCTTATATTATGGTATTTTGGAAGTGATAATACATTTCTCTATTCAAAATACAAGTAGAAAGGTAACAAGTTAAATTTAAGAAAATAATAAAGGTAAGACTATTATTCAATAAATATATTCCTATACAAGTGGCGCGTTTAATTTTTTTAAACCACAGACAGCAAAAATGGTTGGTTCTCGTTTTACTTCTAAACCTCCTTAGAGGAGAAGAAAGTTTTGCTTCCCATCCCTTACAAAATAATGTATACCGTCTAACAATATAACTTATTATTGCTCATAGACTTTCAACATTAAGTTAAAAATAAAAAAACATGATAAATAAAACTAATGAATTAAGAGACAAGAAGAATATAGATAAAAAAAATTAGTAACGTCTTATTATCTTTAAGATCCCAATAAATGGCTTAGGTCATTTATTGGTAAAGGTATTTTCGTTTAATATTAGTCTCTTCTCACAGCAAATAATAAACCAGATAAAAATTTAAACAAATATCTAAAGCATAGAAACCGTGTTAAATATTTTAACAGATCAATCTCGGATTTAGCTTTATTATTTATTTAACCATTTTATTTACTTATTTATCGCAACTTATTTCAAACAACCACTTATTTGTGTATAAATACCTTACTTATTATCATGATTATTCGAATGATCCATATTTTCAAAAACTATAAATAATAAACTAATCTATACAAAACAATATCTATATAGAAGAACCAATATAGTATTAAATAAACAGCTGCTTAAAAAGAAAAATAAAATATTTAACACTATCAATTT